>OX424524.1:15681936-16326527 GCA_949152445.1 Cerastis rubricosa | reverse complement strand
ACACAGACAGAGCTGAAGTCACAAAGTTTTTTACCCGACTGACCCAAAAGAAAGGTATAATGTTTTTTTTTTTAAATTACTTCTTTTATTATCAAGAAGAAAAAGAAAGCAGCATGCAGCAAGCAAGCAAGCAAGCAGCTTTTATAATTATTTTAGAGGTTTTAGAAATAAGATACCAAATGCTACACAGTTCTTTGTTAAATAAGCATGTCCATGAGTTTATCTACACACAGCTAGCCAATAATTACCGAGCATACCCGCGAGTAAAACTAGTGTAAGTAATATAACGAAGTCTTGTCACCAGACAGGAGCAATCATTTTAGCGGCAGTGATCAGTGGCACGCTCGCAAATGCGGCTTCATTTCGGCCCGGGGCGCGTTGCGGACCTACTGCGGCTATCCGTTTTGATACTTGGCATTAAATATTTATTTTCTTGTTAGTTTATGTTTAAAGTAAAGGGAAGGCGGGCGATTCGGATGGTGGAGGACAGGGCTTTGTGGAACACAAAAGCCTATAACTAAGCGGTGGACTGCGATAGGCTGAGTTGAAAGGGAGTGCGTGATAATTAGCGTTATATCGTGAACCTTTCTCGCTATTAAATTCAGGTAATTAAATACACAGGCAACAGAAAATACGAGCAGTAAACTTTAAACTAGATTATTCCCTGCAAGTCGCACGTCTCAAGCTGCGCACCTCTCAAAGTGCTCTTTAACGTCAGTATCTTTATAAAAGTGGCGTCAGAACGTGACGGTGAATCACAATCGCTTCATTTTATACGTCATATAAATAATGTTCCTCACAGTAATAACGGCTGCTGTAATATACGCAGACGTATGTAGTGTTATTAAGTCTGAGAGGTAGGTGGCGCTCAGATAAAGCTTGATAGAAGTACTGTAATAAACGCGGTGGAAGAGGCGAGTCTGGGAATGGCAGTAGTAGAATAGAATTTGATGAGTTTTTTTTACACATGAGTGTATTTAGATGACTTGTTATTACCACTTACTGGGCGCTTCTATATTATTATAGTCCACAAGCTATCCACACAGGCTAGGCGGTGGTGTAATGTCGAACGATAAAACCCGAAGCCAGCGTAAGCTGCCAGCTCATAATGTAACTAATCCTTCAAAGAGGTGCTAAATGAAATCTTTTTAATTATACCTCCCGATTTGTCATCGTCGTAAACACGAGGCGAGAGGCACGAGAGTATAAAACTCGCAGGTACAATAAAGGCGAAGCGTAGCCAGCCGTGCGGTAATCCACCGAAAGTACCAGGCATCCATAACACGTATAGATACTCAAATATTGAACGAGGCAGGCGGGCGAGCATCAAGAGCAGGGCTGCCAAGATTTCACGACATCGAAAGTTATCGATATTACCAAGAGGATTGCCTCCCCCCGGGCCCCCAGTCGAATTCATAAATGGAATATTTTATGAAATTAAGTAAGGATTTGAACTGCATACAAACTTCAGCATTACCTGTTTGTTCAATTGGGGTGCATCAAATACCCATTTTCAAGCGATGAAGAATTTATTTATGATATCCAATAAAAGCACTACTCTAGTCTCCAACTTAAACTATTTTCTAAAACCTCAGCAACTCACTGAATGTAACACTCAGAAAACCTACACAAAATCATTCTAAGTTTATAAGCAAACAATAAACCACACAGTAGGAGCAATAAAATTGCCAATAAGAGGTTTCTTTCGTCCGTTGTCGGCAGCCCTACTCGGCACGACACAGGATACGGGCCGCGTTATCGCGCCCCCGCGGCGGGCGCACGTCACCTTGTCACCGAGCCGGTTTAATGGGCTGCCGTGTACGCCGCCTGCTCCAGCTTGATGCTTTGATTTATGAGGCTCTAGTACCTATGTATGTGTAGCGTGATAAATGTGTTTATTAGTTTGTAATTATTTATTAGGGTACGAAAAGAGGTCACGACTAGCAGTAGTTAGTTTGCTTTTGTTGACAAAATTGATGGTTTGATGAACTCGGCATTCAATCCTTTCACATGTAATTAAAATATTGTTTCCTTAGATTCTATGATAAATAAGTGTTTAACCCATGATGTGTGTGTGTGTCTAAAGTAATCCACAAAAACCTAAAAGACATGCGTATAAAATGAAACATAGTTCTAAAACAGTTAAAATATAATTCTTCAAAGCGTGAAATGCATGTTCTGTAGGAGCGGCGTACGACTGTACGTGGGTAGCATAGCAACGTACAGTTAAGCTTATGGCCGTCGGCGAGCGTACCGCGCCGCCATGCCATAGTGGGCCGCACCCACCGTACCCACCGTGCCACCGGCCGCCGAGCCCACCGCGGCGACCCGACACGGCTTCCATACGGGGTGTGCGAGCGACACTCTTTGTTTTTTTAGGCCACTTGTACCACGCAAGCCGATAACTTATGCTTGCAGTTGTTTTTCATTCCTTGAAAACACAGGGGAAGATGCTCAGATGACGCGTAAAATTCCGAAAGTGGAAACTGAACGTAATAGAATATAGAGTCACATTGACGTAGAAATGATAAAAGTAACTGAAGATTTCAGAGAATTCTACGTGTAACTCAATAAGGAGCTCTCTAGCTTGGAATACATAAAAGAGACTCTAATATATTCGCACGTTAATGAAACTGATGACTAGAGCAGGCCTGAGACCACCCATCACACCGCTAATTAGTCACGGCGCTGCATTATTACTTGCTAATGTATTCGAACATTAACTCCCCAAGGCTGCAAGGTGGCGAATAAAGTTCGCTGTATAGACGTATCTGCAATTAAGAACCTCTGAAGATCAACCTTCATTTTGACAATTAGGAGATTTACTAAGTAAGATTATCTGTTTTGTTGTCAAAATTAAACTCCCTATGGATATTTCTGAGGTAAGATTTAGCCAATGCTAAAAAGCAATAGATTTGGTATCACTATCAGTATGACCAAACCTTCTGGTATCGGTATGTTTTCTGCGCTATCTAGCTTTTCCACTATTTCCATTTCGGGTACATCTAACGCCACCGCTTCCCAAATAGGTATTTGATCGTCATGTCCAAACTTTTTGCATTCTCAGTATCCGTGTTTGCTTATAACCACAAAAACTTGTACCGACAGAGGTATGACGCTTTAAATCTTGCATCTATATCAGTTGGCGGCAACATGTTCGTGTCGAAAAAAACGTCGGCGTTGTGGATTGCATAAAAAATGTCTGGCGGCGGCGCGAGCGGCGGCGGGTCGCTAACGCCGCTTCTAATGACGGCGCGCCCGACTCGCTTTGTGAGTAGGGCTGCGAGATGCTTTTATTAAATGCATTATATTTTTGTCCATTTAAGTACTTCTTTTTGTTTATTTATTCAGCATTAGGGGTGGTTTTGTCCCTGACGTTGCTTTGTTTCTTGAGCAACTGAAAAGCATTTGTTTTGTTGTTTTTAAAAGCATGCGGTATATTGAGCTCGATTTATAAACCATGGAAAGTTATGGGCACTAGTGAGTTAGCAACACTGATTGAATTACCTATGTCGTCATTCTGGAGTTTTCGGGGAAGATACGTCCTAAATTAAAAGTTTTTATTAGCATAAATTGATATTGAACAATAACTACAACATGCATTATCAAATTGCTGTTGATTTGATAATCCGTGTTGTGACAGTCAAAGCCAATAAAACTTCACCATCGCACACAAACAAGCTCAACTAACAAAATTATTTTTCAAAAAGAATTTCCACAAACGCTCATAAATAAATAATAAACGTGCACAAATTAAAGCGTCGCCAGCCCTGGCGTCAGCGTGGGTGCGAGTTGCCTCCTACATATTTAATTTGCCCGGACTGGTTTCTGTCCGAGCGCCGCCGCCCGCCGCTACGCTTTGTGTTTCGTTATGGCTCTATCGCTCCGCACTGTAGGGCTGCCTGATGAGGAATCGCTACTTTATTGGCGAGTGGGCGCTCTGAATACGGAGCCCGGAATTTATGTTTTAGCGAATAGTTCCCGGCGTTATGTCGACGCCAATAAAATACTCAAACGTTGTTCTCGGTTTATTAAATAAAATATTGCGACTAGGCAAAGTCGCGATCAAAAACTTATTTTCGAACACAAATAAGCAAGGTTTTTTGGTTTTTCGGTTTTATCTTGAGATATTGTGAAGGGTGACAAGTACCTAAGCCGAAAAATGTAATCCCGGTCACGAACTCGGAACTTTACTTAAGAATATTCGTAGAAAACAAAACAATAGGAAAGTTGGTCGTCTCATGGAATATTTAAACTATTGAAGGGTCAAACGTTCTGTGGCTTTTTTGTATTTGTTGGGACCTGAAGTTTGAGCTTAATATTGAAAAAGGTTGAAGAAGGCCACCTGAAACTTGTCGAAAGCACTTTCTAGACCTGCCTAAAACTAAAGAAGACAAAACTTGTGTCGAAATGACTGCGTTACATGAATATAACACAACAGGACTACGGGCTAAAGTCGACACAGGCTCTCTTGTCCAAAACAATGTTTTATGTGTCCCATCACAGTTTTTAACGTTAAGTACAAAACACTTTATCCGCAACGTAACGTGTAACACAAACTGTCATAACAACAAACTTGGTAAGCGAGACCTCTCTTGCCGCAACATCCAAGAAGAGCGTAAAACGCCTTCTTAAAGCGAACTAGCTCGTATCTTAATTCATAATTCAATATTCACTCCGCTCCACTTTCTGTGGCAAAGTGCAAGCGCGCGGGAAAAAAGCCAGCAGGGCAAACGAGGGGGGTACAAAGTGTGGGGGTGGGGGGTGTTGGTAGGGGGAGCCCGTAATCCCTTATCGCGGCCGCCGACCGCGCATCGACAATTATTATAAAGAGCCCGATGTAAACTAGTGTAAGTACGTACGGTGTGAGCCATGAATAGGAGGGTCTGATTTATGAAGTGTGTTAGTCATTTGTGACAGTTGTTAAACAGTTTTTGTTAGAATCTACTCTGAGGAAAGGTCTTTCCGGGATCCCTTCATTATTTTCTACAAGTTTGATGTAAGAGGTTTGTGCGTTGTGATACCAGTTACGCCAACCAAAGAAATATCTTTCTTTGATTTGCAATGATTACTAAAATATTAAATCATTGTAACTTTTTCCGTAGGTAATAAGAATCTTTATTCTTTTTACATCTCCTTGAAACCGATATAAGTATGCATTTTATCTAACGATATAAAATTCCAACACCGACCGAAAAAAATGCAGCTCAAGTTTCTCCACACATCAAATAATATCAAGTATCAAAACCGTTCGCACTTAGTACTTGACACCGCGATCGTAAGCTATCGGCTACCGCACGGGCCGCCGGCCACGGTCCCACAATACTATTGCGCTCTCTCTCACTCACACCTCTCATTCCCACACTAGAGAAGGAATCACGCCTTGCCGAAAACTTCGGGAAAATAATCGGATTTGTTTTAGCCGAGGCCGAGATCGCGTGTCTGGATTTCTAATGTCGGGGAATGGTCGAAAAGTTGTGGTCAGACTGCTTGTGATAGAGGGCGAATGGGCGATGTCCTAAAGGTACTTATGTGTAATTTTCTAAGTTGTTCTTGTGTGGGGTGGATTTCAAAATCATGTCCTCTTGGTGGTTCTAGAATAAATCATGTAACTTTTCTGTTTAAATAAAGATTGAAAATTTTAAGAATATTATTGACCATTTTTATTTTGTTGTTTCTCATGATTCGATGGCAAAATTTGACAGCAGTGAAATTAAGAAGTGTAGTTAAAATAACGAAAATGGAGACGAATAAACCAATTAACTCGACAAATTTTCGTCTTCGTCAATCATAAAATCAAAACTACCGAATAGACAACTCACCCATCCCTAACCACGCAACTCGACGCGAACCAGCGAACTTCACCGCCAACGCCATCCGCCCGTCGAAAGCGCTATAAGAATTTAATAAACACCCTGTAACTTTGACGCTCGGTAGCTCGTACTGCCAAATCTATGAAATTACAGGCGTTGGTCAAATACACGAGACTTAATGAAGGTTCGGAGGTACTTCGGAGTATATTAAGGGAGAACTTGTTACTTTTTCCTGAGAATAAAGTGGGAAATTCTTTATTTTTCTGTCTTTCGTAAGATTTCGGTCTTGGAGCTCGTTTGCTTGTTACGAATTCGTGCTTTTTCTGCAAACGCTTTTTAACGCTGCATGATTGTCTATTTATGATTCAAGAAATGACGATACTACTTGCCAGTGGCGGTATTTTCATACAAGCCTGAAAGCTCGGCTTGAGCTTAAAACCAACTGCTATTCATGATTTTCGGTTTTTTAGCAGTCGTGTTGCCTTATCGGCTTGCCTTATTGATATCCCTTAGGCAGGTGTGTTACCCGATTCGATTCTCAAGGGACTCGAATGAATGGTTGTAATCGAGTGAGTGTATGGAGAATTTGTTGTGTTTGAGGTGCAATTAGGATGTCCCCTCGTTAAAGCGGTCTTTGTACAGCTGGACTGTGGAATGCTACTTGCTGGTAATAAGCAGGTTATAAGTATAAAGATAAGCGATAACAATGATGGAATTATAAAACGTATATTTACCACAATCAGTTATTCTCTAAAACTTGCAGATGTCAAATCAAATCATTTATTTCAAATAAGCCAGTTACAGGCACTTTTGAATGGTCGAACAACAATAAAAATGAAGCTACAATCCCAGTCACAAGACATAATAACTTAGTCCGGGGAATTTACGCCGAATATTAGGCTAACTTTGCATTAATTAAAAACAGCGATTTTTTTCATTGAATATGTAGGGTATCGACAGGAGAGTATATTAAGCTGTATCCCGCGAAAAGTTCACCTCCGCGTGTATGTTTTTTTTAAGAAAACGTCTAATATGTATGGAAAAAAATGTATGTCTTGGTGGAAAAAAATATAAACAGGTATGTTTATTTGGAGTATTTGTAGAACAGATTGAGTACTACAAGTAGGTCAGAAAATTAAACATTTTCGTCCACGGAAAACTCGTTTTTAAAAAAAAATCTTATAATTTGACTTCGTACTTAAGGCAAAAATATTAACAGGACAAAAATAGCGCTAAAATGATTTATATCACCATGTCTGACTATTATTATGAAAATTAAACAAATTCTGCTCCGGATTTCACAGAAAATCAAGAAAATCAAAAAATCTTAAATACTACTTACGGCAAAAATGTAACAGGATTTAAATTCATTTAATAATGAGAAATATATAAATCCAAACCTTAATCACCCAAAATTAAACAAATTAGAGCGATAATTAATGTTGTCAAAATAAAAATTAAATTACGATACACGGTGTTAGCGCTAAGCAGCGTGCGGCGTACGGCGTGTGCTAGTGTGCGTAAACAAGATAAGCGCTGCGTTCATTGTGTGAGTATGACTGTGTTGTTGTTTGAGTCGGTGTTTTATTGAGTTACGCGATTGTACACCTTATTCATATTACGGAAAGATCAAATTCCTATGAAAGTGCTGCGCCAAATACAAGAATAAAGCTTGCAGACGTATTTTACGTAAACATTAATTGTTTTTTTTTTCACGATTTGCTTTAAAGTGTTTTATTTTCGTGTAAATAGGTTAGAAATAGCCTTAAGATGAAAGTTAAACTAAATTAAACCCTGTTACCTTTTTGCCTCAACCGCTATTGTAAAAAAACTGGTAATAATAACTTCCGGTAGTACAATTTGTTTAATTTTGTTTATTGGCGGTGTAATATATTAATTTAAGTTATTTTATGTAAAAAAAACGCTGTTTATATTTTTGCCTTAAGTACAATCCAAAAATTTCGTAAATGTTTTTTTACCGTAATTTCCGTGGACGAAAATGTTTAATTCTGAAAAAATATATTACTGTCACCAATTCTTTACCTAAAGTAACTAAATTTGTCCTGTTAACTTTTTTTCCCATGTTTTTATTCACAAAAACGTGTTTTCGTCTTTTTCAGCTTGATCCGGTCTCGGAAAATGTTTAATTTTTTTTTATTATTTGAATACCTAAGGTCAAGTACACGATTCAAGAAAAAAATCGCTGTTTATATTTAATGCAGGGTTCAAATCTAAAAGCCCCGGACTAACTGTGAAAGAACTGTAGTTGCCCATTCCAAGGCGTAGATCTCTATGGAAAGATGTGAGAGAAGAGCAGATTTCTTTCCGCAAAAACCTTCTCACATTATTTTAGGTATCAAATATCAATATGTGCACACTTTCTTGTGACACAAAAAAACATCAGTAAATTGCTATAACTTGGCAGTGCAAAACACTGCAGTGCGTAGATTTTTTTTCTACTCCTAACATTTCGTAATTTGGATTTCACAAATAAAACTGAAGTCGATGTCCGACTTTCGGGCCACTTACTACCAGACCAGCACGTGTAGCATGACCGCCGTAGAAACGGGCTATGACAACGGAAGAATCGACAAACTGACACATTCATTGTCATTGTCTAACTGTCATTATGTCTATTCTTCCGTAGACAAAACTCGTTTCTACAGTGGTCATGCTGCGCGTGTTAGAAAGACTGTCAAAGATCTACCTTTTAAATAAATGCCTTCTAACACGACATACCTAGTACCTGTTCTGGATGTCATGCACTATTAGTTACTATGTTCTGGAAGATGTTCTGGTTTGATGGGTGTCAGACGCACCGGTGAAATTGCAAGCTTGAGATAGAGGCATATGAGAGATTAATTATTCATCTAGTCTAGAGTATTCTAGTAGGGTGTGTGCACTAGACGACACAGTAGACTGTGTGGTCTCAATTACAAGGTATTGCAGTGGTTTTAATGCGAAGGTTGCCTTTAAATTGAATCAGATGGGCTATCTGCCAAAATAACTTTGCTAAATGCATGCCATCCAGAGGTTGTTAATTTAACTTAGAAACTAAATGCAGCGGTATAGTTATTATATCTGCAAAGAATCTCTCTCTCTGCACGTAAATTTTTGTCGTTATCATATTATTTAGCGTTTACTCTTTCTTCCTAGACTAATCTAATCATCTTCACATTCATTGAACTGCAAAAATTTAAACATGTTGCTGTATTTTATGGCAATTGACAGAAGAACGCAGTTATGAAAGCTTCTGTGCTAAAACCAAATTGAGACTTCACGCCAAAATAACTACGCAACACAAAATCTGTAAAGAATCTGTCACCACGCGATCTCCACTTACTGAACTGCAAAAAAAAACTACCTAGATGTTACAATTTATTTTTAGCAAAGCAGCAGACGGTCACTCCTAAGTTCCTTACTGGCGCAACAGTCAAGTATCAAAAATTCCCGCCACTCCCATAAAGCCACATCTACACTCTCGCAAATGCCACCCTCGCAAGGTATACATTCAGCACGACACATACCGCATATTATCATAATAACATGCTCACGCGGCGTTGATCGCGCCGAATAATAATAAACCGTAATGGGGCGAGACGCGACTGCAATCTGTGTGTTACTGCCCTTACTTTGCCCGATTCGATTCTCAGGGGACTCGAATGAATGGTTGTAATCGAGTGAGTGTATGGAGAATTTGTTGTATTTTAGGTGCAATTAGGATGTCCCCTCGTTAAAGCGGTCTTTTGAAACTCCCTTGTACAGCTGTGGATGGCTGGAAAGTGCTTTTTTTCTTCTTGTTTTTCTTTCGATCAAACCATAACCCATTTTTTGGTGTTGTGCAGTCGGATAAAAATAGGCTAGGTGTCAAGGGGTTCGCACAGCCATTGCACAGACTTTTAAAAAAATGAAGGCTTACGCATTTATGATATAGATAGAACCATATTTTAAATCACTTGGGTAGTATAAACATATCACACCATATTGTATCGTCCCCGACGGAATAGGTACATTAGTATTTTACTGCTGGACAGTTTGTTACTGGATCGATAAAAATTGTACACGAATGAGAATCGTGTCATGGCCTACCTGATATGATATTAAAAGTTAGAGGTACCTATTTAGTTAATTACAATAGCGTGGGACTGCAGTTAAACAACGACAAATCTATTTTCGTTTTAAAATTAAATCCTATCTTTAACCTAAAAAAAAATAAAAAAATATATACCTAGTCTGTTTTTTGACCAAATCTACTCACGTTTATTTTTTTGATAAAAATAATTTAACCGTTCGTAAACTTACGATTTCGCATCACTATTTCATTCTCCCTGTCCTGCCTCGCCTTCGCGCCATTTGAACCGTTCGCACCATTTTGGGCTGTCAAATGACGCGCGCTGTCAAACGCAACGTCGCGTGACGTGATGCGAATGTGGTTTTGAATAGCGACGTATTTATTAATTTATGACATAATGTTTGAATCTTTGCTTTTAGTAAGTAATTGTACGTCAAATATTCTTTTCTAGTATTTCAAGAAAAAAAACGTCTTTTGACGTTCATATATTTTTAACTTAAAAATATGGTTTGTAGCTTTAATGGTTTCTTTAATCATACATTTTTGTAAGTGGAAAGTAATGTAAGTTTATTTTATTTCTATTTAATTTGATGAGATTTTTTTTATGCCTATTGAGATGTTCGCACCTTTTTGCTTTTTCTTATTATTTGTACATTCATCATCATCATCATCATCATTTCAGCCCGAAGACGTCCACTGCTGGACATAGGCCTCCCCCAAGAAGGGGGGGTTTTGCCATAATCGCCACGCTTGGCAAGCGGGTTGGCGATCGCAGTACGGTTGTTACAAAAGCACAGAGAACGCTGCTGCCCATTTTCTGGCAAATCCCGTAGTCGCCTCTTACGACACCCACGGGATGATATGGGATGATACTACTACGGGATGATATTTGTACATTATAAAATTATAATCTTTTATTATTAAATTAATGTGAATTTCAATTTACGTGTTTTGGATGTGGTTCCACAATCTAAAAATAGTTTAAGTAAAAAACAAAAAGAATAAAAATAGTCAGTATAAACTTTTTTATCTGAATTTATACTATCACTTGTCTTACGGGATATCTTACATGATTATTTATTGTTTTGAGTTCCCGATATTTCGACGCTGTTGCAAGCGCCATGAAACACAATATTATATAATCATAGAAAATATCCCGCAAGTGATAGTATAAGTTCAAACATAGTCAGGTGTAAATTCTTGATACTTTTTACCAACATACGCTAATTATCAGATTAACGGCTAGCTGCCTAGCACGGCAATACTTCGTATGCCAAACCAACGGGCAATCAATAACGAATGTCGACGGGATTACGTGGAAATTAATCCCGGCAGTATGTCCGGACTTTGCGGTGTACAATCTGTATTATTTTATTTGAATACTTTTTGTTCTAAATTCGAGCTGGGAGTAAACTGTAGTTTTGATTTCGAATATGGAATGTGCGTGACTGGGTAATGATTTGTTGAATTTAATCAAAGTTTTTGCCATGATTGCGATTATTGTTGTGGATGGAGAGATCAACGTTGATCGATTATTGATATTCGCTCACCATAAAATAGGGGTACCTAGTTTTTTTTTTCAATGATGTTGTTTTGACAAGAAAACATAAACAAAAAAAATGGTTTTTACTATCGTTGCATGTAAAAAAACTCAGGTTTTATGACATTTATAAAATATTTATTTCTCAATAAATCACAATCTGTATACAATCTAATTGTGGCACATAGAACAACAGATAATATATAATATTCCAGAACCGTACACTACTTATATGTACTGACACTAACTTGAGGTATTTAATTTCATATTACATGAAACGCATGCTGCAATTACTCTAAGGGTATATTCAACAGGTCTATACCGAAAGCAGGCGGTGAATTTTGGCAATAAAAAGGGAAGTCTAAACAGTAGTGCCAACATTGACCGGATTATTTCGGCAGGGAACGAGGAATCCCATTTTTTTCTATATTAATCACATTTATAACACAGATATCTACATTTTGTAAACCTATCACAATTAAAATAAATTCGTTATTGTTGGCAACTTTTTCAATTCGGGAGTTGCTAGCTTTAACGCAAAAAAGGGTTATTACAAATATTATAATATGGTAACATTTTCTTTTTGTAAAATAAAATAACACAGCCGAAACATCGAGATCTACATTACACCGAAATATCAATGACTAGTTTTTGAAAAATACTACCTTTTTTTATTAATTTTTTCCACTTATAAAATCTTTTCAGATTTTTAAATACTACGAATACATCGATCACACGAATATTTCATCTAAAACACATAGATATTATATATAAATAATGGCAGTTAATATGTCATCCAAATCACCAGATCAGAATCGTAAGTGATGTCATTGTGCGTCGTACGCTATACAAAGGTATATAATGAGCAAAATTCTCGAATTTATCTCAACAGAGAATTATGAGGTACTTATAGGTTGTGTGAGCAAAAACAGGTTTTAAATGGCTCCCGGAATCTTAATCTTCATTTTCGGAACCTAAAGAATATTCAATAGTCTTCAAATCCCTGTTCATTTCATCGGGAGAATCGTTGTCCATGCCCAAGGTTCGAGATGCAAAGGAGCCCTGTGTTGCCATGCCCGCTAGAATCCCGTTCGACAAAGCCTGTACGGACAAGGCTTCCTGGGACGGGCCCGCATAACTGTACTGCTGATAAACAGCTTGTATCCTTGCCGCGTTCACTAACGTCTGTATTTTCAACTGAGTGTCCAGCGCCAAGCTCAGCGGCAGTTTCCGCAACTGGCTCGCAATCAACTTCCCAAACATCTCGAACTCGTTCTCATTACCATTCTCGGAATGTTGACTCAGATCTTGTGGCAAGTCCGTGTGATCGCCGCTGTCTGAATTACTTTTCTTTTGTTTTGTCGGCACCGGGTAGATAGTTGCGAGTGAGGTAGTTAACGGCGTAGCGATCCCAACGGGGGGATTGAGGAAAGGAGCGGACGTAACTGGCGGGAGGATTCCAAATGTCCCTTGACTCAAGCCGAACGGAGTGCCGGGGCGAGGGGACGGCGTGTTCAACACGTACGGTGTCGACGAACGCGTCGAACTGCGCCGCTTTCGCGGACTTTTCTTTTCCGGCGACTTACGCTCGCTGAGGTCTTGAACCACGTCGCTGTCGTCGCTCGCCGGGATCTCCAGCAAACTGTTGTCCACCTATCAACAAACGTACAGCCGCTTAACGTCAGAGCGCATGTGTAAACATGAGTAAGCGTCGTAAACAACAAAAAAATAGACTTACAGAGCTCGGTGTGACGATCGCCCGCAGAAACCTGTCTGCATGTTCGAACCACGTGACGCTCGGTCGGTACGCATGCGCGCCAGCCTTCCTCGCCGCGCGAATCTTCTTCAACTCGACGCTGTACGACGAACGTATGTTTTTTATTTTATTTTTCAATTCTTTAACTGTGACGTCGACCAAATTCAGTGCATTTATTATCTCTATGTATCCTTGCTCCCTTATTTTCTTATTCTTGTAGTGTTCCGAGACGGGGTTCCAGAGGTATTCGCGCTTCTCGTACTCGATAATCATCTGGATGGTGAGGTCCTCGCTCCACTTGGGGTTGGCCAGGATAGCGACCATTTTGTTTTAAAGCATGCTATGTTGAACACAGTTTATATTTTTTATTTGGTAATTTGTTATTTAATTTCGCGAGTTTAGCTTTGTTAGTACCAGGAGCGCAGAAGGGTGCGGGCGGTTCGCATGCGCGCAGCATACTAAAAGCACGTCGATGGGCCGGCACCCCGCGCGGGGGGTCTATTTCGGGAGTAGCCGGCATCACGCAGTCGCGTGCTTTGGAGCGTGCTGTTTCCTCTTCTCACCGCTCGGAGGCTGGGCACTGAGTGAAACGGAAGATTTGTGGCCGCCGGACGGCGACTGTTCGTACTTACAACGGCGACCGCCCGAGCGCCCGCCAATTGTCATATTTCAATCGGAGCACTTAGAACCTTTGGCGATATTGAATTTGAAATTTTCTATCGCGGGGAAGATTTGTAGCTGTAGTAGGGGGGCAATATTTACTAAGGCACATTGTCACGTTATCGTTGTTAGTTTTGTGCAAATAATGGCTGTTTATAATAAACTTGGGAATAAAACTTTTGTATCAAGATTGTTTGATTGCATTATTAATTTCGACTAAGTATGAAGTAAGCATAGGCAATTTAAGCACCTATTAGAGTTCACCCAAGGAATATTTTTATATTCGTCGCATCGTCGTCCTTGTTTATGATTTAATAAAAACTTTCAGTCATTTCTTGCCACCGTAAATGTTTCTTACGATTTTGTTAAAAATGCAGTCTCTTTAAGCACAATAATAAACTTTTATGTCAGATTTTTTTTTAAAAACATCTGCTGTTTTTTTTGTTAAATTATTCATATTTCAACCTAAAATACGTGAACTATGTACCTACACTACTCAAACCTCCATGATACTCAAGCACGATATAAAAATGCAAATAATTTTTCGAAAAAAAAAATTGAAATTCGAACATGAAATACTTGAACTATCATATTTATGTACAGTACTCAAACGTCCGTGATACTCGCTCGGGCCGCCACGCCATGGGACTCCGAATGAGAAGGTGCGGCGTGGGCCATTTGTTCGCGCCGCCGCCCTAACGTCTGCTGCACATGTTTGCCGACCAGCCGATAACCTCGCTGTGACCCTGCGCATAATTGTGGGAGCAATTTGCAAAATTGGGTACTGTTGGTACTTTTTTATTGATAGGGCTTTTACTTGAACCCCCTTTTATATTCGGTATTTTACGAAAGGATTGTAGCGAAGAAAAAGTTACTCCTCGCATTTTTTGATAAAAGTTCGTATGTGTATTTTAATAAAATATAATCTGGAAAGTTATGAAGTTAATCGGTAGTAAAATAGGAGTAGTAAATTAAAGTACAGATGTTTTCTTTCACTTCACTGAACTAATTGAATTATAAAGCTTATAACAATATTTCACAGAACATTTTGTTCATTGATTCGAAAATCGAATATAACTTTAGTAAAACTTGAAGATTTTGCCTTAGTAAATAAAACCTGTACAGCGATAAGAGTTTTGACACTTCGTAAAACATAAACAAATGGTTTTGTGCGTAATTGTATTAATTGAGCAGTTACTATGAAGGGTCACGTAGTAGAAATAGCGATTATTAATGAAATATCACTGAAGGAAGATAACGAGAGCGGAGTCGAAGCTATTTGAATGCAGGTGCAGTGCAAAGAGATTAAAACATTGGTTGGAACAGTTTTGTTACGGAAATTAAATGATTTTGTTGCAGAATTTGGAGGTAAACTGAATAAAAAAGCTAGATTTTCATAACTTACTGTAAATAAAAGATCTTCTAAACGTATTGTTCCCAATCGCAGGAGTAGTCTAAACTCGCTTCAGGAAATATTTTGCATCAAAACACGAATTTGAGCAATCACAAATCAGAACAGACATTCGTCCAACAAGCAATACAAAAGTGAATTATTAATTTCAAGAATTTTAATACTCTGTTTAATTTAATTCTAAATATTAATAATGTCGAGCCTAAACTCCGTATTAATTATTAATTCGGTTCAATTAGCATTCCTGCTCATCACTCCTTAGTTAAGGAAGGATGCTTAAGGGTGAAATCAAATTCTTTCCAATTCCATCCAAGCGAGATATTTAAGCTGTTGTAGTAATATTTAGTTTCGACAAGAGGTTGAGGAAAGTACTAGATAGTATTTTTTTTTTGCCATTTAACAATTATCTTCTTTTCTTTCTAAATGCTTTAAAGAATTTGAAATCCCATTCCTATTTCTTCATTTACAAATTTAATTATAATAAGAAGCCAAATTTGCACTGTGTACCGGGCACCGGATTTCGGCCTAGGCGCATATTTTGTGCATATGGCTGAAATCTCCAATACGACCTAAACACAAACCATTCAACCAGAGCACCAGCAGCATCCGTATTTTAATTAAGAAAAACTATGATCAGAACAATTGCTCGCTCGCTATAATAAAACTAAAGTGGCAATATTCGTACGTCGACGCGTCTGCCATCGCGCGTCAGCGGATGGAAACGACACGGCCGCTCGGAGATAAGATACGGAGAGACGGGCGAGACGGGACGGGAAAATCTCGGCGATACGATGTGAGCCCGTGAAATATGTCCGGGAAATGTGTGCCGCACTACGCTTAAATATTGCTCCGGTTCTCGCGTTATGAGATCAGAATGGAATGAGTGTTGTCATATTGCAGTGGTGGTTTGCGTTTTTGCTTTTAAGGTTTAAAATGAAGCTTTGAGGGTTTTTTTAGTGTTTTAAATTTGTCTCGTGAGGTAAATTTAAAATTTTGTAGATATGGCATTCAAATGTCAATAGATTTGGTTTTGTAAAGACGAGCGCAGTGAGTTTTTCCTATCCTACAATCACTCAACTCATCAATGACGATTTCATAAATGTTAACACATTTTGCGGAAGAGAAATACTTTTATGAAGAGAATTTGAATTCCAATTTAAAGTTTCAGCAGTTTCTGTAACATTAGACGACACGTGCAACTACCAGTAACTAACTACTATCCATTATCACCTCTACGACCCAGAATAAAGGGCAGCTGACTATGATAAACTGAAGCGTATACACCACCCACATTCAACACGCATAATACACAAAACATCATTATATATAGATGTCAAGCGGTCCCGCGTTGCGTCACTGCACGCGAACTCATCTATCTACGGTGCTATAGTTCCACACACTCCAACTAACAACACTGATGATGGAAAATGTACTTTAGGACCTGAGGATAAAGACTATGATGACGGTAAATCAGTGTGTGCGGCACTCGACTTGATAGGAGCCGGTGCCGGCGAGGCCAAGAGACAGATAAATATCGCTTTATACTCATCGCATCGCTTTGAAGCCGTGCGGTCAGTAATTTTCTCGCTCTCACTACCACGGCGTTAGCAGTCTCGTGTATATTTATCACGGTGATATACTAACGCGTTCCCGGCGACGGCTTTTACGATTATTGTTCTTGCTGTTGTTTATAGGCTCGTATTGAGCATATGGAAAGTTTTTCAACGCGAGAAGTAACATGGTATTATGTTGCAGGGTCATTCATTGTGTGTAACTTGCTAAACGATAGTTTTGTCCGCAAAGTTATTAAAATAGCTGTAAACTCTTTGATTAATCAGCAATACCAATAATGAGAAAGATAATAGCAACGATTCAAATAAACATCAATAAGAAGAGAAAACATCAATTTTCTCTATTAATACATAATACAATATTACTAGTTTCAATAAAATCAAGACCAAGGTAACATAACGTCAATATTGGAAGCCTTATTTATCAGCGACAGAGCAAACAGTGGATGAGTAGACATTACACTATTACAGTAACAGGATCCGAAGGTTCAACGTCCATATCTTTACTGGATACATGGTACGTAAAAAGAGCTGTCATTATTTCTAGATCTCCAGAATAGTTTTCTAGATAACTAGAAGTATAACTAACGATAAATTTATAACAGAAGAAAGACGAACTTAACGCCGACGTTTAACTAAAAATATTAAAAATATACGCCATAATATCAATAGTAAGTAAGTTTAATAAGGTCAATAATGGTAATATTGCGAATTAGAGCTTTTTTATAACAGCTATTATGAGCACACAGGTTTACCCTGAAAAGTTACAAATACCCATAGCAGCGAGAGACTTGAGGTTAGCAGATTGCGAAATCTTTACCACAGCCTCTATAGAAAGCTATACTATCAAAGTTAATGCCCCTAAGCAATAAAAGCAAGGAGCTCAGAAATCACAGCCATTACCCACACCGGCAGCTAAGAGCTAAACCAACTCGAAAAACGTAAACCGGCAACCTTACTTCTATTTACGATAGCAAATCAATGCTCTATAATTTCACAAAATTACATCAGAACTCTTTGGATAACACGGTACAAATGAGCACTGTTGTAAATTGACAAGTCTGCGTCGCATTACCACGGGGCAAAGCGCCATTTTGCAAAATGTATCCTCACGCGGTAACATAATGAGGGTGACAGTAACGTGGGAGGATAACAGCCTGCGAGGCGCGAGCCCCCTGGCCCTTTGACGAGCTCCCGACCGCCGCCGCCGCCTCCGGAATGGGCTTGGTCGTTAGGCACCGTGAAATATTTCTTTCTTCGTACTTTTTGCTGAGTGGAGTCGCAGAAATGTTGATGAGTGCCGTAATATGTAATGTGCATAATTTGGTGACTAGTGTGTTGAAGGTGACAAATATCATTTGCAAACTTAGTTTTTCATTCGTAGCGGAAAGTTTAAATACCTATCAAAATTGTGCAGCTTCGTATGATTAGTTGTTTTTTAGATTCATAATCCACAACATATCAATCTAGAAAAGTGGGCGCATGTTTTGAAGAACCTAGTGCGTTTTCAGAGTTACTTACCGTCATCATTTCTACGTTGGTGGCTTTGTAATAAATATTTTATTTTATTTATAAGTACCGAGATTTTGAGAAAACCACCTCTTTTAAAATAATTTAAAACATGCGATCGACAACGTCTCAAAACAAAAACATAGATAAACAACAAACAAATTAATAATAAAATAGTGCGTGGAGTCCCTCCGCGCGGAAGAAGTGAAACTTCGTAATGTGGAAATGAGTGCTTTCATACCCCCTCCATGGTAGCGTTAAACGTTTATCGCAACCTTGTTAGAAGTCGCATAAGAAATTTCACTTCAAAAAACACTAAAATACTAAACTATCAAGAACGTTCACGTCGCACTATAGCCCGTCAGCGCAGGCAGGCACAGCCGACAGGCGCGAGGCGCGGCCGGCGGCGCGGGGCCGTTACACCTACCGCGACACGCTAGCGGTATACACGCTATCCTTAGCTATAATATGACGGTTTTCTTTATCGTGTGGTTAGTGCCTAATCTGGTGTCAGAGTGTATATGGCGTCCATGGGCCTCTGACTTGGATTTACATGCCGTCGAGAAATATCTCTCAGGCGTGCTGGTTTCCTCGCCACGTTTAAGATGTTTTCCTTTACCGAAGCAAGTAATAATTATGCAATACGCACATGAATCCGAAAAATGAAAGGTGGCGTGTCTTGGGTTCGAACTCGAGACCTATGACTTGACAGTCCGACGGTCACTACACCATATTTATTAATGGTTTCATCATTCATGTTCAGTGTTAGAATGTGCGGCAGAGGTTCTAAAGAACTTTCTAAGTCAGTGCGTCTGACTCAGTCTACACCTACAATTGAAACAATTGTAGGCTACAATTGTTTGTTTTTTCTCAGCATGGTGCTGCGTGATTGAAAAACCGGCCAAGTGCGAGTCAGACTCGCGCACGAAGGGTTCCGTTCGATTGTATTAATAAAACCAACAAAAAAAAACACATTTTTGTATGGGAGCCGCCCTTAAATCTTTATTTTATTCTGTTTTTAGTATTTGTTGTTATAGCATCAACAGAAATACATCATCTGTGAAAATTCAACTGGCTAACTATCACGGTTCATGAGATATTGCCTGGTGACAGACGGACGGGCGGACGGACGGACGGACGGACGGACGGACGGACGGACAGCGAAGTCTCAGTAATAGGGTCCCGTTTGACCCTTTGGGTACGGAACCCTAAAAAAAGATGTCGCAGCGTTGGTATTCTGATGGGGCCTACAAGCAAAAACTTTGTTCTCGAAATCGGTGAGGTTTTTTCGTGTGCCAACCGCATGACTTTGTGGTGGTCCTAAATTATAGTTATTATATGCGCCTACTATCAATATTGTGGTGTCGGTCGGGGAACGTCTAGAGTGGTCAGCTTTTGAAGTCTCTTGCGATTACTGTTCGCTGAATAAGCTCTAAATATTCTCAGAAAATCGTCCCCAAATGGTCAGATCTGTAATTTAGTGGTCCTACAGCAAGTTACTTGGCATTAATAAGATTATCATCCACGGAATATTACTCACCTACTTACAAGACACAATATTTTGTGCTTTGGTAAACGCATTATTCAATATTCTCGACACAAATAGACCTTGAAGCTTTAGAATTCTTGATCCCAGGTTCTGAAGGAAATCGAACAGGTGCCCAAGCAATAGAATAGAAAACGACACTTCTTGGCCAAAAGTACGATTTATTAAGCGAATTGAGTGCAATGAGTCAATGACAAGTGCAAAGCCCACCTTAACTTTACAAACTCGAAAAGTTCGACTTTCGATTAGAAGAGTTGGTAACGAGACGTGTGTCTAAAAGGTAACATGTGCCTACGTAAGCTATTTGTATTGTATAAAACTAAAATAAATCAGTGTGTCTACAAAGTTTTTGTTGAGTTGACATTATTAGTCTCTACAAACTGTTTGTGTAAAAGCTTCAGGTTAACAATAACAAAACAGCAAAACACGGGTCTAACAAGACCTTCACAAGACTGAAAATAATAATGTACAAAAAAGATCCGTGAAAAAGAAAAAAAAGTCACTCGGGGAGCAGGGGCTAACGAGCAGTAGGTACCAGGGAGGTATGACATTATAGAGGCACGCGCCATTAGACGAACGCCGGGCGTTGGCGGAACGGGCCCTATTTCCGGAAGGAAGCGCGCCCGGAAGCCGCGCCGCGTCCGCCCCGCCTGTCGCTAAGTTACTTCGCCTGCTACTGAGTTATGGTCGCCTAGTGTCTGCACTAGATTTTGATACGGTCATGCTAGCCTAGTCTCAAGTAATTCCACTGCATTTACTTGGGTAAAAAAACTTTTATTTATTCTAAGTTGATACTTTTACTTACACAAGGTAACAAGGAGGTTTGTTTGTTTCTATCTTACCTGTAAAGTAAAAAAAAAATGTGATTAGAATAGTATTAAGCCTTTACTACGAATATTGTATCTGCAGGTATTTGATTAAAGGACCCATCCTTTCGTTTTTCGACTCAAAGGAACATGAATCATGACCAGCCAACTTCCCAGAGGTTTGGCCGATACAATAAAATTCAATACTACGAGTATAATGAAATTCACAAATACGTATAGTATTTACCTACAACACTTCGGAAAAAGTACCGCACCGTATGTCATATGCACAGGCTGGTGTAATTTAGTATTAGGACCACGAACATCCAGAATGCGAGGCACTGCGGGACAGTGCGGGACTGCGGGATACACGACGCGGTCAGGGATGACATTAATCAAAATTAAAAGTGGATTACGACAAGGCAGGCGCGCCGATCCGCGGACGCCCCGCCATCCCGCTGGAAAATGAGGGGCGAGTTTTTGGGTTGTATTTAAAGTGAGACTGATTTTTGAGGGCAGTATTTATTAGTTGTTTAATGTGTTTGTAGATCGGGGGAGATTAACACTAAGTTATTTAGTTAAACGTAGATGCCCTGCAGGTTTGCAACCTGCAGGGCATCTACGGCTCACTTGCACCACGTATCGCTAAACTAACTTAAGTATTTAAAAGATCACAGTTTCTATCTTCACACGATTGTCGAAAACGCAAAGAGGTTATTACATTCGTTGAGTTTAAAATATGTTTTGTAATTTGTGGTGCCAGTAGGTCTAAATTATACATTATGCAAGTCCTGTGACATGTGGGTTGTTCATTAGTATTCCTGTTACCTCGTGCTAGCTAGTTTAGGTACATTGATAGTGCAATGTCTCGAAAGCTGTCGAAATTGAACTCACGACCTCTGGCTCGCCAGTCAACAACTAACTGGTCGTATTAACCTTCGAAACCTGCCCATGTCTTATGGAGATTATTAAAAGCTTAATGACAATGACATGGTAATAGTGACAGACAGTCCACCTCCGTTTAATTGGAGATCAAAATTAAAATTATATCACTTTAAAAGCAACAAAGAAACGCACACAGTAAACTAGAGTATTTTATTCTGAATCGGTTCACCCACACTTCTGCAAAACGGGCAAACACAAAGGATGGCCCGTCCCGCGCTCCCGATCTCAACATATCGCCCCTTTAATCGTAAAACGAAATAACTCAAAATTGTTTTTTCTTTGGGAAAACGCATTTAAAGTTTGACATGTTTACAATCATGCCTTTAATTTATCACAAAAAAATAAAGAAATGGTTTAGGTCAGTTTCAAAAGTAGATACAGTTAGCTTAACTAGTAAACTACATGATTATCAAAAAACAATAAAAACTTTTTTATCAGGAAGACATTAAATCAAGAATTCAAAAATAAGTTCGTAGTTAATTCACTTTTCAATAAAATATGTTAACAAATAATTATTATTTTGGCGAAGTAACTCAAAGTGTTACAGTTTTATATTAAAATCATCTTGCAAGTAGACAAAGTATTTTGATTTAGTGCATTCTTAAACTAAGAAGCATTAACTGTCAGAGAAACATTCCTTGTTGTTTCTATGTTATTTTAAATTCACTAATAAAATGTACGTATTCATTAATAAAAAAAGACGTGTTTCTTCTTTTTATCTAAATGTTTCACAAAAAAATGTGAAATTGTTGTAACTACTTATTGTAAAAAAAAACACACGAAATCTTCAATATTTATCTTCTATAAATAAATCTTCTATATTTAATAACAATTATTAAAAACTAGCTGCCCGGACAGACTTCGTTCTGTCAAAAGTTAAAGCAATGCACTTTTCCTACCTACCTACCCTACCCTACCCAACCCTACCTACCCTACCCTACCCAACCCTACCTACCCTACCCTACCCAACCCTACCTACCCTACCCTACCCTACCCAACCCAACCCTACCCTACCCAACCCTACCCTACCTACCCTACCCTACCTACCTACTACCTACTACCTACCTACCTACCCTACCGTACCATACCCTACCTACCCTACTTTACCCTACCTACCTACCCTACTCTACCCTACTCTACCCTACTCTACCCTACTCTACCCTACTCTACCCTACCCTACCCTACTCTACCCTACTCTACCCTACCCTACCCTACCCAACCCAACCCTACCCTACCCAACCCTACCCTATCCTACCCAACCCTACCTACCCTACCCTACCTACCTACTACCTACCTACCCTACCCTACCCTACCCTACCCAACCCAACCCTACCCTACCCAACCCTACCCTACCTACCCTACCCTACCTACCTACTACCTACCTACTACCTACCTACTACCTACTACCTACCTAAAAAAAAAAAAAAAAAAAAAAAAAAAAAAAAAAAAAAAAAAAAAAAAAGTATCCTATGTCCTTCTCCTGGCTCTAAACTACCTCCCTGCCAATTTTCAGCTAAATCGGTTCAGCCGTTCTTGAGTTATAAGCGAAGTAACTAACACGACTTTCTTTTATATATATAGACTAATAAAAGTGTATTATAGTAATCGAAACTTAACTAATTCTTTTGGTTTTATTATCACAAAAATATAACTAAATAATGAGATCAAACTTAATCAAAATAATTATAAACTTAAAATATCGTGTTATAAAATCCTGCATAAAAAGAAGGGATCAGAGCTTTTGCAATAAGCTCTTTTAAATCTTTTTTTATTATTCGCACTGATCTCCTGTTTCGTGGAATAGGCTCGCTGTAGTGATATTTCTGTTAGTGCTTTCATTTTTTTTCTTTTATTTCTGACATCAACTGCCTGGTAGTTTACTTGCTTAGAAGACGTTTTATAGAAAAAAACGGTAGCGTTTTGTTTGCTAATTTTTTAAATTTTTATATCATTCCAGTTGACATTCTGTCCATCGCTATTCGTTGTAAAATTATACCCCCATTCTTCTTGTAAAGTTTTAAAATCATAAAATGATTCGTAATTCAGTTCATGCACCATCAATGGAGGTTTCGACTTTTTTGCATTTTTTATAAGAGGTATGTACTGGTCGGGTGTATAATGTATATTTAAAGGACCAGATTTTAAATTCTTCTTCACCTCCTTCTCGATGAGGCTATGGACGCTATCAGCATCGTTTTGTGTATGACCCCGTATTAGAAATATATGTGTTATACTTTTTATGTTTAATGTTTGAACTGCATATAAATACAGTGAAGTTATATATTTATTTTTATTCTGTCCGCAGCAGTTGTCGGAATAAAATATAACTTCCTTTTCATCATCGTCTTCATCGCTTAAAGCTTTCAAATATGCGGCAAATATTTTTGTGGTGCATTTAAGCCTGCTTTTTCTGAGCAAGGTTCTTTGAGACACCGGGCCGGAATACTCTTCTGTGTTTTCGACATGGAAATATATGATTTTCCTATATTACGCAAACATTTTTTATTTTCCATTGGGATGGATTTTTAGTACGTTTGCGTCCCTTTTTTGGAGTCATACGCGAATTTGATGAACTTGTAGAAGAAGAGCTCGACTGGGCAAAAAATATAGTTCCTCTTTCTTCTGGGTTACATGTTTGTAGATGTCGGATCTGTATCACTGAGGTCTATATCACTTTCGTCGGTATATACTGGAGATGTATAATAACTTTGAGTATTCTTTAACTCCATGGAATGACGATTTAGTTCCTGAAAGACAAATTAACATTAAAATTTA
Organism: Cerastis rubricosa; assembly: GCA_949152445.1. Lineage (NCBI taxonomy): Eukaryota > Metazoa > Arthropoda > Insecta > Lepidoptera > Noctuidae > Cerastis > Cerastis rubricosa. Next base: position 16,302,123 of record OX424524.1, on the reverse strand, counting down.
ATTGTAAGACAATTTTTATTGAAATAACGGCAAGTCTTGGTCTTTTTACATATACCAGTTAATAACTTACATTCCTTCTATTCTCAAGAGACTGTTGCTGCGGAGGAGAATTTTCAATAACGTCATCGTCGTCTGTTTCATCAACAGTCACGTAGTGTCTAGCAGTTTTTGTGGGTGACCGAGGGATGCTTGATTGCGAACTATCCGAGTCTGAACCTGAGGACGATGAGCTCGAACACGAATTTGAAGATGATGAAGATTGACGAAAAGTATTGTCTTCATTTTTGTATTCTGCCTCAGTAGTTGTGTATCGTTTAGTATTATCTTCATGGTCTGACAAGCAAAAAATAGTTTTAATAAGTAATAAGAAATAATAACGTGGTTTATAATTTACTAGGTGTCCCGCGCAACTTCGTCTGCGTCACATTTTCACCGTTTTCGCAACATTATTCAATGCTGCTCCGCTCCTATTGGTTGTAACGTGATGATATATAGGCTATAGCCTTCCCGGATAAATGGGGCTAGTTAACACTGAAGGAATTTTTCAAATCGGACTAGTGGTTCCTGAGATTAGCGCGTTCAAGCCAACAAACAAACTCTTCAGCTTTATTATTAGTATAAATAGATAAGAACAATGTCCTGAGTGCAGGCTGCTAATACAGAACTATTTTTGTGTCGACCTGGTATTCTGACTAGAGACGTCAGACTATTATAAAAGTGGGTACCTATAACGCACCCCACCTCACCATGCCACGCAGGTGCATAATCCGCGAGTTCGAAGAATAATCGTAAGAAATTTCGTAGAACTAATCACGCACACAAGTCATGCGCGTGTGCATACATCTGTTTATAATGTAGTGGAGTCACAGGTAGACATAAATCGCAGTTTTATAAATTAACCACTTGAATGTAGGTAATCTGCAATAATAGTAATTATTAATTAGGTACTCACCTCGAGGTTCGAATCCTTATTATTGGGTTTCTCATATTCTAACCCAAAGTCCGGTGAAGGGTTTTCACAATCCGGTACTTTATTTTCCATCAGTAAATCCAAAATTTTTCGTGCCCTTGACAACAATCTAAAACAGGACATAGAGTAGGTATCTATTAAACTCCTTCCAAGGCCCTCCATCTCACTCTCATTATAAGAAAATAATGAGTATACCCTTTTTAATATTTTAATTTATTAACGGCACTCATTATTTTACTAAAATAGTAAAATAACTCTAAATGAAAGCAAAGTCAGGTCTGACAAATTAACAGTAAACAGGAACAAACCAAAAAAATACTAAGTTTTTGATAAATTATAGTACAATACTGGAATAATACATAATCTAATTTAGATTAGCTTATGCATTTTATTACAAAACTGCATCAACTCGAAATGTGTCGTAATACGGTATCATACAATTATACAAAACTGAATTAAGGTGGTCCCGTTGATCATCCCGCCGCCGTTTTTTCAATAGATGGCGCTGTAGTCTTGCATTTGGGTATTATTTATGATTACGCATAACTAAAATATATTTGATGGACAATATTCTATTTGCGTAAACTAGCCTTTTGTCTTGATTTTTCCACATATACAGCTTACTTGTTAACTCTTCTCAAACGGAGATTTTCGAAATTTCCACCAGCAGTCTCAACTTCATATTTGTACACACCATGCACACACACACATGCACACGTAAATGGTTAATTTCTGAACCGCTAGATGGCATTGTCATCAAAAACGTTTAATTAGGAAACATGCTGATATCATATTTATCAATATTTTGTGACAAAAATGTTTAAAAAAAAACATACAAGAAGGGCCACTGCAACGTTTTTATTTTAGTTACTATTTTTTTTACAATAATTACCATTTTAAAGTACCTACCTAACTTGAAACGGAATGTCTCTCGTTTGATTGACGTTTTCTCTGTTGGGAACAATAAACATTCAATGTGCGAAAATCTTTTGTATTTTCTCTACTCGAATCTACCGAAAGTTAGCAGACATGGTTGTAGGGACTAAACTTCTAGGTACGGTATGTAAACATCACAGGGAGATTATATTTTATACATCAGCTTCTACACATCAACAAGAGAATCTTATGTTCTGGTTCTGGAATCTCAAATTAGTTGTCATAAATGTGTTGTGTAAGTGTACCATTTGATAAAAGCATTGTGTCCGTTTTCAATGCCGCAATGAAGTTCTGTTCAAACAAAATATGAATGTGGTTATGTTGTGTTTTATACTAATTATATAATTAACTATTGTAAGTAATGCTTTTTATTCAAGTAGTATTAGTATTCATTTACCCAAAGTAAGGAGCCTGTCAGGGTTCGAACATACAACCTACAATTCATAAGTCAAGGCCATTTATCACTGCCCCCCCTTTCAACTACATAACACAATAAATTGTTCATAAAAAACAATCAAAGTCAAATCATATAGGCACTTATAAGGCAAAAAAATACAATTGATATAGACTCAAAGCATTTATTTAAATACCATTTACAGGCAGTTTTGAATTGACAAAGACTCAGTCTCTCTATGGAGAAGAACGTACGGTCAGTGGGTCGTCTTAGGGGTGCAAGAAACTCCATGGACACTCTTTTTAAAAACAAGTTGTTACAAAATCCTGGTTACATTATTCTTTTTGCTTCTACATGCGAGAACAATGTATAACAATTTAATACCTACAAAGATTAACTATGTGACCTAGCAGTTAAGAGATGACCAGTCTCGAATAACGGCGGCCATTCTGCTCAAACAGTTGTAAAGAAGCTGTATGATGCAAGTGCAACACACGTGCCAACATCAGCGACCCATACCATGACAAATTCTCAACTGCCATGCTCGTTCATGTCACCTAAGAAATAACTAAAACTATTTGCAAAAAAAAAACTGTCTTCAAAAAGCAAAAGAGTGAAAAATAACTTTAGCTTCAGAAGTCGGTGACATGTTTGTTTTCAGTTTTTTTACCACCAACTTCTCTGAAACTAAAGTTACTTTTTCACTTTTTTTTCTATTTTTTTTTTAATCCATATTTAGTTGTAATATCCTAATAAATTATTTGCTATGAATGTAAATACATTGTTAACAATACATAATGATGGTAATATGCTTATCACCATAGATCGGAGTAGGTAGAATGATTTTTGGTACTTGTATCATAAATGCACACAGAAAGAATAACATGGAAAGTAATTCCGGTATTTCCAGACTCAATTAAATATTGTTAATGTTGGTAGTGATATATTAATACTCAATTCAAAATTTAAAGGAAGGTTTTAAAACTAAATTAATTTATTATTTATCTGTTGAATAATAAAAACAATCGAATTCCGATCGAAGAATTAATATTGGTAACCATGGATCAGCTGGTTCGTACTAAGATTAGGGGTTATGACCTGGCCAGCTGATAGGTATATGGGTCGGAGGTCATGACCTGGTCAGCTGAAGGGCTCTGTAGATACCTAATATGGATTGCTTATTTTATTAAATAAGTATGTTTAGTTTTCCCCGGGTGGTTATGCAGCGATCGCTCAAGAGCGTCTTCAGACTTCACGCCGCCGTGCCGTCGCATGCTTACTTGAAAATTCATCGCAGTTTATGTCCGATTAATTATATTCCGCAGCAGCGTAATCAGCCTATAATGTTCGCACTGCTAGGACACAGGCCTGTAATCCACCACGCGGGCCCAGTGCGGGTTAGTCTTATGTCCGAGTGGATACCAATTATAAAAATTTTAATTAGTTCTACCAACATATTTATTTCTTCTAAATTACTTACCTACCTGTTTTCTTAAATTTTTGAGGTAATAATGGTACTATCAATACTCAATATCACAAAATGTAATCACTGTTTTTATCAAAACAAGTTTGTTTTCTTATTACCTTACTACGTACGTACCTAATAGTACCTACATTACTGCCGCGGTTTATAATGACTACTTTGCTGGTCGCGCTGATTATGACCGACAGCGCACAGCGACAGCAAGGGCTGCAATGATGGCCAAGCTGAAAGGCCTAGAGCGTAGCTAGGCTAGCTCGCGGCAATCATAGCGTGACCAGCGAAGCAGTCATTGTGGGCCAAGGTTTGTATAGTGCTTTACTCAAAAATGCAAGTACCTAATCCTAATAAAACCAGCAAGTAATTTAAATAAAAAATATATTAATAAACTAGAATTTTAATTAAAATGACAACAGTACAGTTACTAAAATTCAACACCTACTTGCGCGCTATAAGTGCCTACCGCCCAGCCGAGCGGTCTCGGTCCGCCGGCTTATCAAATTCAGTGCGGTTTTCGCCTCGCAAGCGAAGCGCGCGCACGCCGTTCAATTTTAATAGTGCTGTTCGTTCGTACGCGTATTACGATGCCGTGTGGTGCCTATAATTATGTTTTATCTAGGTTTCTTCCACAGTCAGCACCAATATATAAAACAAAACAAACTTACAAATATAATAAAACAAACTTTAAAAAAGAGTACCGACTTCAAAACACTAAACCGTAAGAAATATTTTTTTCTTTGATGTCGGTGCTTTTTCGATTCGTAATTACCAGCTGTTAGCACTACCATAAAAAAAAAAATATTTCTTACGGCTTAGTGCTTTATTTGAAGTCGGTTCTCTTTTTTTAAGGCTTTTTTTTTCATTTCTAGTGAACATCTCCTAAGATCATCATCAAACTAAGAAGTATTTATTATACTTATTTTAAAACGTTCTCCTAAATGTAACAAATCCTTTTCTGAAAACCGCATCGATATCGGTTTAGCCAAACGCGAGATTATCGCGCACAAACATACATACCTACAAACCATACAAGTCAAACTTCTCAGTTTGGCCTGTATGTCTGATCACCTCCTTTTTTTTAAGTTGGTTAAATATTTTATAAATGATACATTTTTTAACTGCCACATAAAAGTCAGAACATATTCACAGTTCTCAATAACATAGATAAAAAGTTATGTTAATTTAATTTTATCGAAGAGGCAGCCCTGCGATTACTGTGGAATCGCGCGGTGCGAAGCAATCACTGCTGTACGCTTGAGCATTTAGGCGCATTTTAGCATACAGTGGTTGTTGACGCGAGGGAGTAGGCAATTATCGTAATAGGTATTGGATGTTTTCTACTGAGTGAAGTATCTGTCCTAATCTGTGTCTAAATCTAAACTAATATTATAAAGAGGAAAGATTTGATTGTTTGTTTGCATTGAATAGGCTCCGAAAGTACTGAACCGATTTGAAAAATTCTTTCACTGTTGGGAAGCTACACTATCCGCGGGTGACATAGGCTATATTATATTTTCAAAAAAATTAGGGATCCTTACTAAAACTGCAATTATGTAACCTAAGGTGTATAAAAATTACCTAAAATATTCTTTACATCGCGTGCGCTGCGAAAACTATTGATGATAGAATAAAATAATGTATTACGACCTTCGATCAATAATAGATTGATAGAATTATTGATCGAAGATTACGACTTTGCAGAACACGTCATTATTTACAAAAAGTGTCGCGACAGCATATGTCTAACTATTATATTTATGCCACAATAAGTGTTACGGACGCCGAACTAGGAACTAAGAATCGTACTAGAATTAGGATTAAAATGTACCTATAGGTTAAGACGATTAGTAAATAAAGAAATTTCGTTAGTATATAAGAGAAACGCGCAACGAGTAACGTAGGTTTATTTGTGATTACCTTAAAAGGATAGGGAAAATTGTAAGCCCTCTGATTGGGCAGCGAAACATGAGTCGGTGAAGCCACGGTGCAAGTTAGCGACAGGTCCCGACAGGTCTGAACCTGTCTGTTGTGGCTCCGCCGACCCACGCAACGCTATTGGTTAGCGCGTCAAAAGACGCCAAGGGCTAACCGCTCCTTGCGAGTATTGACGCACGCTATAAATATAGCGGCCTAGGAAAGGTGCGGTGCAGTCGTCAATAAGCTCTCGAATGTAAAGTACATGAAGAATAAATCAGTGAAATTATCAAGAAATCTTTCATTTATTAAGTAACCAATACAGTCCACAATAATAAGTGTTCTTTTATTTAAAAAAATATATTTTAATGCCGCCGTTAGAAAAGGCTCTGTATTTGTATCTTGGTATTAATCCTTATCGAAATAAATTACTTCATATTCAAGACTGTTTCAATACCTTTATAGAACTGTTTGAATTATTCAATTCGAACATTACATTCGAAAGATATCACGAGTTTAAAAATGTAAGTATTAGAAAAAAGTTGCGTGGTCGCCGCTCACCCTGCTCAGCTGGCTAGGCATCACCTAATACGATGTAGGCGTCACTGGAGTACGGGCCGTTCGGGAGGGGAATATTCAAACTTTGTTTATAATTATTATTTTTTAGTTCATCATCATTCAACATTTCAGCCAAAAGACATCCACTGCAGGACATAGACCTCCCCCAAGTGTCGCCATTGACATAAGTAAGGGGGGTTTTGACATAATCGCCACGCTTGGCAGGCGGGTTGGCGATCGCAGAACAGTTGTTACAAAAGCCCACAGAACCCTGCTGCCCATTCTCTGGCAAGTCCCTTAGTCGCCTCTTACGACACCCACGGGAAGATATGGAATGGTGCTATTCTTTACGTCCGACACCATACAGAACCAAAAAAATTATCTGTGGTGTGAAATTCTGTATGGTGTCCATACAGATTTTCACACCACAGAGACTTTTTTTAGTTACCTGACGCAAATAGAAGGGTTTATTTATGTTTGTGTATTGTTAAATACCCGTGCGAAGCCGGGGCGGGGTGCTAGTTACTAATAGTTTGCGATTTAGTTAGTTTGAGTTGACGGCAAGGTCGACTTTGCTCGAACAAGGTTGTCAAAATAATGACCACAATACATGCATTCTTGAGTAATGTTACTTTTTAGTGTCCACGACGCTGCGACGGTTTGTGACATTTTCGTTGTATTGTAGGTACATATGTAATTATAACAGTAGGTACGCACGACCGCTGATCAAGGTATGAAAAAACCAGTTTATGCAAATTTGTCACTGTATAGAATATATAGACAAAGCGAGGCCACGTTATACTGGAAGTGTAAAGCTTGATGTGTCGCCGTGTGAACATACATGATAATTCCACATAAACTTACCTATTTTGTCCGAGTCGTAACATTGCGCGAATTCATACTTTACATAGTACTTTCTAACCCACCATCTTCTCGTCTTTTTTCTTTGATTTTTAATAATAATTGTGTACGCCGCAGCCAACAACACTACCTCGGTGGCTGGATATCGCCTGCCTTGTGAAACGAAACTTCGTGATGTCGCTAGATATGTCAGGCGAAGTTTCGCGAAGTCGCACGATTTCGTCTGACGTCGCTGCGGACATAAGTCGCGCGTTGTCGCCATATTTGTCAGGCGAAATCGGCCGGCTTCGCTTGACATGTCGCCGATACATGTCGTGGCACATTTGTCCCCTAGTGTATCCTTGGCTTTACTTATTTTTATTATCGAACTAGCAGGCCGCCCCGGCTTCGCACAGGTATAACACAACAATTTCAAAATTAAAAATTTAATACCTACATAATCATTTCTTGACATTGATTCCTCTCCCGTACGGCGGTACGGCCCGTGCCCGCCAACATCGCTTTATTTATAACTAGCGACCCGCCCCGGCTTCGCGCGGGTGCAATGCAGATACTAAATATACTACAGAATGTCTGTCGACATCACATTGGAAACCTCTAACATTATCAGTGTTTCTCTACTATATTATGCATATATTATACTTATAAACCTTCCTCTTGAATCACTCTATCTATTAAAAAAAAACCGCATCAAAATCCGTTGCGTAGTTTTATAGATCTAAGCATACATAGGGACAGACGGCGGGAAGCGACTTTGTTTTATACTATGTAGTGATACGTCATTGACTGTAGGTAATGAAACAAACTTTTTGTTTTTAGATCATTTGGAAAGCCTGTTACTCTGAGCAATTTTTAACATAGGAGGTCGACGGCTGCTTATTTTTTTTTTACCTAATATTTTCGTCTGCAATCATAATGTATAATTTTGTATACCTAATCAAATATAAATCAAATTGACACAGAGACTGGAAAAAAATCTTTGTTTTATTTATTTAACGCTAATTTTGTCTGCGCTTATATGCAGTTTAATTTAGAAAATCGATTCGTATAGATTTCTCAAACTTGAAGATCTGATTCTAATAATCTACCTATCCGAACCAAACGCTAACGATCTACCACCAACCGAATCGACAATCAAATCCATCACCAAATGAAATCCAAACGTAACTTCGGCAGTTTGCGCTTGGTTGGATTTCGTTAGAAATCCGCTTTCTCTCTTTCTAACTAAGGGTAACATAGCGGAGTAAAAAGGATAGCGCGAATTTTGTGATTTAGATTTCGGTTCTCGGAAATCTAACAGACATTATAATGCGATCAATATAATCTTTACTGTCAAGCATTTAAAGACTACATTTTCGAGATTAAACGTTGATGTATTTTGTTTTATGCTTCAATGTTTCTTGGAAATAGAAAGAATGTAGGTATATACCTAATGTTTGTAAGTTTACGTAGTTTCAACCAAATTAAATACTAATGCATATTTGGAAACTTTTCTGCTAGTCCTAAGCCTAGATTAAAGCATGATGGAAAATCGCACAATAACACGAATAGCTCTAGTTCAGTTACCACTTCGCCTTTTTTACAGTCCGGTCAACCGACTTTGACTTCTATTCCGTAGACATAAGAATGAAATTAAAAGCAAAAACGACAGTTAGGTTTGTGTTTTTCACTGTGATCATTATTATTAGAAACAGTTACGACGCTTAATTTTCTCCCAACATAACCTTGACTGCGTCGGTATGTTTTAGTAGGTAAGCAGGTAGTACTTACCTACATTCATGAATGTAAATAGTGTGATGAATGAATGTAATGTTATTTAATGTAAGTACATTATTAGTTTATTAGATAAACCGCGAAAAGTCCACGTACAAAAAGCTGTGGCTTCATAACGAATGTTTGGTATGTCTGAATACCTACTTGTTAATAACTAATAAGTTTTAGCTATCACGCAATAAAATTAGCCAACCATTAACCAACTCCGAATTACACATTTCATCCCTAATAGGTACTTTCAAACATTGGTTTGGGTGAACAACTTGACATAGTTTAAGAATATTTAACTTCATTCTTATGAAATTATAAATCTAATTTACCCAAATTAGATTTATCTACCTACCTACCTACTTGTTTGAAGAATGAAATCAAAAGTCACGCACACACTAAGACTTACTGTCACCACCTTACAATGACAACGTCACGCCATCTAGTCCTAGCAGATAATTATTTCGAGGTTTTTTATGCAAGAGGCTTGATTGTTCTTTAGATATCCGGTAGATGGTGTGACTCCAAGCACGCACACATGCAAAGATTTTTCGTTTTTTTTCGGCCCTGGAAATCCTACAAACCTTGTTATTTCTTTATGTTTGAAAGGATTTGCGACAACACTAATTCGTAATAACATCATGTTGTTTCATTAATTCTACAAAAAGCATATAAGTATCGAGAATTTGGAAAAAAAGCAATGTATGGGAAAGCGCGATTAAACTTCCACCTTAAGTCAAAATACTATAGACACAAATTACGTCTACATTTCTAATAAAGAGAAATAACTCAAATAAATTCACTTTTTGAATAAATAAAAGCTTATAAAATAATTACCTGTTAGGAAAACACCGATTTCTTTTGGTTTTACTCCACTTTTTTATTTTTTTTCCGAGAACTTACCTTGAGCGAAGTCGGTGCATCACTAAATGGATCACTTTACCGGTACTAACTTGTTCGAGTCCGTTAATCAAAAAGAGAACGATAGTCTTCCATCTCTGTCATTTTCATCGTATCGAGTTGGCTGTTGGATTGTACGTGTTCTCCGTTTGAAGTTAATTCACTTTATGATAAAAACTCGAAAAATGCAAATTTTGAGTTGTTTCGTTTTATGATTAAAGGGGCGATATGGCGGGGCGGGCCAAATTGATAACTTGATAACACCCGGGATCCCGCGACCCGGGAACCCGCAATCCCGGCCCAGGGCTTATCCGGGAAAGAAAAAGATATGCTTTTTAGTGCGGGCTTGGCCGCCTGTTTATTATTTTTATGTAAAATCGTAATTCATCCGGATGGAATGATAACATGTGGAAGTTGGAACACGTATGAGTAAGTGTTGGTCGTAGATCAGATCCTCATTTTTTGGAAGATATTGTTTTCAGAGAGATGTGCGGATAACCTTTCGTCGCTATAACAAAAGCCTCTAGAGTTACTTAAGTTTTCATACGTCTTGAGTTCTTTACATAGTAAACACGCATCACGGGCAGTTTTGGAACGAAGTTCATAATCGCGCGTTGCGAAAGGGGAGGGGGGGGGGGGCAAGACGGTAAAAATTAAGACCAAAAGTTGTAACGACACTTTCTTTTTCCTTTCGATTAATTGGTGAAGGAATTGTAATATTTTTTTCATCCCACCATCTCGGAAAGAGTATTTTTACTCTTCGATATCTGAGTGCAAAAGCCGTTTTTATTCTCTAGAGGATAAAGTAAATTGAATTTAGAACATCGTGTGCACTAAGTTTGTGAATTAAAAAAACATTAAGTAAACCTATTTACTGCTACCTCTATGGTGCCGAATATATCATACAACTTTTTTTTAATTTGTTAAAAATTCAGACTCGGAACCTTGGTGTTCTTTTTTCAATTTGCTTTGTACGCGGTTCTTTACGCGGCATTTTTTCACGTCATTGTTAATTATACCGTAATATTATTTTGTTATAATTTAAAGATTATTCTGTAATACTTACCTGTCATAATGTAGTAATTAATACCTAAACTGAAATAAAAGTGTACCTATCTTGTGATTGTAAACGTTTTTTTTTTTGCATTTAGTCATTTCCTCGCTGAGGTGGAATGAAAAGTTACGTGTTGCACTCGAGTGCAAAGATTTTTCACCTCGTGCTCTTTTGATTCTCTCGCTAACGCTCAGGATTCTAATTTTGAATCACTCGCTGCGCTCGTGATTCAATTTTAGAATCCTTCGCTTGCTCGGTCATCAAAATTGAACACGCGGTTAAAAAGCAACTTTGCACTCTTGTATAACAAATAACTATTTTTAATTATGTAATAAGTAACTTTAAAAAAATATATACATTTTTTTAAATTTGGACTTCGTTCCATCCGGGTGTCCCTTGACACATCTCAAGTTTTTTTTACACAAAATGGGCTTGCATTTGGCCGCAACTCGTCTGATGTGAAGCAATGACGCGGCCTAGGGTGGAGCACGCTTGCCTAGAAGATACCGATTCACTCGAACTTTGAAGACATACAGATTGTAATGATCGGGGAACAGACAAGCCGGCAATTCCACAGACTAGCGGTTCGCACAATAAGTGTGGAAGTATAAGCGCTTTGTTCGAGTCCATTGGACTTCAACCATAATTCTAACGTTAAAGCTTCGCCGTATCTGTGCTCGTCCGATGATGGAATGAGGATGAGGGAGTTAAATTATGTATTTCCAAAGCACACTCGCCGAAAGCGAGAGCAGCGGTAGCCCAGTGGTGGCTGCCCCGACTTACGAGCAGTAAGCCGTGCAATGGGTTCGAACCCAAGCAGGCGCATTACCTACTTTGTGTAATTTATTTCATTACCGCTACCCTTAAAAACGGTGAAGGAAAACATCGTGAGGAAACCGGCATGTCCTAAAACTAAAGATTCGAAGACATGTGACATCGACCAACCCGCACTGGGCCCGCGTTGTGGAACTCCCTCTCATAGAGAGGAGGCCTGTGTCCCAGCAGTGGTAACATTATACGCTGATAATAATGATGATGACTCTCCGAAATGTAACCGATAAAAGAAAAGTATAGTTTTACATGTTTTATTTTCTCTAGCGCGTAACAAAAAAAGACATGGTTTTATTAATCTTCAAGTGAATTTTGGCTCGAAAATATAGTTAGTTATAGTATAGACTTTCAGATGCTGCTTCTTTACAATTTTATTGCAATCTAACTAAGATGCGATCTTCGTTAAATCATTTGATTTTACAGAATAAACAAACATACTTGGTACAGTGGTGTAAACTGTATCGTTATTTCGAAAGTTTTTAAATATACTTACTTATCTACTAGAGTTGTCACATTAATATCGATATGGATCCGACAGTATTGCTGTGGTATTGGTTTATTCGGATAAAGATAATCGGAAATGGGCCTAGATTTTCCGATGAAACCTTTTTATTGAATCCTACTTAGCCCAGCTATAAAATGATTCCATTTCAGTCCCAATTTAACCTAGATTATGTACCAAAATACCCCTTAATCCTATTGATTTGTCGAACAAATTGTACCAGGAGTACAGATCAGGTGAGGACATAATTTTACAGTTGTAATATCTCATTAAGCTGGCGGCGACCCGGGAAGGGGATCGGGAATGGAATTAAACGCCGCCGGGACCGCCCGTCCCGGGAATAAGCGCCTCTGGATTGGTAGATACCGATTGTAGAGGTGCTGGATGTGACATTGTGTTCACACTTTTATCGTTGTTTTTATTTCTTTGCTTCATAATATTTGTTAAGTTTGAATGTAGGAATCTTCGGAACTATTGATTGCATTTCTAAATTTCTTCGACTAATAAGAAGCTACGTTATCTCCGAGTGTCATATACCCGACCATAAATAACGCAACCGAATCCGCGGGCACAAGCCAGTTTATATTGAAGCAACTAGGTAGTGTCAAAAGGACCGTGAATTCTTCATTGCAACCCGACTGAAGTCATAAGCGAATTTAAGGCCTAAAATACAGGTTTTACAAATAAAAAAAACCATAAAATGACAAAAGAGATTAAGAAACTGTGACTGAAACTGCAGTTGTACAGTTATTTCGTTTACCGCAACAGATCCCGACTTGAAATCGAGATCGTCGCGACGGATTTTCGATGTCTCAACTTATGGTTTGGAGACAACAATGGGCCGTTTAAAGGGTTATGGATAGGGTTTGACATTTTATTTGTCTGATGGTCGGATATTTGGGTGTTTTGTAGTATAATGTCGGTGGTACCATCGAAATAAAGCAAAGTTATCTTGTACAGTTTTTGGATCGGTCGTGAGTTGTGAGATTTCGTACTACGATGTTTATCAACATGATTTATTTCTAAATAAAGTAAAAAAATGGCAAGGCGTAATTTTTTGGTCCTTGGGATCTATTCTTTCCTATTTATATCAAGTAAATATTCTCGTCCAACTTACCGCAGTGTCTCAAGACGAAAATCTATGACCAGTGTGTGTTGCCAGTGATTACATACGGGACCGAAACGTGGTCGCTAACAATGGGCCTTATCAGAAGGCTCAAAGTCACCCAAAGGGCAATGGAGAGAGCTATGCTCGGAGTTTCCTTGCGTGATCAAATCAGAAATGAGGACATCCGCAAGAGAACCAAGGTTACCGACGTAGCCCGAAGCATTGCCAAACTTAAGTGGCAGTGGGCAGGGCACATTGCTCGCAGAACAATGGCCGATGGGGCCGAAAAGTTCTGGAATGGCGACCGCGAACCGGAAGACGATGCGTTGGAAGGCCTCCCACTTGGTGGACCGATGACCTGGTGAAGGTTGCGGGGATCCGCTGGATGCGAGTCGCACGGGACCGGTCAATGTGGCGACACTTGGGGGAGGCCTATGTCCAGCAGTGGACGTCTTTCGGCTGAAATGATAATGATGATGATGATGAAATATTGTTATAATGCAAGTACTTATGTAAAACCCCAACCCTGAAAACTGTAGAACTTTAATCTGTAAAATGAATGAAATAAAGCGAAATCATTGAGAAAATTATAAAAGAGGCCATTTCTAGTCCTCACTACATCTTGTTACGAGGGTCCAAGCGTAGCCCACTCGCGCAACTTCGATCAGACACTAATTGGGGTGTGAATTTGCCTGCGGGCCCCTCCGCCACGTCTCGGATCCGAGGGATCTCTAAAAGTTGCATGATTTAGTGCTGTATTTCGTCTTGCAAAGGGAGGCTTACTTCGAAGGGAACGTCCAAGTTTGAAATGTTCAAGTTGCTGTTTTACTAAAGAGTGTTTAGTTTCGATCCGCGTAAAACTTTAATTTCTGCATTGCCTTTTGTTTTTTCTGTCATGAATGACGATTTCTTTTTGGTTCACGTATCGGTACAGACTATACGAATAAAACTCAAGCCGAGATAAAAATATAAGCCAGTCAGCCAGCAGGCCTATCTATCTGCCTTGGATTATGATAATTTTAACGAATTCAGAATAGATCCTCATAATTTCCTGTCATAATATATATATTTTTTTAAATTTAATATAAACCTGTGACCAAAAACATTGCTCAAATAAGTATGTAATTTCGACGCAGTTGTGGTACTGCTTCACTACGTCTAAATCCTAAGACTTAATTAGGTTATCTGAAAACCAGCGCTGCAACGGCTAATTACTGTTTTAGCATTTGCATACGGTGTCTATTATCGTTTTTTCCAAATATGAAGTGGTGAGAAATCTTTAACTCAGCTGCATAATTTTTGCAAAAACAAAATAATATTTATTTCCTTTTAAAATTCGAAATGTTAACGTTCCAAATATCACTTCGCTAAGCTTATCCTAAAATTTGCTTCAATTTTCAAACACATTCTGTTCTATAGTTCCAACGTTCGAATTCAAATATAGAACGTGTGCGGGCCGGTTGGCGGCACGTTCGCCATTTTACGTAGCGTTTTTACGATGTACCCGATAACGTTTACGAGGCGCGCTGAGTGGCGTCACCGCGGCTCGCTCCGACTGATTGCATGCGAGGGCACCGAGCCCTAGGGCTTGTGCCAAGTTTCTTTTTTGTCGATGTTGAGTTGAATTTTTAGGTATTAAGATGGTGTTATGTATGCAAAATACATATATCTGTGTGGATGATGAATATGGTTGGTTGCGGTTTAGCTAGAAATTGTTTTTTTTTCTATCTACGTTGGTTACGGATTTCCAGATATGGGACATAGAGAATATTTGAAAATTTCATTTGCGTTACGTTTTTATCATATTCATGGTTTGATCTAATTTATTAATCTATTTAATAAACATTTGAAAACACATGAATAAAATATCCGAAAAAAGTGCAATAATAAAATTTAATAAACATTTTTTCGATATCGACAATATCCGACGTTCACCACATCTCTACTCGGGTCGTGTATCCGTGACACATCGTGTAGTGTAGCCGACGACATCGCGCGGCGTATTTTATGCGCCCCGTCGCGCGGCCACGACCGCTCCCGACAGCGCCCGACCGTCCCCGAAGGGCTACCACTATCAGATAATTTTGAATAAATTCATTTAAAAAATGGTGTTTGAATTTTTTGCCGATCTTTTGTCTTTTTCTAAACAGAAAGTCTTTAGAGATACATAGAATTGATCGATCTTGTCTGAAAGTGATGTATTTATGATATCGCGTTTAATTTATGTGTTCCGTCGCGCCTTGGCCCACGATAACATAAGGAGCTAGTTAGAAGAAAAACCTTTTTGTGCAAAAGATAATCAGTAATCGTATAATCGTCACAATAATCAGTTCCGAGAATACGGATAGGGAAGACGAGAACGACATTTGTTGTATAAATAACGCACATAACGTATAAATAACGCGCAATAAGGAATGAGTTGGATAAACAACGACTTGGCAGTTTGGTACGAATTCACAAAATCTAATCAATTAATCGCTCTTGTAGTAATTCATTTCAATAGAAAATATCCTCTCGAACCCTCTCCATCGAATTTTCTTTTTAGATACCAATCCTTGTTCCAAGTGCCAACATTGTAGTAGCACGGGCTAAAAACATAAATAAGTAAAGTAGCAGTGCCATTAAAACTGGCAACCCTGCTTTAACCGCGCCAAGCCCGTGCGAACCTGGCGGCGCGCGACGGCGCGGCGGCGGCGACCGGCGACTAATGACCGAAAAGGGCCTTCCCTACGAAGTACGAATTATAATAAGAGTGATGTTTTCGTTCGAAAAACTTAAAATTTGTGTTCAAATGAAGATGCTGCTTGAAATGACGAGGCATCGAGGCGCAAAAAAGAATCTAGTTTAAAAACAAGTGGAAACTAATCCATAACTTTAATTAAACATACAAAATTCCATAAGCACCAGAATTTTACTATCAAAGATTTGGTGTTTTCTGGACTCTAAAGTCGATAATTAGCAATAGACATCATAACATGAGTTGGGGGCGGGGACATCATTAGTACAACTACGTATAAGCCACTTTTCCACCAACAAAAAAAAGTTTTAAAAGCGTACCTACACTCCAGAAATAAAAGCGCTTTAGAGACTTTATACTCCAGCCTTCCGCTTGATTTAAGCGAACTATAACTCCTTTGCCTTTGATGGTAGTATTAAAAACTAAGGTGCGCTCTGCACACATAATGTTCTGATTTACGGCATCATAACATGGTTTATGTTTATGCCGTGGCCACCAGCGCTTCCCATAGTTTATAGTAAGGTGGTTACAAGATAAATATAGTGTAGCTTTTCAATCTAAAATCAGCCATCATCATGGGATTAATCTATGTTATAGACTGGTATGTCACGTGAACGTGAACACTCCGGACTCTTATGGACTCCTGGTTGAAAAATATCGTTTTTTTTTTCTTACGTTCAAGTGCGGGTCAAGGGATCCGTGGGAGTACCACAGCTTTTTAAAAGGGCCCACCCGGAAGTTCGGAGTACGTCCGGGAGTTTTGAGGACGAAACTAGGATGAAACCGGGGAAACTTGGACGGATGCGGGCTTACGCATGACGGATTTTGTTTAAATTTTTTTGAACTTCTATTAGATTTTGTGTTATTCACTGAACATAAATGTATAAAATATACATAGTAAGGTCTTATTATTATGTTTCACACATTTCGTTTACTTTGTTCAGCATGCAAAAAAATCTAATTAAAACATTCTTAGTATAGACTCGTTAAAAAATATAGTAGAACTGTAATGACTTCGAACCGGCTTTTAGCTTGAAATGGATCACAGCTATGGGGCTACATAGAAAAATAAGTGCGCTTCCCAGAAAGAACTCCTAAAAGACTTCTACAAATCTATCAGACACTCCAAGAATGAAATGCAACAAGAAGGAAACTATTCTAGCTAGTTTCAAGGAAATTATTATCGTCTCTGATTTCAGTGCAGCAGTCGAGAGTTAGGACGTTAAAGATTTATAGAAATCCCAGGAACAGTAAATCCGTCAGTAGCTCGTTTCGGCCGGTCAGTATGCGAGCTAGTAGCAAGTCTTATATATACGGGACTCATACGTTTCCGTGATGGTACAGGAACATTACATTTGTGAATACTCGAAACTAGGCTATGAATTGTAGTGAACACTGGAGCGAAATCACAGAAATGGTCCATATGTGAACCATACGCAACACACATACGACTTCATACGATTGAATCAAACCGGGTTCCTAGGACTTTTGCTAGACTTAAAGTAGTCATTACTGCTTTCCAACCAAAGTACCTCTTTTTGCTCCAGATTTGAGGGTGCAAACGGTTTAATAAAAGTTTCAGAACCCTTAACTAGTACACCTTACCTAAGAAATAAGATATAATCAAAGCTCTTCTTGTCCCTAATTGTTTTCAGACGCATGCACCCCAAAACAACCTCATCCCGAAGACCCCGAATGTTGCTAATTGCACAATGTTTTATTAAAATATTAATAATAACCAGCTGATACCTTCTTATCCTCTTTTAATCCCGGATTATCGCACAAGCGTGTTAAAGATTAGCTAAAAGATTCAACTTTATTCAGCCGGATCGGAGTCGAAAACTTTTCAAACTACTTAAGATACTGTTTCCACAGTTTTCCCCCTTTCTCTCTGCCATTTGTCTCGTGGCTGATAAAGGCATTATGTTCTGTAAATTGTCTGACTATACTGCATACATCATTTTTTGCAGTTACTTTAGATTATTAATTTGCCATTGTCATCACTCGATCGTATTCCTCTGTGCCAAAGTTTTAGTTACAAATTCGGTTGAGACGATTCTATTGTTCAAATCTGACTCCGCTCCCACATTTACGTCAAAAACACTCAATATTCAAGTTATATCTCAATCGTAATAAAATATACGACGTGAGAACCTCTAACAGTATAATAAAGGGAACTTTGGCGCAAAACGTTAACTTTTCAGTGGAGAGAGTAGGTGCCGACATAGCACTCGATAGCTAAAGTACTAGGTATACATGTGTTGGCAGGAGGTGTGCGCGCTCGTGGCGGGCGGTAGCGCCGTCGGTCGGATGTATAAAGTGGCGCGCCGGTGGCCACATGACATAGCTATAACTCCGCGGTAGCATGACAAACAGCCGCCCGGAATGGTGTGGAGTCGACAAGTTTTGTTTTGTATAATTCTTTTGTTTGAGAAATCTTTCTGCTGCTGAGGGGCTAACTTCGTGTGCTTAAAAAACTATTAGCTTCTGTATTTTTTTTTTCGTGAGTGTGGTTTTTTGTAGAAGTCAATATTTTGGTTTTTATTTGGTTATTTTGGTTTTGATAGTAATGACTGGCCATTGGCCAAAATAAATGGTTTTTGTAATTGAATTTACTAGGTTTAAATAAGTTACTACTTAGTCAGGTGTCATGGTTGTTAAACTTCACAGCCATATAACCTGATTAATGATGTAAGAAACACTACTGCAATAAGCAAAGAGGAACTGACAAATAAATTAAATAGTAATCAGCTCATTGCATGGCTCAGAATGATACAATATTTGATATTTTACAGAATGATACGCTACAACCGTGTCTAAAATAAACATAACATACTAAATCCAACATCCATCCTAATTTAAATATCATACAACCCAAACCGGCACACAAAATAAAGTAAAAAAAAAACAACCAAAAAATCTACACCTAACTCGACTCCACTGGCGTATAATGCGCGCCCGACACCGGAGGGCGCCCGTCGCTAAAGCGCGATACTACGGGCTCGCCTCGGGCGGCGCGAACCAATTACCCGCCGCCGCCGCGCGGGCATTTACCCCCTCCCCCCAACCGCCCGCCCGGCCCCCGACCGAGCACAGAATTACTTATCTCCTCGCGCCGCTGCGATCCTGGTACTCTGCCGCCAGACGTACGCCCGCAATGCGAATGCGCCGCAACTTTTCGTCGCGCGTTCATGCGTCATGCGTGTCCTTTTTGCATTTTCCGGAACAAAAAAAGGTAAAAATATGTCGTGCGACTGTTGCGTGCGGGCTGCTGATAGAGAACTGAATTATCATGGAGTTGCCGTTTGAATAATTAAAAAAATATTTTCATGGTATCTGTTTGTTTGGTGTTTAATTAGAATAAACGCTCATGAGACTCATTTAAATATGGGCCTATGGGGCACCTTTGTTTTACACCCCGTGTAAATTTCCAAAACCATTTTATTTTACGATCATTCGAGTAAAAATACATTGAAAAGTATAAACGGCGGATCTTATAGTCGATATCGATAAAAAATAGGATCTTGAATGTCGCATCACTATTTATGAGCGGACAATAGTTAGGAGAGAATATAAATTATCACTGGTATAGTTAAAGTGTAAAAGGATAAGTATGGTCGCGGTAATGTCGAGGGGCGATAATGAAAACGTGCAAAACTGGCATAGTTATCGAACTACCACGAGAATTAAAAATGAGCCCGCGCTATACTATAGGACGTGGAACTACACACATTTTAGAGTTCCGAACTTACGGGTAACGAATAATTTTACTTTGTTCCGAAAATACAGATAACGTATTGAAGTTTTTCAAGCATCAAAACGGCGACACGGGCAGTGAGTGAGTACTTGGACTTTCGTGAATTCGATTTCAGAGTGAGGAAAATATTTTGGGAAAGTAAATTCTAGTCGTTTTGACGCATAATTACCAACACGCTACCTACTTATTCAAATGATACTTTTTAGATTTTCTAAACCCAACAGTCAAACAGTGTGTAAAGTTATGTAGTCGGAATAAGACCAGCATAGTACTAAAAGCAAAACACAAATAAGTTACATTAAGTCCGCGTTATGAGCTGCAGCTATTTCTTACTTGCAACTCTTTTTGCTTCTCTGGAGTTGACGGGACAGATATCCTAGCTAATTCTGGTCCCCTGGTAGGGGATGATCAAGTCGTATGCAAAATACGCGTTTCGTACGTTGAGTTGCGGACAACGAACAATGCTAAAAGTATGGCATGGATTTAAAGTCCTTACAGATACTTGTCAGTTTCAACACAATTTATTTGGTAGATAGTGACTATCCGGACCGGACGCTCTCGTTTCATCCGGTGAACAAGCCATCAAAATGCAGTCAGCAGATTTATTTTTCTACCATTTCATTATCATTTTCTTATAATGTGTGCCGATGCCGCCGATACCTGATACGAATTTTGTTAAAACCTACATAGTAAGTACGACGATAGATTCCACCTGTAGGATTACAAACTCTGAAGTTTTAAACCGGAACGAAAGTTATTCCGCATAGATTGTACAAACTGAATGAAGCTAAAAAAAAACAAAACGGGTTGCACTCCGGGAGTGCCGGCAGAAGTGAAAACTTGAATAGTAACGTTGTGCATTTTTGGATATGGTTAGGAAATAATTTTGAACGAATTGCTTTAATTATCTAGTTCTATCATTTATGTGGTAAAATACAATATTCATTTATTGCGCTATCATACACAAACATGACAACTTACATTACATAACAAATTTAACACAGAAATATTACGATACGTTTTACGAATTTTACCTCTTTGAAGAAATCGAAGGTTTTGTTTGTGCATAAGATAATTATCCAGTTTTGGAAAACCAAACTCAATGACAGATGCCATAAAGTTCAAATTCCTTCGCAACCTAATGTCAATTCGTCTTACGAATTTTCGATCAGGACACGTGACCTGACGCGAGTTTAAGATTTTATACCCATTACAGAAAAAGTGCTCAACGCCGCTAAAGAAGTTTTCACTTCAAAAATATTTTAATATTTTGAAATGAGAAAAAAATTTTTATTAGCGATAGTTTTTTGACATGAAACTTGTTTTGTGGCTTGATTTTGTCGTTTGTTTTAGTTTGTCTTTCCAAAATCCGAATTCTGAATTTAAAAAACTCATCAATTAAAAAAGCAAATTCATTGTTGTCTATTTACCTGCATAGTTTTGCATAATTAAGCATAATTCAGCCT
Source organism: Cerastis rubricosa (assembly GCA_949152445.1). Lineage (NCBI taxonomy): Eukaryota > Metazoa > Arthropoda > Insecta > Lepidoptera > Noctuidae > Cerastis > Cerastis rubricosa. Next base: position 16,280,894 of record OX424524.1, on the reverse strand, counting down.
TAGGAACGATGGATAGGCTGTGTGAAGGATGATCTGGTTCAAAAGAAGGTATCAAAATCAAAACTCATTCATTCAAATTAGGATGATAATCAGCACTTTTGGAATGTCAAAATTACAAGAGACAGTCCCCCAAAACGCCCGCCCTTCGCCACTTCCTAGTGTTTTAGCTGTGAAGAAGCAGTCGCCACTGCTGTGAAGAACACTCTGTGAAGAAGCAGTGGCGGAACAAGCTCCCCAGCAAAATTGTCGGAAGCAATGACGAGTAATGAAAAAGTATGGACGATGAAGACATTCTGCGCCGACCCCAAATAAATAGTTTTAAGGGCACGAGAAAGATGATGGTGAATCAACCTAATAATTAGTACACAGCTGGGACAAAGGACTCGCCTCTGATCTGCCTAATGAAATTAAAATATCCAAACGTCTCCAGTACTGGCTGTGACCCGCGTACTCCTGTAGCATAGCAACACTGTTAAATTGAAGTGACTGAATCATTGATAGAGGTTTGTTAATCATTGACGGTCGCTATTGGCGCTCACCGAGCTTCGAAATTTTAAAGGAGTTCTGATTTGTGGTTGGGAACTATATTTCTTGTCACCAAAATTTATATTTGTCATCAAAGTTGTATCACCTAGTAAATAGATCTATCGCCACGAAATATTTTCGTTCTCAGATAAACAAAAAGTGTTCCCAGGTATGAATTATCAAATAAATTTTGATACATGTGTAAAATAAGAGATGGATTACCAATAAAATTGTAGTGCATTAGATGAATATAAACTTCGTTCTTATAATAATAGTTTTATTACTTAAATAATAGCTTTGTGCTCGGAATGGTAGATCTGTCACCAAATAAATAGATCAGTTCCTTATTTCTATGAAGAAATGCTTTATACGAGACATTGGGCACACCGACTCGGACAGGTTAGGTTCGAAGAGGATGGCGGGGTCTAGTGAGCGAGCGGAGCGAGCGAACTAAGACCCCGACATCCCCTTCGTGTTAGGTTACTGTAAACCCTGCAGACAGAAATAGGAGCCCCGCGTAGCGGGGCTACGTCGACAACGCCTTAGTTTGGACCTGTGGTTTGGTGATCTCTTTAAATTAGTTTGCTTAAATACTTATTAGGACACACCTATTATAATACATACAAAAACATTTATTTGGTACTAGACCTTATATCTCAGGATTTTAGGTGATTTATTGTGGAACTGATTTTGCATTGTTTGGTGACTACATTTTGGTGACAGATCTACTATTTTGAGGACAAACCCTATTATTTAAGAAACACGAAACTAATTAAATTGGTGATAGCTTAAATGATACCCTTTGTGGTTGGGCAACAGAATAGGTGGAATTATTATAGGCAGGGTTCGAAGTGATAATTATCATTGATACCTTGAGGCCTATGTTACATCAACATTACGTTTTGGAATAATATATTGGAATTGGGAAATTCCACTGACAAAGAAATTGCGTTCAAGGCCCAAAAAAGATGTGTGCGTTCTGTGTTTAAGCTGAAACCAACTGAAAGCTGTAAGCTCATTTAAAAAAAATAAACTATTTACATTGCAATGTTTGAACATTTTTGAGACAGCAGTATTTGTCAAAAACAACTTCCATTTGATTGAAACATTGAGATCTAAACGACGTAACAGAGGGATATGCGCTAAGCCACATTTATCTGCTCTTTAAACACAAATATTTTTAGAAATTGCACCTAGGATCTATAATAGTAAGATCCCTAGACAAATTACAGAAATTGAAAACATTTAACATACACGATTTTAAAAAGGCCTTTCTCAAAATATTACACGAAAAATCATATTATTATACGGTGAACGAACCTTATTTGAATTTGAATTACCTATGTAATAATGTGTGATACTAATTTTGTTTTTAAATTTTCTTTATTTTATACTGTTTGATAATTTATTATAATCAGCATGTTTGTATCAATATAATATTTTTAAGCCGATGACGGCTAGACATAGACTTCATTAATAATTACAACATCTGTACCTAACCTATGTTCAACAAATGAAAAATATGTATTTGATATTTGTCTTGATAATAAAAAAAATCATATAACTATAATTAATAAACCTCACCTGTATCGGAATGCAAGTCTTACCAAGGGGTATCGTATTACCCAGTTACTGGGTTGTGGGGGTCAGATAGGCAGTCGCTTCATGTAAAATACTGGTACTCAGCTGCATCCGGTGAGACTGGAAGCCGACCCCAAGATAGTTTGGGAAAAAGGCTAGGCAGATGATGACCTGTATCGGAATGCAATTTATAGATCGACTCTAAGCGACTATAGCAGTCGCTCGAATTCCTCAATAGAAAAATCTTAACCTAATTGAATAATGTTGATAAAAATAACAAAAGCCACTGTCTTTATTGGTTATTGGCAAACAACCCGTTAGGTAGGCGGACGACAGGACACAACCTCAAGGTCCCGCGCGAAACCATCTGATGAATTAAATCACTCGCAATACTGCCTAGTGCCTACATCCTTTGCTTATACCGTATGAAAAATCTCTTCATAACTTCTTTTACACTGTGACTTACGGGTATCTTCCATGATTATCGATTAACGTGAGCTTTTTATGGGAGCACACATTAGTTGATAAGCACGGAAGATATCTCGTAAGTGACCGTCTAAGTGTAGTTATAAACCGTGAAAGCTTGAAACAGTTCTCTTAAATTTCTCCACATGTTCTCTAACAAGCCTCAGCCCACCAGGCTTTTTGCCTACCCTGTACCATACAACACGTATCGTAACAGTAGGTACAGCACTATCTATTGCTATCTATATTTTTCGGCGCGCCTTTGTGAAGTCGCAACCGACGCCGCCTCGCGCCTCTATCTAGGGTTGTTACATCCGAGTATCCGACAAATTGATTTATCTGTTACTGCTGTACTTTCGCAGAGGTAACAGTTACAATATGTTTGTATTAGGTAAAGTCCCGGGAACTGTGGTGGGTCATGCATGGGATGTTGTGTTGTTGGGTATGAGAGGATTAGGGACTTCAGAAGATCAACTGTTGAAGAATTTAAGTGGATGGAATCAGACTGTAGAAGTACAAGTTGAAGTAAAAAAAACAAAAGAGCTACTAGGCGACACATTAAGCTATGCATTTCCAGTATAACATGGCCATTATTTTGGCTCTGGAAACGACTTCGACAGGAGCTATTGGTAAGATATTTTGAAACTGTTAGTGGAAATTAAAAGTGTCCATAGAGTTCTTCTCCATAGAGGTTCTAGGCTTTAAAATAATGGGCAACTACAGTCCTTTTACAGCTATTATACCTTGTGACAGGGACTGTAGCTTCATCTTTTTTGCATAATTGACTAAAACCTACTTTGACAATTCAAAAGTACCAGGTTTTATCATAATCATTCACGTTCACGCACTGCTGGGTATCAGTATATGCTTGCCCTTTCTTCTGCCATACTTCTCGATTATCTGCGTCCCTCATACAAGTGTTTCTCACGACTTTGACATTTCCGTCACCCCACCGCACTTTTGGACGGGGCCTACAGAAATTGGTTTATTGGTTTTGCGGTTATAGTTAGAAAAATCAAAATGGCGCCGTTTATCCCTACTAAAGCCACGCCTGAAAATAAACCACGAAACACTACACAAACCTATATAAAAACCTAGCTACTGTAATATAGGTATTCCATATCTACAGAGCCTGGGGCAGCCCTGTGTATAATTTACGAGGCGGGCCACGGCGGCCGTCGTCGGCGTTCGCTCCGGATTTATAGCGTAATTTTTACAATGGTCCGGGTCGGCTGGATTATACAATTCTCGGTTCTTGACCAGGGTTACAGTTTCGTGCAGCGGTGTCCGAAATTCTGGGTGAGAGTTAGCGGGATTTAAGTTGTCACGTGTCCGTGTGAGATAAATGTTGAGATGTGTCGTTTTATCAGGCCTTGTGTCAATGAGATTCGTTTAGTCCGTAATTAGGGTTCCGTACTCAAAGGGTCAAACAGGACCCTATTACTGAGACTTCGCTGTCCATCCGTCCGTCCGTCCGTCCGTCCGTCAGTCTGTCACCAGGCTGTATCTCATGAACCGTGATAGTTAGCCAGTTGAAATTTCTACAGATTATGTATTTCTGTTGATGCTATAACAACAAATACTAAAAACAGAATTAAATAAATATTTAAGGGGGGCTCCCATACAAAAAACTTATTTTTTTGTTCGTTTTTATAAATAATGGTACGAAACCCTTCGTGCGCGAGTCCGACTCGCACTTGGCCGGTTTTTTATTATCATTGCCGAACGAAAACGGCTTGATTTAACTTGATCGAGCTTGCAGCGAATTGCCTGGACTCTTCTATGTGGCAATTCAAACAGTTATGCTTCCATATTTACTGTGCTAACAGCCAATCTTTGAAATTCACTGCCAGCTTCTTGTTCCCTGGTCATTTTAATTTGTATCTCTTCAAAGTTAGAGTGAATCGGTTTCTTTTAGGCAAGCGTGCTCCGCCCTAGGCCGCGTCATCGCTTCACATCAGGCGAGTTGAGGCCAAAGGCAAGCCCATTTAGTATTAAAAAGAAAAAATGTGGCTATGGAAGTTTTGTTTTGACGCACCGTCTTTGGGGCGTTTACGCCTTACGGCATTTCATACAAACTTTCCAAGTCCTTATTTTCTGAAATGGCTGAACCGATTTTAATTAACCTTAATACGCTTAAGCAGGATACATAGGTCTAAAAAGTTACTAAAAAACATTATCAAAATGTAAAAAAAGATATATAACCCTATGTATCTTGCTCACGTGTACTTGCTTCGTATGAAGTTTCATTATCGGTTCAGTCATGTCGGTAAATAAAGACTTGAAAGTTTGTATGAAATGGCGTAAGGCGTAAACGCTCTTAAATATACATATCAAAAGGGTGAATTGTGTAAAATAGGGGTGGAATTATTTCAAGTATTTTTAGGGTTCCGTACCCAAAGGGTCAAACGGGACCCTATTACTGAGACTTCGCTGTCCGTCCGTCCGTCCGTCCGTCCGTCTGTCACCAGGCTGTATCTCATGAACTGTGATAGTTAGCCAGTTGAAATTTCTACAGATTATGTATTTCTGTTGACGCTATAACAACAAATAAAAAAAACGTAAAAAAATAAATATTTAAAAAATTTATATATAAATATTTCTCATACAAAAAAGTTTTATTTTTTTTCGTTTTTATAAATAATGGTACGGAACCCTTCGTGCGCGAGTCCGACTCGCACTTGGCCTGTTTTTTTTCTTAATACTCGGTTCGTGTCTAAGTAAACTTATTTAAGTACAATGCACAATGTCAAAGCTTTATTGCCGGTTCTCAGTTAAGCGGGATATAGCGCACTTGGTGAGTTCGTATTGTAGGGTCATTCATACAATGGCAGGACTTGTGCTGACCCTTTGTTAGCCACGTGCCGTGAGTGCGATCCGGTGCGGTCTGTAATTGGTGGATATTTTGTGGTATAATGTTAATATTAGTTTGAAGGGGGATTTATGGCGCGATTTATGAAATAATGGAAGCTGGTGTTGTTCTGTATGGTGTCGGACATAAAGAATAGCACCAGCCCATATCTTCCCGTGGGTGTCGTAAGAGGCGACTAAGGGACTTGCCAGAGAATGGGCAGCAGCGTTCTCTGTGCATTTGTAATAAACGTACTGCGATCGACAAGCCACCTACCAAGCGTGGCGATTATGGCAAAATGTGAATGTGACGTTGGGGGAGGCCTTTGTCCAGCAGTGAGCGTTTTTCGGCTGAAATGATGATGATGATGATGATGGTAGCTGTGGTTGTGGGACTTTTATAGACTTATGCCCGTTTTCACTAACAGAAAGCGAAATTTAAATTAACGCCTAACCTTTTGAACACCATTGTCCTAAATACGTGCAAAGCCAGCGCATGCCCTGTAAGCCAACGACATAAATATGTGATAAACAATGTGGTGCACTATAACACGAAATACATAAGCAATTTAAATCATCACTTTTCTGTGTGTTTATTTATTTATCTTTAAAATGTGTTAAAGATATCTTAAATATTATATGTCGTATCAAGAAATAAGTTAACAATACTTTTGGAATCCCTTTTTTATTTTTAAGTATTTGCGGTGAATTTGTGGCTTGGCGTGGAGGGCACGCGCTTGCGTTTATGCTCTGCCGTTCAAAAGGCTAAATATGTACTGTTGGAATATAACTTCAACACCCGGTAGTGCATTTTTATGCAGTCATTCATTTCACTATCCTCTATCTATTTTATTCCAGACAATACTGACTGCCTATGGGTTTTTTGACAGATAACATGTGACATAGAAAAAAATGTATACACAAAGGTTTCCCCCCATCCATTTTGAAATTTTCGAGGTTCGACTGCATGGTCACCTCGCAATTATAGTTCGTAGGCGTACTGGCGTAGCAAGTGAGCGCTACACTGGCAAAGCACCAATTACCGTAGCTCAACGCGTGGCGTAAAGAAACGCAAGTGCTACTGTGATTCCGATTATGGACCTTTACAAAATGGTGACAAGGTTTAAAATACCTAATTTAGACCGATTAATGGTGGTCCTGTATCGAAACTTTATTATTATTTCATTGAATCACCTACACATTTGCAATCCAGCCAGGAACGTTGAAAATCATCTCTATTGACGTTTTGATGATGTGAATTATTGTTTTATGTAGTCCCGTCTTCATAGCTACGGAACCCTGTCCTAAGTCCTAAAACCCGTAGAATAAATAAATACTCGTTTATTCCGTATACTGAGTTAGAACCCCTGACCCCACAAACAACTCCAAACATATTTTACGTCAGCTTAAAAGTTGTGCACATACTGCCATGCGGTGCACCAATTAAGACGGGAATTGCAGCATCAGGAGCATCCGACACCCTCCTAACTTCGTACTATGATCACCTCAAAACTAGAGTTGGTCAGTTGTTCCAGAAGTTTTTATAAAACAAAACTAGTTTTCACTGACGTAATTTTCAGATGAAGGCTAAGTACTGTTTCGCTTATTTCGCTCGGCAGTGTATTTTCGTATTTTCTGCACTAGTCCCTTGTGGGGAAAATAGAGTTCCTAAATAAGAATTACTAGGGGTACAGAATGTGTACAGAGGTTGAGGTACTAACCAACTATTTCCCCGTTGAGTCGTGGTCAGACGGCATTTGTTTCAAAATGCAGACTGCAAGGAGATCGTGTCTGCATTTGAATTTGGAAGGAGCAGGTAATACTAAGTGAGAAGTTTTTTGTTGTTTAGTTGGTAAAACTGACATTGTTTTATCTGGAGCATTTATAGGTAAAGAAAAAGGACTGTTCAAGTTCCCATAGTCATGAAATAGCTGCACAAGGATCTTTTGGCGGGCGGCCTTAGTTGGAAGTAAAGCCGCCAACAGGTTTTTTCAATACAATTTCCACTGACAGTTTTACAAATGTTTAGCAACAACGCCCTCCTATAAAAGTCATTCAAGTGCCGAGCCAAAAATAACCATGCAGCACTTAATAGTGCTAGCTATGGTAGACTTTCTATTTATTATGTTATGCTATCTCAGAAAGTAATTTGAAGCTGGAAACTCTAATACTTACCAACTTTTTATGAGTGATTTATTGAATGGAAATTAAATTTGAAGTAGTTGAAAAATAATAGTAAAGGGGTTTGGGTAAAAGTGGCATCATTTTTTTAAGTCTGCGGCCACTAATGGACCGATCCCGTTGATTTTGAAAAAAAACACACACCCTGTATTATCATACCATTCGATAGTGTCGCTAGATCAAATTCTGGGAAGTAATGACATACGGCAAACGATAGGAAAGAGTTAATTTTTGATAAAATACGTAACAGTATGCAAACAGTTACCTAGTAGTACTCAACTTTGACATCAGATATTTATCAGATATAATTTTCGGCAAAAATCTTTTAGGAGTCATTATTATTATATATTCCACTAAACGTTGGCAATATTTTTTTTTTCTATGTGGTCGCTGTGAAAAAAATCATGCCACACTGGTTCATACAAAGTTATCTAAACCCCTTTGATGAAACACTATAGAGGAGGGGGGCGGGGGGGCGGGCGGTCATTTGGCCAAAAACGTCGTCAAACCAAAAGCGTTTTTAATAAAATGTGCATTTACACACCTGACACCATTCTCCACCATTCTGTACACAGACACACATCCCCGAAACATAAATCCGTCAGCAGGCCATCGGCTCATCTCTCGTTTTTTTTTTTTATAAGGAGCAAAGGTAAGCGATTCGCAGCATGTGCCTCAGCCAGCCCCGCCCGCGTCGCCGTCGGTGTGATGATGCGGAATAATTTAATTGCTGCACACCACGGCGAACGACGACTCCGTCCGCCATTGCTTAACGTGTATTTATTTTATTTTTTTACGACGTTTTACGTGCCTGTGATATGAGGATTTTCGAAAAATGGAATATCCCGTATGAAGTACCGATATTTAAATAATATTTATCTTTTACTATTCAAAACTTCTTTTCATTAAATACTTTTTTTTTGCAGTCGTATACACAAATCAAGCAAAACCCGCTACAGAAGACATAGGCTTAATCTTATTAGCAAAAGGATTAGGAAAGCCATAAATTATAGGAATTTAAAAGGTCCCCATTCCAGCTTACTAATAAGCGTTTAATTCCGGGCAGGTAAAAACGAGGCTGGCTCAGGGTTGGTCGGTTGGTCCAGCATTCATTTTAATCAAGTGTGTCAAGCCCCGATTGCCTGATGAATTATACCACCGCAGCTTTGTTTTATTAATGCTGGCAATGCGGAGCGGCTATTTTTGGGCTAAAAACTTTTTGGAACTGCATTTGAATTTCGAGTCTTGGCTACCTACCTAGTTTTTTTCTATGCGGCCAATAGGGTGTACCTTCTGTTGTGGGCTATAATTCATATAAAACCTTCTTTGGAAAGATAAAACACTTTTCTTCTTCTTCTTCTTTGCTTGTCGATGGACTCAAATACTACTCGAGCAGTATATGGCTACCTTCACAGCTCTTTCGTCACGGATATCCTGAAAGATACAGGTGGCTGTGCAGGACTGGCAGTTTGCTGATTTGTTTACAAATAATAATTTATATTGCATGTGTAGTTTAGTTTAGGTTAAGTTATGATCAGGCTGACTTGCCTTTCAGGATAAAATTTAAGATTAAAAAAATAACTTTTTCATCCCACCATCTCGGAAAGAGTATTTTTAATCTTCAATATCTGAGTGGAAAAGCCGTTTTTATTCTCTAGAGGATAAAGTAAATTGAATTTAGAACATCGTGTGCACTAAGTTTGTGAATTAAAAAAAACATTAAACCTATTTACTGCTACCTCTATGGTGCCGAATATATCATACAACTTTTTTTAATTTGTTAAAAACTCAGACTCGGAACCTTCTTGGTGTCCTTTTTAGGGTTCCGTAGCCGAATGGCAAAAAACGGAACCCTTATAGATTCGTCATGTCTGTCTGTCTGTCTGTCTGTCTGTCTGTCCGTCTGTATGTCACAGCCACTTTTTCCGAAACTATAAGAGCTATACTTTTGAAACTTGGTAATTAGATGTATTCTGTGAACCGCATTAAGATTTTCACACAAAAATAGAAAAATAACTATTAATTTTGGGGTTCCCCATACATAGAACTGAAAACCAAATTTTTTTTTTTCGTCTAACCCATTCGTGTAGGGTATCTATGGATAGGTCTTTAAAAATGATATTGAGGTTTCTAATATCATTTTTTTCTAAACTGAATAGTTTGCGCTAGGGCCACTTCCAAAGTGGTAAAATGTGTGCCCCCCCCCCTCTAATTTCTAAAGTAAGAGGAGGAAAATTCTGAAAATATTTAGAATTGTAAAACGTAAAAAAAACTATCAACGAAAATTGGTTTCAATAAGATATGATGTTTAGTTTTTGAGATATGGGACTTTTTCATCAAACTGCAGCAGTAACTTTGTTTTTCATTAACGTACTATGAAAAACCAATTTAGTTTTGCGGTTTAGTGGAAGTTTACAACTAATACTACTAACTAATGAATGACAGTTCAAAATATTGTTTGGGGCTATGGAACCCTGTGTGCGAGTAAGACTCGCACTTGGCCGGTTTTTTTCAATTTGCTTTGTACGCGGTTCTTTACGCGGCATTTTTTCACGTCATTGTTAATTATACCGTAATATTATTTTGTTATAATTTAAAGATTATTCTGTAATACTTACCTGTCATAATGTAGTAATTAATAACTAAACTGAAATAAAAGTGTACCTATCTTGTGATTGTAAACGTTTTTTTTTTTTGCATTTAGTCATTTCCTCGCTGAGGTGGAATGAAAAGTTACGTGTTGCACTCGAGTGCAAAGATTTTTCACCTCGTGCTCTTTTGATTCCCTCGCTAACGCTCAGGATTCTAATTTTGATTCACTCGCTGCGCTCGTGATTCAATTTTAGAATCCTTCGCTTGCTCGGTCATCAAAATTGAACACGCGGTTCAAAAGCAACTTTGCACTCTTGTATAACAAATAACTATAGTTTTGTTTGTTTCATTGTTTTTTTGCCACCGACCAAAAAGTTGACATCCGAATATGTCCTTCTTTTTTAAATGTCGGTTAAAATTCCTTCTAGAGAAGTGGACTGGAGAGCGGATCGGACTGAAAGATAATGTAGTAAGTTCTGTCAAAGTCCGGTGTCCGCAGCTAGTCTAGCAGAAAATGCCCACTGAAGGCGATCTGCAGAGTTTACAGAAAACAAAGTCTTTAAGTGCTAAGTACCTACTTACAGTACTCACCTACTTTGTTTCGGAGGCAAAAGTTTATAATCTGCAGAACTCGCTGAACATTGATATTTTACAGAATGAAAATCAGAAATTATGCGCGATTTTTCTTTATTGGAACGGAGCATGATGCTTACTCGTGTATTCTCGATTTCTCATTGTGCACATTCGTTTTTCATTCATATTAAATGAATAACGAATATGCACAATCAATTGTTTTTTTGTGTTGTTCGGCTGGGTATGGAAAAACACCCTTTGTAAATAGGTACCGTGTATTCAAACGGTGCGTAGAAAGAGTGCATGCATGATTTCTGAAAAAGTCCACCATGTTTCTGGCTGGTTACCTACACGTTTAATACTGGCAGCATTGTGATTTCGTTCTGAAATACAGAAAAACTGCATTTATTTCCCAGTTATTATCAAGGCTACAGTTTTTGCTAATTCTTCCGTGTAGTTAAGTACTCACTCGGTGGAGAAAGAGTTATTTGATTGCTGATATCTATACTAATGCCTAGTTTGTGTAGATATAGGAGGTAAACTCTGAAACTACTAAAATCTTGTTAAATCGCGGGCAGTAGGAAGTGGAAAATAAATTAAATTCGTAAATTACTCAACAAGACATCGAAGTATCGAACATGAGTGACTGTTCCCAAAAAGATGTCATCACAATCGCGACAATTGATCGATACATTCGCTACGAATGATCAAGGCGACATGAAGCCACAGGAGGTTCATACGATCAAGTCGAACAAGCAGAAACGAATCGATCGTTGTTATCGCTCACATACCGGCGGCGGTGCCTCCTATGTGTGGTCGCGACCACTTGCGTCCGCAACCATTGTTCTCCGCGTTTTTGCTAAAACGTACGCCTGGAACGCCTGGCGAATATAAATTGAATGCGAACGTTTGTTTAAAATTTCACACCGCGTCCGTATTGTCATGTGTGGATATCGGTGAAATGTCCCACAAGCCTACAACGCACCGGTTTTGCACAGGCCTGCCTGCCTTCTCTATTGAAATTGCGAATACTGGCTTTGGATACCGTACCTCCGTGCTTTGTACAAATTTTATACCTACCTACCCGAACGTAAATGACTTATTGGGCTTTTGTTGCTTTTGAGAGTGGCTGTCACACAGTCATAATTAAATGTCAGCTCCACCTAGAACCTAGAACACCGATATATTTCCCAAAATCGTTCTATTCAAGGATTTAGTCGAGTACTACTGTACATAAATTACAGTTTTTACTTTTACTCTTCTCTATGCAGTTTGAATCGTTTTTAGTTAGACTTAGTTTATACTCGTAATAACAAGATATTCGAACAAAATATTAATAATACGAGGATCTCTGGGCCGCAGTGAGTTCAGGTGAGACCAGGCTCGCGGGATAGCTGACTCTTTAATAAACATGAGGCAGGCTGGGCCGCTAATAATAAATGAGCGCGGCCCGCCCGGCACGTCTGAACACCCGGCGCGCAATGGAAACTAGGAGCTGCGTATAACTGTGCTGCTATAATACGTCTTATAACTAATGGTTACTCGTTATGATTTTATGAAAGCCGGGTGTGTGGAGTCAAGGTACAGTTGTTTGAATCAGGTGGTCAGAATGACAACAACGTGCTTATCAATAATCTGATCGATATTGGTTCAGAAGGTTTTTAGAGAGAAAACATGACAGAGAAACTGTTGAATACCGTCATAGTATCAATTTGGCCACGCCAGACCAACACGGCAAACCTGGAAAATAGTGACCGCAATTCTACCTTCAGACAACTGAAATACCCCAAGATTTTCAATGGTGTGCCTGTTATTTCTACTGTTACAGACTAAAGTGTATGAATATACTTAATGTTCGATGCAGACAGTTGCTGATGGACCAGACAAGTCCTGGAGTGGATATGGGGAAACATCGAATGTCAATGGCGGCCAGAACCTTGGCAAGATGGACGTACAACGTTAAGACCGTTATCGGGACAGACTGCGGAATACGGAAGGCGGAGACCAGGTGCTGTCAACACAACTTCGAAGAGGCTTATGTCCAGTACTGGACTGCTATAGGCGAAGTTGATAGATGTAGGTGGACGGTGGTGGAAGTAAAAACTTCATCATCTGCCTAGCTTTTCCAAATTATGTTGGGGTCGGATTCCAGTCTAACCAGATTACAGCACAATACCAGTATTTTACATGAAGCGACTGCCTATTTGACCTCCACAGCGCAGTTAGTACTGAGTAATACGATACACCTTGATAAGACTGGTTATTAGAATTTCGGGTCACTGACTACCTGTAACGACTGTCAAAGATCTACAAACGACAGTCGGGACCAACTGCTTGCACGGAGGAAACTCGGTATGTAATGGGTGGTCACCCATCCACAGACCAACCTAGGTAAGCACGGCTTAACCTGCAGATTGATCCTGTTGTTATTATTTGTTCACGAGCCAAAGTACAAAGTTCTTCATTTTAATTACAAGTCCGCATGAAAATGTAAAATCTATTAACGTCGTCCCATTGTGTATGCGTTTCGTTTGTGATAAGCCATTGATTGGCTTCTTGATTAACAATGTCCGTGTAAATTATCGAGAGACATACAAGACGCAGTTTACGATCGATGTGGAGAGGCTGAGATCAGGTGGCTTACAATGACGTCTTAAAGCAGTATTGTTTTAATCTTATTCCAGTGTGGGAAAGAGATGGAGCTAGACGTCCTCTATAGCTCCATCTCTTTCCCACACTGAAATAAGATTAAAACAATACTGCTCTAAGACGTAACCCCCCAGGATTCTATATTGTAATGTTGCTTTTTCCACAACATGTTCTTTTCATATTTTTGAAGAAGATGATAATTTAATCATCTTTCTCATGACTGAAAAGATGTGTGGTAATCGGTTGTCGTGGTATGGGCATATGATGCGGAGGAATGAGGAAAATGTCGTGAGGAAAGTTTTTATGAATGTGGATAGGTATAAGAGTAGAAGAAGACCAAAGAAATGATGGATGGACTGTGTGAAGGATGATATGGCAAGAAAGGATCTCATGAGATGACAAGTGATGGAGAAGTAAGTATCGAAGAAGAAGACATGCTGCGCCGACCCCAAATAAATTGGGATAGGGGCAGGAGAATCATGATGAAGCTTTTTGTTCATTAAATTTTTATCACTACCACGAAAACGAAGTGAGTAGCTGAGCCTCTGCGCCACTCTTAAAAAATAATGAATCTAAGTTCTTCTTTGCCGCGTTGCAGCAATGGGCCATAAACACTCACGATATAATATATCATTTTCAACAAAAAACAACAAAATTTTACTGCTAAAGCTGCATTTTATTTCTCCACTTTCTTAAGTCTTTACCATATTATGTGCACAAGAGCCTAAAAAGTAATGAAAAAAATTTAAATAAGTAACATTTAGTATTTTTTACTGGTTGTTCAGTTTCAATAATTTGAAAGATTTTACAGACTATTTATTTCACTTTTTACCAACCTTAAAGCGTAATAAATCCTAAACGGTCAATTGAAATAAAAAATGACATGAGAAACCTAAAGGTAATTTTCAATTACCCATTCACCCCACTAAATATAATTCTTTTGACTTCCATACTTTTCTTTTTCAAAATATAATATGTTGTCTGGTTGTCGCCCTATAAAATGTTGATAACTGCCACTGACAAAGGAACAAACATACAAAATAGGTAAATGCAGATAAACACATTATCCTCCAATGCGTCAAGCAGTCAGGTAAAATATAGTACTGCTAAATAAGCGTATTATAATTATATAGAATCCCAACATGTTTGTATGATTATCTATTTTGATTAGATCAACTACCTGCATTGGCAAGCCCATCCTCATAGCTAAAGGCCAGACTTGGGGGCGTGGCCGTCACATCACGTTATCAACGAAAACCCGCATGATAATCTTGCCGCTTCATTGAGTTGTCCATTTAATTATAATCACACCTCTTACAAAGTTATGCGAACCTAGTACAGAGGTGGCACAGATCACCTGTTCTTTGATCTTGCAAGTTCTACGTTTCTTCAAGTTCATCCATTTGATGATCCCCATCTTCTTGGGTCTTATCAATCTTATCATTAATGGTGATGATAGGTCAAAGACTCCAAAGTTGTTGGTAAATAAATAGAATAGTATCTTGAGTAAAATGCAAACTTATTTTTTAATACAGTTGCTCAAAAAGTGGCGTATTGCAGGGACGTATAGCGTTCGGGATGTGAGCTATTACACACTCGAGCTTTTTCTTTACCTTGTCCGAACTCGTGCGTTTTCTTTCCCAACTGTCAAAATAATGTCTATTAAAAAGAAAAAAAACCAACCACGGAGTTTTTACTAAAAAAAAATCATAGAAGTTTTTATGATTCATGCAAATATTTCTAAAAAGAAGCTACTAATTTGTTTCAATATTAGATTTAATGGCTTGATTCAATGAGTTAGGTTAGGTTTCATTTCATTTTCATTTCATATCAATTAAAAAAAATCTACTGCAGACTTGGCTGTATGGGGATAGTTCCCTTTGCCTACCCAGAATGGGTAAAGAAAACAAAAAAAAAAACTCTGCTTATATTCTTTTACGGTTGGCGCCATTTTCCAAAAATGTTCTTTATTAAATTGCTTCATTTTTTCGCATTGTATTAAAAATAGTTGTTCAGTACACGTGCGGAACCGTCATTGCAACTTGTTCCGACTGTCAACCCTCACCTTCGGCTGCGCCTCGGCTCGGGTAGACATTTGTCGGAACTCTTTGCAATGACAGGCTTTCCGAACTCGTAATGAAATATACTATTCACGTTCGTTACAAAATAAAACAAGCAAGCGATTTTATTTGAACATCGCGTTGCCGCGACTGTCAGGGAAGTATCTAATACTATTATGTTACCTTGGTATATTAGAAGCAAAAATCACCTGTTCTTGTTTATGGTGAAATCAAACAACAACAATGACGGATCAAGTGTGTTCGAAATGTGGATTTTAAATTGTATCTTCAATTTTACACGCTTGAAGGAAAAGTTTACTACTTCAATCAGATTTCGGATCGCATAAAATTTCTTGAAAAAATCTGTACATGGCCTCTGCTACATTAGCCCCATTAAACTTTAATTTATTTCTTGGTTTGTAAGTCTTGGTTATATTTTGAACGCGTCTAACTAGCAAAAATAAAATCTTTATCATCCTTTTATTCGTAGCCCAATTAAATTGTGTAAAACAATAAATTTTTTTTTTTTTTTTGTAAATAAAAAGGTTTCAAACTTAAACACGAAGTAAGATTTACTAAAAGTTTTAACAAATGCCGCTAAAAGTTGAGTTCAGCCTGAAGTTGATGAAGTATCTTAGTAACTTATGTTTCCTTAGTACTTTAGAAACTAAAATCACCTGTTCTTGTTTATGAATCAAACAGCTAAAGTTTTGCCGCCGGTCGCGCGTCGCCGTCGCCGTCGCGGCCGCGACGCGCGCCGCAACAACCTTTGGAACTGTTCTATACTAGACGCGCGAGACAAATTTTAACAGTTCCAGCTATTTACTTTGAAGACTTGTAAATGCTTTAATTAAAACCTAAGACAGGTTGCAATAACCTGCCTTTAATATTTTTCTTTAAAAAAATCCACGCGGTATATTTTTTTAATCCTAAAGAAAATCCAATCCAGTTAAACTTAATTAACACTAAAGCATAGTAAAAGTTAAGGCAGTTTCTATCAATGTAGAATCGATACTAATTACTATCCTTTATTAGTAAACCCTTCAGGCCTTCAATAATGATGTGTCGCTTACCTTAACCGGTGGGGTCGGAATGTACAACGGCGGGTCATTTTGGGACCCGCTGTAAACGTCTTGACCCTCAACGCCTGCACTACACCTTTCGGCGTCGCCCACGCTGTATCGGCACACGATGCCGTCGGCCGGCTTCGCGTCGTAACCAGGTGGCTTCCCCACATGGAAACCCTTCGCTTTTACCCAAAAGCGGAATTTAGAACTGTCTGAACTATTACATTCTTCACCTCTGAGCGTACGGAGAATCCGGCCATACTTCTTCAAAGTAATCGTCTTAGTTTTAGCTAAATCCCCGTACGTCTGTATAACCCACGGCTGATATGTCGCGAATAAGTCTAATTTCGGATCCCCCGTCTGTACTTTCGGTCTTTTGTTATTGTTTTGCTCGTTTTTCTTATCAGCTTTCGAGCTGCCGGCTGTTGATTTACGCTTTGACGGTTTCCGCGGAGTTTTCTCCGGGATAGCCTCTTGCGTTAACTTCTTACGAAGTCCCCGGTCACTTATCATAGCTGCTGCCATGTTTGACAAATTCTAATGAGCACTACACTTTAAAATTCATGCTTCTAATTGTTAATCACAGTTAAATTAATATTTGTACTGATCACAAAGTCACAATACATCTCTTTACTCTTTCCAGTTTTCCATTAGGACAGTACGCAACTTGAAGTGTTCAGGGAAACAGTTCGGGAATTGTTTTCGTGGAAAGTTGTCGAACTGAAAAGTTCCCGAGACTCGTGCGTATAACTTCGCGAACGCGAACTTTTGACTGCGAAGTTCGCATCGACCTACAAGGACTTTGTATAGAGGAAAACTTTCCCGGCGGGCGGCGATCCGACCGCAGAAGGATGTCGCTCGCTCTTTTACTATTGCTGATTACAACGGTGTTCGTTTCCGTAGGTTGGTCTTCTGGAAGAGGTCAAAGTTTAACTCTTCTATTCGATTCAAACTTTTGTTTATTTTTATGTATCCCGGAAATGGGTCAAATAAATTAAATTCAAAAGTCCGAAATTTCCAATAGGACTTCGTTAGTCCTTAAACAGTTCAAAGTCGATCAAACAGGTGTCAGTCCAGAGGTTGCAAAGAAAAAAAATGGCGAACCAAAAAAGTGTTGGATGCTCGCCGTCGGGCAACGTCCCGTGCGTAGTTCGCGGCGTGCGAGGAGCCGAGCGACAAGGTCCCACCAGGGCAGCCGCTCGCGGACAGCGCGCGCGGTGTACTGGCGCGGGCCGGGCGTCGGGAGCGGCACGTGCGCCAGACGGGCCCGACGCTAATTGCCCGCAAAACAATCGGGCCGATCGTCGGCCGCGGGGCGCCGGCGATAATGCTCGCACTTGGCCGTCCTTCTAGATAACGCGCGCGGCTATTGTTCTATAGATAACTTCTACTCTTCAACGCGATAAAACGGCCCGTCGTCGCGAGTTGTGTCGCGGCCCCCGTCTCCACTCTCTGACCTATTATGTATGTGCATAGTGTGGATGTGTTTAGTTTATTGTTCGGCGCCATTCACTTAGATTATTACTAATATGGAAGAAAAAGAAAGAAGATACTAATAGGGAAGTGTTGCAGAGTGCTGAATGGGCAAGGCAAAGCTATCGGCCCCGAAACCTAATTACTTAATAGGCTAATTTTATCTTATATTATGAAGCTACATTATGATGGCAAAGCTGGTAGTGTTATGTATATAGATATTGGAATTTTTAAAAATAAATTACTTATTATATTTTTTTTTGGAAGGAAAAAACCTGTTGCTCTTACCCCACGTAACTTGGGATAAGGGTAGGAAGATGATTATCATTTATATAACTTGGTAGGATTACTTAAGAACTATGTAAGTACTAGGAACACAATCGATCTGCAAAAACAGCAAAGACGAATTCATCCACTATCGCCGTATAATGAAAAAAATACGAAACAAATCAATTTGACGGCACGGTTGGCGCCGTCGTTGTACAATCGACTTCTGAGCTGCGTGTCGCGTGTTCGATCCCCGCACAGAACAAATATTTGTATGGCCTACATATTGTTTTTCCAGGTCTGGCTATCCTACTGCTGGGAAAGGCTTCTCCCGTATTCCTTCCAGGTATTCTTGTCCCGCTTTGGCTTGAACACCCTTTTATTTAAAAAAAAAAAAAAACAACTGGCTGCGTACTGAATCACAGAAACGATGCTACAAAAACTTTCAACGTTAAAAAAAAGGTTGTACCTAATGCTTGATTTATATAAAAAATCCGCGAAATGCAGTTAGGTACTGTCTTAATTTATTTTGGTAGCTTTTTTCTCATAGAAAATTACACGCGGCAGTCGGACAAGCATGAATGAAGGTTATTTTTAGTTTA
Organism: Cerastis rubricosa; assembly: GCA_949152445.1. NCBI lineage: Eukaryota > Metazoa > Arthropoda > Insecta > Lepidoptera > Noctuidae > Cerastis > Cerastis rubricosa. Next base: position 16,262,009 of record OX424524.1, on the reverse strand, counting down.
CCCGACGACGGCAAAGAACTTTTTCGCGCGTAATCTATATAATTATTTAAAAAACACATACACTATAATTACAGGGTTACCTAATACAATAGTGCAGTTATGGTTACATAATAGATAAAACAAAAAACGTAATACACATAAATCTTAAACTAATTATTATAAGAATAAGTAATTAATAACTAACAATTTTACAAAATGCGGCCCCTGTGAATTTACTCAGAGTACAATTAAAGCAATGAATATGCTGTATATTGAGTTTTTTTTTTTAGGATGGGAAATCATCAAATGACTTCTCCCGCTCTGGGTGGAGCGGAAGGGAGTGTCAGACTTGACTGACTAAAACCCATCCATGTTTCTTCTTAGCCCTTTGTGTTCCGGGCCACGGTATCTCTTTCGAACAACCCGCAGCCCTGGCAGGCATCGGTCCTCTCGGACCCCTTCCGATCTCCTTGAGGCGCGCGTGGAACACGAACGCGCCGTCGGCACGGCCTGTCGTCATAAGACGGACGGACGGTGAGCTAGCCGTCTCTCACCGTCCACAGGCCCGAAACGCCTGGAACGCCTGGGTTGTGTATTTTACCACACTGTATTATCTTAAACAAGTAAGTGGCGAGAGCTACTTCCCTTCTTACTTCCAGTTTATAGTAGCCTACCATGCCCAGCACAAATAGAGTAGGATATAGCAGTGTATCCACTGCTATATCCTACTCTATTTGTGCTGGGCATGGTAGGCAGGCCAGGGTATCCCCTGGATACACACGGTACGCAGCTTTAAGTACAGGAATCTCACAAACTTGTTCTGGATACGCTCTAACATTAGTTTGTACTTGGCTTCATGTGGCGACCAGATTACTATTAAAAAATGCGTTTAGAATTTGGATGTGTCCGTAGTTATACATTGCATCTAACGGCTTAGCACGATTATATATATTTTTTTATAATTAATTAATAATTATTGTTACAAATTGCAACTCAAATTAATTAAATCGGTCCGTAACATTGGCCGTTGATCGTCACCCGCCCGCGCTCGGTCCGATCACGCCGCTGTCGCCGTGGGCTACCTGCCTGTTGCCTGCTTCAACTGACGTGCGCGCAACTCGCAAGCGCGGCCAAGCGCACGCGCATCGAGACAACCACCTCCACTGACATGTTGTAAACATTTAATGTAGACAATTTTACTTAAAAATAAACCTTATGTCTCAAAACATTCAGATCCAAACGTTTTAACCTAAAAATACACTTCTGATGTTTCGAAATAACAGGATTGACCGGCTGCGCGCGCATTTCACCCCAATCTGATGCGCACGAGCCCGCACTCTTGCGCGAAATGTGCGCATGTTACTAGGCGCACATAAAATAAGAAGAGCTGCGGCGCGGCGAGACCACCGGCTGCGCGCGCGCCGGTCGCGGCGCTCGCTCACACGTTTGTGACCTTCCCCTCTCAAGTAACTCCAAATAAAAATAACCTTTATGCCACGTAGTTACGTTATATTTTTGAATAATTCGGTCTGAAACTCGTTTTTTTATCATTGCCAAAAGTTGGCATTTTGGTTGGGTTTAAGAAAATATTCTTCGGTTATATGCTGCCCTGTGAACTTGATGAACACGTTAGCCATGATTTTTGATCATTCTTTTTTTTATTGATTTTGATCGATTGATGGTTCGAACTAAAAACTTAACAAAAGTTTAGTTTAACTACATCAGCTGATCCCAGATTAAAGGTGTGTTACTCAGCTAGCACAACAAAAAGTAAATGAATTAGGATTAAAAGAATTAATATAATGGACCGAAAGAAATATAACGACATAATTATATTTACCTTTTTGCCAACAAAAATAATGATAATCTCAGGTGATTGTAACAAGAATCGAATTAAAATCATTATTGATCACCTCGATTGAGTAAGAAGAATCGATGTTGCTTCATTGAACGAATTTGTACTAGGCTCGCATAACACGATGGGTCTCTTCCGTAAGAATTTATCGAAGATCGGTGTAGTACAGCTATTAGCTAACAGATGGCGTTAGTTTTATAACAGTGACGGAGAGTTACCCAAAATAAGCACTAATTTTAAAATATTATAAATATTTCTGACTTGCTTTCAGTAGCAGCCACGGCGTCTGGATTTGGGCCCGGTTGATGGTAATTTAATAGGCTCACCCCCTATTACATGGGACTTAACTGGCGATATATTATGTGGGAGTAATATTAAGTACATCTCTACCCTAACCTTTCGGGGATTACATGCGTAGCGTTATACTTGTGTTAAGTGTTGAAGAGACAGTTTAGGGAGGAAACCTTGGACTGGCACTTACGGCGAAGCCCATTATTAGAATTTGTTAAACCTAGGTCTCGATTCATCAAGGCTCAGGTCCTGACTTTTGACTTAAGAAGGGAACGCCGCGCCAATGCCATTGCCTATTTGCTCACTCGCAATTTATTGCGTGCATTCTTTTAAAAAAACATTCTATTTATCAAGTAACTTGCCCTTCAAAACAAACACGCAATTGAAAACAAAGAAATGTATGTTTAATATTAGTGTGTTAGTGTCATTTATTATTGCACGTGAATCCGTCCGCCCCACAGCTGGTTTTCCGTCAGCTGGTTTCGATTGGAATTCGTTGAATGAGTACTAGGAAAACATATTGTAGTAGAGAACTCAAACAAAATAATGCCGGTACAATTTTTTTTGTAAATATCGGCAGGCAAGACGGAGTTACGTGGTTTTGATTTTACTCTCCTGCTGATTACCAAGGGAACATATTATAACAGGAGGCTTACATTTCGCATGTCGCTGGCAAGACCCGCATAGGCTGATTGATGAGTGGTTACAGAAAGCTGGCTGCGCTGCGCCGGAGTTGGAGGTTGTAGCTAGGAGGGAGAGTTCGCTTGCTGGACCAACCGACTTCCGCGGTTTTGATTTTACTTCATTGAATGAGTACTAAGACAACATGGTTGTGCAGGAGGCTTCAATATTGTGTACCGTGCAAATTAATGTAATAATATAATAAAGAAACTCATGCAACAAAATAAAAGTCAAAGGACGGAGTTACGTTGTTTTGACTTTGCACCATTGAACGACTACTAAGAATACATGAGTCGTAGTAGGCTTCTAAAACATTTGACAGGCAGCCTCTCGGTAAACAAACGTACTCATGTGGTACAGCTTAGCCTATGTGTTCCTAGTACAATTGTTCCTAAAGAAACTCGAAAACGCGTATGCGCGTTTCCATGAAATGCAAAGCTAAGCAACTTCCTCTCTGTAATTTCTGATCGATCAATTTTACTCTGTCCCTTTTCATCAGCACAAGGTGTTGTTTTGCATCGTCGTCAAAATTCAGGAGGTGGTCACAAAAGCCAAATAATCAATTTAAATTACGGGACCTAGTTTATTACTATTATTAAACGCCGATTTTTTCGGTTGTATGTTTTATGTTTGTCACTATATCTCAAAAACTCACATAACGAGTTTTACACATGAAATTATCAAATAAACGTTTGAGATTGTTTGTAAAACTGCGGTTATAAGAAAAATACCTACCCATTTTATTATTGATTCGGGTCGACAATCATTAGCATAGCTACCTCCTTTACATCTTGTATTAAATAGAGTGAGAGATGTTGAAAATATGTAGCATCCTATTTATTCCCATGCTCGGCACCAGCATATCGGTGACTTATTGCAACTTCTTTCGTAGCCCGATTTACTAGGACAACATGTCAGTGGAAGTGTGGACTAAAACCATTCTACCTCCTGAATGGACCTGCTGATTCATCGAGATGAAATAATACTAGATGCACATAAACATTATGAAGGAAGCGACTGTGGATGTAATGCAGTTTCTTCTGAAAGAAGTGAAAATATGGAAATGCAGGAAAATAAATTATCAGTAGGTTGGCGTTTCAAGACAAGTAAAAATTGTATAATGTATTCAACGTACTTAGTGCTGTTATTTTACCTTGTTATCGTTTAACTAGAAACGTCACGCTGAACAGCTGAAGGCACTGAAAGCCCATGCATGTCCTACTAGTCGAGAGATGGCGCTGCCTGTCCTCGCTTTAAAAAATTCACGATAAGCGTAGTTATTTTGTTACCCTCATGTGTCATACGATCCTGGTACAAAGGTGTTGCAATAAATCCGTAGCGAGTGGTATTCTGCTAAATAACGACTGACTTTTGGCTGATTTACAACTGAACTGAGACCAAAGGCTGCATTATCATTATAAAACGCGCGTCAAAAAATGCCTGTACGAATGATTGGTTTGCAACTAGCAACTAAAGTGAAGTGAGATCTTTTGGCACTTGAGTAACTAACGTAACGTTGACAGTGGGGTGTGACGCGGTTGGTAATGGTAAACATTTGTGAATTTGTTTTGTAAGATGTATTGAAAAAGTACGAAGGCGGTTTTAGTTCCGATTTCGGCCACGCGCCAGAAGTTCATTGTACTTACAGACGCCTGCACGTCAAGCTACAACAATCTGCCAAATTACTTTAATAGATTACCAACCTTATTCTTAAAGAACACGGTTGAAGGTTTGTTGGGCAGAATTTGATATTTTCTGGTTGCTTGACCAGCTGGCGTCTGTACACACTTGTCTCAAATGACAATTGAAAAATATTGGTACACATGGAATGTTGCTCTTCGACTTGTGTGACAAATTATAATGTAAAAGACGGGAAATACATAAACACTGTCTGTTGTCAAAATCGACCCTTTCCATGATACGTGTTCCTGTTCAGCTGTAACGCCGTAACCGATAAACACTAGGTTACCAGTAAAGGTAACTTAGCAAGGACTTCATTATATTGTTGTGACAACATATGGGAGGCAGACACTGTGACTGATGTCACATCAGTACCAGGATGGCAGGAGTTGACAGGACACAGATGTAGATCATGCGATACAATGGGCGCGTCGCTATAACGCGGGCCTTTCGTAGTGCGCCGACACGCTTCGCAGTCGCGTAGGGATTGTGTCTGTTGTCGATATAATAATTAGTGATATTTTCTCTAAGTAAGTGTCTAGGATAGCGTCAATGTGAACTGAATGTTGACTGGAGTTTACGGTAAGCAGTAAGCCTCCTAAATCCAAGTTTAGTTGACTAAGTGAGACTGAGATTTATTTAGAATTTTCACCGTAAAAGTAGGTTTGCGTCGCGTTCCCAGGTTTGCTTATTGTTTCAATTTTAACTGCATTACATAAAAGCGCACACGCGCGTAGTCGCGTGCGTACCGCATTTAGGTAATATAAAAATCTCGTGTCACAGTGTTTGTCATCGAACTCCTCCGAAACAGCTTGACCGATTTCTATGTTTTTTTAAATGTTTATTTGGTAAGTCTGAGAATAGGTCGTAGGCATTTTTTTTCTCACATATCCTTTTCAAAATTTCCACGTGAACGAAGGCGCGGGCAACAGCTAGTTACAATATAAATGCGAAAGTTTGTGAAGATTTATGGACTTTTTATCCCGGTCCTACATAAGCTCCCATGGGTTAATAAAATTAGCAAAGAAAACGCGGGCAAAGCCGTGGCCATAAGCTAGAACTTACTAGTGTTAAAATAAATATATAAGTGTACGCGTATATTTCAGAATATAGCACTTTGATGCCCTGAAAAATTTACAAAAAATATGTCCCTTCCCTACCGACACCTACTTAACTAGCCGAGCCAGGCAGTGCCGCGGTTTGATCGCTACTCCCTCCCTTCCCCACAACCTCCCACCCCTCGCCCGCGGCTTATCTGACGCGGAAGCCCCTCCAACAGATATATTTCATCTCGCCACTCGACAGTTTTTCTGTGCCGACTGAGTTCAGTACTCCTAGCGCAGTCTGGATGCCTGGTTTTTGATCATAATTTTGTGAAAAGCACGCGTAGCATGACCGCCGTAGAAATGGGCTATGTCGACGGAAGAATCGACAAACTGACACATTGTCATTGTCTATCTGTCATTATGTTGATTCTTCCGTAAACAAAACTCGTTTCTACAGTGCCAGTGGTCATGCTACGCATGCGAAATGTGTCTAATACCAGTAAAAGTTGGGAGTTATTTCTTAATAATGTGCTTTTCTGAATAGTGAAAATGTAAAAAATATCGAGAAGACAGGGAGGAATACCAAGTTATGATCCTCTGAAATCCTCTCTTATGACCTCAGTGCAAAATTTATCAACGGTGCTAAGCGTTCACTTTTAATGACTATTTAGACCATTGTGTAAGAAATAATACTTAATGTACACTACTTGAAATACTTTTTTGAATAAATAAATAAATTTAAAAAAAATATAAGCTGCGAACGCTAGGTATGGCTTATCTGCCCAATATTTACGAGATGGAATAAATTACCTATCAGCATCATTCGCTTATGTAGCAATTGAATGGGATCACAAAGTCACAAAATTTCATCATCATGCATTGTTGTTATGTCAATTTGTAACTTTCGATCAATTTCAGCTACCTAGGTATTTCTCAAAGCCTTGTATCCTCAGTTTTAGATATTATTATTATTAGTAAGAAACACGGACGGACAGGCCCGTCTGCCGGCTGTCAAAGTTGATGTCAAACGCACTGAATACCTTGAAGCTGTTTGAATTTCAGTCTAAGGCAATTGTGTTTGACATTATTAGAACGTTGATTTTCTCTTATATCAAGTTGTATTATATCATTTTCTGATGAAAGTCTCCTAACCCTGACTCCCTGACTGAAAAGGGAATGTAATGACGAATTTTGTGTACCACTGAAGCACAAAAATAGTGTACCTACCTAACTTTTTGCCATTATGCCTAGTTGAGCATTTCTCTTTTTTTTTGCAAAAATATCAGTAAATCGCTTTTTTTGTCTTCAAATCAGATAGTTTATTTCATGAATATTTTAATTTTTCAAACGGAATTCTACTTAATTTAAGATTTTTGTAAAAATATTATTAAAATCTAATTGAAGGTAGGCTAAGCGTTCCTATTTTGTTACTCCTTATTTGGTAAAAAAAAAACGTAATGTCGCAAATTCTGTGGCTAAAATGTTATGTTTCTTAAACTTCATGATAAATTTTAAAAAACTGTTGCAAAGGAATAATAAGAAAACTGAAAAAATACTTCCAATTTAGGTGCTTCAATATTTTTTTGTTACTTTTAACTTAGAGTCAATTTAAAGTTTTGATTGTATGAAAAATAAACAAAATTTAAAGATTTTGCTTATTGCTTATAAAAACGTTAGGCAAAATTGATTTTCTGTACAATTTTTTTTTATTAAATAAATAAATACATAAAAGCGAGTTTAAAGACGGGCGATTTTTGGGACAGTAACAAAAAAGGAAGTAATCGGTAACAAAACAAAAACATAAAGCTGGGTCTATAATGCGTAATAAAAGGATTAAAGATATGAATAAATAAAAAGACGAATTCGTGCTAAATCATAATCAACGTTTAATAAACTATAATTTAATCAGACTCCAACTTATCCGGGTTTTGTTTTTATTTATCTTTAACGTTTAATCTTTTCTGCCGGAGGCAGTGGTCTTTTCTTGTGCTGTTGAATTGTAAACACAGCTTTGTAATTCCGTTTTTGTTACTTCAATTTCCGCTTATACGTTACTACCCAAAAGTAACAAAAAAAAAGTAACGAAACAAGTAATGATTTTTTTTAAATATTTTTGTGGTATTTAATATTGCAGTTATGTCTATTAGTATACACTAAATTTTACCGGAAGTTATTAACTATTGTAATAAGTTAAAAAGAGTGAGTAAATATTATCAAATTTCCTTGAAACAGCAATAACAAAAACGGGTACATGCGCACACTACAAACTTCGGAACGGCAATTGACACAATACATCAATATGGTGGCATTTAATGGTATCTACGGTGTTGAAATTTCAAAAAAAACATTGCCGAATGGAAGTTTTTAATATTTTAACAAAAACTGAAATCTATTTTTGGAACTTTCTCTGGGACAAGTTTAAAATTCATTAAATAACCGTACAAATTTAACCAAATTAGCAAAAAGGCATTACAACGTGGACCTTTTTACCTTGTTATACTATTTCAATAAAAATCTCAGTATAGTTTCTTTGAACCTTATCAAAATAATTCAGTTTGAAATTGCGAGTGGTAGACTGGGACACACGAATTTTCGTACATTAAAATTTTCGACAGCTTATATTTAGTTGATTTTTTATTTAAATACTATGTATTTATGATTTGGTAAATTATTTTCTGTAAACTTAAGTAACAATTATGCTGCTAAGCAAAACAGTATCAGTAATATATAGATTACACCAAATTTATTCATCTACAATGTCATGGGACATTCCACAAATGAGAAATGGTAAAAAAAAGAGAAATGCTCAGTTACCACCAACTTTGCTTTCGGTAAAATTGCAAAAGACTCACACATTCTAAAAGGTTTCCTATAAACTAATAATGAAAAATGAATTTTACCGATTTTTAGCCTATGTTTCATAACTTAATGCTACTTATAGGTTTAAGCGACAGGGTAGCCCGAAAAATTCAAATTTTCTAGTTCGAGTTATAATCATTAAAATCATAAAAACAATCGTATAGGTTAATTTAATCCCATTGAATGACTTTTTCATTTTGTTCAACATACTGACCTGCAAAATAATAATTATATAATAAAAAATAAAAAAATTTCGCCGTCTACCCTGGCGCTTCCATCTTAATCATAATTACCTGACCATCAATCTGCCTATTCAGTTTCGACCTTCATAATACAGACAGACCTCTCTTTAAAAATGATTCCAGCCAGCATCCTTTGACCTAAATCCGACCCACAGCTTGCGGCTTACTCTAAGCGTTTAATTAAAAAATTCACGCCTACAAACTTACTTAATTAGTGACCGTGGGACTTAGCTTTGACTCTGTATATTTCATGATGTCTTGGTAGGATAGGTAAGACGGCTTATGGGTAGACAGCGCTTGACTAGGCTATAAAAATAAAAACCCAAGATACTGGGGGGCTCATAGAAGTATGTCAAAATAGACAATCTGTAAACTTATTGTGGGTAGCGGATTGTGGTAAAAACATTATACTCCTTTTTTTGGGTAAGCGAGTAAAAAAGGCGGATGGCAGGTTTCCATGGAAGTATAATGTACTGAGTCAGTTCTCCTAAAGCGTCATGATGTGATCATAAATAATAGTTTCTCAAGTCAGATCATTTCCTTACAATCGGAAGGCGGCAGGTAGCGTAAGTCAACTATGTATAAAGGATGTCCTTTATACATAGTTGACTTTGTATGTAGAGCTAGAAGAAGGAATAAGTATTCCACACAGGTGAATAGGTGAAAATCAAGGTTTTAATTATTTACTTCAAAACTAGAAGCAACTCATCCATACTTCCTTACTAATAGATATTGCTTTGAAAGTACAATTCCCTTTTTAAGACACTTTTTGCTATTGTTGTAAGCCGTGCGGCGTACAAGGACAAGGACAGGGACAGGGACAAGGACTGGGATAGGGACAAAGACAGGGTCAGGGACAGGGACAGCGACAGCGACAGGGACAGGGACAAGGACAAGGATAGGGACAGCGACATGAAAAGGGACAAAGACAGGGACAGGGACAAGGACAAGGACAGGGACAGGCACAGCGACAGGGACAGGGACAAGGACAAGGATAGTGACAGGCACAGGTACAGGGAAAGGGACAAAGAAAAGGACAGGGACAGGAACAGGGAAAAGGACAAGGACATGGACAAGGACATGCACAGGGAAAGAGACAGGGCAAGGACAGGGACAAGGACAGGAACAGGGACTGGGACAGGGACATGGACAAGGACAAGGACAGGGACAGGGACACGGACAGTGACAGGGACAGGAACCAGGACAAGGACAAGGACTGGGACAGGGACAAAGACAGGGACAAAGACAGGGACAGGGACAAGAATAGGGACAGTGACAAGGACAGGGACAGGGACAAGGAAAGGGACAGGGACAAGGACATGGACAAGGAAGGAGACAGGGATAGGGACAGGGACAAGCACAGGGACAGGGACAGGGACAGGGACAAGGACAGAGACAAGGACTAGGACAGGGACAAGGACAGGGACAATTGCTATAGTTGTAAGCCGTGCGGCGTGTGCGTGTTTCTCAGTCTGTCTCTCTCTCTCTCTCTCAAAGAAAGCAAGCCAGTTAAAAGGAACTTCGTTCCATCCGGGTGTCCCTCGTCACCTCTCAACTTTTTTTCCAAGTTCAACGCTGGCGAATACTAGGTAATTAAATAAAAAACCGGCCAAGTGCCAGTCTGACTCGCGCACGAAGGGTACCGTACCATTATTTTTAAAAACAAAAAAAAAAACTTTTTTGTATGGGAGCCCCCCTTAAATATTTATTTTTTTATGTTTTTATTATTTGTTGTTATAGCGTCAACACAACTACACAATCTGTAGAAATTTCAACTGGCTAACTATCACGGGTCATGAGATACAGCCTGGTGACAGACGGACGGACGGACGGACGGACGGACGGACGGACAGCGAAGTCTCAGTAATAGGGTCCCGTTTGACCCTTTGGGTACGGAACCCTAAAAACGTGTGCGTCCCGGGATGCTCGACAGAAGTGATAACTTAAACTAATCTAAGTTGAACTATTTAATAATGAAAGAACCTGCCTACTGCTGCTATATGCGTGAGAGAAAGGGAGGCCAGACAGAGTGGCGCCGCGCCGTAACTCGTTACGTTACGAAGCGGTTTACCCTCCCTTAAGAAGTTATCACTTCAAAAATATATTTCGTGCTTCTGTCATATCCGATGTTCTAGTATTTCAGAAAAACGGTGAGAAGTTTGAACAAACATTGTTCACAATATAATATTCAACTACAAACTAGATAAACAACAAAATATCGCTGTAACTACTACAGTTGGGACTCGGAACATGGAACCGATATCGAAACCTATTGTCAGAAGAAATCGCAAATTGGATAGATACTTGTAGGCACTTGTAGTTTCACATACATATTCCTTTCAGTGCGCTTTTCAGTAAATAATGCAATGCTGTATTTGAAACTGTATTAGGTAGTTCCGGAAAATGCTTGCGCATTGTATTATACATAATTATATAAATGCTTGCTACATGGTTCTTTTGACGCGTGGTCATAGTCTGAACTAACAGCGCTCTCCTGAGTTCCTGATCCTGACACCACTCTGCGTATACATAGCATAGCGTAATTGGCACGCTTGAAACCGCAAACATCATAGATAGTTTCAAGAAAACTTAGTGTGGAATTGTGATGAAATAAAAAATGGATACTTTTTATTGTTTTCACGTACCTAATACATATTTTCAAACTCGCTATCGTAAATGAATCAACCAATCAGAGTAATTACGACAGTCAAAAATAGGCATCGAACCCAGTAACCACGTGCGGAAGCATCGAAGCGCCTCGATACCGCTCGCACTTTCAGAGAAATACGCGAGGCGTGTTTTTCCGCACCGAAGCTGCGAAGGCAAGAAAGCGAGCGCTGTCGTGCCGCGGGTACCAGGGCGGCAGAACGCGGTAGGAGTAAATTAGGCGACGGACACTCGCTCGACGTGAGCATGGCGCGAGTCGACGCGCGCACTCAGCGATATTGTTATCGGCCCGCCCCGGTTGTGGTAGGGCTGGCTGTATCGATGTTGTATTATTAATATTATATTATTATATATTTAATTTGAGTAACTTTATTTTTATATTTTTTTGTTGTACTCATAATCTTTACGTCTACAGCAATCCATAAACCTATGTTTTTAAAATTTAAAAGAAAAATATTGATTCGACCTTTATTGGCTATAATTCAGTCAAATCAAATCAAAATATTTTTTTATTTTACACAGGCCTACAGGGGCACTCATAAAACGTCGACAAAAAGGTGCTCGGTTCGGGTTGGTCGTTTCCTATGGAGAAGAACAGGCAAGAAACTCCATGGTTCCTCTTTTAAAATCATTTGGTTTTACAATATTTTTGTTACAGCGTTAGTTCTAAAGTATGGGAGGACATCGTAGTCCTGACAATAAGTCATTGCTTACTACAAAACGTAGAACGAAATAAAAAGTTACCAAGGATCTAGGAATCTATAAGGCCTACAATGTCCACACATTTACATACAATCGGTAAATAAGAAAAAGAGAAAGAGAAAATATCACAAAATGATCAAATAAGTGACACAAATGTTGTCATCCGTGCTGTAACTATTCTAAACAAAAGGTGTAATGATTTAAAAACTATTGTAAAACATCTGATTAAAAAGAAAGGAAAAAAAAATAAGATTGAGAATAGTTAGAGACACCCACACATTTGTGCCGTTTATGAGCTACCAGGGAAGACGCATGTGCGAAGGGGCTAAGACCAAACTTCTCTATCTTCAACGTAGTCTTTAATTTTGTAATATGCTTTTTTAATTAAAAAATATATCAAACGTATCCTCGTTTGATATATTTTTTAAACTTTCCATCGGCCAGTTCTGTAACTGACTTCGGCAACTTATTATAAAAGCGTATACTGTTTATAAGAAAAGACTTGCTAGTTTTTGTTAATCTGAATTTTGGTATTACAATTTCGTGTTTACTGCGTGTATTTATGTTATGGAAGTAGCTTCTAATTTTGAAAAGTCCTCAGTTTTTGCGGACATATAAAATACATTCTAAAATATAAAGTGAAGGCAGAGTCAATATATCGATTTCTTTAAATTTTTCTCTAGGGATTCTCGAGGACCCATTTTATAGATAGCGCGGACTGCCCTCTTTTGCAGTATGAACATTGAATCAACGTCTGCTGCCGATCCCCACAGCAGAATGCCAAAGGACATAATACTATTGAAATAAGCGTAGTATACTAACCTAGCTGTGGCTATATCAGTTAACTGCCTTATTTTTCTAACTGCATAGGCTGCTGAGCTTAACCTTCCCGAAAGAGTTCTAATGTGCGCGCCCCACTGCAGTTTTGAATCAATAGTAATCCCCAAGAATACAGTTTCCGGTATAACATCAAGCTTCTTGCCGTCAAGATTTAAATTTAGGTCACGTTGTGGTACATTTGGTAAAGAAAACTTAAGGCATTTTGTTTTATTCGTATTCAATAAAAGATTGTTGGTTGCGAACCATTTTGAGAGAATAGTTAGGCTTTCGATTCATGAATTTTAAAGATTAGCGAAGTGTCATTAGCAAATAGAATTATATCCGAAAATTTGGCCATCATATAAAGGAGATCATTAATAGAAACAGGAAAGGGCCAAGAATTGAACCTTGGGGCCATCTTGACTATAGACCCGCATTCTTCGACGTCCAATGCATTCCCGCATTGGACGTCGCCCCATTTACATTTACTTTTTGCAGCCGGTTTGATAAATAAGAGAGAACAAGATCAGCAGCTCGTCCACGAATTACGTAGTGGTGTAATTTACAGATCAGTGTGGTGTGGTCGACGCAGTCGAACGCCTTTGAGAGGTCACAGAAGATGCCAATAGCATCCTGGGTCTTCTCCCAGGACTCCAAAATGTGACTGATGAGTTTTACCCTTCGTGAAACCAAACTGCTGACTATGCAGTATCCTATTAGAGTTGAAGTGAGACAACATCTGGTCCAGCATGATCTTTTCATAGATTTTACTCAATGCTGGAAGCACAGATATAGACCTATAATAAGAGGGGTCATTCTTACAACCCGATTTGAAAATTGGTACTACTTTACTATGTTTCATCAAGTCGGGTCATCAAGTCAACTTGCCGCTTATTTAATTTTCAATGTCTGGAGACATTGAAAATTAAATAAAAAACGTTTTCTCATTACTTGTCTATTATTGTTTACCTTTTTTAAAGATAGATATATAATGTAATATCAATACAATAAGTCTGTATCATTATAATTTAACATGTTGTTTGTATGTATGTGGCAGCCCTGTGACACCGGCGCGGCGCGGCGGGCGGAGCGAGTCCCCGCCAGCCCGGGAACAAAGCAGCCGCGCCAGCGCCACTCACCGCGTGCCTACTGCGACCGCACACACATGATATTTTACATTTTATTTATTTTTTTTAACGAATTTTTTGACGCCCTGTAATTTTGATGCTTGTACATATTTGATTTTTATTTTATGTCTATTTGTAAATAATGTACACAATGTGTACATTATTTACAAACTACATACATTTACTACTACTTTTTTTAAAAGTGTATTAATTATATTACTTACATGGTGTACTAAGCATGTAATATAACTAAAACATTAAAAAAAAAACATGTCACTACTACTTTCACTGTCTACATTTCTAATCCAATTTTCCTCTAGCAGGTCTGCTGGAAGAAATTCCTTATGAAAAAAGCAGTACCTTTGTGCTCCTCTACCTTAAAGCATTGTCCTGTTAAGTATTTTGTGTGTACAGAAATAAATACACAAAAATATAAAACATACTGTGAGGGAACTTGGACATGAATGTTTATGGATGCGTTGTGTGACGAATATTATGAAAGAGAAAGGAGTTAATGTTGCCGTGATCTCAGGGGAGAATGGAAGAAGAACTCGTGTTGCGCCGACCCGAAATAGAATGAGACAAGGGTAGGCATTATGCTGATGATGTCACTAACTACTAAAAGACTCGTCGTCAAATAATGACAGCAGCTTGCCTCGATAAACCAGGTAAAGCAATGCTGGTGGATACGTGTCCATCTATAACATTTAGACATTCCTCTGTGGCTGGAAAAGCACATTTGAATAGTATCAAACTAAGCTAGTGTTAATTGTGGAATATCTACATTTGTCAACACAGAAACTATAGCAGAAAAAAGCCAGCTGCGCTGACTGCAAACATATTGAGAAAGGGGCAGCAGAATAATTAATGATTAACACATACTGACTGAGATGACGCTATTGGAATAAGACATAGCTGTCTTGCGCCCAACTCTCTCAGACTTCTTAAGAAAAAAACAGAAAGAGGTTTCGTTTATGAGATTGTAACCTTTCCAGCCAGTTACAGGATCTTATCACCCTATATCGTACAATATGACTGTAGTCAATAACTCAAACTATACTATACTAGGTACATACATACATACATACTTTGTATTCGGTATACAGTTTACATGCGATACGGAGCGCGGCCTGCCCGGGAACAAAGCAGTGAGCGCCTGTGCCACTCACCTTGTGTCTACTGCGACCGCATTTAGTTGATACTTTGCAGTTATTATTTTTGTTTTGGCAGCGAGAGAATAGTTGTGTGTGAAAAAGGACGCTTTTGAGCAGTTTAAGGTAGTACGACAAAACAGAATAGATTTAATTATCAGGCAACCAACTTCCAAAATATAGTAGGGTTAAAAATTAATGAGCAAGTACAGTCACGGACTTTAATTGATGAGCCACTTTCAAACTTTCCAATTATCCAGTTTTATACATTCACGAGGTTACACGATTAAACACGAACTCAAACCGCATTCTCGTAAACAAGATGTCATATTACTAATAATCGCAAATAATCTTATTCAAAGAGGTTGATGAAGAATGACTAATAAGTTCTCAATGAAAAATCTATAAAATGTTACATACGTTTATCCAACCTATTTCTTACTGACCTCCTTTGAATTAGAGCTCATTAAATACTCTTTATTTCTGCAAACCTTGGATAGGTTTTCAGACAGTTGAAGTGTCGATGTCACAGACGATTATTTCGAATTTTGGTGAATCGATTAACTGTCATGAACGTCATCTTGGACGCCATGCGTTCGGATGAAATCGTGGGATCGAGTTTTTCCGATGTTGAAATTACCAATCAAAATTTCTCCGTACGCTAAGCGTTACTATGGCTACGCTAAAACCAATTGTTGCTAGGTAACGGTTGCTAGACCTGCAATTGGTGGACTTTGGGTAGTCACTCCATACTATACACGAATATAACCGACTAAACCCGATTTGCATTACTCAGCTAAAATACGAACAGTGGTAAGTGGCTCATCAATTAAAGTCCTCGACTGTACATATATGAATGACTGTGTGTAATTTCCTTACTTTTACACTTTTAATAGGTAACTTGTCACTGCTCTTTCGTCGACTAGGTACTTATTATTGTTCTTCTCTAAATGCGCATCAGCTGAGTGATTGGCTGCTTCGCGTTACACACTTACACCTAAGTCATGGAGCGTCCTTAATGTTTTAACATCAAGTATCAAGATGGTTCGATCACCGTAAACGGTACATTACCCAATGATTCACCCGAGGCGCGTCGGCCCGCCATGCCAGTGCGCACCGCATCGACATCGTCCCGTGCATTGTATGTATGTACCACACACCTATACATATGTGTATTAATACACACGCATACATGTATTGCTTACTAGCTCATGCCCACGGCTTGGCCCGCTTTTTGTTCGATAATAGTCCCTTGGGATCGTAATACCGGGATAAAAAGTATCCTATGTGCTATTCCAGATTGTACGTCCTGTGTTCTTGCGAAATTTCATTTAGAACCATTCAGTCGTCTTTACGTGAAATGGTAACGAACATCCATCCATCAATCCACCCATCCAACCATACGTACACTGTCTTTTAGTTTAATTTTATTTGTTTTATTTAACGATTGTATAGCTATTTGTGAAAACTTGTAATTGGCCATATTATTATTAACAAAACTATTGTATCTGCCTAGCTGTACGTTTTCCGAAAATAATAAAATAAAATAAATACATTTGTTCATCCATCCATCCATCCTCACAAACTTGTACCTTTGTACTCCATTATTTTATGTTTTATTCGTGTGTTTTCTACTGTGTACATTAATAGTAAAATAAATAAATAAATAACCTTTCGCATTTATAATACACAGTAAGTAGTAAGACTGCTTCACCACGAGCTACAGGCTGAAGCGACACGCGTGTTGCGACGGAAAACAAATGAAAGAATTGGCTTCGAGCAAGATATGAGTCACCACGACGCAACAGAAACGTGTTTCGTGTTTATGCAAGTCGCATCGCATCCCCTGAGGATGTAAACGGGGGGCTAACTGTCTCACACGAACACATCGTTCTTGTAAACACCAAAATGTATGATTGTGTGCTTAAATTGATTGCATACGAAACGTTCGCAGTTTTGCAACTAATTCTATGTTTTAAGGTATACGAGTAAGTATTAAAATATGTAACGTTTTTATCCAGCAAGCAGCAAGCTAATTTAATTTACATGATGCAGAAGTTGTTTAGCGCCTGTAGGTAATCCCCAAAGGGCTTAGGCAGAGGTGGCGCCACATCAAGTTATGAATTTCCAGTAAAACATGGCCTCGCTTTGTATAGATTTCCCTTACAATGAGCGATCCGCTTAGACTGGTTTTGAATAGCTTGATTGGTCGTTCCAGCTTAAAACCACATTTCACCAGTTATGTATGAGGCCCGTGCATTGGGGCCGAGCCCATTGCCATCAACCGGGTACAAGTCCATCCACCGAGCTACTACGCATAAGTTCATACAAGCCTATGTATTGCCACTTCAGCTTCTTTGAACTGGTACGGTTTACGACGAGATCAAAGATGATTTTTTTTTCTAGGGTTGAACTTCATATAAAAGCACCGAATGGAATTTGCCGATCGCGTGCGTCATCTATGCGCTCCCGCTCTTTTTCTCGCACAAGAAAGTGATGGTTCCGAGCGACAGAAAAGGATAGGAGCATAGAAAAATGAGATTCCTTGATCAAAGATGTGGTTTAAACCTTTCCCTGAATCCAACATATTATCACGGTTCCAGCTATCAACGAAAAACAAAAGTGCAATACCTAGGTACTTAAACTGTCAAAATGTAATGCAGACTATGTGCCAGCGCAGCGGTAAAGAAAAATTGTATTTACAAAGTTCAATACAACTACTAAACTTTTAAAGAAAGATGATTTATTTTATGTAACTGGGTACCTAATTTTAATTTTGTGTAATCGTGTAACGTAAGGAAACTTGAAATTCGCGGTTACCATAGGGCTTCCCCTAAGGGAACATGAGAAAACATTACATTACACGTTCAACGACCATGCAAAACTTAGTCCCTTTTCCTTTTGTTTAACTACATAATTATCATCAGCACCCGTAACAAAACAAGAGAGCACAAAACGTAAAACAGGTGGTTTTCGTTCTTGGTCGCCATTTCTTACTAAATTTTTGGTTGACATCTCTTACTAAATAATACTATCACCGAAGTTACAGAAAGTGCCATCTAGTGATTAAACACTGCAACATATCTACTGTGATGTTTGTTGTTTCATTTCTTGCAATTCCGAAAGCCAAATGTGCCACATGTTTAGCTTAGTTTTCGATAGATGTCGCAAGGTGAGTACTTCTTCATTAATTTAATCTAGTTTCTGATCAATTTACTTGCCATTTTCCATAAATACAGTTATTATAATTTATCGTTTTGTCAAAGTTTAGAAAATATGTGTATTTGTTGTACCAATCTTTTATCTACCGGCGCGCCACAACTTTGTGTTGACACATCCAAACCTCTCATGTTTGCCTAGTACTTGCCGTTTTAACTGCGAAATGTGACGGGGCAAATGCGTCCGGAAGATTCGACTCCGTATTGTCCAGTTGTGAGGTCTGGTTCATTTAAATTTATTTGTTTATTATGTACCTGTTAACTAAATAATAATAAAGATTAATTTTACAAGTTTTTTTTTTATTATTGGCGTTATTATTGACGATAACTCAAAAGTACAGGTAATAAAATTTTCTTCCAACTACGCAGTAATGTTATCATTAATCACTACAAAACCGATCACAAAGGATATCTTTTTTGCTTAGAACCAAAACAGTGCAGAAAAGTTGTATGAAATCTCATTATTGCACTGTTTTTCATTACTGCACTGTTTTAAATTTTAAATTTAGAATTAAATTTACCACAGAGGTTTAGTGACTCCTACTAAGTTTAATAAAATGTATGCATTAGATCAAAAAGATACTGGCTGAAAGTAAAAATCGGCTGAATAAAACAAACTTGGTGAAAAAAAAAAAACAAATGGCGTGCATTTTGTACCATTGCAAAACTTTGATACTTCTAGCAAAAAAATAAATTAAAAAAGACATGAAAATGGACAGCGATAGCGATATGAATTCAACTCCAGAAAGTATAAAACAGCTGCAAATGAAGTTGTTTATAACCTTTGATAACTGCAGTTTTAATAATTGTATGTTAAAAGGGAAGATGAATTTTAAACTTTGTTTCATTAAGTTGAGTTTTTATTTTAAGTAGGTATATTTTGTCACGGTAGTTGAAAGAAAAGAAGATTATGCACCTTGCTAAAGTGAGTTATTAATGCACTCGTGTTAATTTAGTGCCCTCGCGTGCGCTCGGGCACCAACATAACACTCGTGCATTAATAACTCACTTTGCGCTCGATGCAACAATCTACTATTATATGGGACCACTGCGCGCTTCCTCTACCAAATGAAATAAGAATCACGTAAATAGGACCAGTAAAAATCACTGAGAAATTGGTGTAAATAACAAAAAGAAATGCTGGAAGTCTGTTCAAAGTGAAAACTAGCAAGGAAAAGCAAAAAGCCAACGTCACGCGGTGTTCCCAGGCGGTCACCCATCCAAGTACTGACCGCGCCCGATGTTGCTTAACTTCGGTGATCGGACGAGAACCGGTGTATTCAACGTAGTATGGACGTTGGCGGTTATTGTGCTGAAATTATCAATCATTATCTAAATTCTCGTAAGCAATGACGTCATAACATTCCGATTCAAAACAACGAGGCGCTCTAATAGAAAACGACACACTCCTAGGTTTTGGAATAAACACAAGATACGTATAATCCATTGTTTCAAGCATGTGATATGAAAATAATTTTTCTTATAACTACGCAGTAATGTTATCATTAATCACTACAAAACCGATCACAAAGGATGTCTTTTTTGCTTAGAACCAAAACAGTGCAGAAAAGTTAGACGAAATCTCATTATTGCACTTTTTTTCATTACCTACTGCACTGTTTTAAATTTAGAATTAAATTTTTCTTTCAACTACGCAGTAATATTATCATTAATCACTACAAAACCGATCACAAAGGATGCCTTTTTTGCATAAAACCAAAACAGTGCAGAAAAGTTATATGAAATCTCATTATTGCACTGTTTTGCATTACTGCACTGTTTTAAATTTTAAATTTAGAATTAATTTTACCACAGAGGTGTAATGTCTCCTATTAAGTTACTAAAATGTATGCATTAGATCAAAAAGATTACTGGCTGAAAGTAAAAATCGGCTGAATAAAACTGACTTGGTGAAAAAAAAAACAAATGGCGCGCTTTTTGTGCCATTGTAAAACTTTGATACTTCTTATTTACCAAATAAAAAGGTAAAAAATCATGGAAACTGACAGCGATAGCGATATGAATTCAAACCCAGAAAATATAAAACAGCTGCAAATGAAGTTGTTAATAACCTTTAATATCTGCACTTTTAATAATTGTATGTTTGAAGGGAAGATGAATTAAACTTTGTTTCATTAACCTCACTGTCCTTTCGCGCGAACAGTGTTGAGTTTTAGTCTTGAGTTTTTATTTTGAGTAGGTATATTTGTCAGGGTAGTTGAAAGAAAAGCAGATTACGCACCTCGATAAAGTGAGTAATTAATGCACTCGTGCTTTAATGACTCACTTTGCGCTCGATGCAACAATCTACTATACTATTATAATTATTGATACTAAATTACTCTCGCTATAAGTATTTATAAGCTCATGCGGCTTTCTTTTACCTCGCAATGCATTTATGTAATTTGGTTATACCGCCATCTAGTGGCCAGCATCAGAACTTTAAGTAAGCTACATGTGACGGGATAACTAGATCCGATTGGCGATTTAACCAACGCTAGGTGTCATACGAAACTCCTTCGAGTTCATGTGCGCCTGGTACTTGAGAAAAAGACGTCGGGGTAAAACGGTACGATCGCGAGCAAGTCTCGACCAATCGTTGTCGTTAAATAACATAGTGATTTAGGCCTTACGCGTGATGCCCGGGCATTATGAATAATGACAAGTGAAATTGGGCCTACTTCATTATTTACTGTCCGGTCATTCTGAAAATTGTACGCGTTTTTTGATACCTGCTGCCCCCGCCGTAATGTCATTACGAGACTGACAGACCCTCCGCTCTCCTCAGGGCGAAGGGGGAGCATGAAATATGCGACTACGTGCTGCCAGAGGCGAGGCGGATTTATTAAAGAAATTTGGCAGATTGTTGTAGCTTGATGTGCTGGCGTCTGTACTTTATATTATTTTAACAGGGTTGTTTCAACCATGCGTGAACGATATTCAGCAAACACTCAAAGCACCTTTTATCATAAACCTAACGGTGGATGACGCTACCAGTTACTCGACTATGGGAAACTTTCCTAACAAAACGATGATTATATTTTTTTCAGGACACGTTTATTGTAGTTTATATTATTCAAGACTGCAAGACAATATAATTTATTAGTTATTATGAATTTTGCACATTATAAAATAATTATTGAGAACGCCACTTACTTAAAGATCTGATGCTGGCCACTAGATGGCGGTATAACCAAATTACATAAATGCATTGCGAGGTAAAAGAAAGCCGCATGAGCTTATAAATACTTTTCGTCGAGATTAATCGAGAGTAATTTAGTATCAATATGATAATAAATTATTTTCATATCACATGCTTGAAACAATGGATTATAGGTATCTTGTGTTTATTCCAAAACCTAGGATTGTCGATGACGCATAAGTATGCGTCGCGTCGTTTTCTATTAGAGCGCCTCGTTGTTTTGAAACGGAATGTTATGACGTCATTGCTTACGAGGATTTGGATAATGATTGATAATTTCAGCACAATAACCGCCAACGTCCATACTACGTTGAATACACCGGTTCTCGTCCGATCACCGAAGTTAAGCAACAGCGGGCGCGGTCAGTACTTGGATGGGTGACCGCCTGGGAACACCGCGTGACGTTGGCTTTTTGCTTTTCCAAAGCCTTTAAAAAGAAATGCTGGAAGTCTTCCAGCATTTCTTTTTGTTATTTACACCAATTTCTCAGTGATTTTTACTGGTCCTATTTACGTGATTCTTATTTCATTTGCTAGAGGAAGCGCGCAGTGGTCCCATATAAATTTTATAAACTGTACTTTTGAGTTATCGTCAATAATTAAACCAGTCCCCGTCGAAACCCGCAAAAATCAAACGAACTTCGGCATCGGCGCATGTTACAACCAAATGTTCGGCCAAACTCAGCCTGAATTCGGTAAATCTAGATTCGGTCTATCCCTAGTCTATTGTTTTTACAGCAAAAAAAAAAAAACTACTTCTTGTACTACAAAACGCTGACTTGACGAACTCTGTGGCGCTAGTAGCAGTTGAAAGGTACGCGATCGTTCCGTTTTACCCCGTCGTCTTTTTCTCAAGTACCAGGGACATATGAATTAGAAGTATTTTCGTTTATAACTAGCACCGTACTATCCGCAATTTATTGTACGTATTATTTTTATCACATCGCGTCACGTGACGTCTGAGACATCGGAGAAGAAAACGAAGAGTAGAATGGACAAGGGTAGGAAGATGATGGTGATTGTACAGACAACTGTACAGGTTTAATTTAGTTTTATATACATAGCTAGCGTCGCGGCGCGCGTCAGCACTTTTTACGGTATTTATATTGTAACTGTAGCATTACTTGTTCACTGCACTTTATCATTTTTGTCAATAAGTATCAATTAAATAGTTAGCACCGGGAGTTGTGTTGTTTATTACACGATCCTTCTGCCGACATCCTATCAGCAGTCACATATCATTTATCATCCAAGTGTAGGCGTGATCAAGAACCCCTACATTTATTGGTCCTTCGAGCCGGATCTGAAGCAGTGACCTACGGATCCAATTATCAAGTGTATCACCATCAAGTTTTGTGATCTGAAGATTTCCGGTACGATAGCGAATCGGTCCGCTGGCCTCCCACAAGCGGGTCTCACCAGTAGGATTGAGAAGGCGCACATATCGTGCTGGAGATTACAGAAACACTAAGCAACAATATCAATCAAGAAAGTATCACTTTATCCTCAGCATCAGAGGAGAATATCATATATCAGTATCAGCGTAACTTCAGGTATTTATCAGCATATTTTTATCATTTATCATGGAGGGCATACAATCGATGTTCGAACGCCAGAGCTTACTCACCAAGGAAATTGAGAGAATACATACCAATTTTCGGAAGGACAGTTCCAGCAGGAAGACACCTGAATACCTTCAAAGTCGTTCAGCCGCGCTGGATAAATGCTGGCAGGAGTTTGAAGAAAATCACATCAAGCTGTTGGAGTTTGAAGATGATCAATATGAATATTTCACGAAAAAGATTTATGGGTACATGAAGGAGTATTATATCAAAACCAAGGAAATGGTGTCATCATATAAGGAGCCTAAATTTCCGACTTTTTCCTTACCCACCTTTGAAGAATATTCTTATCATTCTTATCAAGGCGAGGACCTGCTTGGCCAGCAGGACACCAATATAAGAGCACTGGAACGACTCATGAACCGAATCAACATTAAAGACTTAGAGGAAAAATGGGAACTTCAGGATGGACTAAACAATCTTCAACATCTATGGAAGGTTATTGACACTACTCATCTACGTCTCGATAACCAATTAAAAGGAAGCAACGAGGAATATGAAACCAAGTTTCTGCAAATTGAAGAGCGCTACCTTACCATCAAGAGGGAGTTGAACAGAAAATTAAACTCCACTGCTCACCTTGAGCAGGCCACACCCAAATTAGAGGTCCCGACATTTTTCGGAAAATTTACGCAGTGGCCGACCTTCTTCGACCTATTCACCGAAACAATACATAATAACAAATGTATTTCTAAGGCGCAGAAAATGCAACATTTGAAAGGAAAGGTCAAGGGTGAGGCAGAAGGTTTAATACAGCATCTAAATATATCTGCAGAAAATTACGATACGGCATGGGATATCCTCACTCATCGTTATAACAATCCACAGATTTTATTTTCAACTCAGATGGATATTCTTCTGAATCAACCGCCGATCAATAAACAATCATCATACCACGCCTTCAAGAAGCTACACGATACTACAACACAGTGTATCAACAGCATTCGGAACCTAGGCATTGACATCGATACCTGGGACCCAATTATAGTTCATCTTTTATCAAAGAAACTGGACGACGAAACGCGAACTGACTATATGGAGTCGCGGGTGTCGCCTCGAGATCTGACATCATGTACCGAGTTCCTGAATTTCCTTGAAAATAAATTCATGGCCCGAGAGCCTGTAGGCAAGAAGGAGAAGCCTGCAACATCAGATTCTTACAAGTCGAGCTCTAGCCAACCGAAATACCATCATCATAACAACTCCTCAGGGAATGCATCTCATTACAAGAAATATCAATCAAACGCTACAAATAGCAAAAGATTTTGCCCAGTTTGTAAGCAACCTCATAATTTGTATCAATGCAAGCGCTTCCTTGCGCAATCAGCGGATGCGAAAATGAGGACAATATCGCAACATAATATTTGCCGTAACTGCCTTTACAAGCATTATGACAAAATGTGTATTTCTACAAAAAGGTGCAAGGAATGCAACGGTGATCATAATTCAATTATGCATGACGCACTTTCGACCATGCGACGTGATTCACTGGAACAACCAGACAAACCTCAGACGCAGCAGTCTCCTTCGTCATCGGACTCCACTTCAACATCGCGAAATAGTCATAATGTTAACCATGTTGCAAGCGAAAATGAAGAAGTCCTTTTGACTACTGTAGCATTGAATATCAGAGCCTCAGATGGCAGTAATGTGCGATTCAGAGCCCTTCTAGATCAAGGGTCGCAAGTATCACTTATATCAGAAAATGCCGCCCAATTATTAGGGTTGAAAAGGCAATCATATCAAGCAGCTGTATCAGGAATTGGGTCGACACAAAAACAAAGCAGAGGCATAGTGTCGCTTGACTGCATATCAATTTACGACGACTATCATTTTAGAACGGAGGCCCTAGTCGTATCCCGAGTTATAAACAACTTGCCTAATACCTCGTTCAAGAAGAAAACTTGGCCCCATTTATCACACACTAGACTGGCAGATCCTGAGTATAACCTTTCTAAGCCAATTGACTTGCTCTTGGATGCCAGTGTCTATTCAGCCATCATCATGAGTGGTCTTATCAAAGGACCAGTCCAATCTCCTATCGCGCAGCAAACAAAACTTGGGTGGATATTATCAGGCAACGTAAAGACGTTTTCATGTCATGTTGTCGTCAACGATGTAGACAGCATCTCCAAGTTCTGGGAGGTTGAAGACATACACGAGCCCACAGCCTCATTATCATCGGCAGATCAATATTGTGAGGAATTTTATCAAGCGACCACCAAGAGGTTGGATTCGGGCCAGTATGAAGTAGCATTACCTATGAAACCTAACTTTGAACAAGAGATAGGTGCATCAAAATCAAAGGCTGTCGCTCAATTTATTCAACAAGAAAAGAAGATGAGCAAAAATCCATCACTAGCACAAGGCTATCGCAATTTCATGCGCGAGTATGAAGAACTAGGTCACATGCGTCAAGTCGAGCAACAAGATCACACAGCATGCTACTTACCTCATCACGGCGTACTGAAATTAGACTCTACAACTACGGCTCTGCGTGTTGTTTTCAATGCTTCGTCTAAGATGTCATCTGGACGCAGCTTAAATGACTTGATGTATAACGGACCGAACCTTCAACAAGACCTTCAAAATCTCATACTAAGGTGGCGACAATATAAGTACGTAGTCACTGCGGATGTAGAAAAAATGTTTCGAGCAATCCTTGTAAGACGGCAAGATCAGCATCTTCAATCTATAATGTGGAGAAGTCATCCTCGTGAATTACTTCAAGAATATAATCTCACTACTGTTACATACGGAACAAGAGCAGCTCCGTTCTTGGCGATGAGAACCTTGAAGCAAATTGGCATCGATCATGCTGAGCAACATCCTTTAGCAGCGGCCGCCCTGGAATCATCTTTCTATATGGACGACTATATGGGAGGAAGCAATACCATCGAGCATGCCCGACAATTACAACTCGATTTAATAGCAGTCTTAAAAAATGCTGGCATGAATCTAAGGAAATGGTCTAGCAATGAACCTCAGCTGATCGAAACCTTACAACCAGAACAAATAAACGCCCCATTCGAGTTCATGGATAGCGAATCTCGAAAAACACTAGGTCTGCGATGGATCCCCTCAAGTGACATGTTTACCTTCGACACTAGAATCGAACATCAAGACAGCAATAAGCCATTTACGAAGCGGCAATTATTGTCAGATATTTCAAAAATATTTGACCCCATTGGCTGGTTATCACCGCTCACTATCAGAGCAAAAATATTATTCCAGACCACTTGGACTGCGCAACTGACATGGGATGAGGAACTACCGGCCAACATATCATTAGAATGGAAAAGGTTACGAGATGATCTAAGAAATATCAACATTTTTCAAGTACCTAGATATATAGGTCATATGGAAAAAAACATACAAATACATGCATTCTGCGACGCCTCGGAAAAGGCTTATGCATGCGCAATTTATATTGTAACAAATGATCATAATGGCAAGCGCACATCGAAGCTAGTAACAGCAAAAACAAAGGTTGCGCCAGTCAATAAATCGATCACGTTACCTAGGCTTGAGCTACTAGGTGCACTTTTATTATCACAATTGATGGAGAAACTTCTTCAGACAATTTCTTCAGAGTCAATAGAGATCTTCGCCTGGACTGACTCGATGGTTGTATTGGGCTGGCTACACGGGGATTTATCAAAATGGAAGCAATTTGTGGCTAACCGTGTACTAAAAATCACGAAGGTCATCCCAGCATCGAACTGGCATCACGTCAGGTCGTGCGACAATGCAGCAGACTGTGCTACGCGTGGATTGAGCTCTGAAGGTCTGTCAAGAGATCGCTTGTGGTGGGAAGGGCCAGAATGGCTACTTAATTTTAACTCGAATCATACCCCTACAACCGAATATCAAACTCCAACAGCAGAAATGAAAAAACCCATTGTACACACAGCTTTATGTCAAAACAGCTGCTCTTGGATAATTGAATTACTAAATAAATTCAATTCACTAACTAAGGTTGCACGAACAGTGGCATGGGTGTCACGTTACATCGCTAGCCTGCACAATAAAAACTCACGTGCAGCGAGAAGTTCACTGTCCGGTTTCGAAATACAAAACGCACTGTACCTTGTTATCAAATATGTTCAAGGTATAGATTTTAAGGAAGATATACAGCACTTGAAGAAAAAAGGCTTCGTCCGCAGCAACAGCAAATTGTCCTGCTTGCGACCATTCCTAGACGAACACGGGATACTAAGAGTCGGCGGACGCCTTGAGCAAGCCAATATCACATACGCGGCGAAGCACCCTGTCATAATATCACCTGGAAGTCGATTGGCAGAGTTAATCATTCAGCAAGCTCATATCACTACGCTTCACGGCGGGCCACGACTTACTTTATCATTCATCAGGGAGAAATATTGGCTGATTAGTGGCATCAGCAGCGTCAAAAAGCATATCAGATCATGCGTTAAGTGCCGGAGATATAGTCAAGAATCATATCAACAACACATGGCTGACCTCCCAAAGCCTAGAATCACACCATCCCGGCCCTTTACTAATGTGGGTATAGACTTCACAGGGCATGTGGACATAAAATCCAACAAGGGACGAGGCATCAAGACCACCAAGGGATACATAGCGGTATTCGTCTGCCTGGCCACCAAGGCCGTGCACTTGGAACTAGTGTCTGATCTCAGCACAGCATCCTTTCTGGCAGCATTAAGAAGAATGTGCTCCAGGCGTGGAGTACCCAAGAATATCTACAGCGATAACGGTACGAACTTTGTGGGCGCTTCACGACTCCTGAATCAAGAGCACAGAGAGATCATTGCCTCAATCAACCCAAACGCTATCAGTGACATCAACAACATGGAGATACATTGGCACTTCAATGCGCCCGTGTGGCCGAATGCAGGCGGTTTGTGGGAGGCCACGGTGAAAAGTTTGAAATATCATTTAAAGCGTGTGCTTGGCCATCAAAAATTAACCTATGAAGAGTTCACCACGCTGCTGTGTCAAATTGAAGCCTGTCTCAATTCGAGACCTCTCTGCGCGCTCACGGAAAACCCAGACGATACCTATCTCACCCCTGGTCATTTCCTTATCGGTGGATCCTTGCTATCACGATCTCAGACTGATCCTGATCATATGAACCTGACTATACGTTGGCAATTGATTCAGGCAATAAACAAACAGTTCTGGAAAAAGTGGTCCACGGAGTACCTTCAACAGCTTCAGTCAAGAACAAAATGGCGTACTACTAAGGAAAATCTTAAACTAGATGACGTGGTTCTTATCAAAGAAGACAACATACCACCTGGCAAGTGGGCGATGGCGCGAGTTCAGGCTCTACATCCTGGTTCAGATGGGTGTGTAAGAGTTGTAACGCTGAAAACGGCCAACAATACTATCAAACGGCCTGTGAACAAACTTATTCCCTTGCCTGTACAAGAAAATAGTACCTTGGCAACACCCTCCTTGAATGGACCTCAAAAAACATCCCACGGGCATCGCAACCGGTCAAAAATCAGCATGAAATCATTATTAACATCAGCACTTCTTCTGTTAATGATGATAATATCACCAAGCATACAGCAATCAACTATATCATACAATATCACGACACTGGACAGTCAAAGAAATATGCTTTTCGACAAGGTATCAGAACTCCAACACATCAAGGACGAATGGAAGTTAATAGTCTACTACAACATGTCTACATATTGGTCTGGATTCACTGACTTGGAAACATATGTTCGACATTTAAATCAACTGTGTCAGCATACGTGCCTACCACAATCAGGAATACCGTACGGAGCAATCATATTACAACTGCAACATGAGTTGAACGAACTTCAACATTATAATTCTTTACTGCGAAATCCGAACAAACGATACAAGAGAGCAATAATAAATGGGATTGGCAACCTGGCTAACTACTTGTTTGGGGTTTTAGACGACAAGTTTGCAGAGCAGTATAAACGAGATATTGAGCAAATATCACTGAATGAAAATCATTTACAGAGCCTTATCAAAAATCAAACTATAATAATCGAATCGGAATACAGCATTATTAGAAGAAACGAGGCCATAATGAATCAACAATTTACTTCTATGGATAAACAAATGAAGACTTTATTAAAGGAAGTAAACAACAGGCAAGCGGACACAACGCAAGGCCTTTATTTAACGTCATCAGCACTATCAGCATATGCCGTTCTATCAACCTTACGACTTATGCAGCAAGGCCTCATCGATGTGATCACCGATATCTATCATGGGCGCATAGACACTCATCTGCTCCCGCCTGAAGAGTTGGAAGCACAGATAAATATCATTACACGGGAGGTACAGGATGATCTCAATGTGCCACTAGGCAAATCAAGTATCAAAGGTCTTTATAAATTACTGCGGGTGTACGCTCAAGTATATAACGACTATCTTATAATGGAAATCAAGATACCTCTGGTTACTACCGAAAAATATGAACTGGACAAAGTTATTCCCCTTCAAAGAGAAGAATCAGGACAAAACTATCAAGTTATATCAACTTATCCATATTTGGCATTTAATTTGAGAAAGGACTTGGTGTTATTCTTAACCGAAAACGACCTACAGCAGTGCCTTCACGCAAGTCCAGAGAAGATATTATGTTCCATTGATAAGCCAATCTATGAAATTCGAGAAAAACAATCCATTTGTGATGTTAAAATTAATGATATAATAACACCGGCCTGTATATACAACCAAGCAAGGTGCGAAAATAAGTGGGTCAAGTTACGACGCCCGAACGACTGGCTGTATCAATGTTGTCAGCATTGCACTATACGCATATTTAGCACCCGTAGCACGGAAGTTAAAACTTTAACAGGCAATGGCATAATCAGCCTTTGTCCAGGATGCATACTTAAAGGAGAGTCTTTCAAGATTTACTCTCATAAGAACTTCATCAATCACGTTGACTATTATACAGAAGAGATGCAGCTTCCACAGATGTCTGTAGTCAATGAAATAGTCAACACAAGCATTTCTTCTGTTGAGCCCTTTGTACCAGAGGATCATCACACTATGTGGAATCAGTTGAGATCTGAACTAGACGATCTTAAGCAAAAGTCGACACAAACAATCAGTGTCCACGACGTGCATCAGTACAGCGTGCTCTACTTGCTGGTGGGCGGAGCGTTCCTGACGGGCTTTATCTTAGTCGTCATGTGGATCCGACGAAAGCGGAGACAGCAACCGACATTGGAGTCAAGATTGGAACTAGCAGGACTTCAGACTATCAGCGATCCGCAGCCCGCCACACGGAAGATCACCGAGAGCACATCAACCCCTAACTTGCATTCAATTAAGTTTAACATTCCTTTATGTGAAAGTTAAAGGGTTCATTTTATGTAATTATAATTTGTTAGGTAATAATTCCTTCTTTGCGCCGCGGCAGCATGTACAGACAACTGTACAGGTTTAATTTAGTTTTATATACATAGCTAGCGTCGCGGCGCGCGTCAGCACTTTTTACGGTATTTATATTGTAACTGTAGCATTACTTGTTCACTGCACTTTATCATTTTTGTCAATAAGTATCAATTAAATAGTTAGCACCGGGAGTTGTGTTGTTTATTACACGATCCTTCTGCCGACATCCTATCAGCAGTCACATATCATTTATCATCCAAGTGTAGGCGTGATCAAGAACCCCTACAGTGATGTAGCCTATAAACTAAGCTAACACCAGGCAATCATAGGACTCCCTCCGCGGCGTGATATATGTTTTTTAAATAAAATGACGTCTACGTTATTTCCAAGTGATATACAGAAGAAGGTTTTTAGTTAAAGTAGAAGTGTTAACTGTAAACTGAGTTATTCATCTATGTTCAAGTAATTTTAAACTATCCTCAGTGCATCCAACCGGGCAACAAAATCAGTTAAATAGACTCAATAGAAGTTTGCACGATTCGACCGGACTCAAACCCCAGCGAGAGTTTCAGCTGTAGTTCTTCTTAGTGTGTCGACGGCAATCTGAAATTGAATCAGCCCAAAATGTACAGTAGAAGCGCTTACGATTTTATTATGTCATCATTGTCAGTCATTGCTAAATGCTCGCAAATAGTTTTTAATCTGTGTGTGATGAGATATTCAGATGAAAGACTCGATTGTTGACAAACAAAATAAAATCATAATGATCATCTGCCCAGCCTTTTCCCAACTATTTTGGTGACGGCTTCCAGTCTTACCGGATGCAGCTTAATACCAGTAGCGACTGCTTATCTGACCTTCACAACCCAGTTAGTACTGGGTAATACGATACCCCTTGGTAAGACTGTTCGTCAGACTTTCGCGCCACTGACTACTACTGTGACGACTGTCAAAGATCACAAATGATAGCCGGGACCAACGCCTTAACGTGTTTTCAAGGCACGGAGGAAACTAGGTAAGTATTTGGTGGTAACCCACCCATCCACGGACCAACCTAGGCAAGCGCGGCTTAACCCTCACATCATTCGGAGTCGGAGCGGCTTTTATCATTTAGCTCGTTCGACCAACAAAATAAAATATCTGTTGAATCAATGACCCCAACTCAATCTACCTACTCCGATCACTGGTGATAAGATAACCCTTTCAGCGACGGCGTCCCTTCCTCATTGTAATTTTCATTTCTAAATTAGTAAAATTAAATAGGTAGTCAGGTTTCTTAAGACCTTTTTTGGTGTAAAACCTAAAGGATTGGCTGTTACTTCGGACAACCTATGAGATTGGACAGTTATTATTTACACACTATGGATTTCTGTTATCCGAATATTAAAATAAATTATTATTTAATTATTATTATTATTTACATTTTGCACGACTTTCAGACCGGGCACCTCATTAAAGTTTGTGTATTGCTTGACTTTGAATTGACTTGCGAGAACGATATTTTATTTCTCTAAGTTCTGCCCGCGACTTCGTTCGCGTTCGTGGCGTCAATTTATAGGTAGGTAGTAGGTACCACGCATTTTTCAATGGTCTGAAAATTTATTTGATACTCGATGACGGGTTTCTGATCTTATTGTATGTATGAACTTGACAGGTTTAGAAACTCAGTAAGGGTGTTACCATACCAATCGATCGATCGTCGATCGAGGCCATCGATCGATAGTAGAATGGATTAGTCGACGTCGATCGACAGTTTCTACTACACCATGCGATCGATCAACGTCGATCGATCGGCGGTCGATCAATTGTTTATCGCCCGGTATCCGTCGATCGATCGATTAGTGTGGTAACACCCTAAGACAAACTAGCGTTTCGTATCTTACCATATGATAAGCTTTCGGTGGGAAAAGATTTCGCAATAAAAGTATTTTCGTTTGTGACTTAAGAAGCGCTTATTCGCAACTCAAAGAAACATCGAACCTACGAACGTTTTTGTAGACATACAGTCAAACTAAGTTGACGACACGGTTGGCGCAGTGGTTGAGCGATCGACTGCTGCGGCACGGGGCAAATATTTGTATGGCCTACAGATAGTTGTTCCGGGTCTGGCTGTTTATGTATGTCAGTTTAAATGTTTGTAAACGCACCCACGATACAGGAGAAATTTCTAGTGTGGGGAAACGTTTTTAAAAAAAAAAAAAGCGCTTCGTGCGCGAGTCCGACTCGCACTTGGCCGGTTTATTTAACTTGGTTGACATCTCTTACTAATTAATACTACCATCAATGTACAGAAAGCGCCCTCTAGTGATTAAACACTGCAATACATCAACTGTGATGATTGTTGTTTCACTTCTTTCAGTTCCGAAAGCAAAATTTGCCTCACGTTTAGTTTAGTTTTCGATAGATGTCGCTAAGTGAGTACTTCTTCATTAATTTCATTCTAGTTTCTGATTTACTTGCCATTTTCCTAAAATACAGTTATTATAATTTATCGCTTTGTTTGTCGGAGTGCAGAAATGTGTATTTGTTGTTCCAATCTTTTATCAACCGGCGGCGCGCCACAACTTCGACTTGACAAATCCAAACTTCTCATGTTTGCCTAGTACTTGCCGTTTCTACAGCGAAATGTGACGGGGCAAATGCGTCCGGAAGAATCGACTCCGTATTGTCTGTCAAATCACATTAGTGTTGCGCGGGTCAAGGGTCAACACTTCATTCACAACCTCATCTGAGTGAGAGGTCTGGTTCATTTAATATTGTACTAATATTTTGTTTATTTGTCTAATAAGTACCTTTTAACTAAATAATAATAAAGATAAGTACATTTATCTATTTGATATATTACATTTAAATTTATCTTGACTTGGCTCGCGAGGTTGTCGACATGTGGGATATTGACTCAGCGATCATTGTGCCGATAGTCTCATGAGGCTCTCGTTAGGCAGCTGGATCAAGGGCTTGATTCAGAAAGCGGTACTCCTGGACACGGCTCGTATCGTTAGGAGGTTCCTTTCTCTGGAGCCCTGACCGCAAGTAGCTTGGACCCTATTCCCGATACCGGTGGACTACTATTTTTATATTTTTTTTGTTTCTTTTTTATCATTTTGTAAAAATATTTAAAAATGTAAAAGTATGTTTTGAAAATGAATAAACGGAATAATAAGATACATTTTACAAGCTTCTAGCTAGTTTTTACTTTTTTAACTTTTTGTGCAATACGTAGGGTAGAAGAACATACAAATTATTTTAATTTTTATATTCTCAGTAAGTTAATTATTGTTATTTTTTATGTGGAATAATATTGTAGTTCTCAAACCAGAGATATGACATAACTTTTATCTAGGTATAAAATATTTGGTCAGTTGGTCGTCTTAGGGGCGGATTGCATTTGAGTTTAATTGGGTCTATTGGTCTCAGTGTGGGTCGCAAACGCGACTGCTTAGCAGAAAGAACTGGGTTTCGATTCCCAGTATTTCCCAAGTCGAGCAAAGTGTTATTGCGTCTTTCCATCCGGATTTTTTTAGTAGCGGCCGAGAATCTGTGAGGATTTGTGCTCAGTTGATGGCAACAGGCTTGTTCGCCCCTATTACATGGCAACATGTGGTGAACTTGCCTAAGCTTTCAGGGATCACATACTGTTTTCAAACTAACTAGCGAAATATTGCCTTACCTAGTTCGTACTTCGGGAAAATTACAGGCGAGTTATGTTATGTAAAACATAATGTCGTTATAGCCCATGCCCCACTTGAAACGTATACTAATGAACTGGCTGCATGTCAAGCTACCTGAAACTGTCAAATTTTCCCAATCAACATTGAACGGTATTCTTTAACGCTGCTGCCACTAGTTACTCTAACTTTTCTTTAACAAGGGAAACTTTCCTAACAGAACGATGATTTGTTCAGGACACGTTTATTGTAGTTTGTATTATTCAGGACTGCAAGACAATATAATAGTTATTATGAATTTTACACATTGGATGGATGAAATGGCAGAGGTCACGGAAACTATCTGCGACTCCCGCATTCCCCAAACATAAGGGGAAGATTTTTAAAACAATGGTTAGACCTGCTGTCTTGTATGGGTCAATACAGGCTAGCTATAATAATATAATAATGTTGTTTAGTATAATGGGATGGTGTCAGCAACTCCACTCCACGTCCAGACGGAGTATTTAGCGTGAATAAAAGTAATACCCGGACCAAAAATCAAACTCAATAATACTTTGCCCGAGACGGGAAACGAACCCAGAATGGGCGGCCAGGCTTTGCTTCCGGTGTGGCATAAGACGATAAGCACTACCGACCCGAATCCGCTAACGATAAGTCACTCAGCTGTCAAAACAATTACGTCATCGCGCGAGTGAAATGACCGGCGTCTATAAAAAACGTTATTGCTAAAGCTGTATTAGCTCTTTTGTCAAACGGTAAACAGTGTCGTATTCTTGAAGAATGACACCATGTATTACAATATAAACAACTCTTTTATAACTACTTGAGAATTATAAATATCCTATATAAATCAGAGAAGTTGCCAAATCAGATCTGTTGCCGTATATTATTTTTGTTTAGTAAAACTACGCAATAAATTTATACGAAACTTTATAACTAACATCACAAATATACAAGTAATCTAATGACAGTATTTTTTAGGAGTCCTACATACATTATTTATATAAGATTCCAACTCAAACTTCTTATAAGATCGGCCGTTTTCCAACTGCGCAGTTCAATGCATGAAAATACTTGATATATCAAAAAATATGAATAGATATGCCTCGAATACATGAAATAATGACTTACCACGATTTTTTACGTTGCTACTAATGTTTCCAAGACCATATTTCATTGTAAAAGAATCAAATATAAAATTTTCAATTTCGACTAACAAACTTCACAACAAAGGAACTTTTGTTTACTCAAAAACACTTTTTGTTTTATTTTTCAAGCAAATGACTATCTAAAAAGTTGCATTATACACTTATAACAAACTATACATTCACTTACTAAAGTTTATAACACATAACACAAAACTTTCACTAAATTTCCAATCACAATAACAACATTCTGCACACTGGCCGCCATCTTCGTTTTACATTTGCCAAAGATGAGTTTCTTTTTTTTTTTTAATAATTATTTGTCGTATAAGGTTGGTAGTGTTTGGTTTCATTTGAATCGTGTACTAATTGGTCATAGACGTAAGTTTTTACAAACGATATTGATCCTTACTTTATGTACGATTAGGGTCTGTCTGGTCCGAGCAGTACCGACAACGGTACTGCGGGGTTCAACGGTAATGCTTGTCAGTACCTCTGTCGGTACTGACGGGCCGGTGAGGGTAGTAGGGGCTAGAGATGGCCGAAATTCGTTTGACATCAGGTAACTCAGAAATTCCTCTGCTTTTACCGAATTTCGAAATCTGCTGCTGGCCAC
The DNA here is from genome assembly GCA_949152445.1 of Cerastis rubricosa. NCBI lineage: Eukaryota > Metazoa > Arthropoda > Insecta > Lepidoptera > Noctuidae > Cerastis > Cerastis rubricosa. The sequence continues at coordinate 16,226,056 of OX424524.1, read as the reverse complement.
TAGATGGCGGTATAATCAAATTACATAAATACATTGCGAGGTACATGAAAGCCGCATGAGCTTATGCTTTTATCGAGAGTAATTTAGTGATCAATAAGATCGAGAGAAAAGAAGAAATTATATTCATATCACATGCATGAAACAATGGATTATAGGTATCTTGTTTTTATTCCTTAACCTAGGATTGTCGATGACGCATTAAGTATAACGTCGCGTCGTTTTCTAATAGCGCCTCGTTATTTTGAATCGGAATGTTATGACGTCATTGATTACGAGAATTTGGATAATAATTGATAATTTCAGCATTGAAATCGCCAACGTCCATACTACGTTGAATACACCGGTTCTCGTCCGATCACCGAAGTTAAGCAACATCGGGCGCGGTCAGTACTTGGATGGGTGACCGCCTGGGAACACCGCGTGACGTTGGCTTTTTGCTTTTCCCTGCTAGTTTTCACTTTACAGACTTCCAGCATTTCTGTTATTTACACCGATTTCTGTGATTACTGGCCCTATTATGTGATTCTTATTTCATTTGGTAGAGCAAGCTCGCGCAAAAGGTCTGTAAGTATACATTTTATTTAACTGTACTTTTGAGTTATCGTCAATATGTTAATAACTTCTCGTAAAAGCGAAAACGAGGCGAGAGAAGAGGATGTATTACAATATAAACCAAAAATAGAATAACTGGTTTCATATTATAAATACTTACACAAAAAATAAAATACACACAAAATTGATATTCCTTTTATTCGTTTCAAAAATTCCTTAGATTCAAACAAAAAGTCAAGGTATTGACAAGCCCCACATTTATTCAAGCTGGGTTATAGGCATAGGATCATATTGTACAATTTCTTAAAAAAAAAACAAATCTTGTCGCTGTGAAGCTGTTTATTCTTTATAGTAAGGATCAGCGGCTACAGTATCAATCATATACAGGACTAGCTGTCCGGCGCAACTTCGTTTGCGTCACATTTTCCCCGTTTTCGCAACATTTTTCATTGCTGCTCCACTCCTATTGGTCGTAGCGTGATGATATAGCCTAAAGCCTTCCTCGATAAATGGGCTATCTAACACTGAAATAATTTTTCAAATCGGACCAGTAGTTTCGGAGCCTATTTAATGCAAACAAACAAACAATCAAATCTTTTCTCTTTATAATATTAGTTTAGATGGAAGGGACACCGGCTCTAAATAGGTTATCACGGATTCGGTACATCATTTTGAATCCCCCCCCTCAAATATTTCGTCGCTTATTAAATACTAGCTGTACCCGGTGCGTTGCAATGCAATTTTTCCTACCTACCTATTCCGTTTTTTTTAATGTTTTTCACAATCTTCGGATTATTGCCTTTCTGATGGGGCACATCGGTTGGATGGTTTCTAAGTCTAAACGAACATTGGTAGGTAGAAACATTTTTGGTTTTATAAAGATAGATACACCGTCAAATTTTAATCGTTTTAATCCCTTGGACGGGTGATTCAACTTTCAAAATACTATCCATTAACAACTTACACAGCATTGTATTGCTTAAAATAAAATAAAAAAACTAAAAGCGTTCCGGTCTTTGCCATTCGGCTACGGAACCCTAAAAATAGCAAGTGATAACGTAATATTCGCAAAATGTGTGTGTGGTCCCATCATTATGGTACTACTAATGGTTTACATTGCTTTTTCACTAATGCGAAAATTAATTCGAGGTTACAAAAAAGGTAATTATTTTTAATTTTATCACTACAAATCGATAGTGTTTCATGCACCGAATCGACCCTCCAAGGGATTAAAACGATTAAAATGTAACGGTGTATATACGTGATAACCGTTATAGCGTCGGCGTCTCTTCGTCCTTGTGGATTTTCATTTCTAAATTAGTCAGGTTTCTTAAGACCTTTTTTGGTGTAAAACCTAAAGGATTGGCTGTTACTTCGGATAACCAATGAGACTAGACAGTTATTATTTACATTTTGCACGCCTTTCAGACCGGGCACCTAATGAAAGTTTCGAGTTTGAATTGACTTGCGAGAACGATATTTTATTTGTCTAGGTTCTGCCCGCGACTTCGTTCGGGTTCGTGAACGTCTGAATATTTGTTTGAAACTCTATCAGTGGTTTCTGATCTAATTGTTTGTTAGAATTTGACCTTTTTATAATCTCAGTAAGGTTACCACACCAATCGATCGATCGTCGTGTCCGTTTCAACCACGCGGCCACCTCATAATACTTGATGAAACTTTGCCAGGAATTAGTCCTAATTTGTTCCTATACACAACTCTTTTCGTGAATTTGTTCCAAAAAAAACCAAGGCGCTATGACCAAGAATAGTTGGCCGCTAGAACCGCCACTTGCCGTAGTCATCGCCCGTGATTACACAGAAACTATATGATGGAGATAGACGAATTATGCATCAAAAGAAAGGTCTTAATTTGTTCCATTTGTTTCAAAAATAAAAAACATCATAAAGTAAATAAATGAAAAGTTATGCAATATTTAGTTTTCAGGTTATGAGTAGGTAGGTATCTCACCTTATATATCAAATTATTAGAAGCTAATGTGTATGGAAAATTAGTCCCTAATTTGTTACAGTGAATAAACAGAACTTATCTTATATCTTTATCTTATTATTATTAGGGTATCGTAGCCAAATGACAAAAAACGGAACCCTTATGGATTCGTCATGTCAGTCTGTCCTTCCGTATGTCACAGCCACTTTTTTCCGAAACTATACTGTTGAAACTTGGTATGTAGATGTATTCTGTGAACCGCATTAAAATTTTCAGACAAAAAAAGAAAAAATACAATAAATTTTGGGGGTTCCTCATACTTAGAACTGAAAATCAAATTTTTTTTTCATCAAACCCATACGTTTGGGGTATTTATGGATAGGTCTTCAAAAATGATATTGAGGTTTCTAATATCATTTTTTTCTAAACTGAATAGTCTGCGCGAGAGACACTTCCAAAGTGGTAAAATGTGTGTACCCCCCCCCCCCCCGGGTACACACATTTTACCTCTAATTTCTAAAGTAAGAGGAGGAAAATTCTGAATATTTAAGATTGTAGAACGTAAAACAAAACTTTCAACGACAATTGATTTCATGTATAGATTTTCAACGAAAATTGATTTGAATAAGGTTTGATGTTTAGATTTTGAGATATGGGACTTTTTCATGAAACTGCAGCAGTAACTTTGTTTTTCATTAATATACTATGAAAAACAAATTTAGTTTTGCGGTTGAGTGGAAGTTTACTAATGAATGACCGTTCGAAATATTGTTATTATATTGTTTGGGGCTATGGAACCCTGTGTGCGAGTAAGACTCGCACTCGGCCGGTTTTTTATCTTGTATTGTAGTTACCAAAACAGCTACTTAAGAATTCTACTCAAAATGAAATCTTGAAAAATGAAAATCGTACAATGATCACCGAATAAGGCTTTTGGAAATCTTTCTCTATCTAGAATTATGTGTCGTGTGTTAACCAAATTAAACATGTAAACAAACACAGTTATACAAGATAAATTAAAAGGAAAAAATATTATACACTGTATTGGTTTTGGTACACTCGGTATGATGTGTATCAATATCAAGCTATACATTTCCAGTAAACAATGACCTTACTTTGTATAAAGATTACGTAGGTACGATGAGAGATCCGCATAAACTCGTTTTGCTTAGCTTGATTTATCGCCGCTCTATGTAGCCGCCAATCTTTACAAAATTGTATTTTCGAACAGAATTAATTATAACTCACTATTTACAAATTAAATAATTACACTTAAAGTTCACGTGATAAATAAAATTAACTTATTAAAAATCGAATTGAAATCAATCGATTTAAAGATGTGCTTTTTACAATTGCAACGGTGTTGCCTAATGTTTAACAATAGACTTTTTTTTATGGAAATATAAACTTCTATATACGTACATTCTTAGAACCATACCTACATAAACCGTTTCTTTTCTAAGGCCACCTAAGTTTTATTAACATTAAAACCGTATTTGGCATTCATTCCAGGAATAAACAGAAGGCAATTAATCTGAAGTGAATCTTTCTATTGCAAAAAACAATTCCAAAGGCGACTACAACCGCAAAGCCTCTCAATGCCAACGACAGAGTCGATAACTATACAGGCTGGAAACGACATCGATGCACAAAAGGTTACCACTTTTTTTTTTTTTTGGTAAAGACTTCCCGCTGTTCCACCTTTGAGGCTGGCTACTGCTTAACTAGCCAGGGCAAAAAACTTAACGACAACTCACCAAGGGCATCCCCTGTGGGGTACGATCCTCGGCTTAGGGCGTCGGCGTCGGGTCGGGGCGTATTATTGCATACATTTTTAACGATTAACATTTCTATTGGGAGAATGATGTACAGAATACCAGTTTGTGCGTCCATGGGGACTTCTACCCTGTTTTCATAGAGGCGCTATTGTCGCCATCTTCGGAATCGTTTTCATAGTAACCAGTCGTAAGCCGTCATCGAGATATATTTATATTTTGTGTACATTTTATCATGACTATGGCTGATAACCAGTGATCGGATATTCGGATGCATATTTACCTAAAGTACGTTCTTTCCTGGCAAAAGGTACAAAAATATGGAAGCAGTTATTTAAATCCCAATTTTTGTCACGGGATTCCGAAATTTCATAATTCTTTAGTAAGTATAAAATGTAAGACTCAAATTATCGTAACGAATATTTTAAATTTATTTATAACCTGGCAAGTTTGTTTAAAATAACAAGGAAAAAAATACAACAACTATTTGAATTCGTATTTTTGTGCTGAAATGTCGAATGCTAAAACAAAATGGTAAATATGTCTGGGCATAATTCATTTGGAGCTAAACGAAAAAGTAACCCGACTAATTTTTATTTTTTAAATAAACTCCTTTTCCCATACTGACGCGCGCTCCATACTAGTCAACACTCAAACTTTAGGTAAATATGCATCCGAATATACGATCTCTACTGATAACAATGACTTTACTAAGTCTAGAAAATAAACTGAACACAATAACGCACATGTGACTGAATAGTTAAAATAAAAATATTATACACTGCATTGATATGTTTGTTGTCGTATATAATTAAAAATAAAATTATTACTGCTTTGAGACTTCTTGTGAAATTTGAAATGCCAGATTCGAGGTGAGTGTTGATCAAAGTGGAGTTCTGTCTACGATCTATAGAATACATAAACCAAAGCACTGATTTTTCTAATCAAATAATACATAATAATAGCTAGCCATAACAAGTGGTTCTCATTAGGTAGTTGGCTCGATTTGGATAGCGGTACTTCTGGATATGGCTCGTATTGTTAAGAGGTTCCTCTCTGGAGCGCTGGTAGCTTGGACCCAGATCTCTATACTGGTGGGATACAATTTTTTGATGTTGTCATGTTTGTTTAGATTCAAATAACTATCTAAAAATAAACAAGTACTTTTTAATTGATAAAACGGTAATGACCCAAAAAAAACATTATAATATTTGATACAGTCAACATAATTAAATAATAATTTCATTTGCTTAATCATTTTTACACATATCTTTTGTATTTTTGGGTACTGTTTATGTTTCAAAAATTAAAATACCTACACTAAAAATGTTAATGTTCAAAATATTTCCAAATAAATAAATATCGATATTTAGGACATTTGATGCTCTGTACTTCAATATTTAGGTCTTTCCATGTCACTTTTGTAGATTATTAGATTTTAGATAAATGGACGTGGGTTATCTAACCATTCGACAGTATAAACTTTCTTTATTTTAATTTTCGGTTAAGGTCGTTCGATATTTAGAAAATTGATATTTTAATTTTCGAAATTCAACTATGTACCTTTTGTTTTTTTTTTTTGAAATAAGCTTTAAAACATTTAAAAATATAAATAAGTGTAGCCCACCAGTATTGGGAACAGGGTCTGAGCTGCTAGTAGTCAGGGCTCTTGAGAGAGGAACCTCCTAACAGTAGTGTAAACAGTGCTGGCTAAAATGAAATGTAATACAGTTCAGAATCCACTTTGGTCTATATGGAACATACATAACTATTTATTCATTTAAAAGCGATCATTATATTAGACTTTTGGCATGGACTTTAAAATTAACATCAACAAAGGTATTTTAAAATATATACAATGACAAAAAGTAGTCCAAATTGTCACCAGGCTGCAATGGCGTAACATAGAGACTCTATTTATATGCATTAGTAAGGTTACGTTGTGTATTTATGAATGCAAATGGTTTTAACTTTGGTAAGAAATATTGAAGAAAAAAATCTAGTGTGCTTACAAAATAGCAATACTTAGTGGAAATGTATGAAATCAGATGCTTCTTCATCTGCTTAGCCTTTCCGCGACAATGGTGAGGTTGGTTGCCAGTCTAACTGGAGGCAGCAGAACATCAGTACTTCGATGGAGTGACCTGACCTCCACAACCCTGTTACAGGTTGTAACATAACATATGATGTTATGTAGTTTTTAAAACGTATGTGCTTCCACCCCTGCTCAATATATTGATATAATTAATTTAAGTGTTACTACATTAAGTACGACACTGAGTGTAAAAGCTGGTCTATTGTTCTAGTGATGAGCATTAAATTGATTTCATTTTAATATTCAGGAGAATCTGTAATAGTAAGGAATTATGTTACAAAGAATTTGACTTTAAGTATGGAAGAAAGTCTGAAATTCGTGGTAAAATAAGCTGTTTAACATTTCAGTAGACATGTTAACAACTTATTTTTTATTACAATATACATAGTAGATTTAATTCACGAATTCCGAGTTGCTTCTATACTTTAAGTTATTAATACTTTCTGCTAGACACTGGAATGACAATTTGGACTAGATTTAAATAAAATCCCTATATTTGATACAAGGACAGTTCTTAGTACTGATTCCACGGCACATTATCAATAGAATGTTTCTTTAGTTTATGTTTCTTCAAGTATTTTGAGTCTATGAAAGCTTCTCCGCAAATTGAGCATACATATGGACGCTCCCCTGTATGCGTCCTAAGATGAACAACCAAGTTCCCTTTGAGGGCAAAGAATTTCATACAAACTGAGCAACCAAACTTCTTCTCCCGTGTATGAGTCAGCTGATGAGTCCGTAAATGAGTTTTTGTTTTAAACCGTAAAGAACATAGTTGGCATGGAAACGGCCTTTCATTTGTATGTACTCGCTCGTGCATCAGCAACATAGCCTGGCTTGAACACCCTTTACCACAAATGCTGCATTCAAACCTCTTTGCATTCTTTACTTTTAAATTCTTGTGCGTCAGTATGTGAGTTTGCATGTCTTTCTTTGATGGCAGCACTTCACCGCATTCCGCACATAGCAATTCTGTTGGATCAACTATGTGTGTGCTCTCAATATGTTGCTCTAGTGCAGACTCCACTGAAAACATCTTCTTGCACAGCGAACAGGCATAACCAAGCAATTTACCAAGATTTGTGGTTATTTCTTGCTTGACCGTCTTCATCAATTCTTCTTTAACCTTAATCACTTTAGACTTAGAACAGTCTTCCGATTCTTTGTGATTGGCCAATGCAGTCTTATTCTCAAATGACTGATCACATTGGTTGCATGAAAACGGGCTCATGTGTGTTAACCTATGAGTCTGCATCGTGATTTTCTGGTGGAATCTCTTGTAACATATGTCACATTCGAATTCTCTGACGCCGCTGTGAATCATCATGTGGCGTTTTAAGTTGTTGGGATTGGCAAATGTTTTGAAACAAATATTGCAACGAGGTTTTATGTTGTTGTGGCCATACTTGATATGCTGCGTCAAAGCGTTACGTCTTATAAGCTGGTTGCAGAATGGACAAGTGATTAAGAGTCCCGTACTACTGTGAAGTAACATGTGTCCAGTCAAAATCTCTGCAGACTCAAATCCTTTACCACATAAGTTGCATAAATGTTCTCCAGCTGGATTGTGCTTGTACTGATGCTTCTCATAATCGGCCAAGTCTTCAAACTGCTCTCCACAATCACATAAGAATGTTCCATCCTCTTGTTGTAGTACCGTAGCTATTTGGCTATCATCAGCATACTCAATAACCAATTCAGAACCATCGTATTTTAGGATTTGGAACTGAGAAGAGTCATCACCTTCACAGAATATCACTTCTTGAGACAATGCATCTCCATCTCCGTCTTCATCTTCATTTGTGACTAGCTGAGAATCAGTCAAGTATTGGATCCGGTCATTACCTTTCAATAGAATAGTGCCATCTGAGTCTGTTGTGGTCAATATTTTGATGAAGTTTTTCGAATTTGGCAGTTCTTTGATAACATTGGAAGTAATAGTTTCAATGTTTTCATTGTCTTGTACATCTTCCATCATAGTATAGTTTTGATCTTGATTCATGCTGTCCTGCGTTTCATCTATGTTCATGGCTCCATCTAGATCGTCAGTTTCCTGGCTTTCTTCCTCATTTTCTAGGATAGTTGCTGGTACGTTAGCTGACACTCTGGTATTGGACATGAGGAAGGATTCAATTGAGTCCTCAAACTGACTCTGAGAGCTTTGAGTCGGTTGTTGTGTGTAAGTGGTTATAGTTTCATCCTCAGTTCTTGCAATATCTTCTTCATACTCTTCTTTTTTAATGTTGGCCAATTCAGTTTGTTCTTCCTTATCTTTATCTTTGGGGTCATCAATAACCAAGACATAATAGTAATCATCATCACTATCATTAGGCTCTTGTTTAATAATAGCTTCAAGTTGTTTCATGGGATCATTCCCAATATCGTCGTCATCACCATTAGGGTCATATTTAGAGAGATTATCAATTTTAGATATGTCTAATACAGCATTGAGCTGTAAACGTAGTTCATTGTCCATTTTGATGCACTGTTTACGGAACTGGTATGCGGAGTTCATCATAGCATAACAATCTTTGCACAGCTTCTGTGGTAGACCATCATCTTCCTTGACCTGAAATTGAACAGAAATTATTTTTAATATGAGCATAATATATGGATCTGATAACTGTTTTATATTATACATCGGGCTGGTGTACTCAAATTCGCGTATTTTGCGTACAGTTGTAAACATGACTTTCTTAATAGTGGCCAGCAATGCGTTGGTGTTACTGATGATCTCTCAGAAATGACTGTCTAATAAAGATTGGGTGATGAATTGTTAATTTATTTTATTTATGTAGGATTGTGTACTCGATTGTGACACATACTTGTTTAGAATCCATAGCTGATAACAACAAACATTCCGGTTTAATCAATATTAAAAATAATAATTATAGTGTCTCATTCCTTTTGCAGTGGGTGCCAGTAGCAAGCAGAACTGACAGCAACAGACCAAGATAAGTTGAAGCCCAAAGGAGGGAGGGACCATTTGGACCATTTAGGGTATCGTCCCTATTGTGGGTCGAAAGAGGCAATGCCGGGAGGAGCCCTTTGTTCAGCAGGACACAGAGAGGTGAAAAAGGGTCAGGAGCAAGAAATTGCTATTTTATTCATGCCCTGATTATTCAAATACCTATCAATTTAATCTAAGCTAGAGATTCCAAAAAGGATGAGGTGTATATAATTACAATTTTATTCATCCCCTCATCATTGAAATACTTATTATATCCATCTGAGCTAACTAACCTTGTGCTTTTTCTGTAACAAGAGTGAAATAACAAAAAATAACATAAAAGCATTGTTATTTAAACAACTGGCTTTTCTCTTCTGCCTACAGTTTTAGAGAAAGTGGGAGTGATCTTTGTAAAATTTATTTGGACTTAGTAGTAACATCAGTGGTTTAGTAATGTATTGATTTGAGTTTCTTGTGTTCACGGAATTTCATTAAATCATTCATCATTTCAGCCCAAAAGACGTCCACTGCTGGACTTAGGCTTCCCCCAAGTCATAATCATTTCAGCCCAAAAGACGTCTACTGCTGGACATAGGCCTCCCCCAAGTGTCGCCACATTGACGTTTTGGGGGGTTTTGCCATAATCGCCACGCTTGGCAGGCGGGTTGGCGATCGCAGTACGGTTGTTACAAAAGCACAAAGAACGCTGCTGCCCATTCTCTGGCAAATCCCTTAGTCGCCTCTTACGACACCCACGGGAAGATATTGGATGGTGATATTCTTTACGTCCAACACCATACAGAGCTTCATTTAAAAATGTATTGCATATTTACACTGGAGTTGGCTGAAGGTTAAATTATTGATTGGTGCATAAATGACAGCATATAGACAGAAGTTCCACTTTGTACTTTAAAAGGGAATAATGAATACAAGCTATTGTATATGGTGGAGTTACCAAGAATATCATAAAGTGTAATGTGATTCTATCCTTTCTATTCTATAATATTATAAATTCGAAAGTTTGAGAGGATTGATAGATGGATGTTTGTTACTCGTTCACGCAAAAACTACTGAACGGATTTGGATGAAATTTGGCACACGGGTAGTTGATAACCTTCATTAACACATAGGATGACTTTTTAAGTCGATAGTACAATACTGCGGGATAATTACTGAACTCCACACGTCTAGTTCACTAATAAAAAACCTAATTCAGACAGTTTCTTCTTAGTAGTCAATAGGCAAGTGCAAAGTATATGAAATTAAGGTTGTTGTTTTTTTTAATTAATCTTGATATGATTTTCAGAGAAAAATTTAGACTAATCATAACTTGTTAGATTTATTCAGTTTGTCTTATCTAGACTTATTTACCCTAACCAAGGTTCTCCACATAATAAAGTACCAGTGTACTTTATTATGTGGAGAACCTTGGTTAGGGTAAATAGACTGTCATCTGTTGTATCAGTATACAACAGATGACAGTCGGAGTAGGTAGATTGATTTTTGGTACTTGTATCATAAATGCACACAGAAAGAATAACATGGATAAGCCATTTTTCCAGAAAGTAATTCCAGTATTTCCGGATTCAATTAAATATTATTATAGTTGCTTAGTGATATTATTACTACTCAATTCAAAATTTAAATTAAGGTATCAAAACTAAATTAATTTATTATTTATCTGTTGAATAATAAAAACAATTGAATTCCAATCGAAGTATTAATATATTTTTTTTAGCCTTTTTATGGCTACAACTTTTTATAAATTGTTCCACTTAAATTTCAATCAAATCAACCAATTCCGGAGGAATGTCCCTATTAGTATACATATATGTTTCGGTTCAATGACCCCAATTCAATCTACCTACTCACAATCTATGAACATAATCAAATGAATAACATTGGAATTTGACAGGCTTTGTACCCACAATCTTGTTAATGAGGCAAAGCTTCCTATGGTATGGCATCCAAGATATAGAATCCCACCCGTACGCAAAATACGCGCTTTAGACGTGGAGTTGCGGAAACCAGCCCACTATACAATACATACAATACAATGGCATCCAAGAAGTGGAACTCCACATATTTTCATTGCCACAGTGTTATTATGACCAACTGAAAGGTTAAATTGTTCAACTTGTGAAAATGTTGCTTGTATGGTCCATGCCCAGTTTTACCTAACCCGTCTTACAATGCAAAGAGGGGAAGATGTGTTAAGTAATGCAGGCCACTGACTGTACATAATTCAACAACAGAATGGAGTGTTGGATGCTATTTGACAAAAAGGGAAGTTCATAATTAGGTACTTATAATCTTATTGGAACATGTTATGGTAAATATAATTTGGTCATCTTAGGGGCGGATTATTTATTATTGTTGTTCAGAAAACTTTAAAAGAAACATTTAATAAAATATGCTTGTGTCTAAATCATACTACTGGACATACTTGATAATACACAGAGATTGTGTTGTTGCTGAATTACTATAGACTTTGACTTCTTGAAGTTATAGAATTTCAGGAGGTTTTTCTACTGGTGGTTGTCTTTTATTTACTATTGTTACAAGAGTCTATAATAATTATAATATCTCACTGTGTTTGGGGGGTCAAAGACATGTTATTTATAAATAATAGTAATGTTAAAACATTAGCTTGGTTAACGGCGACGGTTTTGCCGCCTTTATTAGATTCTACTTTAGAAAAAATCTTCAAAGCAAAATCGACCTTCTACCTCTGTTAGTCCACTAAAATTACGTCGAAAATCGCTTGCAGTCAATACATTTTCGCGGCGACTCTCAACGTAAAGTGAGGTTATGTTCCATGTCAATAATTTAAACTGACATACATTCATGACACTATAGCAAAATTAATATATTATAAATCATTTATAACATGACTATGTATAGCTTAGGGTAATATTACACACCTCGATTGTAGTTATTTCATGAAACTTCTCATTTACATTCTGTTCCGAATCTAGGAGTGACACTTCGGAATTGGCAGACAAACAACTGCGGCACAGATCGGACCACGTATCCATTTCAGTAGACGCACATTATTATCCAACCATTTACACCTGGAAGAATTATTATAAACATTAGAGAAATGCATTGTTTTGACAGTTTAGTAATCAGAGACCACAATACATTAAGCTTTCCAAAGAGTAAAAATTATCTACGGACCATGCCCATAAAGACGATCTACTATTCCAAATTATAGACAAGAGACGAGCGTACAAAATGGAGGCAACTACGCAACGGACGTGGCGTCACAATAGAGATAATGATTTTCAACTGTCATGGTGGCACCACTGACAGTCACTGACAGCTTTTAACTGTGCGTTCCGGTCAATACAGTTTTGATAAAAGTACTCTTAAGCTTAACAAGGCTCATATTTAACCTTATTCTTATTATTGGTTATTACCTTATTTTTTATTTACTTCATTGTACAAAGCAACGCTAGTTAATTTTATGTTAAAAATATATTTACTCGTAAATTGTTTATGGTTCAAATCATCACTGACTTGTGAAAGTAAATATAATTTCAATGGCCTAAATAAATGCTGCATGCATTTTTAAACCATTTGACTGCTTAATTTGTACTGTTATTTAATTTTGTTTAAAAAAATTATTCAAAGTTGAAAAAATGTTGTGCATAGACAATTTAAGAAATAATCCAACATAAATATAAGACAAGAGAAATTTTGACATTATAAATGTCACCCACAGTCCCCACAGATAATAGATTTGGTTACGTTTACAGAGAAGTCAGAAATACGGCCACGGCCAGTAACAAATGAGCAATGGCAAAGAGTATAATAATAATACGGCACAAGAGAGCCGTCTTGTGAAATTTCGAACCATACTGATTCAAAGCGCCATCTACAATTCTTAACGGGAACTAAGGCTTTATAGGTAGCTATAGCTAGTATAGGTATTGTTTACTTTGCATTAGGTATGATACTTTAGGTAATCATTCAAATTGCTAGCCACAACTTAGCAACTGAAAATTATTAGTTTCCGGGTAGTAATCCAACAACAGCACGGAGGAGAAACTCAACTCAACGTCTGATGTAGATAAAACATTCAAAAACCAATATTTAAACACAAAATGAACACTCGTCATACAAACAAGCGCAAACGCAAGTTGCGGTGACGGGCGACCATTTTGTGTGATGTGATGTTGTCAGTATCAAAGTACAAGGATTTCGGTGACAAGGTTGCCATAATTGGTAATGCTAGACAGACAGGTACGAATGTAATTATTTTGTTATAAATATCACAATTATTTTTTAGAAAAATCCTATAAACTAAATTAGAGAACCTAATTATTTGATTTTCTTTTTTGCATTAAAGTTGCAATGTGTCTGTCGGCTTGCACCAAGGGTCGGCTCTAACTACGTCGCTAGACTGTTTTATCGTTGATGTGAGCGCTCGCATACGTACAAAAAGGAAGCCGATAATCGTTAGTCAGACTGGTCGCTGTACAGTTCTGTAAGTATTAGACAGTTTTGTCTACGGGCCGTTTTGTTTGAAGTTTGTGCGTCTTCATATTTTTTGTAAAGCTAGTCTGTCTTAAAACTATCGTAACTCAAGTCTGCGCTCGGCCTTACAGGCGAATGCGCCCGGTGAGGGAGCGCCACATTTAAACACGTTTCGTTTCACACGAGTCAGACGGCCATTGTATAATAATTACATACAATACTTATACAATGCAATTTTTACACTGTAAACATTTCAACGCAACTGCAAATCTATGAAGTTGCATACCCATGCGGTGTGCAAAGACATGATTTTTTTTGGTTACCGTTTCACAACTACAAGATGCTGTAGCATCGGTTTTCACATGTATCACTGCTAGCCCGCTTGGTTGCAGGCAGAATACAATGACTTTCAGGATATATGATCTTACCTTGTAATTTGTATGTATTCTCTTGCAAATAAACATTTTGGATTTGATTTGAATGTCACTGTGGTGAGGTTTGGTTGTGATACCTGTAAATGGCTACTTACAACTGGGAGTCTGATTGACCATACGGCTTATAACAAGTTACCTGCAAGTACCTTCCCTTCTTCTTTAACATGTTTATTTCGTTATTAAAATATGAACACCTGGAGGTATGGATGTACTTCACTTTACTAAGTGATAGTGAATAGGACAATCTTTATAAGTAGATACATACTAATACGACTCATGTTAAGGGCGCATTCACACTTACGGCAATCTTTTCAACGAAGTTGATGAAAAATTGAGAAGAGACAAACCTAGGAAACGATATCTTAGGTTTGCATTTTCATTGAATTGTTTTATTTTAACAGACTAGTTCAAAGTCAAAAACATATTCGATATTAGTTTTTTTTTGAGATGGTTTTGCTCTTGACTCTAGTCTAGGTCAGAGATGACAGAGACAAAGTCGACTATGGTACGAGCTTACCCAGAGGTAGCCTGCACGCGTAGCATGACCACTGTAGAAACGGCTTATGTCGACGGAAGAATCGATAAAATGACAGATTGTCAATTGTCTAAATGTCATCATGTCGATTCTTCAGTAGATAAAACTCGTTTCTACAGTGGTCACTGGTCACTCTAACATTGAAGAGATTAGGGTTGTAAGCGTTCGGAAACAGAGACGCAGGCATCTCCTTTGCTGTGCGCATTATGAAAGACGTTTGAAAACGCTTAGTGCGAATTGGTGGAATAGCAACAAGGTAGGGATGGTAACTTGCAGTGCGTCTAGATCTAGATGTCTAGAAGTGCTAATAGTATAAAGGCCTGCTGAAATGAAGTAGCTTCATATAATTATATTGTCGCCTTTACTGTTAGCCTGTGTCATTCTACTGCTGGGCAGAGGCCTCTCCCCATGACTTCCAAATCCTTCGATGCAGGGCCATTGCGGGCCACTGGTCGTTGGTTCTTTAGAGCTCATTAATAAAAAAGTTTTTGACGGGCAGATGCGATGTTGAGAAGATAATTCATACATTAGTATTAGAGATTTTTAAGTTTCCAAAAAAACATTTTGGGGTACTTATAACTAACTTTGATTTTTGAAACGTAATGATTTGAGTTTTGACGAAATTAAGAGTACAATTCTTCATCTTGGATAAAAAAAAAAACCAGTTTCTCCATGTACGCACCCGATTGCTCTCAGAACATCACAGGCGCGTAAAGTGCGATCCAGAATTCCCGCCAGAACTTACAAAATGGCGGCCGAGTACGCGATCTCTTCGATAGCGCCACAATACGGCCTGAGATTGATTGATCAGCGGCCTGTTTGCGATTGATTCGCTATAGAATTGATTGGTTCAGAGTTTTCTGTGCAGTGAATTAAAAGCAAACACAAGGCCACAGTGGTTGGTAGTGCGAAATTAAAATTATATTTTTGGAACATTTTTTTTACGATTGTTCGTCTTTTCTTGGCTGGGTTGTAATACAGGGACGCGTGATACTATTAGCGCCTGAATGACATTGACAGGAGGGCGCTGTTGGAGAAGATTTGTGAAATTGCCTGTAGACAGTGATTTTGGAATAATAACTAGACAGTGATATTTTTTTTTTTTTTTTTTTTTTTTTTCACTTATCCTAGTATTCATCAACAAGATGAACCCTAATCATTATTACAATCTAGTCTTGTATATAGACTAATAAGTAATTTAATTAAAACCTAAACTGCTAAATTGTCTTTACTAAGAATGTGTCCAATGGCACTTTTCTTATTGTCTCTATTAAGGCGAATACACTTCGTTCTTGTATTTATTTGGTAACACTTATGCTACATTATACTATTCACTTTCACGAACACTAAACACTAACTCGAACGGTTTTGTTCTTTTTAGTCTTCTCACTATGTCCGTGTGGTCGAGAAGCTGGATCGCCTCGACGTTCACATGCTGATGAAGTCGCTGTTCGTGAGCTTCTGCGGATTTTTGTATCACCTTTTCGATGAACTCGACTTTTAGGTCCCGATGGAGGTCATCATTTCGTATGTACCAGGGTGCATTTACAATTTCCCGTAGTACTTTGTTCTGGAATCGTTGGATTATTAATACATTGGTCTGTTTGGTGCAGCCCCACAGCTGAATACCATAAGTCCAAACTGGCATCAGGACTTGTCTGTATAGCAACAATTTGTTTTGCACGGACAGCACGGAGTTTCTTCCAAGCAGCCAATACATTCTTTTGAACCGTAGGTTGAGTTCATCTTTTTTCTTCTTGACGTGGGCTTTCCAGCGTAGCTTTGCGTCAAGGGTCATACCAAGATATTTGGCTGTATTCTCGTACGGGATTTCTTTGTGGTTAATATAAACTGGAAAATGCTGTTGCTTTTTGTTAGTAAAGTCTATGTGTACAGATTTGGATTCGTTTAATTTTATCCTCCATTTTTTGGTCCAGTCGTAAACTTGTTTAACAGCCATTTGAACCTTTTCTACTGCTTCTTCGTGGCTGTTTCCAACGGCCATTATGGCGGTATCATCAGCAAAGGTCCCGATGGTATTGTGTTCTGATTCAGGAATATCGCAAGTGTATAGTAGGTACAGGACCGGACCTAACACACTTCCTTGCGGTACGCCAGCTTTTATTTGTTTAAGTTCCGAATAAGCGTCTTCTTGTCTTATTCTAAAGACTCTGTTAAGAATGTAGGATTCTAATATCTCTGCAAACTGTTTCGGTAGCAAGATTTTTAATTTATGTATAAGGCCTTCATGCCATACTTTGTCAAACGCTTGAGCTACGTCTAGAAAAACAGTAGAACAGACTTTCTTGTTTTCTAACGCGTTTTCTATTACGTTTGTTATTCTGTGCACTTGATCGCTCGTTGAGTGTTTTTCTCGAAAACCGAACTGGTGCTCTGGTATAATGTTCGTATCATCTATTATTGGTTTAAGCCGTTTGAGTAGCAGCTTTTCAAACAGCTTTGACATTATTGGTAGCAGGGAAATCGGTCTATATGACGTTGTTTCGTGAGCCGGTTTCCCAGGCTTTCCTATCATTATTACTTCAGCAACTTTCCATAAGTCTGGTACATATTTAAGCCTCAGTGCGGCATTAATAAGGGTTGTTAACTTAACCAAACCCTTTTTAGGTAAGTTATGAAGTATTTCCCCTGTTATTAAATCGTAACCTGGTGATTTTCGTGGGCTTATTTTCTGCTTTATTTCTCGTGCGACTTCTCTCGGTGTTACTAGTTTTATGGCATCGACATGATCTGGCATCACTATATTAACCAGGGTGCTGTCTTCAATGATTTCACCCTCATTTGGTTGAAAGATATTTTCTAGGTGCTCTGCAAACCTCATAGCTTTTTGCTCATTCGTAAGTGCCCATTGCCCGTTTTCACACTTGATGGGAGGAGTTTGGGCTATCGGCATCTTTAGATGTTTAGTAGCTTTCCAAAGTGAGTACTCTGTCCTATGGTCATTACTTAGTTTCTGAAGGTAGGTTTTGGTTGAGTCGTCTTTATAGTCTTGGATTAATCTTCTCACTTTTTTTGTAAGTTTATTTAGTTTTCGTTTGTCATCAGGACACCTAGATTGATGCCACGTTTTTCTCTGTTTCCTTTTCTCCATAATGAGCTGTTTGATTCTGAGGGGGTAAATATTTCCCTTCGTTCTTTTGTTGAAGTGAGGTGTATTTTCCCACGCTGCTTGCTGAATTTGCGTTATGAATTTTTCAACTTCGATATTTAGATGTTCGGGGGTTTTTAATGGAACCTTAAGGTCTATATGATCATTCAATCTCACCTTGAAGCTCTCCCAATCCGTACACTTATTAACAAGAGTGAGATTGTTTTCTTTGTATAAAATACTCTCGCTAATTTCTAAATAAATTGCAGAGTGATCTGAGTTCAAATCATAGCTTTGTTCCGTTTTTATATAACTAGTTGAGAGATTCTTGGTTACGAAGAAATCGATTAAGTCCGGTATTTTATTTGGATCTGTTGGCCAATAGGTAGGCTTTCCAGTAGATATGACGTCACATTTTAGTTCTTTTATGGCACTCAGTAATTCTTTGCCTTTAGTAGTTGTTAGTCTGGAACCCCAATAAGTGTTTTTAGCATTGAAGTCACCTCCTAAGATAAATCTATTGCCAAGACGGGTTAGAAAACGCACATAGTGGTCTTTTTTTATCATGTACCGAGGTGGAAAGTAGATGGCACAAACTGTTACAGGGTATTTTTTGGTCTGTAGGCAAATTGCCACTGCTTGGGTATCTCTCTCTTCGCATTTAAACACTTCATAGTGCTTCAGGTTTTCTTTAACAATAACGGCACTTCCGCCTCTTGCAGTATTGTCAGGGTGTAGCGCATGGTATACTTTGTATCCTTTAAGCTTAATATGACATTGATTTGTGAAGTGCGTTTCTGATATTAGGCACACATCAATTTTTTCTATTTCCAATACTACTTGCAACTCATTCTGGTGTTTTAGTAACCCATTTGAGTTCCACGCCATAAGTTTAAGTGTAGTATTCATTTTTTTGGTTTAGAAGTAGCATTTTTGTTGCTATTTTCAATTTTTCTTAATCTCTCGTCGAAAGATGACATTAACTTCAAGATTTCATCCAATTTTTTGTTGCTGTTTGTATCAGCCAGAGGCGCTTTCGCTATGCCTCTTGTAGTCACTTGAGCATACGAGATGTTTTTACAAGTAGTTTGCATCGTGGTTTGACTTGGTTTTACCTGGCTAGGGTCATCACCTCTTCCAGCAGGTGCACTTTGTTGAGGGTTCATATGAGTCCTTTGCGTTTTTTTCAGTCGTATCTGCTGTATTTCTTTGGCTACAATACATCCCCTGTAGTTAGCCGGATGTGGGGCTCCGCAGTGGACGCATTTTGGCTTCTCTTCTTTTGGTTTTTTACAATCCTTGGTGAGATGTTTACCTGTGCATTTTACGCACCTTGGTTCTTTGGAGCAGTACTTTTGCGTATGGCCGTACGCCTGACATCTTTTGCACTGAGGTACTAATTTGGTGGATTTTAACGGTTGTATGTCCACATTACATCCTAATATCTGTTTGATGTTGAATATTTTGTTCGTTTCCTCATCATTTGAGAATGTCAGCATAAACATATTGAGTGGCTCTTTGGTTTTCCAACTCAGTTTATTGACGGCTTCTAGTATTTTGAAGCCTTTGCTGCGCAAGTCTTCGACTACTCTTTTCGGGATGCATGTGGAATGCAATTTTTTTGCCATAACTCTTATTGGCCTTTCTTGCTTGTTTTCATACGAGTGCCAAAGGCAGGCGTTATCTGAAAGAGCTTTTGAAATTACTCTGTACGATTCTTCGTTTTTGGCGTTTACTTTAACGGTGTCCCCATGCATCATTTTGATGCTGAACGCGTCAGCTGATTGATTCTCACACAGAAAATCAAAGAATTTTTGGTAATTTTGGATACCATCTACAACAATAGGTGGTGGCATAGGAATTTTGATGTTCTTTTCAATAATTCTATTAAGGTCTATTCCATGTTCATTTTGAGTGGGTTGGGCAGGGGAGGTGTTCAATTTCCTTTTCTTCCTGCTCTTTTGCCGTATCCACCCTGTTTCTCGGGCGAGTTCTTCTTCGTCCGTTGCATATTCAACAGGCGGTGAAAAAGTCTCAATGGCGGTTGTTGCTGATTTCGGTGGGTTTTCCGCTTGAATTTTCAGCTGTTTCTGGAGGATTTCTAATTGACTTTTCAAGTCATTTAGGTTCTGCTGGAGCTTTAAACGCTCATTTTTTTCTTCACAATAAAACTTGTATAACAGATGTCCCGTCTCTGTTTTTAGGCTCACTGTGCTCTCACAAAGAGTATCCTTTTTCGGATTCATTGTAAAATTAAAACGAGTATTAACTTCGCCTTAACAATGTTTTTAGCCGTCAGCCGTCAGCATTACGCAATAACTAGGTCATTGCGATGCAGCCGACTTGACGGCGTTGTTTTAATGCGTAAGCACTTTACACTGTGGTACGCGCGCGATCGCAAGCAACACAACTGCTCTCAGCGAAAATCGAACACGAACTCTCAAGACAGTGATATAAAAAAATATTATGGCCACGCTAGTTTCGGTTAATGCCACGTGTCAGAAGACCCATGTATACAACTTTACTATTATCGATTAATACCTCCTTTTTTAAATGCGTTTTTTGCAGCGTTAGAATATAAATAGAAATTATTTTCTTTGATAAATTATCAAGGGTATAACTTGATTTCTTTAGTTTTTTTGAATTCAATCTGAAAATGTTTTTTTATTTTTCGGTATTTCCGTAAAAATAGGTAACAAACAAAACTAAACACAAATGTACACAAACATTATTTTGTTTGTTGATGAAGCAGTATATGGTTTGCGGCCGTAACAAATATGGCTTTACAGAATTATAATAATTACAATTGTTGTGCGTGTTATGGGAATGGTTCAGTCAATTAATATTCACTCTGGTATATTGGCAAGAATTTAATAAAGATTCACAGAATACTAGTTTAACATTAATGCAGAAATATGACGTGGCAGGGCGAAGGTATGAGAGCGACTAGCGAGTCGAGCGGGCTCCCGGCCCGGCAGCTATCAAAAGTGCACAACAGCATTTTGCTTCGCTAGGGTCACTACTAGGGCTTGCATTCGAATATTCGAACATTCGAATTATTCGAATAATCAACTGTTTCAAATATTCGAATATAAAATTTGCGATATTCGAATATTCGATCAATTCTTAGAATACAAACATAACAATCTGATAAGCACAAAAAATTCAACGTCAACCTGCAGGCGTTACGAGTGTAACGACAGGATTCGATAACGATCGGGAACATTCGGTAGATGTGGCCGTCCAGGAATTTGAGACTAGCAAGAATAACTGGCCGGGGAACTGCTAGTCGTTATGTTTTGCACATGGCATCCTATGTGCAGTGTTGGATGTAATTTACAAAAAGACACAAAAGCCCCAAGAAGAATCTATAGAAGACAGGGGTGACATAACAGGATGATGAATCTGACAGTGATGAAGAAGAAGATGGATTTGTAGTTGGGACTGAAAGACCACTAAACAGGAATCAATATGTACACGGGAATTTAAATCTGAAAAATGTCATAGATCTTCTTTTTTTTTTTTTGGATGTCTCTCACCAAGATTTAGTGTTACCTTCCAAAAGAACAGAAAAAAATGGGCTTGAATGAAATGGGTTAGGTTGGTAGTAGCTTGGCTGATTATGATCACAAGGTTTTTGATACTAAAAGAGCCTATCATGAAGACTCTTATTGATTTAAAGAACGAAATCACATTTAGTTCTAATGAGCTAGCTTTACGTCCACATCTCTCAATATTGTAAAGGTAAGAGTGTAGGCCTTTTTTTTAGTATGGGAAATCATCAAATGACTTCTGCCGCTCTGGGCGGAGCGGAAGGGAGTGTCATACTTGACTGACTAAAACCCATCCATGTTCCTTCTTAGCCCTTTGTGTTCCAGGGCCACGGTATCTCTTTCGAACCACCCGCAGCCCTGGCAGGCATCGGCCCTCTGGGACCCCTTCCGATTTGCTGACATATCCTTGAGGCGCGCGTGGAACACGAACGCGCTGTCGGCACGGCCTGTCGTCATAAGACGGACGGACGGTGAGCTAGTCCATTACTCACCGTCCACAGGCCCGCGCCTACGGTGGCCGGGGGCCACTGGTTGCCCCCCGACGCCTGAGGCGTCTCCCGCGGCGGCTGGGACGTGAGGTTCTCTCCCTCTCACGTTCCGCCACCTCCTTCGCTAGCATGACTGCTTCGCAGAAGGCGACGGCTTACCATTCCCTCTCGGTCCGGACCATGGATTGAACCAGGGCCGGACGCGAGAGGTCACCGCCGCCAATCGCCGCTACGAGGACATGGCGGTGCTCAGCCCAAGCGGGGCAGAGCGCGAGTGTCGCCCGGCCGATCCTCGCAGTGGTAACACCCGGACTTTTCCTCCCGCCCGATTCGGTGCAGGAACCTCCCGAAGCAACCGTGTCCGGTGAGGAAGTGCGTCAGGCGGAAGGTGGGGCGCCGTGGCGCCTCTCCAGCCACTCCTCAAAGAGGGGACTTATCGCCACTATTGTGGCGTGTTCTGCACGGGGTTGCGACAGTCGCTCTCTCCATGTCGCCATGAGATCGCGCCGGAGGTCTGTCCGCTGAGCGACAATTTGCCGCGGAAGCGGAGTTTCCCCCAGGCGTAGTACCTCTGCGCGCCATTCGTGCAGGCACGCGATGACTATCGCCTCCAGATCCCATGGCGGCAATCCGGCCAAGAGGCTCGCCGCCTCGCCGGAGATCGTGCGGTACCCCCGGATCAGTATTACGGCCACCACCTTCTGGGGCAAGAGTCTAGGCCTTGTGCCAAGTAAATACAAAACTGCTTACTGCAGAGACAGCTCCACAATTCATAGTTGCGGAACTTCAAGCGACAAACAGTTTTACAAGTGATCAGCTACTCCAGGCTCTGAACAAAAGAATAACTTATAGACGCCTACTAGATCTAGTGTGTAATTAAAATGTCTACACAATCCCAGAATATATAGAGACACCTTCGGATATTTTCCCATCTCCAGGAAACGACACGATTGTTAAAATTAAAACTGAGATTAACAATAGATACCTTATTCAAATGCAAAGCTTTGATGACAATGACGATAGACCCTTAGTTGATAACCACCAGCAGCAGCGATAGCGACAAAATGGAGCAATTCAGGAAACTGCAATAAGCTTCAAGGAATAACTTCAAAAAAAGCCTTAAACGATTATTCCATGGATGCTCTAAGTCTTGTTAGGTCCCACTTCCACGGGAAACCTTGAAGGACACGCCAAAGGTGTATGGAAGTTTGGAGGCATGGCAATTCTTCTCCTAAATAAAAGTCGTGGACACAGGAACAACAGATTTAATCTTCACGGTCACATTTAGTACTTAGTATAATTTTATGGACAGAGCGATACACACTGGAATGGTACTTGAACAAACTTCTGCCAGTATGGCGGCAGGGGATATATCTTTTCCGGAAACATTAGGTGTTCCAACTCAAATAAATATTAAACAGTGTTGTGACACAATACGCCACAGAAGGATTAAAAATGTACTGTAATTTTCTGTACTACTAGATCTGATCTGGTCTCGTGGTTTATTATTTGTGTTATCACTAAGATTTAAAGTTAAATTATCAATATCACACATTGTTAGTGTGATATTGACAATTTAAAATAAAGAAAACGATTTTACATCAAAGGTTTAATTGCGTAAAAAATATTATCTTCATTTTTTGTAAGACTGCGTTAGCGTTAACTAATATTATTTTTATTTAGGGAATTAAGACTATTTAGAAATTTAAGGACGTGATTTCTAAAAACTTATTAAATATTCGAATAAAATTGGAATTATTCGAATATAGCCCAAAAAAATATCGAATATTCGAATTGCAAAATTGTCGAATATTTGCAAGCCCTAGTCGCTACACAATCATCAATACAACCCTCTTTTGGGACCAAATAAACATAAAAGAGTTATTATAGTTCTGTAAATACATATGCGTATTACGGTCGCAAATCATATTTTGTTCAACATACAGCCTGACGGGAGCGGCGTTGGCCCAGTGGTGGCAGCTCCGACTTACGAGCAGTAAGTCGTAGGTTCGAACCCAGGCAAGCGCATTACTTTGTGTAATTTATTTCATCACCCCGGCTCTCAAAACGTTGAATGAAAACATCGTGAGGAAACCGGCATATCCTAGAACTAAAAATTGGAAGACATGTTACATCTACTAACCCGCACTGGGCCCGCGTGGTGGATTAAAGCACAGTCCCTCTCATTGAGACGAGGCCTGTGTCCCAGCTGTGGGAACATTATAGGCTGATGATGATGATAATGATGATGATGATGATGATAACAGCCTGACACTTACTAGCAAATTGCTAAAAATCTCTGTCGCTGTGGTTTAAATAAACCTAGATCGGGCAGGTGCAATCCAAACATCTGAATTGAATTATCATTACATGCAACTGTCGAATATATTATAGTTATGGTTTACTTATAAGTACTAATTATACCATTGTATGAGAAACTAGCTGTCCCGCACAACTTCGTCTGCGTCACATTTTCCCCGTTATCGCAACATTTTTCATTGCTGCTCTGCTCCTATTTGTCGTAGCGTAGCCTATAGCCTTCCTCGATAAATGGGCTATTTTTCAAACCGGATCAGTAGTTCCTGAGATTAGCGCGTTCAAGCAAACAAACAAACTCTTCGGCTTTATAATATTAGTATAAATTAGTATAGATAATACCTACTACAATAGAAAAAAAATGCATAAAATTCTTTTCGCGCCTAAAACGTTCGTCCCAATCACTACCAAGGTTTTATTAACGACGTAAAAAGGGGATATCTATAACATTAATACAGCAATACGGCTGAATAAACCCTCTACGCCAATACTCGGATGATGGATGGACTCTGAAGGGACCATTCAATCAAGCGCTGGGAAAATGCCCTCTCATGCTTAAATCTTACCCCTACTATTTGTCACAAAGAAAGTAATATAATTTTTAAGTTAGCCCGTTTTTTCCCACTCCTGCTGCGGCAAAGTCCTAACAAACTTCGGATTATTTATGTATAAGTTTTTAAAGAAAACATGCTTCTGCTACTAAACTAATCAAGCGACAAGGCCAAAAAAAAGGAGTTTGAATGTAAGTCGGTGAAGATTAAAGTCCGTTCAATTACTTTAATGTGAAAAGTTCGAGTCAGGTGAGGCAATAATTCCACGCCCCGGACGTCGGGGGGCAACCAGTGGCCCCCGGCCACCGTAGGCGCGGGCCTGTGGACGGTGAGTAATGGGCTAGCTCACCGTCCGTCCGTCTTATGACGACAGACCGTGCCGACGGCGCGTTCGTGTTCCACGCGCGCCTCAAGGAGATGTCAGCAAATCGGAAGGGGTCCGAGAGGGCCGATGCCTGCCAGGGCTGCGGGTTGTTCGAAAGAGATACCGTGCCCCTGGAACGCAAAGGGCTAAGAAGGAACATGGATGGGTTTTAGTCAGTCAAGTCTGACACTCCCTTCCGCTCCGCCCAGAGCGGCAGAAGTCATTTGATGATTTCCAATCCTAAAAAAAAAAAAAAAAAAGGCCTAAAGTCAAGCATAGACCATTGTCCATGCCTGTCTCTTTCCCCAGACGTACGATTTGAACGTATATCGATTTCTGTACACGTTCATAATATGTTCGTCCGTCCGTTCCCTGGATCAGGGCTGAATACTTTTTAGTGGCGTGCATTGGCTTTTGGACTACGTAGGCAGATGTTTTAACCCGGTGGTACTTTTCTGTGGCATAATTTCCGAATAAAACCTACAAAAGGTCCAGCTGTGGGCAGAACCTAGAATCAATATAAAGTCGGAATAAACTCTATTAGATTCCAGCGACACTGGTAGTGGTCAAATAGAAACAGGTTTAAATTAAAACGTTTGGTAGCATATTCGTTCCAGGAGATTCTTTCAGTTGTAACTATTCTAAGATCAGATTTATTTACCTGTGATTTGACATAGTATTTATAATCATTTTATTCAATGGAATAGTCATTCGTCAGTTCCAAAATAAGTTTATGTTACGGTCCCTTCACATCCTCAAGAGATGCAACTTACGTCAAACGACACGCGCGTACTTGTGTCAGTTACTTTCTTCGCGTGAGTTTGATGAGTCGTGATATACTTACACTCCCTTAGGGTTGAAACTCATCTAGCAGGTGCTATAGCACTCCGGGTCCCGCTCTATTTCTTGCTCTAGCAAATGACGGTTAGGAGTGACAGAAAAGGATAGGAGCATGGAAAAATGCGATTTCGTTCTGCTAAGGAGGTTCAACCCTTAAGAATACTGGTAGCCTGTGTCATCCCACTGCTACGCAAAGGCCTCCCCATGACTTACAAAGGCTTCAAACTCACCAACCCTGTACGCAACACCACACTGCGCTCCAAAACTCCAATTACTGACGTTCCTAAAATTGATTGTATGGTTGTATAATCAGTAAATAAATGATTATTATTATTAAAAAAAAGCGGCTAAGCTGAAATGGGACTGGACTAGCCACGTCTGCCGCATGCCCAAGCTGTGGGAAAAAAATACCACTTTCTGAAGCCCTGACACAGCCAGAAGGCGTCACGGCAGACCTCGTAGAAGACGGCGAGACGAGATGGACAAGACTAGCGACCAGTGGTCCACATTGACCCTGAATCGGAATCCTTAGCAATTTCTTTAATTTTTTTTCCTAAGTAAGCGTACGTGAACGTGTAACTCGTGGACAAGCAGTTAAGCTTCTTGGATTTAGTTGACGGACTAATGTATATGTTAATACGCAAGGGACTAGTTGGTAGGGGTACCAGGAGAACAGGGTGTGACAGGAGGACAGGTGGCGAGACGTGATGCATTTACGAAAATTAGGGAACGTGTGGCCTTCAAAAAAGCGATAGTTATAAGAAAATGTGTAAGTGCTTACTTATAAAGACTCCACCTTAGGTTCACGACACGTTGATCTATGGCGTTCGACGGTTCGTCCATACAAAAAGAGCACAAATTTGAAATAATGTGCACGGTGTCAGATTCTTTGCAGTATTAATCTATTTAAAAGAGGTAAAGTTTGTAAGTTTGAATGTAGGAGGTGACCTCTTAGACTATTAGTTTGATTGTAAATTAATTCAATAATTACACTAAACACTATTTCAGTGTCGTAGGATTATGATTGTTATACACGGACGGAGCCGCGTCCAGAAGCTAGTTGTACTATTCTTCTTCTTTGCCCTCGCCTCTTCCCGTTACGCGGTGTCGGCTTTCTTTATCCAGCCATTCACTTCGTTGGTAAGCATCGTCATCCGCAAGGCCAAGCTTATGCATTTCATCGGGTTTACGTATAACATGTCCGTACCACCTTAGCCTGGAGTCTCCACTCTTCTCACTATAGGCGTTACTTTGAAGCTAAAGATGAAAGCTCCTGAAGCTAGTTGTATCTAGAGGAAAAATAATGTATTCACCGTTTGTCAGTAATACGAGTACATTCTCCAATAAATTTCTGCCGCGGTTTTAAAGGCCTAGTGTCTGATAAGGACAGAAAACGGTTGACATGTTAAGCGGCCATTCCGAAACTTTGGACAATGTGAACCCGTATTATTTTACTTCGACATCGATTATCTTGAAAGTTACGAACGTAACCTCAGGCCCGTATCCCACAGCGGTAAGCAGAAACTGAAGAACGCCAGCTGATAAAATCCTAGTTCTCTTTTAAGTTGGTCGTTCGTTAGGTTGGTTGCAGTTTTATCAGGAGACATGGACCCCTCCCGACTCTTTAAGCAGCGCTTGTCAAGGTAGGTTCGTGGATGTGACCATCCATCCATTACATACTAAGACTCCTCCGGGCATCGGAAAGCGCATTAAAGTGGATGCCCCAGGGTAACACGAGAAATTGATTTTTTCTTAGGTTTTTTGCAATTGGCAGGTCAGTGTCGGAGAGCAGCGGTGGCCCAGTGGTGGCAGCCCCGGCTTACGAGCAGTAAGCCGAGGATTCGAACCAAGGCAGGCACATTAATTTATGTAATATATTTTCCCCGCTGCCCTCAAAAACGGTGAAGGAAAACATCGTGAGGAACGGCATGTCCTAGAACTAAAAATTCGAAGACATGTGACATCTACCAACCCGCACTGGGCCCGCGTGATGGATTACAGCCCACTCCCTCTCATAGAGAGGAGGCCTGTGTCCCAGCAGTGGGAACATAATAGGCTGATGATGATGATGTCGGTTTGTGTAATGATTTAATTAAGATTCGCGACCGTAATAATCCTATTGAATGGCTTTTTCATGAAACATACATTGATTGGGATTAAATGAACTTAGAGGGTTGTATAGATCCAGGGCTGCGGGTTGTTCGAAAGAGATACCGTAGCCCTGGAACACAAAGGACTAAGAAGGAACACGGATGGGTTTTAGTCAGTCAAGTCTGACACTCCCTTCCGCTCCGCCCAGAGCGGGAGAAGTCATTTGATGATTTCCCATCCTAAAAAAAAAAAAAATTTTGCCCGCGGAACAGCTCGCGTTAATTAAAAAAACCGGCCAAGTGCGAGTCGGACTCGCACACGAAGGCTTATTCCGTACCATTATTTATAAAACGAACAAAAAAATCACTTTTCTGTATGGGGGCTCCCATACAAAAAAGCGCCCCCTTAAATATTTATTTTATTCTGTTTTTAGTATTTGTTGTTATAGCGGCAAGAGAAATACATAATCTTTAGAAATTTCAACTGGCTACCTATCACGGTTCGTGAGATACGGCCTGGTGACAGACGGATGGACGGACATCGAAGTCCCAATAATAGGGTCCCGTTTGACTCTTTGGGTACGGTAGCCTAAAAATGATAATAACCAGATCGAACACGTGGCGCCATCTAGTATCATAAGAACGTTATTGTTATTTTCCTAAGAAACAGTACTTATTTTCAGGATGAAAGGTACCCTCTATGTCCGTGTACACCTGACAAAGTAAATGCAAAATTTCAGGATCAGTACTGAACTGATCCTGAAATTTTGCATTTAGATTAGGATTTAGATTTAGGCGTGAAGATGTAACAAACAATATATATGTTACCGGAAATGTGTGAAACCTAGGAATTGTATACAATTCCTAGGAAATGTATACAATTCCGAGTCTATGTAGGAAATGTGTTAAATAGTATCATAATTATTTTTTACTCCACACATTTCCTAGGAATTGTATGCATTTCCTAGGAACTCTATACAATTCCTATATGACTCTTTGGGTACGGTAGCCTAAAAATGATAATAACCAGATCGAACACGTGGCGCCATCTAGTATCATAAGAACGTTATTGTTATTTTCCTAAGAAACAGTACTTATTTTCAGGATGAAAGGTACCCTCTATGTCCGTGTACACCTGACAAAGTAAATGCAAAATTTCAGGATCAGTACTGAACTGATCCTGAAATTTTGCATTTAGATTAGGATTTAGATTTAGGCGTGAAGATGTAACAAACAATATATATGTTACCGGAAATGTGTGAAACCTAGGAATTGTATACAATTCCTAGGAAATGTATACAATTCCGAGTCTATGTAGGAAATGTGTTAAATAGTATCATAATTATTTTTTACTCCACACATTTCCTAGGAATTGTATGCATTTCCTAGGAACTCTATACAATTCCTATATGACAGAAGGAAATGTATAAAATTAAAAACTATACTATAAGTTAATCTGAAGAATATATTAGATGTTGTGAGACTTTGGGTGAAAATGATGGTCGTGAACTTGTAGTGCCCCATACATAATTCTAATCAAACCAATTTGCTATAGTTTCTGTAACAATTAAATAATATTGTTGGTTAAAAATTGAATATGCTTTGCAACAAAAGTTAGTGACAGAACCGAATTGCTGCAAAACCGACTCCACGTAGTCTTGTTTGTCCTACCCCTGGAGTGTAATTTAAAATCGCGTAGGCGCGGAGGGGCGAGGCGGCCCGCGGGCTGAGGAGCAGGCGGCTGCGAGCGAGCCGCCGCGGCTGAGGCTGGCCGGCGAAGCCGGCCAACAAGCCGAAGTTGCGGTGGTGAGCGAAAGCCGTCTGCGAAGATTAGCACGCGTGGGGCCGCCGGAGGCCCGCAGCGCCGGAGCCGTGACAGAAACCCTGCCTGCTGCATGTTGCATGCTCGCTTGAATGCGGCGATCGGCGCAGCGATGACTACTGATATACATTTCCTATCACGGTTTAGGAAATGTATAGATTTCCTAGGAAAAGTGTTAATTAAAAAATATTTCATACATATCCTATGGATTTTAGGAATTGTACACATTTCCTAGGAATTTTATACAATGACGGATTTCATACATTTCCGTTAACATATATATACTTTCGCTAGGATTAGGATTCTTATAATATTCTTATAACTAGCTTTCCTCCCCCCCTCAGGGATTAGCTAGAGAATGGGCAGCAGCGTTATCTGTGCTTTTGTAACCACCGTACTGCGATCGCCAACCCGCCTGCCAAGCGTGGCGATTATGGCAACACCCCCCAAAATGACAATCTGGCGACACTTGGGGGAGGCCTATGTCCAGCAGTGGACGTATTTTGGGCTGAAATGATGATGATGATGATGAACTAGCTTTTCCGCGCAACTTCGTCTGCCTCACATTTTCCCGTTTTTGAAACATTTTTGATTGCTGCTCCGCTCCTATTTGTCGTAGCTTGATGATATAGCCTTCCTCGATAAATGGGCTATCTAACACTGAAAGAATTTTTCAAATGGGATCAGGTGTTCCTGAGATTAGTGCGTTCAAGCAAACAAACAAACTCTTCAGCTTTATAATATTAGTATAGATTAGGATTCTTTAATTTTGTAGTTGAAGCCAGAAACTTTTAGATGTTACTTATTAATTTAAACCATTCATGGAATAAAATTTGACCAAACCACGAGCGAAGCCGGTGGCAAAAGCTAATTATTACTCGTAATAAAACAACATTCAGCACAGAAAGAAATTATTTCATCGGCCGACATTTTCCCAGATATATTCCACGACGTGCTTAGGGTTCCACCATTTCCATTTTTTTGTTGTTGTAGTATGGTGGTTAGTCGCTGTTGTAGTCGTTTTCGTTTTACGGTGTATTTTTCTTTTTTCTTCCGAATGATGTGGTCTTTCACCCGAGTAGTGGAATTCACCATCCTCCGGTTCTGGCACTGCTGAGGTCGTTTTCCTTCTACGGTGTTTTTTTCTTTTTTCTTCCGAAGAATGTGGTCCTTCTCCCGAAGAGTGTATTTCACCATCGAATTGTGCTGTTGCTGTTTCCGGTTCTGGTACTGTTGGAGTCGTTTTCCTTCTACGGTGTTTTTTTATTTTTCCTTCCATAGGATGTGGGTTTTCTGCCACAGGATGTGGGTTTTCTTCCGAGGTGTGTATTACACCATCGAAATGGGTTGTTGCTGTTTCCGGTTCTGTAGGAGGCGTTTCTTTTCCACCGTGACTGTCTTCGTTTTTTTTCCGAGGAGGTGTTACACCCCAGGTACACATACCTGGGGTGTAACAAATTCCATGATCAAATTTTTCATTTAATTTAAGTTTAAGATGCTTTCCTGTCAACTTTTTGTTTACCCCATGCCATCGGATTGACATCCGCTTCGGAGGATTTGTTGGTCTATACAGCATCCCGGAAAGCAATTTTGAATGATACTGAACCGTTGCATGTTGAAGTCCTGGTACTGCCGTTAGTTTCGGCTTATCGTTGGTGTGAATAAGTACGGGTTCCATTTCGTGATGCAGCGGCTGCCACTTCGGCTTGTATGTATATGACCTTAGATGAAATATTTTTGGCTTGTGTTTCCTTCTTGGAGGTGTTCCGTACTTGTACTCGTAATTTGGTTTGAATCTAAGAGAGTATCTACCAGATTTCTCTGCATGGTTTGAGGCTTGCAAATATACAGAAGGATTCAGTAACAGTACCCACCAAATAACTGTAATAGAGCAGAATATATCGATCAGTTTAACATAAGACATTGAAATAGACAAGTTTTAGAGAGCAGCTGTGGTGGCCCAGTGGGACAGCAACGGTGGCCCAGTGATGGAGCCCCGACTTCCGAGCAGTAAACCGTGGGTTCCTGAATCCCAGCAGTAGGAACATTACAGGCTGGGGAGGGGGCTTAGGGTTCCTACAGTATATTTCTCTGTTCTCTGTCGTTTTATGATTGCTACAGCTAGATACTTCGCTGACACCCACCTATGTTGTGGGCTAATACCTCAACAATATAGACTCATTAAACTTAAGGGAAATTGAACGTCCAAAGACATTACGTTGTCCCCAACCTTAGATAGCGGACCGAACTTGATGCCTATTAGTGGAATTAGTCCATACTAGCTCAGAATCGATTTGAGTGGAAAATGGAAAAGGAAGTGTTTGGCCCTGCTTTCGGATAACACAAGCCGCTAATAATAATTTTGGCAAAAAAATTAACGACATGAATTGTCGGTTCGTTGCGAAAAGATAAAATCATCATCATCATCATCATTTTAGCCGAAAGAGATCCACTGCTGGACATAGGCCTCCCCCAAGTGTCGCCACATTGACATAAGGGGGGTTTTGCCATAATTGCCACGCTTGGCAGGCGGGTTGGCGATCGCAGTACAGTTGTTACAAAAGCACAGAGAACGCTCCTGCCGATTCTCCGGAAAGTCCTTTATTGCCTCTTACGACACCCACGGGAAGAAATGGGATATGGAAAGATGAAATAGTAAATACAAAGTTTAGTATTCATCATCTGCCAGATGAGAGATGCAGATTCCGAACTATGTTGGGGTCGACGTCCAGTCTAACTAACCTAAGACAAACAGATTGCTGTGGAAGAATACTATTTTACATGGAGCGACTGCAATCTGACTTCCACAACCTAGATAGTATTGGGTAATAGTGTAATACGATACCGATTGGTAAGATATTTTGTCAGGCTTTCGGGCCACTGACTACCTGTAACGACGGCGGTCAAAGGTCTACAAATGACAGCTGGGACCAATATCTTAGCGTGCTTTCTGATGCATTGACGAAACTTTGTTTTTTTTTGTGCGACTGTCATTACCTCCTTATAAATTGAGTTATATCTTCTTACATGATATTAGATTCATAGTTGCACGAAATTTTCGGAATCACATCTTTTTAACCAACGGTCACTATGTTGCTCGATGTACTGAGAATTTATAAAAAATACGAAATAAAAATTAGAATATTTTTAAAGAATTTCCTATACATCATGAACAATTTAAATTCTATGTCCCTTTTAATTGTTTTTTAAGCCATGATCAAAATTATATTAGCCACGGGCTAAAAATCACACTGGCGGATAACAATAAGTGGAAATTATTAATTTAAATTAAAAGATTATTTATTACCTCGTTGGTGTAGTGGTACAAAGCGCTGCTACTGAGTATGAGTTACTGACTTCAAATCCCAGGTTGGGTAAATTGTTTTTGGGTTTTTCAAACAAGAATTTCTAAGTAGCAGTTGAAAGGAGATGTTTGATTTTGGGCCACCACTATGTACACTACATAGATAAATAGGAAAAAAATAGAGGAATATCATAAAAATACCAAAAAAATAATTTGAAGAAGGGTTAGTCGTACAATAATTATCATTTGAAAAGTTTTTTACTACGATATCCCTATTTTTAGGGCAGCCATGACAGTTGTTTGACGTTTGACGACTTTGACAGTTTTAAGAAGTGCCGTCTCTGAGTCTTTCTTTGCATTGAGTTTGGATTGAACTTGTTGTTTTGTTCAACCAAACCAAACAAAACAAACCAAAAC
The DNA here is from genome assembly GCA_949152445.1 of Cerastis rubricosa. Taxonomy (NCBI): domain Eukaryota; kingdom Metazoa; phylum Arthropoda; class Insecta; order Lepidoptera; family Noctuidae; genus Cerastis; species Cerastis rubricosa. The sequence continues at coordinate 16,192,428 of OX424524.1, read as the reverse complement.
CCGAGATTTTCGAAATTCCAGTTGTTTTGTTTACTAAAGCAGTTATTACAAAGACATTTGATTGACGTGTATCGTGATATACGTCAGTCTAATGTCATTGTCAAAATTACATTTTTCGCCTGCTGATCACTTGCAGATCTGATCCACCATGTTTAATTTGTATGTTGTGTTGCTCTCTTTGACCAAGTTAATTTGAATGAACATTAAAATGAAGTGAAATTAAAGAAAATTGATAATAAAAAACGGTTACTGTATTATTTAGCAATATTTACATATAGTGTACATAGTGCTAGCCCAGGCTCCATACATTTCTGGAACATCTCCTTTCCGGGCACAATAGAAAACAAAAATGTTACACAAAAAATCGACGCATATGGATCTTTGACAGTCGTTCCGAGTAGTCAGAAGCCAAAAATCTGACATCCAGTCTTACCAAGGGTATCGTATTACCCAGTTACTGGGTTGTGGTGGTCAGATAGGTAGTCACTTCAAGTAAAATACTGGTATTAAGCTGCATCCGGTTTGACTGGAAGTCGACATCAAGATAGTTTGGGAAACGGCTAGGCAGATGATGGTGACATTTCCTCAGTTTCGACCCACAGTTTATTGAACAAGCTTAGCGTCTCCTCGCGCTTTCGCGAGATAGCAAGAGCGCTCAACTTTATAGTTAACGGCAAAACTGATATAGTGACATAGTCCTTCCTTCCTTCAATCATCAAAAAAAGTGCGCGAGTTTCTCACTTGGTGGAAACTGACCCTAACAGACATGGTTTTAGTTTTCTATTCACACCCTGTAGAAAGGACCACGGCAGGTTTGTGTTCCAGGACCACGGTATCTCTTTCGAACAGTCCCGCAGCCCTGGCAGGCGTCGGCCCTCTCGGACCCCTTCCGATTTGCTGAATCTCCTTGAGGCGCGCGTGGAACACGAACGCGCCGTCGGCACGGCCTGTCGTCATAAGACGGACGGACGGTGAGCTAGGTACACTCAGCCCTGGGTTAGGACATAACATCTTTTCTCTCGGACATGGGCGATGGAGCATTGAAGGCATTGACCGAAAAAACCATCCTAAAGTTCGTTGGATCGACAATATACAGGGTGAAATTGAAGTCATGGGCATTATTTTAACCTAAGGAACTACTCTCGATACTGATTGCTTTAGGGCTATTAATACGCAATTCAAAAATATTATTAATGCAAGTACGGAAAACCTTAAAAATGTAGTAAGTCATATTGCACAACGTCAATAGCCCTAAAGCAATCAGTATCGTGAGTAGTGCCTTAGGTTAAAATAATGCCCATGATTTCAATTTCACCCTGTAGTCAAAATCGCGGGACACACAATCAGGGGTGCACAAAACCGGGAAGTGTGGGAGAAAAAAGGGGAGGCCTATACCCAGCTGTGGGTGATTCCGGGCTGATAATGTTGATGATGATGATGAAGATATTTTGTATTGTGTTATGTGCCCGTGGGTTAGTTAATTGCCGAGTTCCACGCGGGCAAAAGCTAGTGTAGTTGAAGCTGCTTTGTATGTTGAGGCAGTATCTTAAGCGTTTCTGGAGGATACGGCGCGGCATACGCTGGCCGAATGTGCTGCGTGGCGAGCCGCGTCGTGCTCTCGTTACCTAGATAGGAGGAGACTTGTCGCTGCCAACCGTTGTTCGTGCGATGGTTGGCAGCACAGAGTCCTAGGACGTGGTGGTGTCCTTCTGCGAAATCGACATGCCATGCATCGCAGATCAAAATCGTCAAAAAAAAGTGTCTTTGGCGTGTTGCCAAGGCATTGTGAAATTTTAGTTGCCGGTTTAAGCATACTTTAAACAGTATGTCCGAAGCCTTAATAGCAACAAAAATTAAGATTATTAGATTCTTATCAAAATACAGACTCTAAATCATGCATAATTAATTAAAGGACTTGTAATAATTAGCAGGTAATTAAAGACTAAAGCGCGAAAGTTTACTGGTAAGCGGGTATTTAGTCTTCCAAGTGAGCTGCGTCTACCTACCGTCTCGATATGAAATTGGCGATTTCTATTTACTGTAAGTTTTTTGTTATAAAGATAGCAACCTGAACCTCTTTTATTATGATCATCTTCCCGCCCTTGACCCATGTTACTTGGGGTCGGCGCAATAGGTTTTTAGAGTTCCATACCTCGAAAGGAAAAAACGGAACCCTTATAGGATCACTTTGTTGTTCGTCCGTCTGTCTGTCAGGACCCTTTTTCTCAGGAACGCGTGAAGGTATCAAGCTGGAATTTATATAAAATACTAAAGACTACTGTTCCTTAGCGCTGTGAAAAAATCAAACTTCTAAGCCAACGCAATCAAAAGATACAGCCGTTTATGTCGCAAATTTCGGCAAATTTTCGACACTCGCAAGGGCATCAAAACCTACAGGGTACTTCCCGTACGAAGCAACGTCTTATAGCACAGATAAAGGAAAAATGGCGAAAACCATAAATTTTCGTTACATCATGTAATAAAAATATTTAAAAAAATACTAACTAAAAACTCGGTGGTTGAGTCGGTGGCCGACTCGCACTTGGCCGGTTTTTTTCTTCCATTCTCCTCTGTCTACCGTTTTGCTATCATTTACTCCTTACTCTTTTATAATATGTCATTCCTCACACAATCGATCCGTCTTGTCTTTGGCCTTCCTCTCCTGCTCCATCCATCAACATTCAGATCCATCCAAGCGTTTCACTTCTCCTCATTACATGTAATATAAGACATACCAAGACAAACGACGACTTGCCGACTTAAAAGTTCGTACAAAAATGGGTTGACTACGAAACTTAGTCTTAACCTTTTGTTACAGTTATCTGCTGGGTCCTCTTACTCCATCAACCAGCACCGGCGCAGTCATCAAACTACGAAGATAAACCCTTCACTTCTTCTAAGCGTATCACCTCACAATATTGTCAGACCCTATGCAACGATATGAATATGAACTTGAGGAAACGCAGCCCTACATTGACAATGCTGTTGCAGAATGCGATGCCGTTGACGTTTAAGGTATATGGAAGGAGGTCTAGCTCTGTTCTTGAAGGTTATCATTCCATTCTGGATGATACGGATGATTTGCTATGTAATTGTGGTACAAGGTCAAATAGTGTAGCCGCTGCAGCTAAACGCTGGATGGATCATATATTACTGAGTAAATCTGCATCAGCATTGTCAGTCGCAAATAAACGATTAAGATCGAATCCTACCTCGAACTATACAGAAAATCCCTTTATTTCTCACAAGGATATCGCAAACAAAGGGTCCATATCTAAATTAACCTCCGTCTATGCAGGAAATCCCTACATGCCTTCCAAGTATATCCTAAATAGAGAATTAAGGTCGGAAAAATGTCCTGGCCTGGCAAGATGTACAGACGTAAAATGGCGTAAATGATAATTGTACCGCAAGCATGACAAACATAAAAAAATATATTATATTATTCAATTGTAATTTTTATTTTATAATACTTATTGTCCGTATTGTTAGAATAAATAGAGCCGAAGTGCAAACCCCTGTGGCACTCCAAATTAAGCTGTGACGGTATGAGGACCTAACTCGTCATTGACTATTTGATTCCTGTTTCTTGTGTTAGATAAGACTACTTAACCATAAAGGGTGTAAATAGATTTAGATTAACGAAACCGAACAACACTTGTACTCCGCGTCATTGCGATATTTATTTTTGTTCTGGATCATACCTGGGTACATTTTAGTTAAGAAAATATTGGACGTCAAAGTTTCAAATTTGTCACAAGTTTATTTCAAATACTAGTTTTGGTTATTTATAATTTACTGTAAATGCCTCCATGACCCGTTTACTATTCAATGCATCTATCAGCACAATGTTTTGAGTATGTGACATTAAGTTTTACTGTAGAAAAAGTACTTATGCACCCAAAAAAAAGCAATCATTTTTACGTAGAGTTTCTTAGTTTGATGTACATAATACTTGGTTGACAGCTTCGTGAAGGGTTCGGTTACACCTTGTGTACACCAAACATAGTGACTCTTTGGTGTATAGTTTAGTAGTCTTATATAACATGTGCCAGTAATTGTCTTCTGAATAAAATTTTAGTTTACCCTATCAAATGCCTTGCTAAAATCTGTGTCGAAGAGACGGAGCTATACAGGTCATCTAGCTCCTTCTCTTTCCCACTCTGGAATAGAAATGGAACGATAATGTTTTCAGACGTCATGGTACGGACGCTGTTAGGTGCTTATCTACTAATTGCTATCGGTCAATTACGTCACTTAAGATAAAATTTGTGGAAATTTTAAAACAGTCATCTCACTGTAGCGTTGTAGTCGATTTTCTAAAAAACCGATTAAAACGCACATCACTAGAAACGAGTGACATTCCTAAATCTTTCAAATACGAACACGTCATTGCTTGAGTAGGAGTGGCGTCCGTCGTAATGTACTATATAAGCTCATGCAAGTCATTCCACGACCTCTTTCTCCAACTCCAGCCCAGGCGTCTAAATACTAAACCCCGAGATAAACGGGTAAGTGCTCAGTGTGATTGTAACTCTTATTTGTTTTCTATGTATTGCTTTCTTTAACTATGTATGTCTGTCGGCGCAGTCCGGCAGCCATTAATACTTCTCGGCAGCCTCGCTATGACTGTCGAGATAAACTATGTTCTTTTAACTGCCACCTTGCACCTCACTGTGAATGCGCTCACATGCTTCTCCATCCTGCATCATGCTTGCCTCGCCGCGCAGCACCTAGCTGCTCGCTTAAATCGCTTGACCGCGCGGCAAGGAACCTTCGAAAGGCTTGAGGGGCATGTGCGCGCATAACCTCTTATTGTAAGCCGCCACGATGGGTGAGTCTTCCTTCATCCACCTTGCTATGGGCTTACGGCTGGGAGACGCACGCATCGACGGAGGCTTGCTATGTTCTGGCACAACGCTTACGGATGCACCCGCCACGCGCTGATTCCAGGGTTCCAGTCTTGGGTTACACCTCAAGGTTAGGGCTACAGCTCCAGTCGAAGACACGCGCATTGCCTACGCGGCCGCTACCGCCGCGTGTGCCTGCAGCCACGTGTGTTCGTGGGTACCGGGAGCCCACGCTACCACGTGCTGAGGCTACTTGCCTCTGCTGGCCCGGCCCCAAGCTGAAGACCCTGCCTGCCTACCTGCCAGCGAGCGCGACTGACGCGCGCTCGTTCTCTTCCCTGCGTGGTGCTGCCCACGCACTGCAATGGTGACCTCTGGGGTCGCCCCTCCACTCCGCTGCCTGCCCTGCAACCTCACGCCGGCCCACGTGCTGCGACGTGCCTAAGCCCAGGGCAGTAACTTCCTTCTTTCTATCTTCCAAGTGACCAGTGCAAAGTGCTTAGAGACCTTAAGAACTCATTCCCTGATATTTCTGTGTCTCATGTCTAATAAACGTGTATAGTAACCTTGGGTTTCCTTTCTATAACCTGCCACGAAACCCACTTGCCACATCACAAAACTCCAGACATAAACACATAATGCATGAACACATTTTTGGCAAAGTGGGGGATTAAAGTTCTTTCCGATACTCAGTGTGAATGTATCGACCAGACTATAGGGACACTTTTGATACTAACAAGGGGGCCATCCTTGTTAGTATCAAAAGTGTCCCTATAGTGACCTGTCACCTTGCGACAAGTACCGGTTTGTTCGACGTGCCAGCAGTATGTTTTGGAGTAAGTAGATTTGGCTGTGGGATCGCAAGGAGCGTGGGGTCTATCACCACGTGCACTTCCGTGCAACGTGCAGTGTGCAAGTGTCCTGCCCGCAGAATAGTCGTGAAAGAAAAAAAGTCCTGAGGATTCAGGGATATCTTTAGTTTGCGTAGTAAGTGCCTATTGTAATGGCTGAGAAAAGTCAGTAAAACAGGGTTTCTCATACGCATTGCGTCCAAAATGGGTGGATTTTATTATTTAATAGCTTTTTTAAATTTAGAATTTGACAATAATCGTATCCAACATGGGGTGCTACCTATTATGATAAGAACGTTAGTTATTTTCCTCGGGATCAAAACTTTTTTTTCGGGATGAATGGTACATTTTGCATATACGTTTTCAGGTGTATAGAAACGGACACAGGGTATGCCCGTTTGTCCGTATATGCCAAATTTCAGGATTCATGCCAGGTTCAGTGGAATAAGCGTTGAAGCATTTCCGACGTTTGGCCCCCAAACTGGAACGGACCGGGGCTGTGTTCAAGCGGCTCTTGCCCAACCTGGGGGATTCAAACGCCTCCTGCTAGCTCTACACGGGGTCGCGTGGTCCATGGCCCTTTACGGGGCCCCGGTGTGGGCGCGTTCTTTGAGGCGGCGAGCCGCCCACTACCTGAACGCGTCTTAAAAGGTGGTCGCCGTTCAGCGGACAGACCTCTGGCGCGATCTTATGGCGACATGGAGAGAGCGACTGTCGCAACCCTGTGCCTCCTTCTGTGGAGCAGTCATGCTAGCGAAGGAGGTGGCGGAACCTGAGAGGGAGAGAGCCTCACGTCCCACCGCCGCGGGAGACGACCCGATACCGTGGCCCTGGAGCACAAATGGCTAAGAGGGAACATGGATGGGTTTGAGTCAGTACAAGTCTGACACTCCCTACCGCTCCGCCTAGAGTAAGTAAGTAAAAAAAAAAGTGGTTTAGGCGTGAAAGATTGCATTAGTTAGGATTGCAAGGTATTTTTCGAAGTCAAGGTGGTCAAGGATAATATTCATCATCCATTTGTGGGAATTAAAACTTGTTATTTAACTGAAAAGTTTAGATGTTGCTTTCTGTGTTTTTATCGATAAGTGATACACAGGACAAAAGAGCTTTATTTTGCTAAAGGTTGACCCTATTTTCCCTATTAAACGAGACTTAAACATAATTGGCGAAATGTGGGTAAACAATTAGGTACGTCTCTGCCTAACCCTTCGGGTATTACAGGCGTGATATTATGTTTATATTTTTTCGAGTTAAGATAGTATCCAGAAAGATAAATACAGAAATAGAGTAAGTTCATGAATAATTAACAATAATACAGTGTAAATATATATTTTACTCGTATGTGCGTCGTAGATGCATGAAGGTGGATGCAACAAAAGGAGTATGTAAGTATCATAGCAGCTGGCATCAGTATCCTCTGCCCACTCTCATGTGAAAAGACGTCACTATATGCTACTAATATATTATACCAACGTCTGATTGTAGTGAGAGTGTAGAGTGTTTTTATTGACGTCTTTTCGAAGTCAGTCCCAGAAGTATCCGGCCTAACTAAGAAAACACAAAAATCATTTTTTAATGATTGCAACGACGTGAACGGCAAATCGGCGGTACGGGCGGCACGGCAATTCGCGCGGCGCGGAAAGCACGCCACGGGCATTTGCGTTTGCCGCCGCGACCAGTAGCAGACCAGTGTTAGTTATTTCGCGGCGGGATCAAATAAACTGTTTTGGTTGCTACACTATTCGCTGCGTCTGCCGCCCGACACCGTGGCATGTGCCGTACAGTTTCATACATTTCATGCACCACACCGCCCGATGCTCGTGCGATTCGCTCGGCAAGTTTCGCCGGTCGTCCCGCTGATCGCCGCAACGCGTGGCACAACAATTTGTTCGCACAGCGCGAATTTTCGCTGTAACGAATATCCCGTGGCCAAGCCGTAATACTGGACTGAAACATCTTCGCTACTCCATTATGTTCTATTTTGAGGAATTACAATAGCCGTTTTGGGCACAGCATTGTTTAAATTTTCGGTCAAGATACGAAATACAGCACTTTCTAAAATGCCTACGTTATCTGCTTGTTCGCGCACCTTCAATCGGCGGTCATCCAAATTTATTTTTGGATTTTTTATTTTCTCTGGTGTAGTTATCTTATTTGGTCGACCAATGCGATGTTCATTGTCTAGCAGCTCATATGGCATCGTTTAAACTCGGCCACCCAATATTTTATTGTTACAGACTCCTAGTCTGTAACAATAAAATATTGGGTGGCCGAGTAGAATCTAACTTGCTTTGATATTGGACGGACAATATTTTTCAAATTAAAGGCTTGTTTTACTTAATAGTTACCAATTTTCTCCATGTTGAAATTCCGTGACGGTGTTGATAATTAATCTAAGTTATTGTTCTTGCGCTTAACGTCCACTCATACAAATATAGTATGTATGGACGTTCAAGCGTATAGACCACTGTAAGTTTTTAACTTTGTGTAATGTTTACGTCACTAAGATACAAGCTGTGCCTACTTTGGGCAGTATTCTGTTGTGTAAATGAATTTGAATTTGATGGGCGCTTATCAAATAATAAATATGTAGGATCCGGTCATTAGTACGGACAGAAAATGAATCGGCAAGCGCGCCAAAGGTAGCACGCGACCTACTTACCAGTCTATCCACACCTAAGCGCGCTTCTACAGAGTCGTGATGTTTCGAGCTCGCTGTGAGGCGGACAGTCAGTGTCTGATTGCGGCGGAGTCAATACGTCTCGAAACTGTTCCCCGATTCATGGTGCCTAGTGTTATTGTGTTGGATTGTAATTTCAAGTAATTTGTGAGTTCGGCAAAAGCAGTGTACCTCGTGTAGTGTGTGTTTTCATAGCACGGAACCCATGTTCTGCCCACATGATGACCGTGTCTAACGGAATAAATCAAGACAACTGCGACAAATATTATGGCAGGCTTGAAACACTTCTTGATTTTAGTTTTATAAGGAACTGGTACCGTCTACCAAAGCCATAATTTTCAAGTAATAACTGCCATTAAGACGTCAGTTAGGGTACTTCTGGGACCGCCCGTATATTTTTTGAAAAAAAGATAAATCTATCATTTATTGCGACATAAAAACATCACAATCACACAAAAAGTCCATCACGACATCCTGAATAGAGTTGTAGTTGTATCCAGGCTGATAATCAGCAAAATTCCTCCTTGGGTCCATTATTTTCACCAGCTTTTTGTTTTGTATTATTACAGATGAGGTCGGGCTGCGTTTTCTTAAGTTCACATCACGGCATAGTTCTGCACAACTTATAAAACTGGCTTCTTTGTTATGAGCTATGAGGTAGTCGACTGTGTAGCTCGATGGCTGCAGAAGTGCTGGCTGATGCAGGAGGAGGAAACAGCCAGTGACTGTGGAGGAAATGATTGTTGTTACTGGTTGTTGTGTGCTAATATGGCTTTGTTCTTAGATCGTCTCAGTGACTTAATATATTATATGGTTTCACCACACCAATCGATGCCATCGTTCGACATCGGTCGACGTTGATCGATTGGTGCAGTAGCTTTGTTTATCGACGGATACCGTTAACCAGTTGATCGACCGCCAATCTATGCCATCGATCGATATAATGGAGTAGTAGAAACTATCGTTCGACGTCGACTAATCCATTCTACCATTGACCGATAGCAACGATCGACGATCGATCGATTGGTGTGGTATAATCGATAGTGAGCTATGATTACCTGATTCTTGGCTTCTGAGACCAAGCAGCAGTCGTAAAATCAGGTCAAACGCAGAGGTTATCGCAGAGACTGAAGCCTATGTTGAAGAGGTGAAGAGGTACAAATCGTATTTTAAGAGTTAAAAGTTATTCCATTCATAATCAAAACACATTAACAACAACACATTTTTCTCTTCTTTCTCTCACACACTATCGTCTACATTTCTTTTTCATATCTCCTTTCGCAGGTCTGCTGCCAGAAATTTCATATGAAATAAGCAGTACCTTTGTACTCAAATATGTTATGTTTTTCTTTCCTTTGTTGTCTACTGTGTGTACATAAATAGTAAAATAAATAAACACACATTTGTTTACATTTTTGAAAACTAAAGACGTAGTAAAACATTACTATAATAGAAATAACGAAAATACTTACACAAAATATAATTCATACTGGAATCACCTCTGTTTGCCTACCTCGAGACGTCAGCAACGACTGATAAGCCCGACGCAGGTACCTATTATTTAATAATTACTTACTTATATGTTACTTTAATTTGATATACATAAGTTAATCACAAGACCATGTACTTATTTTCATCTTTGCATTATAAACCATTAGGTTGCAGAAGGAAGCTGGGGAATGGGAGATGATGTGCTCCCACTCGTCCCGCAGCAGACGCAACGGGCGTTGGCAGAGGACGGATATCGCCCCCCTAAACAAGGCGACGATTCAGGGACAGCCGACGCCCCTATCACACTCGACCCGAGACGGCGTTCTTAGACGTAATGGAGGGAGTTTTACACCTCTGTCCCCCGGGACGAGGCCCGCAGCTAAAGCACGCCGGCACTAGTCCGGGGCAGTCGAAGTCCCATTAGTACTCGCTGCCCCTTGACTCAAGTGTGCGTGGGAACACCGGTGAGGTTCAGTACGAGTCTGATAGACCCGTCTACTTGCGTGTCTCGGAACGCACGTTAAGCCGTTGGTCCCGGCTGTCTTCATCTTTGACAGCCGGCACAAGTAGTCAGAAGCCGAAAGTCTGACAACCAGTCTTACCAAGGGGTATCTTATTACCCAGTTACTGGGTTGTGGAGGTCATATAGGCCGTCGCTTCAAATACTGGTATTCAGCTGCATTCGGTTAGATTGGAAGCCGACCCCAACATAGTTTAGGACAGGGTTTGGCTGATAATGATGATTAGATTGGATTGACCCTAATTGATAGCCCTTGGGTGATTGGTCTTATTAGTTTGTCTTGTTATGTATTCAAAGTGGACTTCACGGCCCGTTAATGGAAATGATAGGCAAATAAATTTCTCTACATTTGTCATATTCGGCAATAGGCTTGCCCTTATTACATCATCATCTTCCTGCCCATGTCCCATGTTACTTGAGATCGACGCAAATTGTTTTTTTTTTTAAGCTTTTATTTTGACATTCTTCATTTACTCCCTTTTCCTTCATAACATTCATCACAGAATCCATCCATTTTTTCTTTGGTGTTCCGCTTCCTCTCCATCCATCAACATTTATATTTATCACTCTTTTAGTGGCATGTGTTGCATTCCCCCTCACCACCCACCCTCACCATGCCCGAGTAAATAGGTTTCTTCTAGGCAAGCGTGCTCTATCCTAGGCTGCATCATCGCACATCAGGTGAGTTGCGGCCATACGCAACCCTATTCAGTATAAAAAAACACTCATAGGTATTTCATGATGGTTAAATTTATTTTCAGTAAGGCTAATTAAACAAAACTCAAAAACTCTTAACTTACAACCGGCGTTTCCTTTAAATGTAGCATTATCGCACATCCTCAAAAAAACTGTCATGACACAGAAATAGCAGTTTTACGATAGACGCATTTAAAGGGTTTTGTGTGGTTTATGGTGATTTAAGGTACGAGTTCGTGTGGGCCTGTGGACGGTGAGTAATGGGCTAGCTCACCGTCCGTCCGTCTTATGACGACAGGCCGTGTCGACGGCGCGTTCATGTTCCACGCGCGCCTCAAGGAGATGTCAGCAAATCGGAAGGGGTCCGAGAGGGCCGATGCCTGCCAGGGCTGCGGATTGTTCGAAAGAGATACCGTGGCCCTGGAATACAAAGGGCTAAGAAGGAACATGGATGGGTTTTAGTCAGTCAAGTCTGACACTCCCATAAAAAAAAAGGTACGAGTTCGTAGCCGACTGCACACAGCAACAGCAGACGAGTTGACGTTGCGAACTTGCGACATGTCGGACCGTCACTACAGTCATGATTCCAAACCGAACTGCAGATGGCTGAAGCAGACGGCAGTGCCGAATCTCAGTTATTTCTGAATGTTCCGTGAGACAAGATTTCTAACCTGTCTGGAATTAGCGATCGCGATTTACTTTTGTATATTTATCAGTTTTTATTCCTCGGAATCGGGTTTTTTTTTTAAGAAACATTCAACGTGTTGTCGCTCCAGCGTCGTCGGTGGCGATACCGATCGGCTGTCGTGCGACACGTGTCGTCTGAGATTGTGCGACGTATAGTCGGGTGATGTGTCGCTAGCTGCGAAACGTATTTCATAGAAATACATAGAAAACCAGTCGTGTCGCAGCGTCACGTCGTCTGCTGCTGCTGTGTGTAGTCGTACCTTTATTTTCGCAGTATGCTTATGGCGGTATTTAATACTTATCCAGCAAGGATAATTGAAGTTGGTTGGGGTATTATTATCCAAAAACGTAATATAATTGATATGCATGAGGCTTATGAGGCTCATTCGTGAGCACGTGGCTTCTTGATATTTAAATCTAGTTCTGCCCATAATTTTTCTGGTCTTGTATAGAAGCTAAATAAATGAGGTGTGAAATCTGGTTGGACCTTAGCAGGCTGCCAATCTGATGGCCAATGTGCGGTGTTCAACGCCCGTCTAAGCAATCCTCTGTAGTCGTTTGGTTTAGCAGGTGAGGTACTCAAATGTTCTGCTAACTGCAGCAGCAGTAGCCAGGAAATTACTGAAACAGGAGATATCGTTATAAGATTAAAACATACATAAATTATAAATGTGCGGTAATGAATTTGGGTGTACTGTTAGGTATCTACACCCCAAAACCCAACGTCGAGATGACAAGACGTCGAAAACCGGGAGGTGTGGCTCAAGTGAACCTGGGCAGGACATCTGGCTAGACGTGGAGATGGCTGATAGAGCAAGGCCTTGACCAAATGGTGGCCAAGGCTAGGCCAAAGAAACCAGGGCCCATCTTTTTTTTACGGATGGGAAATCATCAAATGTTCCCGGAATCCCGCTCTGGGCGGAGCAGAAGGGAGTGTCAGATTTGGACTGACTAAAACCCATCCATGTTCCTTCTTAGCCTTTGTGTTCCAGGGCCACGATAGCATGACTGCTCGCAGAAAGAGGCGACGGCTTCCCAATCCCTCTCACTCCGGACCATGGATTGAACCAGGCCCGGACGCGAGAGGTCAATGCACTAATCGCAACCAGTGCTCTCTTAACTCCTAACCTCGTTGGGTCGAGGATTTCGGGAAATACCTGGATAAGGGACGCACAGAACTGGGAAATGCAGAAAAAAAGGGAGGCCAATAAACAGCAGTGGGTGATTCTGGGCTAATATGATGGTGACGATGATCCTGCTGAGTATTAGGCCTGCACCCTGTTGTGACATGCTTTTCTGGTACTTATTTGTGAATCCATACTAATATTATACATGCGAAAGTCACTCTGTTTGTTTGTTTGTTACCTTTTCACTACTAAACGGCTGATCGGATCTTAATGAAATTTGGCAAGAAGATAGATTTTAACCTGGGGAAGGACATAGGCTATATATCATCACGCTACGACCAATAGGAGCGGTGCAGTAATGAAAAATGTTGCGAAAACGGGGAAAATGTGACGCAGACGAAGTAGCGCGGGACAGCTAGTCAATAAATCAATTATGTTCCAAACTTACGTGAAAAGAAATTCATGGCTCTCATGTGATTTGGTTTACGTACTCACAAGTCAAAGTATTTATTAAATTGATTAATTGATTTCAGCTTTGGCTTTGTGATATCGTTAATCAAAATATATTGTTTAAAGATTAAGTCAATTATATTTCCATGTCTCATATACGGTTAATAATGCAAAATAAAAAACTTATAGCTATTGAAGAATTAAACCGAATGCTTGAAAGAAAAGTATTGTTTTAGGTTATGTACACTATTTTATATTATTTCTGAAAACTTACAGCTATGATAAAGATAGTTGAAAAATATGAAAAGAGCGTCTCCACAAAACGAATGCCTTTAATCCATCTTAGAGGCATTTTCCACTCCTTTTTGCGAAAAAACGTTAAATCAATCTTCTGCGAAGTTGAAGTTGCCAGGTAAGTACTTACATCATTTTACAAACTTCTTAAGCTTATTATCAGATTACTAGTTCCGCCCGCGACTTCGTTCGCATTGCCATTTTTTTAGGTGTTTTTCAGGAATTAATCATAATAATCATCATAAACCTACCTCTTGAATAATTCTTTCTCTTGAAACCGCATCAAAATCCGTTGCGTTGTTTAAAAGAACTAAGCGTACAGACGGCGGGAAGCGACTTTATTTTAAACTATGTAGAGATTTATTACATTTTTGGAAGTCAGTTTTTTTTATTTTTTATCTTGTCAGACGATGCTACCTCAAGCGAGGCGACCCAAAGTAAACTGTAGCGAACTTTCCACAATATTCAGTACTAAAACCCCATAGGCCTATTACTAAATTAATTTACATTACAACAATCACTGTACATAAAAGCTGCCATACAAACCAGGTTAATACACTTTATTTGTTTAACAACTTCTAGCGAGTGAGCGAGACGGAAACATGAGAGTAGACCGCGAGCGACAGTGACGGAAAACAATAGAACATTGAAAGCATGCGAGCAGTTTGTGGATCGCACAAAGGATTCGGGGTCACGAGGCTAACGGAGGAGAATTACCCTGGCTCTGGGGAAAATCGTCCAAAATCACAATGTTTCAATATCGTTCTAAAAATCAGATTTCAAGTATTATTTCTACCTGGGGAAGGAGTCTGTTTCATATATAAAGTTCATATTTGCAGGTCGGCTTGAGTGCTATTACCGCTCCTCACACATAAATTGACAGCAATGCTGCCTTGCTACCGTTCACAAACACGTTACAAAGCACGTTCGAGGACTCGCGAGAATCCGTACTTTCTTATCTTCGCTCCGATATGCGATTCCTTGCTCCAAAGCGCTCGGTTTTTTTTTTACACATTAGTTACTTGAATGCTGTTGGTTGACTCTTCACGTGACCAAGGGGCTGGCCTTTTTGGCCGAACCTGTGAAACGCAGCGTAGCAGTCAATCGCTCAGCCACTGCGCCAACTGTGCCGTCAACAAAAACGTTTACTGAAACTCCTTTCACATGAAGCTACGGACACGCAAACCGTCATTATATAATTTTAGTGCAGTCATAAGCTTTGGAAAAGATTCTTTAAAATCGCAAACAATAAACTTGACAAAGTCTAGAGATCTGATTCAGAAACTGTAACATTAGCGGCTTTTTAGTCTCTTCGCAGTCTTGGTATCTCCAAAAGTAAAAGTCTGTTTTTGAGACCTCATTATAAAAATCAGCAAATTTTGATGAAGCTAATTTCTTCAGTATTCACCAAAAGCAAAGTATTTGTTTGTACGATCTCAAACAATGAAGCCACACCTTGAAGGGACTTTTTTGTATTTGGTACAAGTATCAAATACAAACAATTGAGGTGACCAGTGACAACTTCTAGAAGTTGTCACCGGGTGTCACCCCTAAACGGGTGACATCCCCCCCCCTCGCTACGCCACTGAAATAACGGCTACATAATTGACATTACGTTCATTTCATAATCGAATGAGTGATGAACACCTTCATGTTACTGTAATTACTGAAAATTATTTCAGGAAACGTTGATCAATTCACCGGAAAACTTAGACGAATTTTGCGAAATAATTTCCCAACACTTGCAACCCCACGCTGTAAGACCGCCGGGAATCGGGAGCTTACCCGAGCGCGTTTCAGTCGGCCGCGGGAGCTCGGCCTTGCCACTCGGCCCGAGCACTTCGATTGCTACAACCGAACAATCGAATTATAATCGAACACCAAATCCACAATAACCTCACACAACATCAATAAAACAACATTCTATTCTCAAATATTTGACAGGTGACAGTTGAATCGAGTTCCGTTTCGTGTTCCATTCATGAAATGAAAGTAGGTTGTGAGAGTGCACAGGATACGGTAGTGAAACAGGGATATTATTGAAAATAGGCTGTTTTCACACTGTTGTTGTGAGGGCGAAACCAGGTGAGTTACTCATTTACTATTTAAAGAAGCGTTTTCTTGTTGCTGCGGAAAAATTGTCTAGGGACTGTGAATTTACAGCGTGATGGCTATATTTTAGAGCGAAAACTGTTTTGGTTTTTAATTTGTCACCATTTTTGTTTTGTTTGAAGAGCTAATAAATAATTACTAGGTACGCAGTTTTTTTTTTAAATATCAGTTTTCCCGTCATTAAAAGTTTGAAATCCGGTATAAGCTTATCCGTTTTTTAAATAAGTATTTTTATTCGATTGATTGGATTACGTTAAACAAACATATTGGATTTAGATAGGTAGCTCTATTAATATTTAAAAAGCGTTAATTTTAATCTACGCCATGTGAGTTTTCTTTTTCTCGTTTACGTACTTAACCTATAAGCTATGGATAACATTTTCAACGCTTGCCCCAGCGCCGAGAGTTCAAAGTCTAACAATGCAAATATTAAGGTTCATTTGGGTATTTCCTAATAGAAAACAGGCAGTGATTTTTCCTCTATCATCTTTCAATCACCAGTTTTTTCCCATTATCGGAGAATCATATGGTTGTATTAAAATGGTTGATCAAATAGAATTTTGAAATAGGTAATGTTGTATCTATTTTATCTTTAAGTCACACTGGTTCACATGTAAAACTTTAAAAATAAAAAAATGGTTTGCGAAATACAAAAGGCACCATCTTTATTTAATATTGTACATAAAGCTTAAAAATAGTCATGTAGGTATTTGAAAAATTCAATGAAACAGCAAAATACTACGGGTAAAGTCCGTCTATGCAAAGTTTTTACTAGTGCATAAAGTTACTATTAAAAAAAAAAAGTACTTCTTTTTTTTTAAAGCCCTGATGATTTCAATATTTGCAGATCGGAGTTCGAGTGATTTAGTTTTAATTAATCTCAAAGTATTCTTCATAAGTAACATAGTGTATTTTCTTTAAGAAGGAATTCAGTGAAAAGAAAACTACAAAAATGAAAATTCTCCTGTTTGTAACATCAGACATTCAAAACACTAGAGATGGCATAAGTACAGGTTGATGTCGATGTTTATGATAGTGCTTGACAATTTACCATCACTATCAAAATTTTACTTCTTTTCGTTGCATAACAAATTCACAGAATCATAGGTACTTACTTTATTTCTGCTGTCAAAGATAAAAATTACCGAGAAAAGACGGTAGGTAAAATACAGGCTGTAACGACAAGCGCAATACGAATAATTAGAATAATTTATTAAAAAAATATTACAAAAAGTGTACTCACATTTAGGCGCAGTAGTATTATTTCATATACAATGGTATAATAATTTCTTATAAGTAAACTATAACTAAAATATATTCAACAGTTGCAAGTAATGATAGTTCAATTCAGATGTTTGGTAGCGACCTGTCCGAACTAGGTTTATTTAAACCTGTGTTTCAGGCCATCACTTTACATAGCACAATTTAATTATGATGGTAAAATTATAAAATTAATCTATTAACAACTACAAGTATAATCAAATTGGTACAAAGGGAAAACACTAAAACTAGCTTAAGTAAATATGTTCAAATAGATTCGAGGGGATAACATAATCAAACCACAACTTCTAGAAGTTTTTCTGTGCGTGCGTTTTTCTCTAGTGCGCTGATAAGTTCACTCGGCAAAACATTCTCCGCAGGTGCTGGTAGAGGTGGTGGTGGATTTGGTTCACTCGGGGCAACTGTTCAGTATGCGTTAGCGGAGGAATTCGTAGTAGTATTTGGCTACGACCAAATGGGCTAATTCTGGGTTAGATGTACTAACCGCAACATTTTATTTATTGTCAATAGAAAATAAATATAATTCAGTTCATCTTGCTCATAAAAGTTGTTTTGGCACTAGTCACACGTGACACATTATACTTTGATTTTAACTGACGTCGCAAATAATTATTGATGTATTTTTTCGTAATTATTTTAGATATTTCATTTTAGCAAGTACAAAAAACACGTGTCGTTTCGGAATAGGGCTTGGCATAAAAAGGTATGGTGCACAATTTTAAGCAGAGGGTTTTTGTGGCGCTCGACAGCTCAGTGCCTTTCGTCGCTTACATACCTCGTAGGCATACCACCACCTTAGGTGGTCAGACCATCAAGCTGGTCAATTTTCCTGGTGATTCCAATAGATACAGTATGTGTTGTTCATGTTTCTTGCAAAGCTACATTTATTTCACATCAGCCATTAATTAACAAGCAGCTTGAAGTTAGAAGGTAGTTCGTAAAAAGAAACACAAGTACCAGGGTGGCAGAAATTATGAGATCTCAAAGCTCAAAGCGTGCTCGTGTACGGTGTGCGAGCGTAATTGCTTCCTGTGGGGAAACTCGGCGTGTGAAGAACGACCTCTCTCCACCCTGTTGCTACCAGGCTGCAATAAATTCGACGGAGATGTAATTAAGCCAGCTGTACTCAAACGTCATCGGGCTTGGAGCATTTTCCTTTGCGTTCCATTTTTGATTTGATTATGTCGTTAAATCGGTCAAGTGG
Source organism: Cerastis rubricosa (assembly GCA_949152445.1). Taxonomy (NCBI): domain Eukaryota; kingdom Metazoa; phylum Arthropoda; class Insecta; order Lepidoptera; family Noctuidae; genus Cerastis; species Cerastis rubricosa. The sequence continues at coordinate 16,174,185 of OX424524.1, read as the reverse complement.
GATTTGAAATCGTGAATGTGTTTATTTGAGATTTTATGTGACTGCTAAAAATAAAGAATTTTAATACTTAGTTATTGAGTAGATAGGGGTCAGTGAGGCAAAACGGTGAAAGAAATTATCGTGAGGAACTGATACCAAAAAAAATAAAGACATGCGACATCTACCATACCATACCATAGCGTAGCATCCCATAATGGCCCACTCCCTGCTTACTGAGAGGACGCCTTTGTCCCGGCAGTGGGAACGTTGTTGGCTGATAATTCTACACGCAGAAGTCATCAACTATCCTCAACTGTTCATGGGAAATATTACGCCTCTGTTATGATTTATAAACATTTACGTAATACGAGTAACACCAAAAAATCTTACCACATTTCCATATGACCTAATTTCAGATCCAGATTGGTTCACCTTACTTTGTCACCGGAGTAATGCAGAGTAAGCTACCAAGACTTCATATTCATAAAGCTAGGATTACACTTGTAAATAAGCGCTAAGCCCACGTTGTAGACTCTGCATTAGGCACACCAGAGCGCACATTGCTTTCATTAAAAAAATCCGTTTTAAAATACCGGCCAATAGCGAGTCAGACTCGCGCACGAAGGGTTTCGTACCTTTATTTATAATACCGAGCAAAAAATCCCTCTTTGTATGCCCCCTCTAAATAATTAGTTTATTCTGTTTTTAGTATTTGTTGTTATAGCGGCAACAAAAATACATAATCTGTAGAAATTTCAACTGGCTATCTATCACGGTTCATGAGATACAGCCTGGTGACAGACGGACGGACGGACGGACAGCAATGTCTTAGTAATAGGGTCCCGTTTGACCCTTTGGGAACGGAACTCTAAAAAGGACAGTTTTTGTTTTAAACGATGCACTGTGTTTATTGTTATTTTATGAGAAGCTAATATTTGGCGAAATTTTAAAGTTAGGCCTTTTCAGAGGAATGGCCTGCGATAAAAGATAATACGATTTCAGGGATCCGTCGGGCGACGCGATATGCGTCCAGCAGCACGCGCGTATTTCATTGGTTTAGGTCATGTGAGAACCCCGGAACATGATGAAAATCGCTTCGCAATAAGGCCTAGACTGTACTAAAGCCGATACAAGACGAAAGGATCGCAGATGTGTTGTAAACCACCAACAGTATTTCGTTATTTCTCCGCTTAGCTTTCGTCGAATATTTGTTTAGGCCAAGCAAGCAACAGCGCACAGCGGACAAAAAGTGAGCGACGTGCAGTGAGGGGCGTGCGGCGGTTGCTAAACCAGGCGTGAGTAGCCTTGTACACACAGGTCCGCTCCGCTCTAGCAAAAAAAAACTTCTTAATTTTCCAAATCAAAAATAACAATATTGCACAGTTCATTAAGTACATACATTGTACAGATGTGGTTACAATATTTGTTTACTATGTGTCGGTACTTATTTTGGTTGTTAACAGAATTGATTCACCCTAGTATAAACTGTATTACGGTGGAACAGTTTTCCGGGGTACGCAAACATAAAATAGCAAACTTGATTTTTAGTAAGTTGTAGGTAGGTAGACATAAGCAAGTACTTATCTCCGCTCAGCTTCGGTGGATACAACTCGCTCATCTCCGCTTTGGTGAAGTCCGCATGGTCTAAGAAATTTCTTTCATTTGATGTCTTCGCAACACGCGTGTTGCTTGAGTATGAACCTCGTGGTCAAATAAACCCGGAGTCAGGAAAATAGCAATAAATTACTTTATGCTCTATACCAAATAACAAGAAAAAGTTCAAAAAGCATTCCTTAGATACCTTTACAAGCACTTGAACGGGTTTTATCCTTTCTTGTATCCCACTAAATTCCTGTTCGGCTGCCTAAGTTTCAACTCTTAAAGTAAGACGGTCGAGCGAACAGATGACTGTGATATTTAAAATTCTTAGAGGGATTATTGATGTTCCTGATCTGCATAATGACATCTGCAAACTATTTGTCCCAGACAATTACTGTCGTGGCAGGAAACACCGCTTATTGGCTGTTCCACCTTGCCGTACGGTTGAGCGCTCCAAGTCACCTATTCCTCGGATATTAGCCGCTATTAACGCTCTCCTGAACTCAAACACAGGTGTTGATATGTTTGCGAATGAATGGTAGGTGATACTGTCAGAATGTTCGATTTTTTGTGAGAAGAATGCATGACTATGAGTTATATATGATATAAGTTATATGTTTGAATAGTGTAATTGGCTTCGGTCGTTCTATTTAAATAAACAAGTTTCTTCAGAGTTATAAGTAGCTACAGTAAGATAGAAACCTATTTGAATAAAACTCATTAAGAACATCTAGGATGCGTTACTGAAGTTTCTGCTTCCAGTCGACGTGCCGCGTCTAACCCTTTGAATATTCTATGAAAGTTTCAGCGCACGACGAGCGTAGAGCTACGAAAAGACAGATTAGACAGGCGTCATATCCATACTTATATTATGTACTACTTTCTGCCCCAAACTTCGTCTGCGTGAACTTCATAATTTTAGAATAAAAGCATTTAATGTGTTAATTCTGGTTAAAACATGGTCTGTATGCCAAATTTTATCCAAATCCGCTAAATAGGCTCGTTTACGCCAGGACCAGTGTTCCGAACAAAATAAAAAAAAAATTCAAAATATTTTTATTTCACATAGGCCTACCTTACCTTACTTATAAAACGTCGACAAAAAGGTGCTCGGTTCGGGTTGGTCGTTTCCTATGGAGAAGAACCGGCAAGAAACTCCTATTTCTGTTACAGCGATCGCCGGGGACTCGGAAGGTGAGAAAGCTGTGCGAGAATTGTAGCTGAGGATGAGTAAGTCAGTGCTCTGCCTTAGTTGACCCATCTTCTCCTCTTTAGCTTTGTAAAACGGGTCAGGCATTACCAAAGCGAGCGAGATAGACATACCACTTTCCGAATCGAAATCGAATCCGAGCGTTTGTGAATACGGGGGCAGGTGGCCTACCATGACGTCTTAAAGCAGTATTGTTTTACTCTAATTCCAAAGTGGGACAGAGACGGAGCTATACAGGATGTCTAGCGTCGTCACTTTCCCGCACTAGAAAAGGAGTAAAACAATAATGTTTTAAGCCGCATTTTACACCATACAGAACCGAAACCATACAGATCATGAAATTAGGGCATGAAAATATAAAAATGGAATGGGTCCTGCCTACTTCCAACTTTTATTTAATTTAAAATGTGCTTGTTTTTAGCTTTGTAGTGGATAATTATTTTTACCGCAGTTTGGTTTTTAATATTTTTAATTATTACCTCACTCAACTGCAAGCGAAAGAAAACATGAAACAAAGACATTGTTTATTTGCTCACGTCGTCTATCATCAAACAAAGTTCGATAAATTTTAAAGCCTTTTCAACTGCCGTCTAAATGACATAAAACGTTAGTGTTGAACTGCGAACGATGCAAGGCTGTTTCGAAACTTTTTAATGAATGTTAACAAACTTCAGGGTCTAGACCAGGGATGGAGAAACTACGGCCTGCGGGCCATCTCCGGCCTGCCAATCGTTGAAATCCGGCCCGCGACCATCAAACAAAAATCTAGTGAACCTAAGAAAAAATTGTCTTCGTAATAGTAAGGGATTTGCCAGAGAATGAGCAGCAGCGTTCTCTGTGCTTTTGTAACAACCGTACTGCGATCGCCAACCCGCCTGCCAAGCGTTGCAATTATTTATTTATTTATTTATTTATTTAACATCTATGGAAGACTAACAGCTAGCAAAACAGATTAAAAAAATAGTACGTGAGACTGCCAGCCAATGACAAGTCTTCGCTTATAAAAAACATAATGTAAATACAAAAAGGAGTGTGAACAACACAGCGCTGCACACATCAAAGAAAAAAATAGGACAACTACACTAAACATATATCTTAAATACTACCATTATAGACTACTAGCACTTAAGTCTAATTAGCTTTAATTTAACCACATGATTACACACCTTTCATATAATGAATCTTAATAATATAAAAAAAATAAAACTACACCTATCTTAATTAAAAAAGCTAAGGCTCAGGCACCTTCTGGCCGACGACACACTTGTTAAGAAGGGATCCAAATTATGCTGTTTACTTAAGAGGTTGAAGTTTTTGCTTGCACGCACAATAAATGAATTTTGCCTATAATTAGTGGAAGTAAATGGAACACGCAGCGGTGGGTACCATCGCTTAGACCTACCGGGAACGTTAAAATAAATAATGGATAAAAGATCAGAGCTATTAATATTATTATTGAAGGTCTTAAGTAATAAAATAGTGTCAGAGATGGCTCGGCGCTTCGATAGCGGTAGTATGTGATACTGCTTACAGAGACTGAGGTAATCTTCAGATCGGTAGGGCACTTTTTGATGATAACACAGAAACTTGATAAATCTTCTCTGGATGCTCTCTAAACGATCGATGTATTTATCGTAACATGGATTCCATATTTCAGATGCGTACTCCAAGTGGCTTCTAACAAAAGTGCAATATAGAATCTTTAAGGTTTTGGCTTGTTTGAAGCACTTGGATAGCCGCATTATGAAACCTAATGATTTGGATGCTTTGGCGACTATGGCATCGACATGACATTCGAACGTGAGTTTGGAGTCGTGATATACCCCCAGATCTCGGATGGAATTTGATCTAGGTAGTACTTGGTTACCCAGGCTATATGATGCAGTTATCATTGAGCGCTTTCGAGAATATGTTACGACCGAGCATTTGGTCGGGTTAAGATCTAACTTACTTCTTCGACAATAATCCTCATTATGGCAAATCCCCCTTTATGTGTACACTTGGGGGAGGCCTATGTCCAGCAGTGGACGTCTTTCGGCTGAAATGATGATGATGATGATAGAAAAGTGAGGGTGCTCCGACCAGGCGGGTGTTGTTGATGTTGAAGTTTGTATATACCTACTCTTAAGTCGCAGATTTATTTAACAGCGCGATTCAGAATTTTGATGTTAGTACTTCATTTGTGTCATAGATGGCGCTGTAGTACTTTTTGTAGTATGTTGCTGGAGTATTTTTTGTAGATCTGCTACAAGTGATGTACGCGCGTGTAGCTTGACGCAACTCGTGTCGCGTCTGCTGGCCTACCATGACGCCTTAAAGCAGTATTGTTTTACTCTTATTCCAGTGTGAGAAAGAGACGGAGCTATACAGTATGTCTAGCGCCATCTTTTTCCCACACTAGAAAAGGAGTAAAACAATAATGTTTTAAGACGTCATGGTAGGTCACCTGGATAAGGGAAACACAGAACTGGGAAGTGCAGAAAAAAGGGAAGGCCTATACCTAGCAGTGGGTGATTCCGGGCTAATATGATGGTGACGATGATCCTGCTCAGTATTAGGCCTGCACCCTTTTGTGACATGCTTTCCTGGTACTTATGTGTGAATAGTCAATAAATCAATTATGTTCCAAACTCACGTGAAAACAAATTCATAGCTCTCATGTGATTTGGTACGTAGTAGGCCACCTGAAGTCGTAAATTCTCAGGGACCAGAGTATCAGTTCGTCCGGCATGACACAGATAATGTCGAGACTAGTCCAATTAAAGTTGCGCAGTCTATTGAGTCACATCAGCTATTCCTATTATCTTGATAAAATATTGTTTTTATTAAACCACAACGATTACTGTTATACGAAATAAGTTTATTGTAATAATAAAACGTATGTGATGAATGCCTTAAATTGTTGCCGTAATGCGGGTAATAGGCTTTGGTTAGGCCGGGAGCCAGTGAGTGTAAGGAGTACTAGATACATCATTCTTGGTATCAACAAAATTGTTGATATGTTTATATCATATATTCTTATCTTATGTATATATATATTACCTTATACGTATGAGTATTTAAATTGTTTTCATTTATTGTTTGAGATAATTTAGTTACCAAAATATTGTTTTCTCTTAATATCCCATTGGGAATATGTTTTACTTAATCTTGACCGCCTGACCGTCTCGCCGCAATATAAATAGGTTTCGTCTGGATTTCACGAGGCCGCCTAAATTAAAATACTACTAGTAGTGACTTAAAAGGTCTAACAGTTTTAGCTCCTAGAAAATGGATCTTATTTTAAACACTTAGAAGTGCCAAGTCTAATGAAGGGGTATAAAAGCTGGAATGATGATTTTGGCAGCGTGGCTAGTAGGTAGCAGCTGGGTGACGGGCGAAAAGAGAGTTTTTTTTAAAATAATCAAGTATCTACTTGTAACTTAACAGAAACAGATGAGAGACGAGATGTCGAGATGACGAGATGTCTTAGAGAGATGTATTGAAAGGGACTTTGTTCCACCATTTCTCAGTTAAAACACTAGGAAGTGGCGAGGGTCGACTGTGGGAAGCTGTCGTATGTAGTGTTTGACATTCCAAAAGTGCTGATTCTTCGGCCTATTTAGCTGACACCAGAAAATGAAAGGAAAAAACGGATTGCGCCGCCACAAAGTCGTGGACAAATGCAGTGATGTGTGAAGTTGATGATAGCAGAGTACTAGACTATACTACTGACTGATGGTGATGATGGATTTTTCAATCTCCCTGTCTCCTAAACTAAGATAATAACGACGAACAAACGTAAGCTATATTTTTATTACGTTCGTTTCGGAACGTCGTGGTTCATAAAATGAACAATATTTCTTTTTCATGGTCCACTGGGCCTTTTGGTTGTAACTGTTTTTATTAAATTTGCCCGCTTCTAAGAGTTGCTGTTTTCCCGTAAGAATTGGCTTAAGGATTATTTGAAGGGATGTTTCCTTCTTGAATTCTTTTGTTAGCTTAAAGCGTATTCAGCTAATAAAGTCCCCAGTGCTGGGACACTGGCCTTCTCCCTTCGGCCCCTGTGAGGAGGAGGATAATAACCCACCAGGCCAAGTAAGTTTGCTGGTTTCCTCACGATGTTCCTTCACCGTTTTGAGACCAGTGGTGATGAAATAAATTCGGAGGATCTCATGGCTAAATAATAATAGCCACTCGGGTCGATTTTTAGGTTAAGCCTTGCTTGCCTAGGTTGATCCGGGGATGGTCCACCCATTACAAACCGACTTTTCTCCGTGCTTCGGAAAGCACGTTAAGCTGTTGGTCACGGCTGTCATATAGAGATCTTCGACTGTCGTTACTGGTAGCCAGTGGCCCGAAAGTCTGACAGCCAAAGGGCATCATATTACCCAGGAATAACTGGGTTGTGAAGGTCAGATTTGGTTAGACTGGAAACCTATCCCAATTACAATAGTTGGAGAAAGGCTACGCAGATGATGATGGTGATGAAATAAATAACAAAGTAAAATGCTTGTCTAGACCCACGCTTAAGTAAATGTTCACAAACTAAAAATTGTACTGTATAAGGACAAATACACTACTTAACATGTCTTAAAACTGCAAATGGAACGTAAACTTGCAAGCAGCTGGCAACAAGGAAGTCTTTAGTTTATTTTCATAGTGCAATGAAACGTCTTCACAGATGGGTAAGCACGATATTCAAGCGACATGTGAGAGTACTCTAAAGACAGTTTTATTTTAAAACTATATTTTAAAAGCTTCTAGGAGTTTTGGCGAGTTCTTTGCTTACTACGTATCAACATAGGTATTTTATATGTTAACTAGTTGTCCCGCGCAACTTCGTCTGCGTCACATTTTCCCCGTTTTCGCAACATTTTTCAGTGCTGCTCCGCTCCTGGTTGTAGCGTAATGATATACCTATAGCCTATAGCCCTCCTCGATAAATGGGCTATCTAACACTGAAAGAATTTTTCAAATCGGACCAGTCGTTCTGGAGATTAGCGCGTTCAAGCAAACAAACAAACAAACTCGGCTTTATTATTAGTATAGATTAGTATAGATGAAAATAAGACAGGACTTGTTCTAAGTATAGCAGCATGAAGAACAGGGTGTGAAGTTCTTTATCCCCTGTGGAAAAGGGAGAATCCTCCGACTGGCGGGTAAGATGGACTACTGCCCGACAGTGTCGGGTTATTCTATTACGCCTTACGACTTTTCTTACAAATTTTGAAGCCCTTATTTTCTGAAATGACAGAACTGATTTTAATGGAACTTCATATGCATAAGTAGGATACGTAGGTCTAAAGACGTAGAAGTACTAAAAACATATTCGAAATGTCTTTTTAAAAATAAAATAATTGGAAATTTCTGTTTCTATAGATAATTTACAAGAGGTCTAATTAGTATTATATATAATTTAGCTTAACACTATTTTTCGAAAATATTTTTAGTAACTTTTTGACCTTTGGATCCTGCTTATGCGTATGAAGTTTCATTAAAATCTGTTCAGTCATTTCGGGAAATAAGGACTTGAAAGTTTCTATGAAATGTCATAAGGCGTTAACACTCACACGCAGAGAACTATAATAGCGCCATTGAGGAATTTGATGTTAGTTCGTTGGTGGCATAGATGGCGTTGCAGTACTTTGTGTATTATGTTGGCGTATTGCCTTATGAAGTGCCGCTACATTTATATACAATAGAATAGAATAAAACTTTATTATACACCAAAAATTAAACATTAAGGCTTACAAAACTAACAATTTTATGGTTACAACGGCGGTCTTATCGCTGATAGCGATATTTACCAGACAAAAAGTACAATAAATATATAAAACATAAAAAAAAACACAAAACATAAAAAAAAAACAAAACATCAATTGTTATATATTAAAACATAAAAAAATACTGTAGATATTCTTTTGGAGAAAAGCAAGTTCATCATCATCTGCCTAGCCTTTTTTCCCAAACTATCTTGGGGTCGGCTTCCAGTCTAACCGGATGCAGCTGAGTACCAGTATTTTACATGAAGCGACTGCCTATCTGACCTCCACAACCCAGTAACTGGGTAATACGGTACCCCTTGGTAAGACTGGATGTCAGACTTTTTAGCTTCTGACTACTCGTAACGACTGTCAAAGATCTACAAATGACAGCCGGGACCAATTTCCGAGGCACGGAGGAAACTCGATATGTAATTATGGTCACCCATCCACAGACCAACCTCGGCAAGCACGGCTTAACCTTAAAGATTGACCTGGGCGGCTGTTATTATTTAGCCACGAGTTAAAAGCAAGTTATGTTTCTTAAATTGACAACCTCTTTCTAAACATTCCTGTAAACAGGCCTGATGCCTGTCGCGGCATGCTTCCCTGGTATTTGTGGTCCTGGTATGTGTGTTACTCGAGGTTATCATCATTAGCCTCTAATGTCACTGCTGGGACACAGGCCTGTTCCTATGAGAGGGAGTGGGCTGACATCCACCACGCGGGCCCAGTGCGGTTTGGTAGATGTCACATGTTTTCGAATTTTTAGTTCTAAGACATGCTGGTTTCCTCATGATGTTTTCCTTCACCGTTTTTGAGGGCAGCGGTGATGAAATAAATTGCACAAAGTAATGCGCCTGCCTGGGTTCGAACCCACGGCTTACTGCTCGTAAGTCGGGGCTACCACACTGGGCTACCGCTGCTCTCACTCGAGGTTATGTATCTTGGCAATTGGTCGGCCAATACTTTTACTTGGTTCGGCTACCATTCACTGAGTGATCTGCGCAATATGGTTGAATTTTCTCAACGAATATGGGCAATGTTAAAAGTCAATTAATTTACCATATAATAACTTAGTGGCAGAGAGGAGCCCTTAATTATTGATTACAATACAGGACACGTATAATAATACAGAAGGCCCCCTGAAAATAGGCACTAATACACAATAGACGTAATTCTCAATAGCGAACTGTGTCGGCAAGTCATCTATAGTAGATTGGTCGTTACTGCCTCTTGAAACCTCGTAAATTGTGCCAAACAGATTTGAGGATCCTACGCAGGATAGATGTCAGGATAGATAATAAAATTTGGTTGATATAGGAGTAAGATGTAAACCATGTGTTAGGATTTTGGCGTAAATTTGACCTACAGCATCTGCATGGTAGTGGCAACAGGATTTTGGAAGATGATTGCTGCCAGAACGAACTGCCAGAGACACTGAGTAGCGACAGACATAGGTCAAAGAAATATTGTAATCAAAGTAAACGTTATTCACTTGTAAATTAAAACTAAATTAATTACTATTCATAAAACAATTAAAATTAGATACTAAAACAACAAAAATTATAAAAGGGCGTCAAAAAACTCCTCAAAGCTGTCAGCTGGTAACGTGCCCATAGACTGGCGGCGTTGTACGGCAATACTTAGGCTCTGGCCAAGGTAAAACCCAGCCCTAGGGTCACAGGAAGCGTCAACTAGGCGTTTGAAAATTTCCTTAAAAATATATTGTAAAACCAAATGATTTTAAAAGAGTAACCATGCAGTTTCTTGCCGGTTCTTCTCCATAGGAAACGACCAACCCGAACCGAGCACCAGTTTGTCGACGTGCTATATATAAGTGCCCATGTAGGCCTATGTGAAATAAAGATATATTGTTTTTTTCTGAATAAACACTAATATGCACTGTTGTTAGTAACACTAAAATAAACACTGTTTTAAGCTTTCACGGTGTATAACTAACACGGATTATTAAAATTGTTGTTTGGGAGCTCACAATAATCAATAATCACGCAAGATATCCCTTAAGTGACAGAGTAAGTTTAACACTAAAATACTAATATAAATATGATCTGTAGTCTGAAGTAAAGTTTCATTTATTTTTTATTAGGTATTCTTTTGGAGAAAAGCAATTTATGTTTCATAAATTGACAACCTATTTCTAAACATTCCTGTAAACAGGCCTGATGCCTGTCGTGGCATGCTTCTCTGATATTTGTGGTCCTGGTATGTGTGTTACTCGAGGTTATCATCAGCCTATAATGTTCCCACTGCTGGGATACAGGCCTCGTCTCTATGAGAGGGAGTGGGCTACCGCTGCTCTCACTCGAGGTTATGTGGTCGGCCAATACTGTTACTACGGTTCGGTTACCATTCACTGAGCGCTCAATATGGTTGAATTTTCTCAACAAAGATGGGCAATGTTTAATGTGAATTGATTTACCCTATGATAACATAGTAGCAGAGAGGAAGCCTTAGTTATTGATTACAATACACATTCATATACAGACACACGAATAATAATCGAGAAGGTCCCCTGAAGATAGGGACTAATACACAATAGACATAATTCTCAATAGCGAACGGTGTGGGCAAGTCATCTATAGTAGATTGGTCGTTACTGCCTCTTGAAACCTCGTAAATTGTGCCAAACAGATTTGAGGGACACTTGAGGATCCTACGCATTAGTCAGGATAGATAATAAGACTTGGTTTATATAGGAATAAGATGGGATTTTGGCGCACGCCTGCATGGTTGTCGCAAAAGGATTTTGGAAGATGACTGCTGCCAAACCGGAATGCCAGAGACAGTGAGTGGGGACAGACATAGGGCATAAAATATTGTAAAACCAAATGATTTTAAAAGAGTAACCATGGAGTTTCTTGCCGGTTCTTCTTCATAGCAAACGACCAACCCGAACCGAGCACCTTTATGTCGACGTTTTATAAGTGCCCGTGTAGGCCTATGTAAAATAAAAGACTTTTTTTTAAATTTCTGATTAAACACGTACCAATTAACAATAGTGACATATGTACTTATGCACTATTGTTACTAACACTAAAATAAACAATGTTTTAAGCTTTCACGGTTTATAACTAACACGGATTATTAATTGTTATTTGGGAGCTCAAAATAATCAATAATCTCGCAAGATATCCCTTAAGTGACAGTGTAAGTTTAACACTAAAATACTAACAAAAATATGGAATGTAGTCTAAAGTAAAGTTTAATTTATTTTTTATTTATTATGGTACTATGCCTGGCGCAGTGTGAGTGGGCTGTACGTGTACACTTCTGTCTAACTCAAGTGTAATTTTGCTGATTGCCTCGATGGTCTTTGATGGTAGCCATTTTGAGTATGATGTCCTGTTATTTATTCCTTAGTAGTAGGGATAGTGGGGTTTAAGTTACACCCAGATGGTATTATACCCTCCATAAGGATATCCCCATCATCATCTACCTAGCTCTTCCCCAATTATGTAGGGTCGGCTTCCGGTCTAAATGAATGCAGCTGTATAACGCTTGTTTCGACTGCATTTCTGACCTCAACAACCCACTTATTACTGGGTTATACGATACCCCTTGGTAAGACTGCCATGGTTGTCAGACTTTAGCGCCACCTCTAACGACTGTCAGACATCTACAAATGGCAGCCGGGACCAATGGCTTAACGCATAAAAAATGCCGGACATAAGGGTGTACTGTTCAAGTCTATATAACCCTTCGGAAAAGCTGTAACTTCACGCAAAATAATGAATCATCGAAATCCAATAAATCAATTTCTCTTCTTCAAAGTTTTCTTTTACTAACACAGAACCTTTCACACGCTATACATGTTCTAATCAATCAAGAAACAAGTATAAGGCTGTGTCTAGACAGGTTTATCAAGATCCCGGGTGTACTTAATCCTGCGTAAAACTGTAATGTGTCTTAATCAAGAATCTGATTCGTTTTGACAGTGTAGATCGGGCCTATAGATTGAGTTTGGGTTATAGAACGCGTTGATTAACCTAACCGTTAATTAATGGAATAATGTATGGGGCACTGACTCGTTTCGTTTGAAGTAGTTTTAGTTTATTAAGTGGTTTTAGTTTTTTTGGGTATAAGAACATCTGCTTTTACAGCTAATTACCTCATATTAAATCTTTAAAAAATATACAATAAACAAAAACAAATTTTAAACAATACAAATTAAGTAAACAAATAAAAGTATTAACAATCTTACGAACTAAAGCTAATAATCAAGGGTTTTAAGTTTATAATAGTACATTACTGCCGCGGTCTATAATGACTACTTTGCTGGTCGCGCTGATTATGGCCGACAGCGCAGCGTAGCGCAGCTCCAGGCCGACACAGCGCGGTCAGCGTGCAGCACTTGATGTACGAGTTGAGATAATGGCCGAGACCGTAGGTCGAGGCCTTTACAGCGAGGACAGCAAGGGCTGCAATGATGGCCAAGCTGAAAGGCCTAGAGCGTAGCTAGGCTAGCTCGAGGCAATCATAGCGTGACCAGCGAAGCAGTCATTGTGGGCCAAGGTTTGTATAGTGCTTTACTCAAAAATGCAAGTACATAATCTAAATAAAACCAGCAAGTAATTTAAATAAAAAATACATTAATTAAAATTTTCGCTGAACCGCGCTTTTGTTACTTCTTTGTTTTTTTTTTTTCGAGGATTCGTGATTGGAACTATACAGCCTAATATGGAATAAAATCTTTTTGTACCTATCTCTATAGATACAAACAGCTGTGTTCTAAATAAAAACTTTTTGGATTTGATTTTTTACTCAAAAATGCATGTAATGTGGTCATTATTTTGACAACTTTGTTTGAGCAAAGTCGACCTTGCCGGTCTGTTTCAAGGATACTACGCTGCGCTGTCGGCCATAATCAGCGCGACCAGCAAAGTAGTCATTATAGACCGCGGCAGTAATGTACTATTAAAACGTTGAAACGTCAAAATAGCGGCCGGCAAAACATTGCCGGCCTGTTAGAGCGGCCAGCAAAACTTTGCCGGCCGCTCCTTGAAACAGAACGGAAAGGTCGACTTTGCTCAAACAAGGTTGTCAAAATAATGACCACATTACATGCATTTTTGAGTAAATATAAAATGAAAACAGTTTTTATTTTTCTTCGAGGTATACATTTATGTAATAATATGCTTTTTGAATTAAGAATCTAAGGAGGGTTTTTTTAAAGGTATTGGAGTCTTTTGATGATTTTATTGACTTATGTAGTTTGTTAAATATTTTTGGTGCCATTCCTAGGAAACTTTTTGAGTAAAGGCCTGTTTGATGCGATTTTGACATAAGTACAGTTTGGTGGCGTTTAGAGCATCCGTTTTCGAAATGGTTAGGGTTATTTTTGATAAATAGAGGAACGTCATAAATGTAAAGGGATGGGTCTTAATAAATTTAGATTAATAAAAAACACCATTCATTTTTTAAATTCAATGTACTTAGAATATTAGGTACTAGCTGTCCCGCGCAACTTCGTCTGCGTCACATTTTCCCCGATTTGAAACATCATTGCTGCTCCGCTCCTATTTGTCGTAGCGTAATGATATAAAGCCTATAGCCTTCTTCGATAAATGGGTTATCTAACACTGAAATGATTTTTCAAATCGGATCCTACTAATCCGAGATTAACGCGTTCAAGCAAACAAACAAACAACAGAAACCAAACTCTTCAGCTTTATAATACTAGTATAGATAATATTAGTATAGATTTCTAACCATAAAGTTTTATGTTTCAATGTGATTGTTATCTGCCTACTCGTTTCACCACTATGTTTGGTTATGCTTCCCTGCTAACCGGATGCAGCTGAATACATGTATTTTACATGGAGTGACTGCCTATCTGACCTCCACAACCCAGTTAGTCATCATCATCATTTCAGCTGAAAGACGTCCACTGCTGGACATAGGCCTCCCCCAAAAGGGGGGGTTTTGCCATAATCGCCACGCTTGGCAGGCGGGTTGGCGATCGCAGTACGGTTGTTGCAGAAGCACAGAGAACGCTGCTGCCCGTTCGCTGGCGAGTCCCTTAGTCGCCTCTTACGACACCCACGGGAAGATATGGGATGGTGCTATTCTTTACGTCCGACACCATACAGACAACCCACTTAGTACTGGGTAATAATTATACCCCTTGGTAAGTCTTATGTTTCAATGTGATATGAAATACATTTCATGAAGTCAGACATCCACTGTTGTGTCTAAGGATTCAGAAGAATGATTATTGTTTTCATCTAGATTTTCTTTAGGTTATTGAAAAAAAAAACACTTGTTGGTCTTTGCTAAGCTGAAAAATCACAGATTAATTTAAATAAATTAGTATTAACGACATCTCATTAAGATTCAAAATTACATCTAATTTATCCTAAAAATGAATGCAAATAACTAGAGTTTTGACTTCGCTAACGACTGAAGTTTTAATGTTATTAAGCCATATTTCATCCTTTAAAACATGGTCTGGAACATTTTAGAAATTATACGCCATTCAGTTTTCAGCAGTGCGAGTGAGGGGGACGGCAATATACGTGTTTTTTGGTTAGAAAGGGACGGTGCATGAATTATTCATGTATTGTGAAGTTGTCGCTGCAGAATTGTCAGAGCCATTATATTTTTCAAATGTTTTTGTTCAAATTTAGTTTATTTTTTAAATATGGTGTTGTTAATGTGTTTGTTTTGTTTAGCATATCAAAGCTGTAATTCGTTTACATGTTTCGGTTTTAGAAAATGAGAGTTTTCATGTTCTCTGGAAAGACAAAGCACTAGGGTTGCAAAAGTGTACAGGATCAATAAAATGTGTTACTAAACTAAGTGGGTACTTATGATTGTACATTAGCTAATACTAACTCCGGAGAACTAATAGTTTAACATAAACTTCAAGTATCTCACTTTTTCTCTGGATAGCTGCGGTCGTTGACCCCAAAAAATCACTTATTAATTATAATTTTTATAAATTACTTCATTCATTTCATCTACAAATAACCCTTTCAGTGGCGTTTCGCTAGCTAACTTAATCTGAACTAAGATACTCATTACTATCCATTTACCATTACATACGTGCTCCTTGCCTTTCAAAATTACGGTGCTTGTTAAAGAAAGAAGAAAACATATTTATTTGGCACATGCCCAAAGTGTACACAATAAAAAAATAAAAACTTAAAACTAAACAGAAAAAGATAATGTTGTGTGTCTCACGGCTGCGCCAAATAGGCCCAGTTCAGCAAGCTGCCGAGCTGCTAGTACCCAACACTGGTTTTCAACTGGACCCCAGATAATGACGTGACGGACGAAAACCCACATAGAAAAAATGCAAAACAAAACAAAAAACCGATAGGTACCAAAGTAAAAGGACGGACGAGCGGAAACATAAACCGTTTCGCACGTTTTCGTTGTTAACTACTAGACGCACAATATTTAATTAATCCGTGCACTTCGTCAATACGCTGCAAGCAGCCGAGCGCGATGGACAAATAGAACATACGTAACTTACTTAATATCTCTCTGTATGGTGTCGGACGTAAAGAATAGCACCATCCCATATCTTCCCGTGGGTGTCGTAAGAGGCGACTAAGGGACTTGCCAGAGAATGGGCAGCAGCGTTCTCTGCGCTTTTGTAACAACCGTAGTGCCATCGCCAACCCGCTTGCCAAGCGTGGCGATTATGGCAAAACCCCCCAAAATGTCAATGTGACGACACTTGGGGGAGGCCTATGTCCAGCAGTGGACGTCTTTTGGGCTGGAATGAACATAACATCACGCCTGCCATCCTAAAAGAGTTAGACAGGGTGTACCTAAAAGTACACCGAGATTTTGTCAGCTATGTTCAAGCCCCATGTAACAACAGGCACCAATCCAGAATTCATGGCTGTAGGTGATAAATCCATAGGAATCCAGAAGGAAAAACCCAATAACACTTTGCCAGACCCGGGAATCGAACCCAGGACCACATGATCAGACCACTAGACCATCGAGGTCAAGGAGGCCTGTTAAAAAAAAACTTAATATTCAGAACAGTTGAAAAATTCATCATCATCATCAGCCTATAATGTACCCACTCCTGGAGCACAGGCCTCCTCTCTATGAGAGGGATCTGGATGTAATCCACCACGCGGCCCCAGTGCGTGCTGGTAGATGTCACATGTCTTTGAATTTTTAATTCTAGGACATGCCGGTTTCCTTACGATGTTTTCTTCACCGTTTTTGAGGGCAGCGGTGATGAAATAAAGTACACAAAGATGAGCCTGACTGGGTTCAAACTCACGGCTTACCGCTCGTAAGCCGGGGCCGCCACTAGGCCACAGCTGCTCTCATGAAAAGAATGACTAAAAGATTTAAATAGCACTCCATTCGATTAATTCTCCCTGTTCCCGTTATATCTGCTTTGCATACGTAAAATATTCAATTAATTCAAGTCATGCTTGTTCATTGGGTTCCTAGGTTCACGCAAGTATACCTAAATAGAGTTGGCTACTGAAATTGATTAGCTCATTCATTTGTTCTTGGTTTTTAGTAAGGGAGTTTAATTTTGTAAGCATTTTCCTATCTAAATAAGCCGGGTTTTAGTCTAACTATTATCATCACCCTACAATAGGCCACTGCTGGACAGGCGTCTAAATCAAAATCAAAATATTTTTACTTGGTATTTTTCCTTTTTTACGGATGGGCAATCATAATGACCCCTCCTGCTCTGGGCGGAGCGGAAGGGAGTGTCAGACATGTACTGACTAAAACCCATCCATGTTCCTTCCTAGCCCATTGTGTTCCAGGGCCACGGTATCTCTTTTGAATAGTCCCGCAGCACTGGCAAGCACCGGCACTCTCGGACCCCTTTCGATTTGCTGATATTTCCTTGAGGCGCGCGTGGAATACGAACGCGCCGTCGGCACGGCCTGTCGTCTTAAGACGGACGGACGGTCGGCTAGCCCATTACTCACCGTCCCCAGGCCCGAGCCTAAGGTGGACGGGGCCACAAAAAAAAAAAAACCAAAATTATTTTATTTTATATGTAAAGGCCTACATGGACACATAAAACGTCGACAAAAAGGTGCTCGGTTCAGGTTGGTCGTTTCCTATGGAGAAGAACCGGCAAGAAACTCTATGGTTACTCTTTTAAAATCATTTGGTTTTGCAATATTTCTATGTTACAGCGTTAGTACTGAAGTATGGGAGAACATCGTAGGCCCAACAATAAGTCGTTGCTTACTACAAAACGTAGAACAAGAAAAAATGTTACCAAGGATCTAGGAATCTATAAGGACTACAATGTCCACACATTTACAAACAATCGGTAAAGAAGAAAAAGAGTCCACACGACAACAAAAAAAAAAACAGAAAATGTAACAAAAAGACTAGATTAAACAAGTGACATAAATGTTGTCATCCGTGCTGTAACTATTCGTCTTCAATCGCACGCCACTTAACTCTGTTCTCCGCAACTGTCATACCAGAAGCAGCTGAATACAAGTATTTAACGAAACGACTGCCTATTCGATCTCCATAACCCAGCTATCTACTGGGTAACACGATACTCCTTGTTAAGAAAGGTAGTCAGACTTCCGAGCTTCAAACTATCCGCAACAACCCTCGCACAGTCAGAACGAAAGTGAACAAAATGACGGCGAATTGCGTTAAATACTAAAAACTACTCCTAATAACGTGAGCTGTCGTCTATTTAATAAAAAAGATACGTTATAGTGCTAGAAAAGGACAAACAAAAACATTTACATATTTTGTTGGAAACTCCCTAAAAAACGAAACACAATTTTGTTATTTCCCACAAAACGCAAATTCAGTGTTAGATCACTTTTGTTCTCAGGGTGCGATAAGCTGGTACAAATGGCTCAACGTGCCTTCCGGGGCGATGAGTGATCTCGATATTGTAATGTACAGTCACCCATCCAAGAACTGTCTTCACCAACCGTAGCTTAGCATTCTATATTCTATCCTATTCTTAATCTTCGATCGTCCTGCATGGGGCTGTTTGTTTTAGTTAAATACCATTTACTTCTTTATTCCTTAGAAAATAAGCTTGCATTTACATACATTCCCTTTCTGCGTAGTTTAGCGTATAGTTATAATATATTTGTTTTAAAGCCGGTTAGGGCAGGGTAAATGAAAACAAAGCCGTCTTCTTTATCCGAGGCTTGCATTATGAAATACGGGTGGAAACATACAGACGAACTGTTGGGACGTCTGCGGTTAATTTCTTGGTTCATGAAACGCCATTTTTTACTGAATTGTGTCAATAATAGTCTCGATACGGTTACGGATGGGCAGACAGACAGATAGACAGGACAAATCTATAAGGGTTCCCTCAATAACTGCAAAAAAAGATTGACCTAGATTTCCAAAATCATAGTTATTGAAAGATAAATCATCAAATAACACACAAACATCACAAGAACAAATAAAATTCTCATAAAAATATTCCAAAGATGATTTCTACGTAAAACGTTCAGAATGACGTGTAGATTCAACGTTTACCGTTTTTATTGAATTGATAGAATCGCCTGTTATATTACAGAATGGATTTCTATCATAAATTGTCAGAAAACCATTACGATGTTTTATGAAAACTTCTCCACTTTTATTTCGGAAAATTCAGACGTTTTCGTGTTTAATTTGATAGATTGTTTATAGATGTCGGCCAGCGTTTATTTATGTAATAGGTCTTAAAATAGAAGTTAAAAGCTTTCATTGTTCAGTTGTAAATGCTGTAATCGTATTTTTTTGGTGTGATAAAAGTATTGGTTTTTTGGAATATTTATTTAATGCCCGCGATTTAAGCGCAACCTCGGGAAATACTTAATGGCGCTACCTGGTTTCTTATTATATTAGAAAATCAAGTGATTTTAGAGGTTCATCATATTATTGTTTTAAACGAGTTTTGGAGAGCAGGGCTGGCCCAGTGGTGGCAGCCCCGACTTACGAGCAGTAAGCCGTGGGATCGAACCTAGGCAGGCGCATTACTTTACGTAATTTATTTCATCACCGCTGCTCTCAAAAACGGTGAAGGAAACCTTCGTGAGGAAACCGGCATGTCCTAGAACTAATAATTCGAAGACATGTGACATCTACCAACCCGCATTGTGCCCGCGTGGTGGATAACAGCCCACTGCCTCTCATAGAGAGGAGGCATGTGTCCCAGCAGTGGGAACATTATAGGCTGATGATGATGAAACGAGTTTCAGTAAATGTCTCGGTAAAACATACTTTCATACATAAACTTACGCTTTTTTCCCATGGGGATAAGCAGAAAAGACTGAATACTTAAATAGTATGTGTGAATTGTGTGAAACGAGTAGTTTCATTGCGCGTTTTGTGCTAGACCCACTGATTGCCCTTGCAGTCGCTGCGTGTAGCTGTGCCTTAACACAACACAAAAGTACCGCGAAAATCATAGACTCTGACTCCAAAAACCACCACTGTCACGTCGCAACTTCTCTGCTGATCCCCTGGTACATACGCATTCCACTAACGTTAATACTAGAACTGAATAGTTGACGATTTAACGGGATACATTTAATATTCTCTTTGTACTAATCGCAGTTAGTGGTAATGTAGGATCAGTTGGAAATAGACCACCTCATTACTGGCCGTGGGTTTTAAGGGAAATGGTTTCATGTGTGGTGTTCATGAGGATAAAATGACTACTAAGGACGAAGTCTGGTGGTGGTGGTGATTGATAAGTTGTGTGTTAATCGGTTGTCGGGGTACAAAAATATACTTTTAAAGGCCTAATTGAAAAAAAAATACTTTGGCTTGAAACAAACAACGGTATAGCGAGTTAGTTGGAGATAATAGGAGTAACCAGTTAAAAACAAGACCCTCTGTCCAACATTTTAACATAATTTATTTTTATTTTATAACAACGTGGGACTAACAGGCAAGACGGTTACAATATATAAAACTAGCTGTCCGGCGCAACTTCGTTTGCGTCACATTTTCCCCATTTTCGCAACATTTTTCATTGCTACTGTACTCCTATTGGTCGTAGCGTGATGATATATAGCATATAGCCTTCCTCGATAAAAGGGCTATCTAACACAGAAAGAATTTTTCAAATCGGACCAGTAGATTCGGAGCCTATTCAATGCAAACAAACAAACAAACAATCAAATCTTTCCTCTTTATTATATTAATTTAGATACAGTGAAATGAGTGCTAGACGTTTGACGGGAAATATTTTTAGGCGTATAAGTACGCCCGGACCTTACAACGGATAAGTAAGGCAGTAAACATTCCTTTCAAATTTTATGGATTGAAGACGTTTAAAAAATATTAATAACCTACACAAGCGCTGAAATATTCAAAAAACGATTTCTTACGGTTTAAAGTTGAAATTTCACTGCTGCCAGCCTGCGTCATCACACTCCTGGACCCCTGCCCCACTCCATGACAACTCTCAAGTTGTTTTGTAAAAACGAGACGACGTGTCAGCAGACTCGAAAAGTATGGAACTGCCTTTTTAAGGCTTAAATGTGGCTTTTCGTCATTAAACGATTCATAATTTAAGGCAACCTGTTGACTCACAGATGTAAGTAACGTCAAAATATCCGCTTCTGTCGCTGATTCCTCCAAAACTGCACGTTAGTTCTTGGATGAACCAAGAGCCAATCTTCTTATGTCTCCATACCAAGATGCAGTAGAAAGTACAAGTAAGAAGTCACGATGAAACGGAACTTTGTGTGGTTCAAACCATCCATCTACTTCGGTACTGTTTCTTGTTAATGTAATACCATCATCTTCGGCTTGCCTGCAAGTGTAGGGCAGTTTTCATCGATAAAGCGACACCACAATTTTTCCGCTCTGTAACTTATATCTCTTGCATACAAAAATGCATGAGACTCTCCATGGCTTAAAACCATTATTAGAAGAGAATCATTTTCGGAGTGATCCATCTTCGCTGTCTGTTCTATTTGCTCCATAATTTCTGCATATTTTAGATTAGAGAAAACATTAACACTAAATGATAACCGTTTCAGGCATTTCTCCAGCCTTAGCCAATCTTTATCATTGCCGGGTCTTTGGCTAAAATGTCTGTCATATGAGTCGTGACTAAAAATGAGGGCCTTACCCCGGTACTTGTGGTCCATGTCGTAAAATTCTTTTCTTAATGTTTTATAGGAATTATTATCGTTATTCCGCGTTCCGTCATCGCCATATTGTGCATGTTGCGCTGTTACTGCAATTCCTTCCGCCATTTTATGTTGAAATTACTAATAGATTCTTATATATTTTAGGTATTCCACACTAGTATTTTAGGTTACGCGGTTTAGTTTTTTTTACAATACTATTGTATTGATAGACAGTTGGTGGTTCATATTTCTATGAGCGACTGCTCGACTCGCAGCAATTCGAGTTTCTACTCAAGTTAGTAATCAGTGCACGTTATCACGCAATTCACTTCAAAACATGCAGATATGTTGCAGTATTTATAAGCGATGATAGTTAAGTGATAAGTGAAGGGTTCCCTATCCATTTGCATAAAATTTTAATACCTAATATAACTTAGCATAATTTTGTTTGCCATAATTATATTTTCGCATAATATAATTACGCATAACAGCTTACGCATAATTTTTTTAAGCATAATTTCTCTAACCATAATAATGATTAAGCATAATATTCTAAAGCATAACTTTATTAAGCATAAAGTTCTAAAGCACAACTTTTTTAAGCATAATATCCTAAATCATAAATTTATTAACGCTTGTTTTTAGCTTGTTGTATTCTGCATGCTTGCTTGCATGCAGCATGCAAGCAAGCATGCAGAATACAAAAAGCATGCAGCATGCAAACAATCATGCAGCATGCAAACAAGCATGCAGCATGCAAGCAAGCATGCAGCATGCAGCATTCAAGCGAGCATGCAACATGCAGCAGGCAGGGTTTCTGTCATGGCTCCGGCGCTGCGGGCCTCCGGCGGCCCCACACGTGCTAATCGTCGCAGACGGCTTTCGCTCACCACCGCAGCTTCGGCTTGTTGGCCGGCTTTGCCGGCCAGCCTCAGCCGCGGCGGCTCGCTCGCAGCCGCCTGCTCCTCAGCCCGCGGGCCGCCTCGCCCCTCCGCGCCTACGCGATTTTGAATTACACTCTAGGGGTAGGATAAACAAGACTACGTGGAGTCGGTTTTGCAGCGATTCGGTTCTGTCACTAACTTTTGTTGCACAGCATATAAAATTTTTAACCAACAATATAATTTAATTGTTACAGAAACTATAGCAAATTGGATTAATTAGAATTATGTATGGGGCACTACAAGTTCACGACCACCATTTCCACCCAAAGTCTCACAACATCTAATATATTCATCAGATAAAAGTTATCTCACGATTGAAAAATCGTTTAAGTTACGTATATGTTATGTATAATAAATCATTTTCATGAAAATTGATTTTATTATTTATATTAATTTTATGCCTAAATATTATTATGCTAATAGTCATTAGGCCTAATAACGTTATGCGAATCAAATTTATGCTAAAACAAATTAGTCTTTAAGATGATTATGCCAACATAAAATGTATGCCTATAAAAATTATGCCGAAGTATTATTATGCCAAAACAAATTGTGCCAAAATCGTTATGCCGAAGTATATTAGGACAAAGCATATTATGCGAAAAGAAGGGATCCCTAAGTGAAGACGCAACACTCAACATATTTATTGCATAACAGTCCTGCAAACGTTTGTGCTACCACAATATAAGCTTCCAAATAATCTCATCTAGGTAGTTGGTTAGAAAGAAAGAGAGAATAAGTATTTATTAGACTCACACAAGACAAAAAAAATAATGGTTAAAATAAAAAAAACAAAAGTATGTAAAAAGTAAATTATTTATTATTATTATTTATTATAAGCCTATATTGTCCCACTGCAGGGCAAAGGCCTCCCTTCCCTCCTTCCACTTTTGGCGATCTAGTGCGATTGTAGGCCAATCCTTAGAGAACAAGTCCAACTCGTCCCGCCATCTCCTTCTCGGCCTGCCGCTTTGTCGTTTCTTGCTCTCTGGAATCCATTGAGTGGTTATTTTTGCCCATTGCACCTCCGACATGCGGCAGATGTGACCAGCCCAGTTCCACTTCAATCTAGCAGCTGTAAAGCCAGCATCCGATATTTGGGTTTTGGAGCGAAGTATGGAGTTTCTGATGCGGTCCGTAAGTTTGACACCCAGTATACTTCGCTCCATAGCTCGTTGGCAGACTCCAGGTGTGAACTTCTGACGTTTTGTTAGCGACCATGTTTCCGCTCCATATGTGAGGGTGGGGAGAATGCACATGTCCATTCGTTTCAGTGAAAGAGGGAGAGATCCCTTAATTAAATGTTTCATCGACCAGTAGCTCTTCCAGGCATTTTCGGTGCGTCGAGCAACTTCTTTATCTTGTCTTGCCTGGAAAGAGACTATCTGGCCGAGGTATATGTATTCATGGACATATTCCATCACCACACCCCCAATTTCAATATTACGCTCGGCGCCGTTCGTCATCAGTTTTGTCTTGGTCATGTTCATTGAAAGCCCGACTTGGAGACTGGCATCGCTCAGTTGGTCGAGCATTAGGATTAGCTTTGCTGCTGAGGAAGAAAAAAGGACAATGTCGTCGGCGAAACGAAGATTAGTTAACCTCTTTCCGCCGACGACAATACCCTTATCTTGGCAATATTGGTTTACTTCTTGGAAAACTTCTTCCAACGTAGTGAAGAGTTTGGGAGATAGCGGGTCGCCTTGCTTGACTCCTCTATGAATGGGAAATGCAGGTCCGGTGGTAGTTAGGCGTATGGCTGCTGTGCTGTTAGCAAATATAAATTGTGTTATACATGTTCTGTGTAATATATAATTTCGAATAAAAGGATCAAATGATATCGTCATTCGTAATATCATATCGCAATAGGATAATTCTAGTTTAGAATGGGTCAAAATCAACAGTTTCGATTCGTAGCAAGCAACTTTGAATTTCCAAAAGTCTAATTATGCAGTTTTGGTTTTCATCAAATCCGGCTCGAGTGTCCTTTGAGTATTTTTCGCATTCCTCAGTTTCAGATTCGGCCATCCACGCGCAATAGAAAAAATCACCCTGTAAATGCATCTATATTTAGTTTACAAAATAGCACTGAAATCTTAATGCATAACAAGACCGAAACCAAAATGTTGAGGAATGCGTGGAAACGCAGCTGATCCGGCGGTGTGCTTAGACATGTACATTAACCTTTAAAAGGAGAGAGTTGGTAATAAAAGTCATTGAACCCAATGTCAATGGAGCCCTCCGTACTAGCCGCCATTAGATAAATAAGTCGATAAACAAATACATTTACATGTTGTTATTATTGGAGGTTTAAATTGGATGACCTTAAAGAAACATTTGACCTTACGCGAAGGTAACATAAGGGTGAACGGGGTAGTCTTGTAAGAATATTGGTATTTTATTAATTCATTTTGATTAATCATTTCTGGCGACGTATATTAATGGTGGTAAATAAAAAAAAACTTAACAGATTTATTCATTTTTCGAATTTCATCTGTAATCCTTCAGAATCTGATAAAATTTTACCTAAGTTATCTGGTGGTCTACCATGACGTCTTAAAGCAGTTTTGTTGTTATCTTATTCCAGAGTGGGTAAGAGATGGCGCTAGGCATTCTCTATAGCTCTGTCTCTTTCTGACAATGGAATGAAAATTGCATTATGACGTCATAGTAACCCCCCGAAGTCACAACAAAATTAGGTGAATAGGTACAAAGCTCGTTCTAAATAATTTCTAAGGTCATGTGATATTATCTAAACAACTATTCACAAATAAATTGTATTTATATGAAAATATCACACGAAGTTCGTGTTTATAATCTTGTGTAGAAGCACGCACGGATTAACGTGATTCAACCAAAATATAGTTTTTCTACCTAAATAATCTAAATGCTTTGACACCGTTACACTTTCCTATTTTCTTTATTTGATTCCACAGCAAGGGAAACATATTACATATAATCACGCCTGTAATCCACGCAGGGTTGGCCAGAGGTGTAACTAATAGTATATCCACATTTTACCAGTTATGTTTCAGTTCCATGTAAAAGGGGGTGAGTTTTGCCATCAACCGGGTACAAGTCCAAACTCTGTGGCAGCTACTGAGCAATTTCTGATGAAATAACCCAATAACATTCTGCCCAACCTGGGAATCGAAACTAATACCCAGACCAGTAAAAGCCAAACTCAAAATCCTTTGCAAAAATGGCAACAAAAAGTTCAAGTAAAAGAACCGAACGCGTAGTACTTAGCTTTTGTGCTACGACGTCGTAGCAAGCGTAGCAGGCCAGCTACGGCGTAGCAAAGAGGCAACGGCGGACTCCTAACCTTGTGTAGAAACAGTTGTTTTATTTACTTTTAAGCGCATCACACAGGCGCAGGTCGTGCGCGGGTCGGGTGAAGCGCGGGTGACGTGCGGAACCTAACCCGCGGCCGATCCGCGCCCACTTTCTGTGTGTGATGCACTTTAGTTAAAACTTCCTTATACGTGCAGTCCTTTCACAGATAAACCTCCAAACACATAGATACACAGATAGACCTCTAAACACTGTCAAATCATTATGATATTTATTTTCATAACTATGAGGGGGCTTTTAGATTGCTTCCACTGGCAAGCCTGCCAAAATTTCATTGGTCTTTATTCTAATTGCAATAAGGCTGGTATTTTCAGAATACATAATTTGTAAAAAAAACCGGCCATCTTGGAAATACTTCAAACCCCAAAAAGGTTTACTAAGTCACAAAACCGTCTATTTGTGACCAAAAACCAACAAATTAATATTCTCTAATATTATATTTTAGTCTCCATTTTCCTTTAATGTATTCAAAATCGCTGTGTGATCTATCGACTTTTTTTTTTTTTTTTTTTTTCGGATGGGAAATCATCAAATGACTTCTTCCGCTCTGGGCGGAGCGGAAGGGAGTGTCAGACTTGTACTGACTAAAACCCATCCATGTTCCTTCTTAGCCCTTTGCGTTCCAGGGGCACGGTATCTCTTTCGAACAACCCGCAGCCCTGGCAGGCATCGGCCCTCTCGGACCCCTTCCGATTTGCTGACATCTCCTTGAGGCGCGCGTGGAACACGAACGCGCCGTCGGCACGGTCTGTCGTCATAAGACGGACGGACGGTGAGCTAGCCCATTACTCACCGTCCACAGGCCCGCGCCTACGGTGGCCGGGGGCCACTGGTTGCCCCCCGACGCCCGGGGCGTCTCCCGCGGCGGCTGGGACGTGAGGTTCTCTCCCTCTCACGTTCCGCCACCTCCTTCGCTAGCATGACTGCTTCGCAGAAGGAGGCGACGGCTTCCCATTCCCTCTCGCTCCGGACCATGGATTGAACCAGGGCCGGACGCGAGAGGTCGCCGCCGCCAATCGCCGCTACGAGGACACGGCGGTGCTCAGCCCAAGCGGGGCATAGCTCCACAGTGTGCTCCACCGTGTCCTCCGGCCGATCCTCGCAGTGGTGACACCCGGGCGTTTCCTCCCGCCCGATTCGGTGCAGGAACCTCCCGAAATACAAACGAAATACTTCAAACCCCAAAAAGGTTTACTAAGTCACAAAACC
Source organism: Cerastis rubricosa (assembly GCA_949152445.1). Classification (NCBI taxonomy): domain Eukaryota; kingdom Metazoa; phylum Arthropoda; class Insecta; order Lepidoptera; family Noctuidae; genus Cerastis; species Cerastis rubricosa. The sequence goes on along the minus strand of OX424524.1, from coordinate 16,147,058 downwards.
GTCTATTTGTGACCAAAAACCAACAAATTAATATTCTCTAATATTATATTTTAGTCTCCATTTTCCTTTAATGTATTCAAAATCGCTGTGTGATCTATCGACTTGAGCGTCGGATTATGTAAAGTGGGTTCAGTAGCAAATATTTATGATTTGTGCGAGACCCATCTTAAAGGCGTAATGTTATGCGGACAAAGCCCTTCTTAGCTATTATGTAGGGAAGGCAGATGGACCGATTCGGAAGTTTGTGTGTGATTTATTTTGGAAGATGGACCCCTGAGGAAGCGATATTGTTTAAGGTTTTAGGGATTCGTGAATGGAGGTTAATGGCAGGCTGTTTTGTTTTTCATGATAATATTTTAACGAAAACCATCACAGGGATTTTTTTTTGTCAAAAATGGGCGTAGAATATCAATGAAAATGCAATCATGCAAAACACAACAGCCTTCCAACTACCCCCCTTTTTACCGTTGGGAAATCATTAAATGACCCCGCCCACTCTGGGCAGAGCGGAAGGAAGTGTCAGATTTGTACTGAATAAAACCCATCCATGTTCCTTCTTAGCCTTTTGTGTTCCAGGGCCGCGGTATCTCTTTCGAACAGTCCCACAGCCCTGGCAGGCATCGGCCCTCTCGGACCCCTTCCGTCTCGGACCCCTTCGGTTCCATCTACCCTCTTAGAGGCTGATGATACTATGTTACCTCATTTTTCTTCAGGTCTCTAGAACTTGACCTTATGTTCCCTTATTTTATGTTAGCCATATTTAATTTTATTTCACGTACACATTCATGTATAAGACTATGTCCAATTAATTGTAAAAACGATCTCAATATCAACGATCTCATAATCGGCCCAGCCATGCCTAACCGGATGCAGCTGAGTATTTTACATGGAGCGCACGCCTATCTGACCTCCACAACTCAGTTAGTACTAGGTTAAACGCTACCCTTTGGTAAGACTGGTTATCATAGACTCCAAAAACGAAATCTTCGACATTTTGAAAGTTAATTCGGTTAATTCAAAATTAATGCTTTAAGTTTGAATTTGATTGAAGGCCTGCGAATCTTTTACATTCATTCCAAACATTGAAACAGAACACGAGCCAGATTCTATAAAAAATTAGGCACTCCATATAATTATTTCCGAAAACCCTCAACAGAGCAATCCTGAACAAATCGCGATAGTTTATTTAAACCAGTCCATTATTTGGACAAACCACAGTAATGGTCGATTTCCTCGCAGATTACGCTTTAATTATTCAAAAAACAATGGACTGGAACACGCAATGGTCTGCACCTGAAACCTAATTGAATCTCGACGGGTCATGGAAATTGTGTTACTTTTTGTATTGGCTACAAATGTTAGTCATTAGTACCAACATTTGAAATCAAACTCACAAAACAGACATCAAACTATTTTCTCCAGGTGACCAAAACGTTTTTTTAAGTATACTGCCTCACTCCTGGGTAACGGGTAGGACGCCTTTGCCCAGGAGTGGGGCAGTATATTAAAAAAAAAGATTGTGGTACCTTCCACTTTTCTTGATGTTGCGCCTCTTCTTGCAAATTAATGCGGAAGCTTTTCAAAGCACCCCGCCATCTTCTCTAGGTCTGCCTATCTTGCTGTCTAAGGCATATGATATGCGGGCATATAGCCTTGCACATGCCCCGTTCAATTTTAGTAATTGCACTTTAATTAAAAATTGCAACATCGTTATGATGAAAAAATATTCAGATGTTCCATACAAAACTTTTTTACCAACTTCACTAAAATACACATAGGCCAGCTGATACAAGATGTACAAAGGTTGCTAGTTTTTACGGTTTTGTTAGTGACATATCACAGATATTTTAAAATGAAATAAAAATATTATCTTGTTTTAGAAAACTTCATTTTCAGTAACTTTGTAGATACCAGTATCGACCCCGGAGACTGCAATTCAAAAACATTTTAAAATTGATAGTACAAAGATATAAAACTGTCAAAATAGTATGAAAACATGTTGTAAGATAGGCTCGATGCCAACGAAACGTTTTGAAAGGCTACACGGGCAGATGAGAGAGATTTTTAAGTAGTGTTTTATTTTGTGCCAGTACCATTTTGAACGACATACTAACACTAATTTCAAACCAACAACTGCCCATCATCATTGCCACCATCTTGGGCACGTATGCTACCCTGGTATACGTGAATCTCATCCAGGTGATCCAAAATTGTTTTATAGGTCATCTGGCTATCAAATGCGAGTCAGTTATCTCTTCTCTCTTATCAGTAAATAAAAACTTCATCAACTCCGTTTAGATCATAGAAATAAATTCGTTTTAATAACTGTACTATTTGTTCGATACATCGAACTAACTGATTAATATTGATAAGGTAAGATAAGGCGCATTAGATAGTGCATGTAGTGCTCTTCTTTAAATGATGGTCACTTAGACTTAAGTTTGAAATGTTTTCCTATAAATATGATACTGTTCTCACTGTTGACGAGCCAAATTAATTAAATAAATAAAGAGGTGACTGGAGATGAAGAGTCATAGAGTAGCATGGAAGAAAAAGACATGCCCCAAATGAATTGGGAATGATGATGAGAAGTAACCGAATAAGCATATTTTGAATAATAATTTGCTTGTTCGGCTAGTAGCTAATTTTGAACCAATAATTGGTCCAAACATTTCCATAGCCACAATCAGGTTTTTTCCTCTGTCGACGAAACCAAATTATTAATTAGCGTGCTTTAATTCTACCCTGCCAGTTTGTTACACACAAAACGTAACTCTGTTAGCTTACTTTAAGCTTTCTTTTTCTTTAAAAAGGATTTATTTTGTTAGTTATTTCACGTAGAAATGGAAACGCAGGTGGGAACACAACTAATGAGGAGATTTAATATTATTAATTACGGCTTTTATAGGCACTTGAATGTTGGCAAAGTATTTTGTAGCAGAGCTAGGTTTTGAATAGCATGTTTTTAGGCTACATTTATTATTTGGGTTAGGTTTCATGTTGACTTTGATAAGGTCGTTTTATTTTTTATTTATTGTACGTGGTTCAGTATTTTATATTTATGAAAGTTTTATGGGCGTGTTAAATAAAATATGCTAACATGTACGCATAATTATGACGCAAGTTATGCAATAGTATTGTTGGTACAGCTGTTATTGAGGTATTTTACTTGATAAAATCTTAAATACCTATAATATACATAAATTGATATTTTTGAGCTATTTTAAATTGCTATGATTGTGCTATTTTACTTAAATTCCTTTATTTACTGTCAGACAACGCAAAGCCTAAACTGATGGATCCAGAAGAATTTTTTTTTTAACACAAGATTGCAGTGGGAATTGATTAAGGAAGGATTTTTGGGAATTTACCTCCACACGTGTTAAATCGGGGATGAAATTTAATCTCGTAATTCGCCATTTTTACCCGACTGAGGAGGTTATAATGTGTTTATCAGCCTACACACGGCGTCCCACGACTATGTCACACGGAAGGAAAGTACCATAAATATTGTATTTAGGGACTTGTACTGAAAGACGACTTCATTTAGATTTATTAAATAAAATAAAACGCCTGCCGGAACCGGGAAATGAACCCGCCAAATGTGAAAAAAAACACACGATGTATTTTACTAAATGGTCGAAATGAATGAATAATCTTAAGAATTATTTTTGTCTAAGTAAAATTGCATCTTAAATAAAAGGAACACGATGCAATATAACATTATATTTAAAAGTTAGTTTTTGAAAATGAATACTTAGTAGACTTATCTCTGACTTTGCCGCACTTCCAACAACATTATCATTTCAAGTGTTTACTAGCGAGTACTCAAGAAAAACAAATGATTTCCTTGTACGAAGAGCGCGATAAAAAAAATGTGAAACGTAAATTGTAGTACTTGTATGCATTCCTTTGTGAGCTCACGTTTTTCAACAGTCTCGTCTGTGTAGATGCGTACTCCGTTGACTCTTGAGTGATTCCTGTCCTCCCCTGTTGTTTATATGTAGTACTTTTTAGGGTTCCGTACCCAAAGCGTCTGAGACTTCGTTGTCCGTCTTACGTTCGTCCTTCCGTCCGGTTGTCACCAGGCTGGATCTCATGAACCGTGATGGTTAGCCAGTTGAAATTTCTACAGGTTACATATTTCTGTACCCGCTATAACAACAAATATTAAAAACAGAATAAAATAAATATTTAAGGGAGCCCCCCACTAAAAAAAACACTTTTTTGTAGAATAAAATAAATATTTGAATATTTATTTTATTCTACAAAAAAGTGTTTTTTTTCTCGTTTTTTATAAAAAATGGTACGGAACCCTTCGTGCGTGAGTCCGACTCGCACTTGGCCAGTTTTTAATATTTATTTTTATTTATTTAGGATCTCCAACAAAGGATGTACATAGATCATGTGAAATAACCTATGGGCTTCAAAAATTTCACGTATGTGTACTCCTCCACTTACGGGAGACCACAGCATGCATAATTGAATTTAAATAAAAGTTTAAGAGACTTAACATTGAAAACACATCAGATGATATTAAATAAATGAAGAACAAAATTAAAATGAATAATTACTCGTATTATATTATTTAATGAAAATGTTGTTTAATCATTTTGGTACCCGCTCAAACCAAGCAGCAATGTTGCTCGGATCAAAATTGTTGAGCACGTATTACTAGTTTTTGCCCGCGGGTTTGCTCTTGTAAATTTAGAATTTGATTGACTATAAACATCTCGAACACGTGGCGCTATCTATTATCATAAGAACGTTATTGTTGTTCGTAATTTCATTTCACAATGTACGTGAAACGTACGTACGTGTACGTGTATGTGTGTACTCTATGTCTGTTTTTGTACACCTGAACAACGTATATGTAAAATTTCAGGATGATCTGTGGTTTTGGCGTAAAGAGGTAACAAACAAACAGACTTACTTTCGGATTTATAATTCTAATTAAGATTTTTAAATTAAAATCATAAATTTTATGGTCTTCCTTTTACGTAAGGAACTATGTTATTTGAGAACCAATCAGCCCTGTGATCCCATTCAACCGTTGTCACAAAATAAATATTGTGTGTTTTTTCACATTTGGCGGGTTCGATTTCCGGTTAAGGCAGGCGATAATTTAAAAATCTTTGAACACAGTTAATTTTATTTAAAAAATCTAAATAAAGTCTTCTTTCAGAAAAACTCCCAAAATTCAATATTTAAGGTCCTTCCGTGTGGCACAGACGTGGGACCTCCTGTATTTGAATGTGTGTTCCTTTGTGGCACTCTAGAGACCAAAAGCGTGGACCAATTTTGATGAATCTTCCGTCAATCGATTTGTCTTACTCTTGCAAGTGGTGAATGGCGAATGGGAAGTCCTATCGGGCATTTGGGCAACCTAAAATACCCTTAAAAGTCGACATGCAATTGTTTTACCGTCATTGGGATATTTGTTTTGTTTTAGACCTGGCAATCTTCTAGTTACGCAGATATTGGAGGTCAAAGTTACAACTTTTTCACAAGTATTTTTTTTAAATACGGTTTTCAATCATATTAGTTTACTTTAAATAACTCTTGTTTGAGTGCGTTTCATCGAGTCCTAACATTAATATTGATTTTTCACCCCAAAAAAAGTGATTTCCCAGCAATAATACATATTTGCGTAGAGCAACTTAGTTTGATGTATAGAATACTTGGATGACAGCTTTGTGAAAAGTCTATTTAAACCTTGTATAATATCTTATATTCAATACTCATTCAGTAAGCTAACCGTCTAGTCTGTAACAATAAATGCGTTGGAGTGTAACGTATCTTTATCTGTTACGTTCAGCTTGGGTGCACGTTAAGGTATTTGGTTGATGGTAAACCTCCTACCGTATTTTTGCATATAGATCTTCGACGATTTTCCTAAAGATACATGACATCACGACTGTAATCCTAGATGGGTTAGGCAGTGTAGCTCACTCACCTTTCGCTGGTAAAGTTAAAAAAAGAAGAATAAAATTAAGAAACGTTTATTCCTGGTTACATCCGTGTTACAAAGTATATTACTTTGCCAAACTGTAAGTTTGTTGGCAGATGTAGCTCCCATACACAATTTTACATATTTACTTAACAACTTGTGGGTATTTTTCCATCAATAACAGCGATACTTTTTGACCTACAACAAAAAACACAATTATGTAACACAAAGGTTGACTATAACGTAATGCTAATAACATTTTAGTTGCGTAACAGCATTTCAATTCACAGCGGTGAAGCGGTGTTTAGGTCCCATGTAATAGGGGGCTAGCCTATTGCCATCAACCGGTCACAAATCCGGACTCCGTACCTACTGACAGACAACACACCCGCCAGAGTGGTGTGTTTTTTGTCAGTATGACGAGGATCCTCTCCTTTTAATGGAAGAGGATAAATTATGAAAAAACCCAATAACACTTTGCTCGACCTGGATATCGAGCTGATGCTCAGCGGTTTCGCTTGCGACCACTAGACGAGGCAGGCTTATCTGAACTAATATTATAAAGAGGAAAGATTTGCTTGTTTGTTTGTTTGCATTGAATAGGCTCCGAAACTACTGGTCCGATTTGAAAAATTCTTTTAGTGTTAGATAGCCCATTTATCGAGGAAGGCTATAGGCTATATATCATCACGCTTCGACCAATAGGAGTGGAGCAGCAATATTTTTTTTTGCCAAAACGGGGATAAGGTGACGCAAACGAAGTTGCGCCGGACAGCTAGTTAAATATTAATTGATACCTTTTCGATAATAGATTCTTCAGCAACACTGAGGTGAGGTAGGTAGGTCTTCTGGGTAAGTTGGGTAACAAACCTTCTACGAGTTCGCTAACAGTCTTCTATTCTTTGTCTATGCAACAGTTCTTCAAGATACTTTTCACTTAGCAAGCTAAGTAGAAGATATTATTGTCTTTAACACAAATATGAAGGAGCTTCAGAAACTCCATTAAAACGCACGATAAACATTGACATAAGCTATAATAATTATAAATCCAAATATTCCATAATTAGTCCTGAGACCATAATTGAAAATATCTCTTAATTAAAGATAAACATGCCTTGTGGGGATGGAATCCATATGAATAAAAATCAATTGCACGTGTATGAAGGATCCTCACTTGAAAATGTCTCGACTGATTTGCGTGAAGTTTCATTGTGTTCGTAATTGTCAGGACAAGGTTTGTATGAAGGACTAGCTGTTTCCCGTGACGTTCCTCTGCGATATTACTTCCCTATTTGTATTGGACAACGGACCCAACCCAGACCCAATGCTACCCAATGGTTGACTGGTAGAGAATGCCTTGTGGCATTAAGTCCGCCTATGTACCGCTATGGTACATGAAGTTTAAATAAATAAATAAATAATAATTACAAGGGTTTCAATTTTCTTTGCACGAAACGTTAAAGTAGGTAGACTAAGTAGCCTTACTCCTTATAAATTCAGCTATCCGTCAGTACAAGTACCGGTAAAATAAGTTCAGCCGTTTCGGAAATTAGCCTGACCAAACCGAGATACAGACCGACAGACCGACAGGCAGACAATCATGAAATAAATTGTTTTTTATTGTTGTAAATACCGTTTAAACTTTCATAAGCATTAAGAGCGTTTATACCCTACGGCATTTCATACAAACTTTCAAGTCGTTATTTTCCGAAATGACTGAACAGATTTTAATGAAACTTCCTACGCATAAGCAGTATACATAGGTCTAAAAAAATTAAATTAAAAATTTAAAAAACCCCCGACACAAAAAAACCTCTAAAAAGCCAAAAATAAATTAATCCAAGCGTCGTAGCGTCGGGGGTCCGCTTTGTTCTGTGCTTGTACTAAGCGGTCTTCTTAGCGGTCCCCCGACGCTACGACGCTTGGATTAATTTATTTTTGGCTTTTTAGAGGTTTTTTTGTGTCGGGGGTTTTTTAAATTTTTAATTTAATTTTTTTTCATGCTTTTTAAACTTATTTTATTTTTTCCTAGCCTTGACTGTCCTAGTCCTGGTTAACGAAACCAAGGAAAGATATAAATTAAACAAAATATAAATTTTGGGGGGAGGGGGTGCACCCCCCCCCCCCTCAGCAATGCCAAGTGGCAATGGTGACAAGCGACAACATTTCAAATTTCAAATAGACTAAATGTGAAATTTTTTTAATCCCTACATCAACTAGAAAAGAGGTGATGATCTTCAAACGGCTGAGCAGATTTTCATGAAACATAGCTAAGAACACTCTCGATTAAAATACCTTTCAAACGACACCACTTTTATCCAAATCGGTTCATCCGTTTAGGAGCTACGATGCCACAGACAGACACACAGATACACAGATACACAGATACACACGTCAAACTTATAACACCCCTCTTTTTTGGTCGGGGGTTAAAAAGTTACTAAAAACATTTTCGAAAAATGGCTGAAAAATGGCTGCAGAATAATAATTTGATTATGAATCTTGATAAAACAGTATTAATGACATTTCAACAAAGAATTAATTATAATCTGGATTTAAATATTAAATACAATGACAAAACTATTAATGAAGCTAAAGTGACTAAATTTCTTGGACTAAACATAGAAAACACTTTAAAATGGAATTCCCATATTGATAAAGTATGCAGTAAGCTGAACCAACATTCTTATGCTTTGCACATGTTAAGTAAAACGGCCAATCGAGCAACAGTCTTAACAGCGTATCATGGGCTAGTAGCTTCAACATTGAGATACGGAATTATATTTTGGGGCAATGCCACGGGTAAAGATATGGTATTTAAGTGCCAAAAAAGGTGCATACGAGCTATTTATAATTTGCAGACAACAGACAGCTGCAAACCGTTTTTTAAAAATACGAAAATATTAACTATGCCGTCGTTGTATATCTATGAAACGTCTATGTTCGTAAAAAATAATTTACATAAATTTGCTCGAGTAACTAGTCAGCGCCGTTGTGATCGGTTACAAACAGTCGGATCTAGCACTGCACTATACAAAAACAGTATTTTTGTAATGGCTCCAAAGGTCTATAATAAATTACCAAAATGTATAAGGAGTGAAGATAATGTAGTAAAATTCAAAAGAAAATTACATTCATTTCTAATAGATAAGACGTATTACTCTATCGAAGATTTTTTAAATGATAAAATATGACATTACCAGCCCTTTATTATAATTTATTTTTAATTTATTCATGAATAGTACATTTAATTGACATTGTTTACAATATTACAAAATTTGAGATTTTATATAATTTGATTTTTATATAATTTGCTATATTTGTACACCAATTTCATTGGTAGGACATAGAGTTCAACAAAACTGTATGAATAAGACCTTTTTTTAATACCTGTGTTCACAAATAAAGATGATTTGATTTGATTTGATTTGATTTGAAAATAATGTTACAGCTAAATTTGACCGATTTTTAATTATCTATAGAAACAGAAATTTCCAATTATCTTCATTTTTAAAAGACTTTTCGAAAATGTTTACGCTCTTAAGTAAAAAACTGTTATTTTGGCATAGCAAACAGTTAGACAGGGTTATTCCGAACCTGACCCGAAATAGACGTATTGGTTAGATGGATACACTTCAATGTTATTTATATAGATAAATTTTAACTTTTTTGAGCATAAGTTGCCAAGCGCTATTTCCATTGTCTTCTTTAGTAAATGTTATTAATTAAAATTGATACACAATAGATCTTGATAATTACTCAATTGGCTTTGTTAACAAAAGGTTCAGTTTGTGAGGTGACAGTATTGTTTGTGTAGCTTTTGTTTGTCGCTTGCAATTGTTTTGCAGAATGCTGCTGGTAATTAAATACAAATGTCTTTGTAATTGCAGTTTTTTTTATAATCCAGAGATATTCTGTTGCACAGCATTATACTAATCGGCATTATACTAATCGGTATTATATTATTATTTTTTTTTGGTCAAAGTTCCCAAAATGTAAATGTGGCGTCACTAGGGGGAGGCCTTTGTCCAGCAGTGGACGTCTTTTGGGCTGAAATGATGATAATATTTTTTTATTGATAACATTACACCTGTAACAATAATTCCTGTTAGGCAGCGGTGTACCCAATAGCAAACCAATATATTGCAATCTCATGTAATGGGGAGTCTTATTTGATATACAGAGTGAATTTTTCAAATAGGCATGAATGGCCAAATCCGAAACTATGAGGAATAGCCAATAATATTCAAAGGATTCTCGAACTCGATTTGCGATGAAAACTAAAACTGAATCATTCGATTTTTAAAAAAACAATATTCCTAGCCAGGAATCGAATCCATTGATTTCGGAAAAAAATACACATAGTATTATTCCACCATTCGATATTTCTCACGGAAACGTACCACCAAGATAAAAGGTAGTAGACAACAAGTGAAAAAAAAGGAATTCATTTCGAGGGACTGAGTTGGATCCCGAGAGCAGCCAAGGATTCTAGAGTAGAATCCCGAACGTAGCAAGGGATTCGAGATTCACTGAGCATGGTCCACATGTGTGATAAAAACCGGCCAAGTGCGAGTCGGACTCGCACACCAAGGGTTCCGTACCATTATTTATAAAAACGAGCAAAAAAAGTCACTTTTTTGTATGGGAGCAGCCAGCATATTTATTTTATTCTATTTGTTGTTATAGTGGCAACAGAAATACATAATCTGACTTCGCTGTCCGTCCGTCCGTCTGTCTGTCACCAGGCTGTATATCATGAACCGAGATAGTTAGCAGTTGAAATTTCTACAGATTATGTATTTCTGTTGCCGCTATAACAACAAATACTAAAAACGGAATAAAATAAATATTTAAGAGGGCTCCATACAAAAAAAAAGTTTTTTTTTGCTCGGTTTTATAAATAATGGTACAGAACCTTTTGTATGCGAGTACGACTCGCACTTGGCCGGTTTTTCAGTTTGTCGCTGTGAATAACGTGGAGAACTCCCCATCTTATGTATCCCTGGATCCACCCAAACCTATCTTTTCCCTATTATGTTTCAAAGAACAAATTCACCACACATCTTCCTGCCCTTCTCCCTTGTTACCTCCAAGAACAAATTGCCACGATAATGACTTAACTTAATTATCAAAACCAACTTGGTAGCCGTGTAAAACTTGGTACACTCCGTGCCGAGATAAGTGCACCCAATTCCGGCCACTAAGTACGGAAGTACGGTGGGCTGGTGGGCTGTTAACTTGCACGGCGGTGGATTAACACTCTCGTGGAGGAAATTTGAATTTAATTAGTATTTTATACGGTTATTATGAGGTTGAGGTGCGTTTAGGTTTTACCCGAATTAATTGTAAAGACTGTTTCCTAAGAAAACTGGTGGATTTCGTGTAAGAAAGAAAATAGGTAATTTTTACATATTATTAAATAAACTCGCTTTCCGCCGTCAGTACGCTTAGATCTTTTAAACTACGTAACGGATTTTGATGTGGTTTTCATTAATATACAGAATGATTGAAGAAGAAGGTTTATATGTTTGTATAATTTATCCCTGAAAAACACATAAAAATTTTAACGCGAATGAAATCGCGGGCAGCAACTAGTATAGTATAAATTAGACGGTGATCCCGGTGTGGAGTTGAATATTTGACTTGATTTTGTATTGATCAACTAAATAATCAAACTTTTTTTTTGTGTTAACATTGTTACTGAAAAAACACTTACAACCTCTCACAGGTAGCTTGTTTACATCACATTTAATCACTTTTGTTCTATGACTTTTGGAAATTTACAAAAGTAAAAAAACACATCATTCATAGTAAATAATCAGCTGATCGCGTCAATATCTATGAGCAGTCTATAAATTTTTCCGAATCTTCAAAAGTGATGTGATGTAAAGAAGCTACTTTTAAGAGGTTGTTAAGAATTTTTCAATATCCCTCTAGTTAAGTAATGTCATAATATTACCTGACATCCATATCATATTACGCTACGACAAATAGAAGCAGAGCAGCAATTAATAATGTTTCAAAATCGGGGAAAATGTGACGCATACGAAGTTGCGCGGGACAGCTAGTACAACTGTATAATAATATTATGTTTGTTTAGTTGAACGCGCTAATTTCAGGAACTACAAGTTCGAATTGAAAAATTCTTTTAGTGGTGGATACTCCATCTATCAAGGAAGGCTATAGACTATATAAAATCACGCTACGACCAATAGGCGCGGAGCATCAATGAAAAATAAAGCAATAACGGGAAAAATTGTGACGAAGATGAAGTTGCGCGCGGAGTTTGGTGTCAGCAAGTGTGTAATAAAAAGCCACACGTAAGACGAGAGCCTATTGCCATTAGGGAAGTACAGTTTATTTGGCATACATTTTTATTTAAAAAAAATACGTTGCCTCTCACTAGTAATTTCTCCTGTATCGTGGGTGCGTTTACAAACATTTAGAGTCACATACACAAACAGCCAGACCCGGAACAACTATCTTTAGGCCATACAAATATTTATTCCGTGCGGGGATCGAACCCGCGACATACAGCGCAGCAGTCGATCGCTCAGCCACTGCGCCAACCGTGCAGTAAAAAATATTCAACTACTTAATGTCTATAAATAAGAGACAGAGATACATAAGAGATAGTTGAACATAAGAGACAGCTGACCTTTGCAATGAGAATGAATAGCATTGAGAAATAAAGATTGATTTATTTTTCAATCTCAGAAGATTGGTCACAAAGTCCAGATTAATATTGACGGGACGATTAAGGTACGAAGACATCAAGTGTCCGTATTCACTTACACTAAGCCTAATATCATCTGCCTGCCTTTTCCCAAACTATCTTGGGGTCGGCTTCCAGTCTAACCGGATGCAACTGAGTACCAGTATTTTACATGAAGCGACTGCCTATCTGACCTCGACAGCTCAGTAACTGGGTAATACGATACCTCTTAGTAAGACTGGATGTCAGACTTTTGACATCTGACTTCGTAACAACTGTCAAAAATCAACAAATGACAGCCGGGACCAACGGCTTAACGTGCTTTCCGAGGCACGGAGGAAACTCGGTATGTTATTATGGTCACCCATCCACGGAAAACCTCGGCAAGCATCGACGCATGCGGCAGTTATTAGTTAGCCACGAGCTCCTCGGCAAGCACGACATAACCTTAAAGATCGACCCGTGCGGCTATTATTATTTTTAGCCCCTTATTATTTTAAGACCCTTGACCAAGCCGAAAGGCACTTGTTCTTCTCGCAATTAAGATCATTTGTTGTTGTAGACTACACCTGGAAACTTTTTAGTTACGGAGATATTGGAGGTCAAAGTTCCAACTTTTCCACTTGTCAAAAAATATTTAGTTTTTAATGTTATAAGTTTACTTTAAATACCTCCAAGACCCTGTCCTATTTAATGCATCCATTCAATAGGACATGGTCTTGCGAATCTTTCAAAACTTTTTTCTAAAATACTAGTTTTGAAGGTTGCAAATTAACTTGAAATACCTCCATGACCCGTTTACTATTCAATGCATTCATCAGCACAATGTTTTGAGTCCGTTACACTGAGTCCTACCGTCATTCATCATTTCAGCCGAAAGACGTCCACTGCTGGACATAGGCCTCCCCCAACGCCACATGGACATAGGGGGGGTTTTGCCATAATCGCCACGCTTCGCTTGGCAGGTGGGTTGGCGATCGCAGTACGGTTGTTACAAAAGCACAGAGAACGCTGCTGCCCATTCTCTGGCAAGTCCCTTAGTCGCCTCTTACGACACCCACGGGAAGAAATGGGATGGTGCTATTCTTTACGTCCGACACCATACAGAACGTTCTACCGCAAGTCCTACCGTAAACCGTGATAATTCGCAGAAAAAATAAAGTTGTTTCCCAACTTTTGCGTAGGGTTACTTAGTTTGATGTACAGAATACTCGGTTGACAACTTCGTGAAGGGTTCGTTGTTTACACCTTGTATAATACAGCATTTTTTTTTGTTACTAATAACTTTTCCATGGAGATGGAAAGGCCACATGTTAACGAGTACTAAGGAAAAGTGGAGTAAAATTGTGACAGACTGGTATCCCAGAGATGGAAAAAGGAAGCTGGGAAGACAACTTAGATATGTGAAGATGAGTTGAAGCTTACAGCGGACCCTAACTGGAGAAGGGTTGCCAGAGATAGAACACAATGGAAAATGTTAAAGAGGAGGCCTTTGCCAAGAGGCACACTGAGCTTAGAGATATCCTCTAAATGAGGAAAACAAAACCGTCAAAACAGACGGAAGTTCAGGATAAAAGGCTTATTGATTGATTGAACTTTTCCTTGCCTATGAACTTTTAGTCTGAAATAAATATATTCTGTTTTTTTTTTCTTTTTTTTATAAAATTTGTTTTTTTCTTATATATTATTTTGTAAAAATATTTACCGTACTGCGATCGCCAACCCGCCTGCCAAGCGTGGCTATTATGGCAAAACCCTCCAAAACGTCACTGTGGCGACAATTGGGGGAGGCCTATGTCTAGCAGTGGACGTCTTTTGGGCTGAAATGATGATGATGATGATGAAAAATATTTAAAAATATAATATATATTTTATATAATATATATAAATATAATAAGTATGTATAGAAATGAATAAATATATTATTATTACTATTTAAAAAAATATTAGATTACCTTATCTATCTACAAATAAAGATACCTCCAGATAGACGCGACACGACATTCCGACGCGCGACGTGATTTCTATTCCTAGTTCAATTTATATGAGAGCGCAATCTTACACACATCCGTGATATGTCACGATGTGACGTGATATGTCGAGTTAGTCGCGTCTGTATGGGAAAGCCTTAATACAGAAGAGTAAAGGTTAGAACTTACAGTTATTCAGCAATAGATTGTCGATTTCTGTTTTTTTTCGGCTACTTTGTTATTTGGAAATAAGGTTTCAATTTGTTTACTAATGATTTTTTTATTAGCTGTTGTTTAAGTTCAAACAAAGTTCAAGTTCAAGTTGAGATCAAAACAAAAAGAAAAAAGTCGGATGGAATACAGACATAACCTCTAATTTGTTTAGAAGTCGTTTAAAAAGCTTCAAGGGTAGTTCTCTCGAAAAGATCGGTGAAAGACTCATTCATATGCAAGAATGACTTTTTTTCTTTTTTAGGATGCGAAATCATCAAATCACTTCTCCCGCTCTGGGCGGAGTGAAAGGGAGTGTCAGACTTGACTGACTAAAAACCCATCCATGTTCCTTCTTAGCCCTTTGTGTTCCAGGGCCACGGTCTCTCTTTCGAAGAACCCGCAGCATGCAGGAATGTCTCAATCCTTCTTAAACTTAGCAGCTTTCTATGTAACGACCCTGAGAAATGGACAAAGTGATTCACCGAGTGGGTCCCATTAAAGATAGATGACATTGTGGCAGACCATAGTGAATATGAAGGGAGGAGATTGACTCTTGCTGAAAGAACTCATTCGTCGACTAGCAAAGTCAGAATTGTGTAGAAAAGAGAAAGGGCTTTGACATGCACTTGCGACAATACAGACTAGTAGACTCCATAACTTTGTCAAGAACACTCTGGAACATCGTTCAAAAACTACCCTCAAATAAAACACACCCATAAAATGAATGGGATGAGTGAACGAAGAACAATCGCAGTTCCTTGTTCGGTCCCATTCGATTATCGCAGTCGTTTGTGTTCCAAACTACTGTTGTAAGTGGAGAAACGATGTTGATTGTTTTGACAATGTGATTTACAATGACCGGGTGAATGATGGTAAGGTATTTTGAGCTGTATGTTTACTAACATGTTTGGCAGCAAACGTGTAAACGTTTGTGGAAGTATGGATTGTCGAAAAGACGATTGTAATACCATTTTGTGCTCTGGATGAATTAGCGATAATTATGCTGATTTATGGCCCAAGGCAAATATTAAGTTGGGCAGTAGACTCTTCTAGTTTGCTGATAAACTAGAAGTCACCGATCCTTTTGCAAAGCATGGTGATTATGGCGTTGGAAGCATGATGAACCTTTACATAAAACATTAATTTTCTAAAAAAAACCATTATAGGAGTAACTTTTGTCCATTATTATTATTGGTCAATACGCAATAGACCACATCGTTATTAACGACATCAAAACTGATCACTTTGTACCAGGCAAACAAAGACTGTTAGAAGCTTCTTAAAGACATATTCGCGGTGTCTT
The DNA here is from genome assembly GCA_949152445.1 of Cerastis rubricosa. Lineage (NCBI taxonomy): Eukaryota > Metazoa > Arthropoda > Insecta > Lepidoptera > Noctuidae > Cerastis > Cerastis rubricosa. The sequence goes on along the minus strand of OX424524.1, from coordinate 16,130,904 downwards.
CGCGTCGATAAATCACGCTGTGCCGCTGTGCCAACATCGTTCACTCATAAAAAAAAGCGCAAAAGCGCTCAAGGTTATAAGGAGAAAAAGACCTGGATTTTTATTAAAAAAGTCTTGTATAGATAGCTCCATTTCGCGAGGATCGTGAATTCGTGATGGATTAGTAACAATACATTTTTGAGCTCATCATTCATCTTTCAATTTTAATCAAATATTTTTAGCTATTCATGGCTTACTGCTCTAGTGTTTATGCGGTCCTGGTAAGAAACATTGGAAACAGACACTCATGAAAATGCGTTAACGTTAACTGACCAACAACGTAAACCGCAGAGTTTAGGTATAATGGTGCATAAAGGTCTATTTACACTAAGCGGTAAGATCATGATCATCATCATAAAATCATCTTTATTGGTGTTACTGAATAAAGGACTTAATTGACTGTATTGCCTTTAAGTATACAATACGACGCATGCATATGCGACTCCTCGCGCGTGCTCTAGGATGCATGAGCTATTAACGGTATTGATTAAATTGATTCAGAGACATGAAAAAAGTGCACGAGGATTTTTCCGCTTGTAGGAAACCAATCCTAATTGTTCCTTTTATAACGAAAGTGAGTATAAGAGAGGATTTATAAAAATAAAAACATATTTTGTAAGGAATCGGATGGATAGTCATTTTGGCTTATGGGAAATCTCATCGGGAAACACAGCTTGGAAATAGATAAATGGCTTACATTTATCAAGATAAAAAAATATTTATTGCAACGCTATCGGCGTCGTCGATAGAAACTAAAGACGGTTTGTGGTGAAACCCTATCATCTTCCGAATAGCGTGTCATTTCTTCAATGGCGGTAATAAGGATGAGCTTACGTTTTTGTGATCTTAACACCATCATTCAACCCCAAAGAAGTCCATTCACCATTAAAAATGCACCATCAAAGGAACAAGCTTCACTGCCTGTTGGTTGAGGATTTCAGACTGTTTTTATTTGATCTAACGGCGTATCGAACAGGTTTAAAAAAAAAAACACTTGTTAAACCTACATTGTTAGGCACTTAAGCTTTCTTCATATCAACTCAAGAACTATCAAAAAGTCGTGTCACTAAGTTTCCCACCGATAACGTCAAAACAATTGAGGACCAACAAAGATTACTCGCAACGTAATCGGTAAACAACCCCTCCTAATGTCAGATAACCCTGCATTTACGACTTTTCGCCCCATATAACTAACCCGTCTTCATTAGTACATAGTTGACAAGTCCGTAGTCGAAGTAGTGACGTAATTGCGATGTGAGTATGTAGGGGAGTTCGAGTATTTCGATAGATGTTTATAGGGGTTGAACTGGGAAATAAAATTGAGGGTCTATTGTCGACTTTGTGCGCTAGAAAGAGGACAAATACCACTTTTTATGTGTGTGCTCTCAAAACAGTGAAGGAAAACATCGTAAGGGAACCGGCATGTCCTAGAACTAAAAATTCAAAGATATATGACATCTACCAAGCCGCACTGGGTACGCGTGGTGGATTACAACCCACTCCCTCTCATAGAGAAGAGGCCTGTGTCCCAGCTGTGGGGACATCAAAGGCTGATTATGCATGTGTGAGTTTGCTGCATCGAGTTTTCTTGTATTTTGTCACGATAATGTTTAAAAAATCATTACTTTAATACAACAGTTCTTCCTTTTTTTGTCAGAAGCAGGATATTCTATTAACCGGTCTTACCGGGTTGTAGAGGTAAGATGGGCAGTCGCTCTATGTAACATACTGGCATTTAACTGGCTATGAAGATCTGACAAGGCTAGGCAGATGACGATGATAAGTCGGGCAGACTTTCACCGATCTACGTCACATAATCTTACTAAACAACACACCTGGGTATATTTTCTTGCCCAATTTACTTTATCCTTATTTTTGGCCAACCAAATGTTGCGTCTTATAAAACAAAACTTTTTAATTGTTTGCACATCGCCAAACTTAATGAACAAGTTACTATGGCCAGTCCTCGGTGTTCCCAAGTCTTGAACAATGTCGTTCGTATAATGAGGGCAGCAGAAGTTCAGGTCTATTGTGATCGAACAGCAAGTTTGTGGCACCAAACTGCGGTCCGTGATGAGGGAAATACATTTCGCAACTGTCTTTTGTCTAGTTCGTGTATTGTGAAGGACGCTTTGTACCTGGGCCTCAAGTCTGCTATTTTTATAAACATCGTCATTCCAACACGATCCCATTGTCATTTTGCTAAAAGTTCGTAATCTGCTAAATTCATAATGGTCTGTCAAATTCTATGCCATTTCTTTCAATTAAGTGTCAGTGGTTGACCATTGTGAAGTCATAATGACGCCATTATATTAGTAGATTACCAAACTTGTCAAAATCAACAATTATGAAATCAATGATAGGCCATTCTGACACTATTGTAATAGCAGACTTTTAGATTTTTTTTAACCCCCGACCAAAAAAGAGGGGTGTTATAAGTTTGACGTGTGTATCTGTGTATCTGTGTATCTGTGTATCTGTGTATCTGTGTGTCTGCCTGTGGCATCGTAGCTCCTAAACGGACGAACCAATTTTGATAAAAGTGGTGTCGTTTGAAAGATATTTTAATCGAGAGTGTTCTTAGCTATGTTTCGAGAAAATCTGCTCTGCCGTTTGAAGATCATCACCTCTTTTCTAGTTGATGTAGGGATATAATCAACTTTCATAGGTAGTCTATTTGAAATGTTGTCTCTTGTCACCATGGGCATTGCTGAGGGGGGGGGAGGGTGCACCCCGTCCCCCCCAATATTTCCATATTTTTTTTAATTTATATCTTTCTTTAGTAGTTGTAGGACAGTCAAGGCTAAGAAAAAATAAAATAAGTTTAAAAAGCATGAAAAAAAAAAAAATTAAAAATTTAAAAAACCCCCGACACTAAAAACCTCTAAAAAGCCAAAAATAAATTAATCCAAGCGTCGTAGCGTCGGGGGACCGCTAAGAAGACCACTTAGTACAAGCACAGAACAAAGCGGACCCCCGACGCTACGACGCTTGGATTAATTTATTTTTGGCTTTTTAGAGGTTTTTAGTGTCGGGGGTTTTTTAAATTTTTAATTTATTTGTATTTTCTGTAGCATGTAACTGTTTTATGTCCCTAATAAATAAATAAATAAAGTCATTCCGATTTTAATCTAGTGTTTCTTCGTAAAGTTCTAATGTATTGTGTGTGAGTTGTAAAAAAACACATTGTCTTTGATCTCGTCGGTAGTTGAATACTCAGGTGACAGCATGGCTGCTTGCCAAGCTTATAAACGTAGAGTTCCGGGCTCGAATCCCCATTCGGAACAACTGTTTGTTCCAAATCTGGACGCGAGGGTTCGAGTTTATTGCCACAACACCACTTTAATGGGTTATTAGCTCACTTATGACTTTTTTAATGTGTATGGACTCACGCGCAGCTATATTTCATGGTTTTCGTCGTCATTATCATCATCATCATTTCAGCCCAAAAGACGTCCACTGCTGGACATAGGCCTCCCCCAAGTGTCGCCACATTGAAAATTTGGGGGGTTTTGCTATAATCGCCACGCTTGGCGCCCGGGTTTGCGATGGCAGTACGGTTGTTACAAAAGCACAGAGAACGCTGCTGCCCATTCTCTGGCAAATCCTTTAGTCGCCTCTTACGACACTCACGGGAAGAAATGGGATGGTGCTATTCTTTTCGTCCGACACCATACAGAGCATACACAGTTTTCCATACAGAGTTTTCGTCGTACGCAGCGGGAATTTGTCACAGTTAATTTCTCATTGGTTTAGTGGTCGCAAGGACGTCTGCTGAGCATGAGGCCCTGGGTTCGATTTTCGGTTCGAGCTAAGTGTAATAAGTGTAATTAGGTTTTTCCTTTAAGAATTTCTCAGCTGCAGTGCAATGGATCTGGGTTTTTTGTGTTTTGCTGGTCGATGGCAATAGCCCCCTTATTTATTATATGGAACTTAATAACTGGCGAAATGTGTGTGTACTTTTAGATAGATACACCCCTGCCTAATAGTTCTGCGACTAAAAGCCATCATGTTATGTTACGTAATTCTTCAATATTTTCATGTTTGAAATTTTATCCTTAAGGTTGACCTTTTCGAATGACGCATAAAAGGCTTTTGTTTTTTGCATCGTAGGGAAGCTTACTTTCAAAAATGTTATAACACTGTTATATCAAACTTAACTTTTGAAACAGTTGAAAGGTTTCGTATTCATATACATTCAGGTTTCGTATTCATTTTCATTTATTTCCGTCCGTGCCACAATGTAGTTATATAATAATAATGGACCTAGAAGGCACAGCAAAATAATACATATATTAAAATTGTACAATTATTGCCATACAAAGTGGCAACGCCGCCAGTCTCTTGGGCACGTTACCAGCTGACAGCGTTGAGGAGGATTTTTTTGTCGCTCTTTTATAATTTGTTGTTATTTTAATTATTAATTAAATTAAAAAAATCTAATTTAGAGAGTTATTTGTAACATAGTGAAATTTTAGCAATTTCATTTGAGTTCAAAATGATTATCAAATTAGTGTTCTTCCCCTACAAGACTAGTTTCAACTTTCCAGCTGTCTCGTAAAAAAATTGGTTGGTGTAGAATTATCCACAACTAACATGATTTTTAGCTGAACCAGATATCTTAAATGAAAAACAGGCTTAAAACTTCGGTTTAAATAACTTTATTCTCATTAAAACAATCGTCACCTACTTAGCATAATCAACCTATAGTGTTCCCACGGCTGGGAAACAGGTCCAACTGTGAGAAAAGTGGGCTATTACACGCGGGGTTCACATACTTCCATTACTATGTGCTTAGATAATAAATAGTATATTTCATTGCGAGTGCGGAAAGCCTGTCATTGCAAAGAGTTACGACAAATGTCTACCCGAGCCGAGGCGCAGCGGAAGGTGAGGGTTGACAGTCGGAACAAGTTGCAATGACGGTTCCGCACGTGTACTGAACAACTATTTTTAATACAGTTGCGAAAAAATGAAGCAATTTAATAAAGAACATTTTTGGAAAATGGCGCCAACCGTAAAAGAATATAAGCAGAGATTTTTTTCGTTTTCTTCACCCATTCTGGGTAGGCAAAGGGAACTATGCCAATACAGCCAAGTCATCAGTAGAATTTTTTTATTGATATGAAATGAAATGAAACCTAACCTAACTCATTGAATCAAATCATTAAATCTGATATTGAAACAAATTAGTAGCTTCTTTTTAGAAATTTTTGCATGAATCATTAAAACTTATACGATTTTTTTTTAGTAAAAACTCCGTAGTTGGTTTTCTTCTTTTTAATAGACTTTATTTTGACAGTTGGGAAAGAGAACGCACGAGTTCGGAAAAGGTAAAGAAAAAGCTCGAGTGTGTAATAGCCCACATCCCGAACGCTATACGTCCCTGCAATACTCCACTTTTTGAGCAACTGTATTAAAAAGAATATTACATGGAGTTTGCACCAGCTGCTTTCGCAAAACTTTTTGTTTAAGTTAAAATTATTACGGCGTAAATTTGACGTGAAGTTGCGAGTCTCTATTATTATTATTTTATATAATAGAAATATTAGATTATATTCTAGGAGAGCAGCGGTGGCCTAGTGGTGGCAGCCCCGACAGTGACAGCAGTAAGCCGTGGGTTCGAACCCAGGCAGGCGCAAAACTTTGTGTAATTTATTTCATCACCGCACAAAATTTTTAGAACAAATTTTTGAAAAAGTCGTTTCCAAGCAATAATTTTTGCGTAGGGTTACTTATTTTGATGAACTGAATGCTTGGTAGGTCATGGCTTCGTGAAGGTTCTGTTTACATCTTGTATGTTTTGATGCTACATATTTCCGCTGATTATTTTAAGGTTACTCTAAAAAAGAAACATACTTTCCTTTAATATTTTTTCTACGAAAGAACGATATTCATTTGGCCTTATTTTCCTTGAAAATACTAAAGTAATAGTCTATTTATGTACCAGGTTGGCTTTATGATTCCTCTAGTTTCAGCAAAACTAGAATAGAAATAGAAGTAATATTAAGCTGGCACAAAACTATGCACTCCTAGTACTACTGAATGAAAAAATATGAGAAATTCATATTGCCTGCTCGTACAGTCAAGGAAAACGTTTTAATATCTTCGGGAACAAGTTTTTCCAAGTTATATTAAGTTCTGAGACGTTACAACTAAATGTCGTGCCGTTTTATACTGAAACCTGATTCCGTAACAGGAGTATAACTTAAGAAACTTTTTAATTTGCAAGCAATTTGTATGCACCTGCGTGTTTCGGAGTATGATGTCGAAATGAGTATGCACAAGAATAGGAGAAGACCAAAGAATCGGTGAATAGACTATGTGAAAGTTGAGATATGGCTAGAAAAGGGGTGATTGCTGAGATGACGACTAAAAGAGATTTATGATAAAAATACTCGTAAATTCAACTTAAAAAAACAAGCTTTTATTAAAATGAATAAATTAGGCTTGTCACCAGAACCAGAACCAGAAGGTGTGTCCAAATTTCAGCTCAATCGGTGGGGGGAACTGGTTTTAAATGCCGTTGGAAGATTAGACCAAAACATCATCATCATCTGCCTAGCCCTTTTCCAACTTTATTGGGGTCGGCTTCTAGTCTTACCGGATACTTCCTAATTACTAACAAGGCAAGTTATATAAAAAGCTTATAAAAACTTAAATTAACTTTAAAAAGAGTTGCAATTAAAAAGGGTTATCGAAGAAATATGATGATTTTAATGATGATGACGATTGCGTACAAATTTACCACGCTACGCCACCTTACCACGCTACGCCAGACTGTCATGCTACGCCACATTGCCATGATACGTTTTATACCTGATACTGAATGATCGACTGCTACTTATGAAAAACTGTAATAAGAGAGGCAGCGCGAGTGCATTGCCCTTTCTGGAACAAAGCAAATACATCGTTCATACACATTATTACAAGAAAAGGCTTTAGCATGCGATGCATTTTTCATGACAAGAGTAATATTAATACAATTTGAGTTCAATGTTCACGAGAACTGTATAAAATCAACTACCTTTTCCATTAAAGTCTCTATAAAGTTTTAAAATTGTGAACGGCTGCACGAAATTCTACTCCAATGCAGTTTTAGATTCTTTCATTTTCATAAAAAAACGAAAGCACACTAAAAAGTATTTCAACCGATATTATTTCATAATACTTGGCACGTTATTCGCGGACCGCGGTACTTATTACAGGCTAAATTGAACTCTAGTACTAGGAGAGTATAGTCGAAAGGATGTGTAGCTTAAAACTTGGTTTTATCAGCCAAGTTTGTGTCGAGCTAATAGTTTTCCAACTAGCATCCGTATTCGGAGATAATATCTTATAGCGAGATAGTGTGGAATTGAATTCACTTTACGCTTTGAGGATAGTTGAAAGAAAGGAATATTGGAGAGAAGTCAGCCAAACAGTTTAGAGTTTGAAGCACCTTTGTGGAGAGGAGTATGAGACAGATTCGTGTCAGGAGAAATTAGATTTAAACGAAAATACCTCTCTGGCTAGGATTTTCAGTTATGTATTTTGCTGTATCTTGACTGGAAGTTGCGAGATTTCGGTTTTTGCTTGTTCAAAAATTAGATTTATCTTTTATACCCTGGCCTGACCGAAGTACCAGGATATTAGAAAAGTAAGGATATGGCACAATACGCGTTATCTGTCTGTGAGGAGGCAAGGAGGACTTCGAGGTTTGTATTGAAACCTGTCAACCCTTCAAGATTGTGATAAATCGGTCTTGTGAACTTCAACCGTGTTAGATTGTGTTGTTTTGAAGGTGACCTAAATAAAGGGCATAGATGATGAACCATTTGGTTTAATTGCAGCTATATTTTCTAAATAAATCCAGGAAAACTTCAATCGGAAATCAACTCTATGAGTGTTCAAAAAAACGACGAAACACTTCGAGAAAAGGTAGGTACTGCACTTGCGCTTCGCTTGGCTCGTCTCGATTTTGACGCAGGTTCGAAGAAGTTTTTAAAGCAAATCCAATTTATTCTGGGATATCCAAGAGCTGTTACCAGGACATCAGAAACGTAAAGCACTAAAGGTTGTGTTGACTGTGAGGAATGGCGTCGCTGCTTGTATTGAATGCCTGTCAACCCGTCAAGTGCTTGATGAATAGCTCTAAACTTCCTCTGCAAGTGATGTTGTATGGCTTTCTAGGTGGCCAATGTACCTACGTAATATAATTTAGTAGTTTCTCAAGTTCCTATCAAATGATTTTTCAAATCAAATCAGTTTATATGAAAATAGTCGAGACTAATAAGATTAGCATTTTGTCTGTGTTTATTTTGTTCATATTTCAGCTTGTTTAGTACATATTTGCACGCATATTTCGGCATTTTGACAGTGCATGCAATCCGATGTCTGGTTATTGGTTTCCAGGTCGGGCAAATTGCTGTGAGGTTTTTCGATCAAAATATTCTCACTAGTAGCCCAGAGTTTACATTTCTGCCCGGTTAATAGTATAGGTTATAGGCCTTTAAGATAAATGACAAAAGGTGTTCAAATTGTTTTTTTTTGTACGTTGCCCCACCCTACGAATTTCAGTTTCATGTACCGTGTGTGCATTTATAAACATTTAAACTAACATTTATAAACTATAGGTAGGTGCCTACAATCTACCTATAGTTTGTTCCCTAGAAATATTTGTTCCAGAAAGGAACCATAGATTAATTTAAACTTGACGAAGTTAGCGTTTTAAGCTAAAGTCCCATTGGGAAAAATCTTGTTAAGAGCCGAAGCAACCGTTTATTACGTCGAGACTTGAATGAAGAACTCTTATCACAAGTGATACTTGATCATCGATAACAAGGGGAGAACACCCCTTGATCTCCTGAGAGTTGGGCTCTGATTTTATAGAAATGTCACTGATGATGAACATAAACTTAAGGTTTTTATGTATTACCTGGGTAATGAATAAAACATCCGTCTAAGTGCAACTGGTGCAAGGGTTCCGTAGCTAGCTAAACAATATGATGATAAATTATGAATCCAGTCACGATTTAATTATACACGGTCTATACCATTATACAGGGTGCATAATATTTTACAGGTTGTCCTCAAACCGTTTGACAGCCATCAACCTATAATTTTCATCAACTAAGATCGTTACAATCAGTATGACGGCTGATGTAGTAGTTTGCAATGACGTCATCATCGAGCGATTTGATTGGTTGTCATGTACTCATGACAGTTATTGCTCTGATGATCTGTCGTGTGTGGTGGCAAGTGTTTGCTGTCATTTTAGGGTCAATTTGCTAATTGTTGGCCGTTTGGCAGTTGTTTTGGTTGTTGTTATTGTAGCTCATGTCCCCGTTAAAGGGGACAAAGGGAATTTAATAAAATAATTAAAATTACTTCCCGTTGTCCCCGTACGCTGTCCCCGTTAATTTCTTGTAAGTAATATATGCTTTTCAAATTAAGCCGATTCGCATTTGCACACGGTCTATATCTATTTATAAAGAACTAGCAAACCGTCCCGGCTTCGCACCGGTGCATTGTAGATGAAATTCTTGCCTTTTTCTAATACTATAAATTATAAATCTTTCTTTTTTTTTCTTGTGTAGAGAAGATGTGGAAAGGATTATATTATTCAATCACTTGTAGTTTCATGAGATAGTATTATAGCTTATTCTTAAACAGTTACGTCAAGACTGTCAGTCTTTTTTTTTTCGGATCTGAAATCGTCAAATGACTTCTCCCGCTCTGGGCGGAGCGGAAGGGAGTGTCAGACTCAGAGTCTTAGGTAATTTTTTGCTCTAAATACGTTTTCTGGCCTGCCTAAGATCCACAGCTGTCTAAAATGGCTTACGGAGTACCTAACATTTTGTCTTTTTACTTTGGCTTGGCTATAATATCATAGTAAACAAACGGCGGCCTATTTCGCACAAATATTTTTTGTGCAAACAAATAAAACACATTTATAAAAAAAACGTAATAATTAACCAGGGTATTAAAAAGTACAGTGGGGCACATAAATTACTAACATAACCCCGTTAAATACGGGCCGCAACTGGCGTGCTTAACGATACGTATTCTTAAGTCTTTTTAATTAAATTTCTTTGTTCATAATCCTCAGCCTCAGCGCAAACTCTTAAATTAATTTTGTCCTCATTTGTTTGAGATAGTGGTTTAAGAGCAACGTTTTGATTGGTCGTTTAAATTTTATGTTTTAATGGATGTATGCGTGGATATTGTGTTGTTAAGTAGGTTAAGACTCGGTTTCTGGAACGAAAGTTAACGATACGTCAAAGTTAAACGCATGTGCGATTGGTTTCACAATGCCTTCAACTGATCAGATCAGTTTACGGGCTTTTGATTTATTTCTGTGTTGACTTTTGTTCCAGAAACTGGGCATAATAATGCGTCTGTTACTTATAAGTGTCAAACAGCTTTTATAGCTCTTGTTTTCAGTTTAAGGTCTTCTCTATAACTGGCAGATTTTCATATTTTTGTTTTTTTTTTATTCGCAAAAACACTTTGACGCGATAAAAAAATGCATAACTATTCAATAAAAATATGTAGGCTAAACCTGCAAAACAATATCCAAAAACAAGGAAAAAACAACATTTCAATATTGCGACAGATCTTCTGAAATACTGAATCAAATTACAGTGAAAATAAAAGCGTGTAGCAAATTAGCGGCCAGCATTTTGTCTTCCTCCCACTAAACGATGGTACAAATTAAAAGAAAAACGACCACTTGACGAGGCTCACTTCCTTCTCTTTGATAGCATTTAACCCTTCACTAATTTCTTCATCTCTTACAAATTGTATTTAGCTTTGAAAAACGGATTACCAAGTTAAAATAAACAGTTTCAATTTATGAAAAGGGTCTTGGTTGTTAGCTAAGCGAGTGTAAATTTTCTTTTCATTACTCATACTCTGAAAGTAGGTCTGAAGTAGCTTGAGGAGCGGGATGAAAGTAATACTTTACATCCCTAGGGAGAATCGCTTTCAACTGACAGATGTCAAACTATTTAAAAAAAAACTAGTTCTATTTACATGTTTATTGAACCATGTTCCAACTTTCTATGCAGCCACGATGTAACATTGAAATAACTTAAAGTTAAGTATTGATTAAAGAATATATCCTTTTTAAATAACTTTATTATAATTTAGTTTCAACAATTTCTTTAAAATAACATAGAGTTGGGCAAAATATTTACCATGTTTTCAACGATGAAAATAAAAAAAAATGGCTGAATAGCTGGCTGGCCAGAGAAAAAAAAACAAAACAGGCGGGAAAGCGGCAATCCGAAATAAAATTTACTAATTTTTTCTTTAGCAAATTCATGTTTTTATTTTTACTTTCCTTGTGTAATGAAAAACACAGTGTTTACCTCAGGTTAAAGACTTATTTAGTCCCTCGAACTATTGGCGCCGTCTCGGGACTGAATAAGTTATTTTCACCCCTGGGGTAACAATGTACTATTATGGTTCACGTCCTCTGGTGATGTCACTTACGTCAAACAACACGCGTGCTTCAATAGTGAATGTACAGATAACACAAAACGTTTTTATTTTTTTTATTGGACCATAGAAACAATGTGGTACACAAACAATAAATCATTCTTATAATACATCACTTATTTTACTATTTATTATTTTGTTTAGTGTGTAAGAATCGTCCTCAATAATGCTGGTATGACACTCTTTTTTCATAAGTGCTTAAAAATTTTACTAAGACTTTATTATAATACTGTGGAGGTCAATTGGGCGGGCAGTCCCTCCACGTAAAAAACTTGTATTCAGCTGCATCCGGTGAGACAGGAGAAAACGCAAAAAATATGAACGAAAAATATTTCAAAAGAAACTCAGTACAAATAAAAAGGTTCTTTGATTAAGTTTTATATTATCGCCAAAGTCAAAATGAAAGAAAATATTAATAAACATCAATTTGTGCGACGACGTCTAAATAAGTTTAATAATCAAAAAGCGACCGTGTCGGGTGGTGAAAGAATAGGATTTTCTTTATCAAAACTCTACGTAACAACTTTTTATAAACGATCTAACGTATTTTATTTTGGTGTTCTCTGTTTCTACTTGTTGTACATGTATACAGTCAGGTTTAGGGAAGTTGGGGCAAAATTTAAATATGTATTAGCAGTCATCTCGATCCGGTTCAAGTTTTTAACGCTACGTTAATTTGCTGTGTTTTTTTTTGCTTTTTTTAAGATGTGATTTCAGTATCTTCATCATCTTCCTATCCATGTCTCATTCTACTTGGGGATGGCGCAACACGTTTTTTTCTTAAATTCTCCCCTGTCAGACTTTCATCATTTACTCCTTTCTCTTTCATATCACACGATCGATCTTTTCTTTGGCCTGCGTCTCCCATATATACGGAAAGTTGATGTTGATTGCAACAAAATTTTCCGTGGGTTTTTTATATGATTTAATAAAGATAACTGTTTTATGCTATTTTTTCAAAGTTTTCTATCGTAATGAATGAAAAAAATAGCATCCTGTCATGGACACAAGCCAATGACCAAACTGAATGGAACAATGGTGCCTTTTTAGAACCTTTATACATGTGGAAGAAAATATCGTAACAAACATAATTTTCTATGGCGGCAAAAGTCAGTCCGGACTGAGTCGTATCAATTTAAACAGCATGATTTTCATGTAAAATTTTGTTTGTTGTAGTGACTTCCGAAAAAATAAAAGGCACCAATTTTGCCCATTAGCTTTCAAAATAAAAAAATAAAAAAAAGCTGTTAAACAATGTGTAAAAGAAACGTTTATCTTCCTTTCTTTCTTAAATCTGGTGTTATCTTACAAATGTAGTTTATTTCAGCATTGTAACATTATCTTTCTATTGTTCCAGGAACATAAGTGTGGTGCGAATAAAATGATCCGTTCTATGTGACGTAAGTCGAGTGCGTGTGCGCAGTGCATCGGTGACGTAGTGAGTGACAGTTAACAAACATGGCGGACCCCGACGCTTTCGACGACGAGGTATGGTAGCGACGGTTTTGTTTATAGCTTGCGCAGATAAGGGACTTTTAGGTCACAAAAACCCCGTTTAGGTGTTCTATGGGCGAGGTACGCACGGCGATCTATCAAGCTATATAAAACCAGTTTATGTGAATCTCCCATTTTACGGGAAATCTATAAAAACCGAGTCCATATTATACTGGAACAAATAGCTTGATTTGTCGCCGTGTGGTACACTTCTACCAAACCCTGCGAGGACTATAAATGTGATGTTATGTTTGCTTCCCAGTTAAAACGGTTAAAATATATTATCTTATCACACGAAATGCTGTAAGTGTACTAGGGTTTCATAACAAACTCTATAATTAGTTCTATGCTTAGCGGATTTCCACCGCACCTGATCACGTTCTTATTCTATCTACGTAATCTAAGCTAGAAAACTACCTCATTTTCATATAGTATAGTAATTTTAACGAGATATTGCGGAAACACTGCAGTTTCTATATTATTTAAAGTTAGATTAACCCGTCAACTAGTTTGTGGTATGTGTGTAATGCGGTTTTGAGTTCAAATCGTACCGTAATGCTTTATCGCCATTTGTTGGGCAGTATTCCAATTTTGAACGTAAATAACGGTTTTTGCTTTTAAAATTCTTTTTTAATTCGTGATAAATTGGGCATTACAGATACGCATAGTAGCCGTTAGTTAGTTTTGAAAAAAAAAATGTGAATGTTCGACTTTTTATTCTTGTAGTCTTGCTAGATAATTATCAAAAGTGTTGGTTATTAAAGCAGAAATAATCTTTGCGGGCATTATTGACACTGTTTTCTGCATGATATCAAATTAAGAAATTTATGATTGTTTTAATAAAAGTGACGATGTTTGTCGATTGGATTACAAAAGCCTATTATTACTTCCATACTAAGAGTAGGAACAATGTGTCAAAATGATCTTGTCTTTGGTTGGGGACATAGGTTCTTATTAATTTTGTTTACTGTGCTCTCAATAAAGTTTCAAATTGATTAAAGCATTCCCCTCAGCGAATAAAATCGAAATTAAATCAAAAGTCAATCGAACCGTTTTTAACTCTTTCAACCTTTTTTAAAAATCCTCGTGCAAGCAGCCTCGTGTTCCAAGTTTGAAAATACGTCAATTAAAAGTATATTGGTAACAGCCACCGGCACGTTTTTATTTTGCTATATTTTTGTTCTAACTGCGTTTTTACGACTTTTTTGGTAGATGAAAGAAATATATTCGAAAAATATAGCTTTATTTCCCAGTTGGGGTTTTATTCGAACCGAAATTTTCACAGTAAATAAAGAAAAGGAATAGGATGCTGTAGATGTTTTCGGGTGACATTTTAATTTGTCTGTGAACATGACAACATATGCAGCCAGTGTTTCTTTTTTAACGAGCTTTCATCATTTCCGGAAATGAAATATGAAGGTTACATGTATATCACAATCCTACTTCCGGCTAATATTATAAATGCGAAAGTTAGTTAGGATGTTTGGATGCATAGATGTATGGATGGTTGTTACTCTTTCACACAAAAACTACGGAATGGATCTGGATGAAAGGGCAAGAATAGCACATAGGATACTTTTATGCCAGTAGTACGTTCCCGCGGGACAGTTACCAAACAAAACGCGGGCGAAGCCGTAGGTAATAATTGTATATTTTTAAATATTCTAATAAGGCAAGATAGGCCATAACGCCAATAACGAATGCACAGTCCTTTAAGAAACCCAGATGCGTATTTGTATTCACCAGGCATGCATGAATGAATAGATGCATGAGTTCGGAATCCAAGCAGGTGGATTGCATGGAGGCGTTTTATCACGTACTATAGATGTTTCAATACGGCAATGGTAGGATTAGGTAAATGTTATGTATTTGTTTAAGAAATATAAGAGGTGTGTGAATCGTGCGTGGTTTTCCGTAGCTTTTGACTTTTCGAAGATGTTTCGAGATGGTTTCTTTTTTATAAAACTAAACATTATAATTTTTTTTATTTATTGCACGCTTTTATTAGATTCATCAGTAACTATGTAAAAAATCTTGAAAGTTAAATATTAATAAATACTTTCCGGTTTCCAATTGAGCTGAAATTTTGCATTAATGTTGTTTAGTTTGGATGACAATGCATGGTTAGCCAAGTGACATAATTCTAAATCCAATATGGCGGACTCCCAAAGATGGCAAACTGGTATTTTTTTAGGAATTCCTATAATAAGGGTATCAAAACAAAAGAAAGTCACATTCAAACTATTCAATTATTTGGTTATTTTCATGATAGCTTTTGCTTATAAATAAATACTGGCTGTTAGGCCAAGAAATCATGCGGCAGCGACCTCTCGCGTCCGGCCCTGGTTCAATCCATGGTCCGGAGCGAGAGGTAATGGGAAGCTGTCGCCTCCTTCTGCGAAGCAGTCATGCTAGTGAAGGAGGTGGCGGAACGTGAGAGGGAGAGAACCTCAGGTTCCAGCCGCCGCGGAAGTCGCCCCGGGCGTCGGGGGCAACCAGTGGCCCCCAGCCACCGTAGGCGCGGTCCTGTGGACGGTGAGTAATGGGCTAGCTCACCGTCCGTCCGTCTTATGACGACAGGCCGTGCCGATGGCGCGTTCGTGTTCCACGCAAGGAGATGTCAGCAAATCGGAAGGGGTCCGAGAGGGCCGGTGCCTGCCAGGGCTACGGGCTGTTCGAAAGAGATACCGTGGCCCTGGAACACAAAGGGCTAAGAAGGAACATGGATGGGTTTTATTTAGTCAGTCAAGTCTGACACTCTCTTCCGGTCCGACCAGAGCGGGAGAAGTCATTTGATGATTTCCCATCCGAAAAAACAAAAAAAAAACAAAAATTTACAATTAGTTACAATTTCTTATTATCTAATGGTTTTGAGTAAGTTCTAGAAGAAGATTAATGTAATGTTCTTTCAAAGTAGGCTTAAAAGTCTCAACACAGGGTAAAATACAATACCTATCAAAATACGAAAACTAAATCTGTAAAGTCTTTCTAAATATTCCACCTAATAAATAACAATATCTGCTACGTTAACCCCTTTTTCCACAAAAAAACCTTCATTTGTATCACGATACAAAACATTGGAATATTACATACCGATATATTTTTTTTGTAACCCTCAAATAACGGTATTTTGATCGCTCCGGTTCTGGCAAAACCGGTGGAGACGCTAAAACCCCAATATTTTATACATCGGGAACATAGATGGGTTTTTTTTCTTTTGGCCAGAATATGATAGGGCGATGGAATTTTTTTTATATCGTAGTCAACATCTACCTGAGGTCAATTTTAAAAGGCGGTAATCAATTTTTTAGATTGATCGACGAGTGAGCGAATTGCTGGATTGTGGAGGTCAGATAGGCAGTCGCTCCATAAAAGATACTGGTATCCAGCTGCATCCGGTTAGACTGGAAGCCGGCCTCAATATAGTTGGGAAAAGGCTAGGCAGATGATGATTGCAGGTGTTATACCTACACCACCAATATAAGCTGAGCTCCGATGTGTAGTAAGTGCGGTACATTGCGCGGCCGATCCGAAGTTCACAGTCTGGTCACACTGTTAAGGTTCACAAGCTCTTGACTAGACGTATGTACATGAGATAATTTTAGGCGCTTGGGAGATGCAGCTTAATGACAAATAAGATAATTTTATGGGAAGCCCAGGCAGGTGATGAACGAGCTTATTGGCAACTCCAGCCATTTGTTACGTGTTATTGTGTAAAAAAACGGAACCTAAGGTTTAGTTAAATCGGTACGGAAAATTTGCGGAAACTACCTGTCCTGATCTGATTCTGATAGATAAATAATTAATTGTAATCATCATCTGTCTAGACTTTTTCCTTTGATTTTGAATAATCCAAGTTTGTGACCTCGAGCGCCGAATGCAACTTTGTCAAAAATCGAAAAAACCGCCAAAATTTCAGTTGTTGTGAATTTTGGCGATTTAACCTAAATGGACTAGTTTTTTATACTTTTCCTTTTTTTTTGATAGGACGTTTTTAAAGTAAACTAAATTGAGACTAGAATTGTCTTTGTAGACCCTATAGTTTTTAAGATACAGCCTATCCGCCTACAGAGATTTTTTTTTTCGAACTTCGCAATTTTTTGCAGTACTTATTTTATTTCCCATATAACCATAAGATATCTGAAGGTAGTGGTACTTTTTCTTCAGGTAGCGAATGAATATTGTCTATGCTAGATAAAAAATAATAATTGCCGCAAAACCCTGACTGGATGGCACTTTTTGGAAAGTTTCCATCCGAATAGGAGGATTTCTCTCTACAAGTTCAACTTCAACCCCAACTATGTTGGGGTCGGCTTCCAGTTTAAGCGAATGCAGCTGCATACCAATATTTGACATGGAGCGCCTGCCTATCTGACCTCCACAACCTAGTTACTACTGGCTAAACGATACCCTTGGTAAGACTGGTTGTTAGACTTTCGAGCCACTGACTGCCAGTAACGAGTGTCAAAAATCAACAAATGACACGCGGGACCAACGGAGTAAGGAAATCCGGTGCATTAAGGATCCGAGGCATTAAGGAAATCCGGTGATTATGTTATGGGGGGGTCACCCATCCACTGACCAACCTAAGTAAGCCTTAACCTGAAGATTGATCCGATCGGCTGTAATTAATTAGCCACGAACTCCTCTATTCTGACAGGTAATACTCGTAATGTACTGTATCATCTGTCGTCTGGTATCCAAAACAAGTTCGCCAACGGTTCGTACCAGGGATGCAAACGTTTCAGCGAACCTTAAATGAAATGATTTAGTTTTGGTTTTGTTTAGTTGCTTGTTCCGATCACGTTAAACCACATTGAAACTCCTGAAATACATTTAAACTCGTGTTCTGTTAAGCAAAGTTTTCATTAATTTTATTTCTAAATTTTCTGTCAGAGGCACAATTCAATGTTATTTCCAGTTAAAACGAGTTTCTAAGTTGTTTATTTTTCTAATATACATATATTAGGTATAATATACATATATAGGTATTATAAGTTACCGACCAAACCCGATTTCCGACTACCGCAAACCTTTTTAAATATTTATATTTTTAGTATCATCACTTGTATTTACATAATAGTATGCAGTTGGATACTATTACTATTTACTGTAGTATAATCATAATACTATATTTACTATCTTAGAGCATTATTTTAATTGCAGTGGACTGCAAGATTGCAGTATGATAAGCAGTTTGTTTAATCCCAAGCTAGTGCAATGACTTCAATTTAAAAAAAAAAAACTTGTTCAAGAGCTTTTATGCTTTTATGAAAAAAAGTTTTTCAGTGGGATTTTTTTTTCTTTTTTAACCGGTCTTACCATGGGGTATCGTATTACCCAGTGCTAACTGGGATGTGGAGGTCAGATAGGCAGTGACTCCGTGTAAAATACTGGTATTCAGCTACAGCCAGTAAGACTGGAAGCCGACTCCAATAAAGTTGGGAAAAGGCTAGGCAAATGATGTAGTTTTTCACTGCGATAGTTTTGGCTTACACATTATTAAAAGAGAATTTAGTAATATTTCTTTTCATATTGGAATACAGAAGGTTTGAACATTCCTTTACTCTTTTTGTGGGACCTGCAGACCCTTTTCTATAAAAACTTGAAATTAATAAATTCATTAAAAATAGAACGTGCTTTAATTTTTGTGGTGATGAAACGAAAATACTAAAAAAACAATAAGCTTTTTATATAACATCACGCCCGTTTTTTCGAAGGTAGAGCTGAGGCAGAGGTGTACGCTCACACGTTTTACCAGTAATTATTAATTTCCATGTTATAGGCGAGCCTATTGCTATCATCTGGCTACAAATCTTGACTTCATCACCGAGCTGATGAATTATAATTTTTTTAACCGTTGCCCCACACTAGGAATTTCTCTTGTGTAGTGGGTGCGTTTACAAACATTTCAACTCACATACACAAACAGCCAGACCCGGAACAACTATCTGTAGGCCATACAAATATTTGTTCCGTGCGGGAATCGAACCCGCGACACGCAGCGCAGCAGTCAATCGCTTTGCCGTGCCGTCACCCGTCACACGTCAGTTATTTTTACTTAAGTGAATCGTTAAAATACAATAAACTAGCTGTCCAGCGCAACTTCGTTTGCGTCACATTTTCCCCGTTTTCGCAACATTTTTCATTGCTCCTCCACTCCTATTGGTCGTAGCGTGATGATATATAGCCTATAGCCTTCCTCAATAAATGGGCTATCTAACACTGAAATAATTTTTCAAATCGGTCCAGTAGTTTCGGAGCCTATTCAATGCAAAAAAACAAACAAACAAACAATCAAATCTTTCCTCTTTATAATATTAGTTTAGATAAAATAAAATACCTTACCCGTACCCTGTTTCTTCGAGAATTCACTTAATAACCACACAGAACTTCAGAATAAGTCTCTTAAAATATGATCTTAATAAAACCGCTGAATAAACCTAAATCCCCGCAAAAATTAAATTATTTGAAGAAAACCAATTCAGTTTCGAAAGAAACTAACAGTTTCATACAAAAACGGTTTTGTAGAAGGATTTCCAGCGTTCTTTTGTACGTTAGTCTACTAATGCGCTATTGTAGTGAGCTGGCAACTTCTCGTTCATAATGAGCCCGTAATGAATTCTTGGCAACCCTAGACGATCGGCAGGGTTGGCGAGGACAACTGTTTGAATTTTTAAATTAATTTGACCGTCGTCTTGAGCCGCGATCCGCGGTCCGTGGATGGGTGACCACCCGTTAAATACCGAGTTTTGTTCGTGCCTCAAAAAGAACGTTAAGCCGTTGGTCTCGGCTGATATTTGACAGTCGTTACAGATAGTCAGTGGCCTGAAAGTCTGACAACCAGTCCTATCAAGAGAGATCTTATTACCCAGTACCTACTGGATTGTGGAGGTCAGATAGGCAGTCGCTCCATGTAAAATTTTAGTACTCAGCTGCATCCGGTTAGAGTGCATGCCGTCCCCATTAGGCCAGTTGGGAAAAGGCTAGGCAGATGATGTAGTCATATGAATAAAAAAGATACAACTATGCCTGTTTACATATTAATACCTAAAGATGCACACAGTTATGTGTTCATGTTGTGAGTGGACGTTAACATTTTTTTTTTTCGGATGGGAAGTCGTCAAATGACTCCTCCCGCTCTGGGCGGAGCGGAAGGGAGTGTCAGACTTGACCTACTAAAACCCATCCATGTTCCTTCTTAGCCCTTTGTGTTCCAGGGCCACGGTATCTCTTTCGAACAACCCGCAGCCCTGGTAGGCATCGGTCCTCTCGGACCCCTTCCGATTTGCTGACATCTCTTTGAGACGCGCGTGGAACACAAACGCGCCGTCAGCACGGCCTGTCGTCATAAGACGGACGGACGGTGAGCTAGCCCATTACTCACCGTCCACAGGCCCGCGCCTACGGTTGCCGGGGGCCACTGGTTGCCCCCCGACGCCAAGTGGACGTTATCCTCAGGTTTCGAACATGACGCTCTCATCTGATCACCTTCTGCCTACTTTATGCATTTTATTATGTATCTTCCAGCAGACCTGTGTTTTGCAGAACTGGTACACAGTCCATGCATCCGTTTAGACTGGAAGCCGACCCAAATATAGTTCGGAAAAGGCTAGGCAGATACTGGTACACAATCCATGGCCTTTGTGTTTTAATCTACCAGGCGCCCAGTGGTTTGCTGGAAGTAGCACTTCGTGTAGCAGGTTTGCTGGACGATTGTTCTTAGATATTTTGCTCTAGGGCATGCTGATTTTCCACGATGTTTTTTCTGTTCTCAAGCATTAATTAAATTCTAAATAAACAAAGAACAAATTCTTTGTTTATTTAGAATTTAATTAATGCTGACAGCGCTGAACGCTCAAGCTAGTTAAGGTTGCAACGCTGCAGAAATGGCATAATTGACACATTTTTACTACTGTAAAATGAGGTTTTAATTACCACCGGCTTATGAAAAGACTAAGTACTTTTTCTAGCAGGTTTCTCTCCTGGAATGGATTACTTTTAGAAAGATGTGAAGTAATGAAAAGTTTGTTATGAACTTTTTATGATTTAGGTAATAGAAGATAAAATGAGAAACATAAAGTGGAAAGTTTTGACAGATTTTAACAGAATCGATCCAGTGTTTTCATGGTTTGACAAGTGGCAACCACTTTCAAAGTTTTTCGTGTTTTTACAACGACTTGCAATAGGATTGATAGAAAATTTTCGTTACCTTATGTCAGTCTCATACATTTTTTAATTTTTCTATTGTCGTTATCGCTGACACATTTTCTAGGCCCTCCTATGTTTAAAAGTTTGAATGTCACTCTAGTGTGGGAAAGAGACGGAGCCATAAAGGGCGTCTAGCGCCATCTCTCTCCCATACTGGAAGAAGATTAAAATAATACTGATCATGGTAGGCCACCTGCTGGCCTACCATGACCTCTTAAAGCAGTATTTTTTACTCTTATACCAGTGTGAGTAAGAGACGGAGCTATACAGGATGTCTAGCGCCATCTCTTTCCCACACTGGAAAAGGAGTAAAACAATAATGTTTTAAGACGTCATGGTAGGCCACCTGGCCCTCTATTCACAAACGCTCGGATTCGATTTCGATTTGATGAGTCGTATAGGGCTGGTCTGGGTCAGCCTTGTAAGATTACAAACATTTTTTTTACCAGGACTTGAGTAAGCCTTTTATCACGTGTTGGTGTAAAAGAGGCTTTACTGTGCCAATCACTTACTCATAAGAAAAGTTAACCCTGAAAAAATAAAGAAACATTTTCATTACCTCTTTTATTTTTTCTTAAGACTTTTTCTTATGTATAAATTCTCTCAGTTTTCAATTCATAGATAAGCTTGGGTCTTCTTTTAAATGCGAATGAATGGTTCTAATTTTGAAACAGATTAGCTCTCGGCCGCTCAGTGGTTTCTCGTTATTTTCCTATTAGTGTTCCCTTGTGGTGTAGATTTTCTTATTTTAAGGGCGATAAGACTGAAAATGGGTTTGCAATTTTCATTAAGCCTTTATTTTATTTTTACTGTGTGGTGAACAAGCAGAGAACTTTCTGATGGTTTTTGTATCGGTTTTTCAATCAACCATTGTCTATGATTGTAGGTATACCTACTCATACTCATAACTATTTTGATGTGCGGTCAAACAAACCGGTTCAGACTCTGGGCACCGAACTTTGACAGATAATGTACTTAACTCTGTCAAAGTTCGCTGTCCGCTGCTAGTCTGGAGTCTAGTCCGGACGGTTTTACAAATTATTTAATTTGGCCACAACTCCGAATAAACTAAGTCAAAACTACCTTACCAACAGCACCGAAGTAAAAATAGAATATGTCGGTGTATTTTATAACGGGCTGGTGTCCGCAACTCTACGTCCAAAGCCCGTATTTTGCGTACGGGTGGCAAAATCATTCGATCCACCCTAGTTTTCCGAGAAAGGCCAGTAACCCCTTGGTGTTACTGACGATCTTGGAAAGTACCTGGTTTACCGAAGATATTGTCGTTTTATAACGTGCAAACGTAGCCGTATGTTGGTAAATACAAAGCCAACTGTACAGACAGCATCAGTATGTGCTAACCCATCTTCAGTCCGGCCGAGTACGCCAGGGGGGTACTACTTAATGACGCTGTCTGTACCATGCCAAGTACTTATTTTTCAATCAAACCGTGTTAGTAATTTGAATATCCATGCAATCAACGGACGTTATATAGAGCTTTTGCGACTAATATTCTCTGCCAATGAGCTGCCACGACCACGCTTGGCTTACAATGTACTTAATGAAATTTTGGCAGACGAGAAATTTTGACGTCCGCAAAATCATTAACGGCGGGAATTATTAATGAGGATTTATTTGGTCCCAAGATTTAATGTTCAATATGATTTATATTTGTATAGATTTCAGGAAAGTTGTTCGTTGCGTAGGAAAATGATTTTGTATGAAAAATCGGATGCCCCTTACATTTGGGTCGTGTAGGCGGGCGTTTGGGCGCGTGAAAAAAGCTGTTCAGTTTAATGATCTTGTACAACAGCCTTAAATATGAAATGAAAAACGAAAAAAAAACTAAAAGCGTTTATTCGTGTTCGTTTCTTTGTCCATAATAATTAGTGCAAGTGGGTACTACAAATCTTTTGATAAGTACATTTATTCCTTTGAGGTCTTATGCGTACCGTCTTGATTTTAAACTCATCCTTGCAATAGTTTTTAATAGCTAATAACAACACCACTTTTCGATGGATCGAACACACCTACACACCTGATACACGTTCTAGATATTAGCATTGGTTGTTTTATTATTATATATTGTTTTGCCATTTGTTCTTTAAAAAAAACCTCCTCTTCAATTAGACCCACTTCGATTCCATTCAACTCTTCACCAACACTGCAGAAACATCCTATTACCTCACACAAACAGAATAAAAAGACACAAACAAGGCACTATCAATAAATGGTTACTTCTAATTGGTTTCAGTCCGACGGCTCCCAATTACAGAGCAGTAGAGAGTGCTTCTGCTTTATGGGGCCCTAGTAACAGCGAGAATGGTTTCAAATGTTTTGAATAAAATAGCTATATAGCCGTTCTTCGTTTCTTTTTACTTCGGACACTTACGAAGTCGTTATCAGAAATCGTAGGGAGAATTTTTAATTTTTTGAGCAAGTGCACGGATAAACAGGAAAGTTTTAAAATATGTGAAGCATTAAATGATTAATTAAACTAGGATATTATGTCTTGTTACTTCTTCAATGTTTAATTTCAATTGGCATTTCTTCAATAATAGTTTACAAAATAATACCCATTATTATTGCAAAAGGCATCGAGCTACTCGCTTGTTTAATAATGCAAATAGGTATTCTGACTGACAGCTAACAATTACTGTGGAGCTCCAGAATATGCTAAACGTAGTACTGACAGCGAAGAATAATTGTTTTAAAATTCAACAGAAAAATGTTGGCACATTTCTTTGAATGACTTTTGTTATTCCAAGGCTGGATAATGTAGTGCAGATGTTTTGCTTTATGGATTTGGTAGATAGCTAAAATATCCGTTCAAGCGAGAGTTGAAAAAGCTGAAGGAAATATACCTATTATATATAAATTACTATAATTGTGCCCGGTTGATAGCAATAGGCTGGCCCACTATTACAAGGGACTAAAACATAACTAGCGAAATATGGGTGTGTACTTATTAGGTACACATCTACCTAACCCTTGAGCGATTACACGCGTGATGTTATGAATAAGCTGGTGATTTGCACTAAATATGCGAAGAATATACCGTCCATTGCCATTTGTCATTTCCACAAGACAAAGATATGTGAGAGCGGGGGATTTCTTAAATCGGCAGTTACCACTTTGTCTTAACTAATATTATAAAGAGGAAAGATTTGATTGTTTGTTTGTTTGCATTGAATAGGCTCCGAAACTACTGTCAAATTTGAAAAATTCTTTCGGTGTTAGATAGCCCATTTATCGAGAAAGGCTATAGGCTATATATTACTATATACTAGCGGTCCGGCGCAACTTCGTTTGCGTCACATTTTCCCCGTTTTCGCAACATTTTTCATTGCTGCTCCACTCCTATTAGTCGTAGTGTGATGATATATAGCCTATAGCCTTGTTCGATAAATGGGCTATCTAACACTGAAAGAATTTTTCAAATCGGACCAGTAGTTTCGGCGCCTATTCAATGCAAACAAACAAACAATCAAATCTTTCCTCTTTATAATATTAGTTTAGTTAAGATTCGACAGAGAGACAGACAAAAATTGAAAAAAGTGTTATATTGGTATATGTACCTACCGTATAAACATTCATATGCATGTAGTAAAAAGCGGTTATTTTAGTATTACTATCAGACACTTCTATTTTATTTATTTGTATAGATGTATAGATTGTAATGTTCTACACTTTTCGCTATTTGCTTTACTCAAGAAAGTCCTTACCCTTGTATAAGTCTTGCAATTAGATATTCATGGATAAGTCGTTTTGGCATTGTTCATGGTAAAACTTACCTTTACTACCTTTCAGCTAGCTACTTTAAATGTGAATTGCAAATAAAATAGTAGTTACTAAATTGTACCTGGCTCAGTGGCTCTAGACGTTCGTGCAAGTCAGTTTCATAAACGATAACAATAAAATCGTAACAATATTCAAAGAAAGATGTAAAGTATTAAGTATCAATTAGCCTTCATTTATCTTTTGAGACACGCAAGGATCATAATTACGTAGACAGAACAAATTCAAACGAAACAAACACTGAAACTATTTCAATAAAATAGAATAAACGAGGGGATTTCACCCTACGTCGGGGGAAATAGTTTTTCCAAGTACTAGGCTGACATGCGGTGGTAAGAGGTTTAGTGTAAATCCGTCGCGGATGAGACACGATGTGGATAAATCCTAAAGCCACGTTTACACGAGGAGAGTTTCTTAATGCAAATAAGTCGATTATTGAAAGGAGATAAGAAATTGGCACGTGTAAGGGGTAGTGCGTGTGTATAATACTAGCTTAGCATATCAAATGGTGTGATTCGCCTCGCTAGGTAAAAAAAATCGTATTTTGAATTGTCAGGTCGAAAACTTTCAAGTTTCGGAGGACATAATCGTGGGCAAGTTTATATTTCATGACTCAGTGTTGTTAAAGCAATGAAAAGCTTTATATCGCGACTTTCGCCTACGAGTCTTTCATGAACAGTTTCTCAAAAGTAAGTGCAAGGAACATTTTTCTCGTTTAACCGAAGCTTTATTCACCCTTATCCTTCGCGGTTTAGTTTCGCTACTTCGCTTCATGTTGCCTTAGTAGACGGGGAAGTTTTATGGTGTGGTTTTTCATGTTTTATGGGAACCTCATGACATTAATCACTGCTGTTACTGTCGGTTACAAAATAGTGGAGTTATGGAAACTGTTATTGATAACTAGATTTATTTATAAGTACTCCATTATTTACATACTTTGGTCTTATTGATGTTCTTCAAAAAGGTGAGGTGCGTAGTATTCTGGCGTATGTTTACGACCGAATGTTTAGACGTGGACCAAGCAAAAGGAGTATGTAAGGATCGTAGCACGTGGCGTTCTGTTCCTGCCTACGCTCATGAGAAAAAGGCGGCGTGAGTTTATAGATATAATAAAACCAATCTTTAATTTACTTTCGCCTTTTGTAATACAAAACTTCACACAAGCATATATCCAAGTCTGTGCCTTGCATTGGAAACCGTCTAACTCAGCGAGTAAGTATATTAGGGAACTTACAACGACGTCACTTACAACCAGAGCCAACTTCAGCGTACGGTGTTGAACTTAAAGGTTTCATAGTACGGGAGTAAGTTAACTTCGAATTACTTTTTTTGATATTTAAACTTTTTTAAGGGAAATCGCGAGATACTCGTGAAATGACAAAGTAAAGTAATAAGTAGGTAACTGTGTCTATACCTAGTCAGAGAAGGAGAAGATGTATTAAGAAAAATATTATTTACAAAAACAGTGCTAAATTGTATTAAAAAAAACATATTCCCCATTAGACTAGTCAACAAACTCCATCTTACCAGGCAACCATATCCAAAAAGGAGTAGGACTTTTCAATCATAAACACAAGTTACAATACCTACGTGAGCTTATACGATTATGCAGCAAATAACATACAATTGAAATACCTGCTAGCAACATTCTATTACTCATAGTTAGGGCTGACACAGAAGTGTTTAGCATTATTTACTAATTTTAGAAGATTGCCTCGTTTGTAGCTAAGGGTGGCAAGTCCGACTGCTAAGCATGATGTCCTGGTGGTATGTATGCTTAGATCGGGGGTGTTATTGGGTTTTTCTCACGTATTTTTTAGTAGGGTCCACGAATTTTTGATTTGTGCGCATTTGATATAGCATTACGATTGCCCCCACTTAAACGTAACTGATTAAATGTGATTAAACTGTTGCCTAAACCCTCTGACATTACAGGCGTGGTATTATGTGTAAAGAAAATTATTAATTCTACGCGATGGAATTCGACAAGTTGTCATTTGTTTACATTGTTTTTTTTTATATAAAAGGCGATACTTACGATACGATCGAGTTTCTACATGATTAAACAACATTTTCTAATCTCTATTTAAATACATACAAAAGTAGAAGTATCTAAGAGTCCAGCGTTAAATAACATGAAAAGGTAACAAAAGTTATTATTATAAGCGCCCCATCAAAGTGAATGGAACAAATGAAAGCTATCAAAGCTAAAAGCTGCTTTGAAGTAAAAACTCTTTAGGGGTCTTCGCTCACGGCGACTTTTTGCAGCGACGCAAACGCAAAATGACCGCGGAAACGAGACAACGATTCTGTATGGCTTCTGTCTGTTGTCGTATTTTAGTCGCCATGCAAACACGATTCATTATCAATAAAGTAATAAAATTTTATGTAAAGGAAGAAATTATGTATATTTTTCCAACACCTCCGCTATTATTTTCGTTGCGTAGATCCTAGACAGTTCAAAAGTTTCTCTGAGACTTCGACGAGCTTCTTTGTCTCGGCGCTTTTCGTGGGCGACCACACTGTTGATTCTGGCTCTCGGGATGTTGCTGGTTTTTTGGGAATAGTGTAGGGGTTATGTCCCAATCAAAACAAAATTGTCTGTGAATGCTCCAGTTGTAAGATGGACCCCGTCGAAAGAGCAGTCCAGCGTTTACACCGATGCAGTAGCAGACGCGCGTTCGCTCCACCTCTGTAAACTGTTCCAAATGCGAGTAAGGTGCAATATCTGCGATGTAGAAACGTGTTTACAAAACGCGCGACTAAAAGTCGACGTGGATGAAGGCCCTTAGGTTTAAAACGATATTTACCTACAATAATGTTTCTAAAATCTTTTGCCATCCCTAACGTTCGCAGCAACGTTTGCGGAAATTAATAACATCCGAAGGCAATGTTAAAGCTTTGTTATGTATGGTGGTAATGGCGTTAATGGCTATTATATATTTAATGGTTTTGGCTTTAGAAGATAGCACGGTTTCGATGAAGTGTTCAAGTCGAATATAATTGTTGTACCTAAAGATGACGATTAATATAGATGGGTATGGAAGAAGAAGACATAACCCCCACCAGAATCGTCATCTGCCTAGCCTTTTTCCCAAACTATCTTGGGGTCGACTTCCAGACTAACCGGATGCAGCTGAATACCAGTATTTTACATGAAGCGACTGCCTATGTGACCTCCACAACCCAGTAACTGGGTAATACTATACCCCTTGGTAAGACAGTATGTCAGATTTTTGGCTTCTGACTACTCGTAACGACTGTCAAAGATCTACAACATGACAGCAGCCGGGACCAACGGCTTAACGTGCTTTCCAAGGTACCGAGGAAACTCGGTATGTATTTATGGTCACCCATCCACGGATCAACTTCGGCAAGCACGGCTTAACCTTAAAGATCGACCCCTGCGGCTGTTATTATTTAGCCACGAGGCCCTAACCCCCAATAAATTGTTTTATTAGAATGAAGATGATGACGTAACGTACCGGCCGAATATGTAATGTGACAAGCCATTCGTATATTAGAAAAATAAAACATCGTGAGGAAACCAGCATGAGAGATATTTCTCGACGGCATGTAAAGCCAAGTCAGAGACAAGGCATAAAAACTACTGACACCAGGTTATGCAATAAAGAAAGAAAGATGTGAGTGAAATTTTGCGTTTGGTTGCTTTTTTTGTCATAGAAAAAGTAACATTTTATTAGGGCACTGGCTCCTGCAAAACATTTTCAACTATCGTTGGAGTCAGGGAATCCTACGTACGTACTATTTAGAAACTAGCTAATTACTAACTACCCTCTCCTATTTTGCACGGTTAATACAACTAGACAAACCATCGACTTTCTTTATTATGTATATTTAACCATCGACGCAAAGAAGCTGCTGGCCTACCATGACGTCTTAAAGCATTATTGTTTTACTCCTTTTCCAGTGTAGGAAAGAGATGGTGCTAGACATCCTGTATAGTTCCGTCTCTGTCCCACCCGTTAATAAGAGTAAAACAATACTGCTTTAAGACGTCATGGTAGGCCAGCTGGACTTGGGAATTCAACCATCTTATGTTTAGCAGTCACTTTACAAACGAGGAAGCTACCACAAAGCATCACGACTATAATCCCCGTAGGGTTAGGCAGAGGTGTTCCTACTGGGCACCCACATTTGGCCAGTTAAGTTTAAGTCCCATGTAATAGGGGCAAGCCTTTTATCATCAACAACAACTTCGACTGCAGCACTTCGGCAGTGGGCAGGGCACATTGCTCGCAGAACGGATGGCCGATGAGGTCGGAAAGTTCTGGAAGGGCGATGCGTTGGAAGGCCTCCCACTAGGTGTACCGATGACCTGGTGATGGTTGCGGAGATCCGCTGCATGCGAGTCGCACGGGACCGGTCGATGTGGCAACACTTGTCAATGGGGGCGGCCTATGTCTAGCAGTGGACATCTTTCGGCTGAAATGATGATGATGATGATGAACAACTTCACCTGAGAAATTCCTGATGTTGTTACTATATAAAATATTATTTACTCTCACGAAAAGTGTATTGAGTCACTCGTTACCGATACTCCGTAACTAAAAGGAAGTATACTCATAAGGAAAAAGAAAAAGGAAAAGATGTGAGGATATATTTTTTATATCAAAATAATACCAATCTGTCACCCTGTAAGTAATGCCGAAGCCATGCCGCTGAGGAAATGCGAGAGAAATTCCGACGTAAAAATATACGAAGAAATATAGAAAATATATTATGATTTGGGTTTATCCATACAATGTAAACAAAAATGTGTCTGTTTGTTATTTTTGGATTCATAAACCTAATTGCGAAACACACTTTCAATCACAATTCGAAGAACTTTGAAGGAAGTTCTTATTCCATCGCCTTTTATTACTTATTTATTATTACTTTTTATATTATTATTTTTGGGATGCGCTTTTGCTTCTCAGCTTAGCTTACTGGTACTTTGAACTACATTTACGGGCCGAAACCAAAGTAAATGCAACGGGATCCCTTCTTTTCGCATAATATGCTTTGTCCTAATATACTTCGGCATAACGATTTTGGCACAATTTGTTTTGGCATAATAATACTTCGGCATAATTTTTATAGGCATACATTTTATGTTGGCATAATCATCTTAAAGACTAATTTGTTTTAGCATAAATTTGATTCGCATAACGTTAGTAGGCCTAATGACTATTAGCATAATAATATTTAGGCATAAAATTAATATAAATAACAAAATTAATTTTCATGAAAACGATTTATTATACATAACATTATGTAACTTAAACGATTTTTCAATCGTGAGATAACTTTTATCTGAAGAATATATTAGATGTGAGACTTTGGGTGGAAATGGTGGTCGTGAACTTGTAGTGCCGCATACATAATTCTAATCAAACCAATTTGCTATAGTTTCTGTAACAATAAAATTATATTGTTGGTTAAAAATTTAATATGCTGTGCAACAAAAGTTAGTGACAGAACCGAATCGCTGCAAAACCGACTCCACGTAGTCTTGTTTGTCCTACCCCTAGAGTGTAATTTAAAATCGCGTAGGCGCGGAGGGGCGAGGCGGCCCGCGGGCTTTGGAGGAGGCGGCTGCGAGCGAGCCGCCGCGGCTGAGGCTGGTCGGCAAAGCCGGCCAACAAGCCGAAGCTGCGGAGGTGAGCGAAAGCCGTCTGCGACGATTAGCACGCGTGGGGCCGCCGGAGGCCCGCAGCGCCGGAGCCGTGACAGAAACCCTGCCTGCTGCATGTTCGCTTGAATGCTGCATGCTGCATGCTTGCTTGCATGCTGCATGCTTGTTTGCATGCTGCATGCTTTTTGTATTCTGCATCTTTGAAAAAAATTGTACACTTCTTGGCGGAAAAAAAGAACCTGTACTATGTAACTTTCAGTTTATTTTAGTGCAATAGAGTATGGAGTTGCGCAAACCAACGTAACGTAATAACATCGATTTTGGAATCGAAAATACAATTATCCTTTAGCATTTAAGTAATTTTTTTGTAACAAGCACAGACAGTAACATCCATAGATATGAATACATTCTTAAAACTATGAAAATATTATATGTGACACGGGTGTTTTTGCGTTACGATTACACCGCGCGATCGTTTATTTATTTATTTAAACTTCATGTACAATAGTGGGACATAGGCGGACTTAATGCCACAAGGCATTCTCTACCAGTCAACCATTGGGTTAAAAAGGACAACATTGTGGTAAGGTACAAAAACAATATCTAACAATATGTAATTCATTTCGAAATTGTCTATAAGTTACATAGATACTAATACACAAATACAAATAAAATAGACTAATACATATTTTAACAAATACCAAAATAAAAAACGAGAATACTAATAATAATTACTGTGACTAGACTTCTAACTGCGAGCTACTTCGTTTGATTTAAATAGTGGTTACGAACTTTTCTTTTAAAAATAAATTTACTTTCAGATTTTTAATACCGAGAGGCAGCGCGTTCCACAGCTTTATTGATGAGACAGCATATGAATTTGACATGAAACCGGTACGGTGTGCAGGAATTTGGAGGACTAGATTTTTGGAAGCTGGTTTACGACTGTGAGAACTGCCCAAAACTTTGAAATAAGTTTTAAGATAATCGGGAGCACATGGATCGTTCAAAATAGTGAAGAGCATACAGAGAGATCTGAGTGACCTCCTGAGTCTGATAGGCAGCCATTTAAGCTGAGAACGGTAGGAAGAAATGTGATCGTACTTACGAAGGCCAAAAACAAAGCGAATACAATTGTTGATCGTTCTCTTGTCAATATCACTCAAGAGCACTTACAGCCGTTTTCGTACGATCAAAATTCGCCAAATATTCGCTGTTCTCTTGACTCACAATGACATAGGGCTCTATTACGACAAATAAGGATAAATTCGACAGACATACTTAATCCCTTGCTCGAAATTTTCCGCCACCCACGCTTTTTCAATCTACATACTAAACCTAGTTATCTTTTACCCTCAAATAACAATGGGTTTACATTGACAACGTATAGCCTATCATCCTTCTTATTTATGTTTGCCTAGTACTCTGAAATCGTGTATTCCTTTGTTTCCATTACTATGTACCTACTGGGACAACATGTCCTGGCATTCTTTAACACGTTGAGTGCGATACCAGGTCTAAACATCTTGTATACCGCCTTGCTTACAGTGCGGCTAAGAAAAGTATAGACTGCCTTGTCGTGCGGAAGGCATAACTTCAATTTGGTTCGGTGTAGGAAAGAGATGAATATATATCTAAAAGTATTATTAAATAGAACCCAATGGTGTACAGGGTCTATAAGCCTTGTGCCGTCACAATGGAAGTTTAGATTACCTTTAACCGCAGGAATGGAAAGTATAGAAAAATCATTGCCTCAGCGAACGTGTTAATGTCAGTCTATATTTTTATAACTACAAGTTTAATTTATTTAATAAGAGATTTTGCGTACAGAACCTTATCTGAGGGCAATACCTTGCAATTCGCGTGAATTCCAGCCCATGCTGGAATCGAGGGCAATGAAGTGGCGAATTCTCTCGCCGGTAAAGCGGTGCAGTGTGGGGACATAGTTCCATACTTAAATTTTATACATACAGATATTATAAATTTACCTAAAACTTTTCTTTTGGACACCTGGAAGGTGGCCTGGGAAATCATTAGTAGACAAAAGGGTCGTTATTTTTTGGATGAGACTCGGTCACGTTGGTTCTCCAGCTCATCTTGCCAAACTTAAAATTATAAACGATCCCAGTTGTTCGTGCGGCACAGATGTGGGTGGTTTGAACCACATTCTTTTCTCCTGTCCTCTCTATGACCGTTCTTCCTTTCTCAGAGATCTATTGTGTCTCCGTATTCCTTTTCCTACTTCACTTCTCACTTTATTTTGTACAAATAGTTTACCTTATATAAATGCATAGCTTCATTCATTACCATTAATAATATTAGATTGTAATACAAATTTAACTAAATCAATATATTGTATCTCATCATTCATTAGTAATATCCAGTTAGTTATAATCCTACTGATCCTATATCCTAAATTCCGTTATAAATATTAATATTGATAAATTCCTGTTTCCCTAACTTTGTCTCCTTCAATAATAATCATTCAATCTAAATAACTTGACACTGGCTAAATGCACGTGCGAAGCCAGAAAAAAAAACTACGAGTAGACACGGTGTTTAATGGGGAATATGGCACGTCCCAAGTGTGTGGTTTGGTGAATCTTGGAGAAGTCAATTACAGTAGTTAAGGTCATCTCGGTAGAGCTCGTTTGGTTTATCATGCATTGTAAGAAAGTTATTTCTGTAAGTTTGTAAAGTAGTGTACACTAATTGTAACAGACATATGCAGTAAATACATAAACATCGTCTACGTCTGCAAATTCTAAAACATTTTAAAGTACTCTAAAATCTCACTGCGAGATCATAATATAACAACTAACTAATAACTTCAATTTACCAACACAAAAAGCTCACATACTACAGAGCATATTGGATTTACTCTATCCTATCCCAGCTAAGCTGTACCCAGTCTACACCTCCCTACAAAAAAGGCCACAAAACCTTGATCCCTGCTCACCCCATCTCAATACTAAGTCGATATCAATACACTGCATACCTAATACTCCAGACCGGGGCTCCCTGGGTCTCCTAATTTGCATATCGAGTAATTTCAAGCGTACGTTCGGATTGTAGGCCACC
This sequence comes from Cerastis rubricosa, assembly GCA_949152445.1. Classification (NCBI taxonomy): domain Eukaryota; kingdom Metazoa; phylum Arthropoda; class Insecta; order Lepidoptera; family Noctuidae; genus Cerastis; species Cerastis rubricosa. Next base: position 16,097,159 of record OX424524.1, on the reverse strand, counting down.
ATATTGGTTTAGGGTCGCTATCCTTCAAATTTACATGGGATCTGGCGTTTTATAGCAGTGTTTAGGACTTTGGATTATTCAGGCAGGAATATTAGGGGACTTGTCGCTTTTGCCTCTAAGTACATATTAGAATTTGGCCGAAGTACACGTATTTACCTACACACATCAAAAGTGTCTAGGGATCAACATATATTTTTGCAATAACTTTTCTCCTGATTGATAATAAATAAAATTTTCTTTAAGGATTCATCAAATAAAGTGTTTTCGTTTGTCACAGTAACGATAAACCAAGTCACCTTTGCATTACTAAAGAAATTTGCCATTTTCTAATAAAGGGATTTTTGACATTTGAACCACTAACATTAAAGTTCGAAAAAAAGACTGAAATAACAGTTTTCTTTAAAATTTTATTGGGTAACTTAAACAATTAATAATCCGTGTTTCTACCGCGAACACTAACAACACAAGAACATCGGTTTGGCATACTCAAAATGAGTTCATCCAAATCACGCTGTGGAATGGCCGCCCATGTTCGTTGCAACAACAAAAAAAGGTCTTCTTGCGACTGGATACCCTCCATATTCGGCAGAGCTCTTCTCTGTAGCATATCCCATGCATGCTCAATCGGGTTCAAGTCTGGCGACTGAGCAGGCCAGGGCAGGACATTGATGTTAGCTGCGGCGAGAGTCTGTCTTACAACTCTTGCGGTGTGCGGTCGTGCATTATCATGCATTAACTGAAATAAGGGACCGATTTGCACTTGTAGAGGAACGATGACGTCTGATACAATCGTCTCAGCATAAATTTGAGCGTTGAGGTTGCCTCTGATCCAAATCAACTCAGTTCTTCCGCCGATCCAAATACCCGCCCATACCATGATGGTTCCACCACTATAAGGATGGACTTCCTGGCAGGATTTTAATCGCTGTTGGCGTCCAGGGGTTCTCCAGTGTCATATACGTCTTGTATCCGGTCTCATACCAAAACGAGACTCATCAGAAAAGCACACGAAACGCCATTGTTCTTCTGCCCAATTTCTGTGTTCAAGAGCCCATTGATATCGAATCCTACGATTGTGCATTGCTATAGGTGGTACCCGTAGCGGTCTTCGGGAATGAAGGTTCACTTCATGCAAGCGGTTTCTGACTGTTTGGTCGCTAATTAAGTTCCCTGAAGAGTGATGAAGCCTCACGGCTAACATCATGGCGGTTATTGTTGGAGCTCTTCGAGTTAAGATTTGAATGTATCTGTCTTGTCTCCGTGTGGTGCAGCGATACCGTCCTCCATGGCGCTCAGCCACGGTACCAGTGCTTCGGTAACGTGTCCAAAGTCGACTGATAACACTCTGACTTGTATTCAGAGCTAAAGCCACAGTACGTTGCCGGGAACCAGCTTCTATCATTCCCACGGCTCTGAGCATTTCTTCCCTGCTTAAATGACGTCGCCGCTCCATAATAACGTTGGTTTTAATCAGTAGTAGGGAAACAGTAGCACTAATAATGTCTTCAATGCGTTGTATGTTTTTATAGGGAAAATATTGACAGCTGATTTTCATCTTTTACTCGAATTTGATTAACAGTTCCTGATTCAAATTATGAAATGCACCAAAAAGGATCCATATAAATTTATAAAATCATAAATTTATTACAAAGCCACATCTCAATCTCAAGAAATCCGCATAAAAATGCTTGATCCCTAGACACTTTTGATGTGTGTATTTGCTATGAAAACAGCAAAAAGAAGAAAATATTTCGTCATGTCGTTGAACCAAAGATTCGAAAACATGTGACATGGACCAACCCAAGTTGGGCCCTGGTGAATAGTGGTCACAGAGCGGGGAGCTGTGTCCCAGCAGTACGAGCAGCTGATTGATTATGTTTAATTATGCAGACATGTGAGTCCAAACCTTCCAAGCATTTGAACTGTGAAGATTTAATCCTTAGATAGACTGAGCAAAAAGTATTAACTTAATACATCGCCTCAAATGAGCACTAACGGGAATATATTTTTTCACGGGTTTGTGACCTCACTGCACCCAAAAGTTCGGTAAGAATCTACTATAATATTTACACACTTAATCACACTCGCTATAATAATTCCCATTTCCACTAACTCTAAAGCGATTCATACGAATGCTCAAATATTATTGTATACTGTTCTAATTACTACTCTAGTAGCTTAGCTGAGTGTTGAAAATCTAATATCGATCTTTTATTTAGGGATTTGTTTAGGTGTCACGAAGTGTTGATGAAAACGGGCACAAGTATACTTAGCAGTACACATGACTGCATAGCAGTCCATCCCAATATCTTGGGATCAGATCTAAATTACGGTCGAAATCAGTATTTTATCTTCCTATCTCCAAAGCAATTAATATTCGAAGCCCATAAAATAACCCATACAGAAGCAAAACTCTATTAGTGTTGGGCATTAACTCCGCTCCAAATGTCCAATTTAAATCCGGATCCAGAATAAACGCAACTCCGGAATTCGGCTCCAAATTAACTCTAGGCAGTTTTACAGTTCATCTATGCTTTCCTGGTACATGACTTGGGTTGATGATCACAGGAATTTCGTGATTCGTTTGGTGATTATACCAATCACCTTTAATTATGTAGATTGGGTAATAGACGGTTTCAAGTAATACCAGGATAACAGGCAGCCAGGAAATTCGGGAAGGCAAAGATGTTTCATGGTAAGCTATGGTAATTTAATTTGTGTTTCAATTCATCTTATCTGTTGCTGTGTATAAACACCTTCTTCGCAATGTTTTATTATCAAGTGCCTTCTTCTGTGATATGTAAATCGGATATAAGATCACTGACTAACTCTGTAACTGGAGTTTTCATTGTAGGGTAAACACCTTCTTTGGCCTGCGCAAATCTGTACCTAATCTGTCTAACCCGAGATCTTCTGAATATCATCCACCCTTGGACCTGGCTGTTGGTCTGTCCCTACTTTTTTTTGATCTGTCGGCAACCATTGAGTGAAGATTATATCATATCAGTCCCATAACGACTACTAATTTCGGGTATTTCAGGACGTTATTATCATGTGGAACTTATACGTATGTGTACAGTTTTTTTGTGTGGATACTAACTTAAAAACACTACTTTTTATTATATTACCTATGTACATTATTTACAAACTACAAATAAATATAAAATAAAAATAAAATATGTACAAGTATCAAAATTACAGAGCGTCAAAAAATTCGTCGACGTCGCTGTAAACTTTTACGTTTACGTGTCTGTAAATTATTGTATATAGCCTAAGATCCCGGTATACAACGACCTTCACCGAGCTGGTTAATGGATGAAACCTATTTTATATTAAATTTAATATGTCACTATATATATCATATGGGTTTGTCTAAAAAAATTCAGTCCAGGATATGATTAACTAATAATTAAAAAAAAACATTTTTTAAACATTTCACATGTTTGGTTAATAAACATATTCCATACCAATCGAAAGTATAAAGCCCATAAAATATGCAAACGTTCAAATTCAAATTCATTTAATCATTTTGTGAACATAGGGTAAAAAAAATATACAGATGTTATAAATAAATGTTGGTCCATACTATGTCCCGCCAGAAGGCATACAAAATAGTAGTAGGTAATCGAAATGTCAATTAACAAAATAACGGCACATTAACAAGTATAAATTATTTAGTCACAATTTCTTATATAATAATAGATGCAATTTACAATACAATATGTCAATAAAAACTATCAGCGTTAGGTTGCCTTTTTTTATTCATTAACCAGACCGGTGCAAGTTACTAGTATCGATTTACCTGTTTATACCTGCCTGCCTAGAGTTGTGTCGGGAAAAGAAAAGTCAACCTAATGTTTGCATATTCTATGGGCATACTTTCGATTGGTATGGAATTTGTCTATTAACCAAACCGGAGAAATGTTGAAAAAAAAAATATTTACTGACTTAAATTTTTTGGACAACCCATATGCAATATTTTTATTGACATATTAAATTTAATATAAAATAAGTTTTATAATCCATTAACCAGCTAGGTGGAGGTCGTTGTATATCGGGATCCTATACAAATAGGAATCACTACAGTTGATTGGTGACAGGCATGAATGGAAAATGTCCGGTTTTCTGCATATTATCTTTTTATTAACTTTCGCCAGTACCGAGAGCGCAGAATGGAAAGAAGTTTATTTCCAATGATGTTTTAGACTACCTACTGGGTCTTAAACATCGTCAACAGTTGCAGGAAAGAACAAAAGCCAATGCCCAGCAGATCAAATTAGTCTTTAGTAATTAGAAGTTCGTTAATCTCTAGTTATATTGTTCCTCAAACTTGAAAGACGAAACACTAAACATTTTAAACTTACTTCAAAGCTTAAAATTCTGAAAACAAACTTAGGATGAAGCTCAAACGCTTTAACATAAGACAAGAATTATTTTAAACAAGCCTTTAACTATTAGAAGACTTGTTCAAGTATTTCAAGTCTATAACAAATTGAAAACAGGAACATCTTTGTCTTAAAATAAAGTTTTGAGTAGGATAATGTTTTAGGCTTAGCTATTTTCCTGCTTCATAATGATTTGTGAATATTATTATTTTCGACCCGTGGTTTGGGTGTTGTGAAAGCCTACTAAAGTATTATGTTCTTTCTTTTGAAAGAACAGCCTCTAATATGTTGAGACGGATTGGCAATCGTCTTTCCTTAATTTATTTCTGTTAGCATTATATTTAAATAATAATAATAATATTTATTGGCATTAATTAATTATACAAACATTTTTATGAAATTCCCTAGCTCCTGTGCTAGTGTACACTGTATTACAGGAGCTAGTAATAATAATAATAATAAATCACAAAATGAAATAATTAAAGACGAAAAATGTTGACGAGATCAGCTGCTCTTCGTGCACGCCTACCGCCTCCGGACTCGTCGCCCCGCTCCGCCTCGCCGCCGTCGGAACCCAGCCCCACAGTGAGTGCTGTGACACCGGCCGTGGCAGTTGCGTCGAGCGACAGCGACGAGTACTTCTCTCCGCCCACGACGCCACCACCTGCTCGTCGACGGGGAGGACGCCGGCCGCCGGGCGGTTTAGGACCTCGAGGCCCACCGGCCTCTGATAGGGTCCCAGCTCCCGGCGGAAGTGTGCAGCGCATGCGATGGACTCAAGCCATCAACGAGAATGTCATGCGCTCATACTATGGGGCTACAGAGGGAGGAAACAACCTGACCGCGTACCGTGTTCGGATGCTCTCTCTGTTTCAGGTGCTTGAGCCAGCTGTCAACGTGTCGGCGCAACGATTATCGGATCAGGTGCGGGTCATCCAACGGAGTGTATAACGTGAGGTCGACACACGGAAGCGCGATTAACGCTTGTGCGACAAAACTGTAATGCGACTCACTATAGGTCGAATGCACGCTTGTGCGACAAACTGTAGCTCGACATCACCCTAGTGCGACAATCTGTAGATCGACATCACGGTAGTGCGACAAACGCTTGTGCGCCATTTGCTCGACACTACTGAAGTGCGACACTACTCAAGTGCGACAAACGCTTATGCGACACTGTCGCCTAAATAGGGTGTAATCCTTCACAAGCCATCGCTGTTGCTTAGTTTGATGTACGGAATGCTTCGTGCATTCAGTACATCATCTAAGCAGCATCGCTCAACAATTATGGTTGTTATATAATTATTATTGTTGGACAAATGTGAAATTTCACTATACTAGCACTTTAAAGCACTAAAACATTTTGCAGATGGATGCATTGAATAGTACAGGGGTCATGAAGTATTTTAACGTAATTATAAAAAAAATGTATTAAAAAAAATATAAGTTGTAACTTTAGCTTAAGTATGGTCTGCAACAGAAAAATGATCGCAATGAAGCAGAAAACCAATGCCTTTTGGCTTCGATAAGGGCTTTTATATTTTAAATAAAAATAAGCAAGAACATAATAACTTCAGTTTATAAACAAAACAAAATATATTAGAAGATAAACAAAATTGATAATTCCAGAAATAGTTAAAGTAAAGACAATTAATATGATGAACCATTAGCAAATATTTATGTAATATTTTATAAATTCAATGTCAATATTTTCTCAAGATAATCCCAAAACACAGCTATTATAATCAATATTAAAATAAATATAACTTATTATAATATTGAAAGCGCGAAAAGCAGAATAATTTTAAACAAAATAATCGATAGATTACGAAATTATATCAATCGATTGAACGTTGCTAATCAGGTTCCTTTAAATTATTTCGTACTTTTTACTTCCATGATTATTTTACATTTGACTACTCCGGTCATCCACTGACAAATGACAGACAGGTAATAAGCCAAAAAAATGAGCAAGCGCGTGTCGCGTGTACAATGCAGGGTTCCATAGTCGGAATGAATATTTACGCATCATCATCATCATCATTACTGCCCAAAAGATGTCCACTGCTGGACATAGGCCTCCCCCAAGTGTCGCCACATTGACATAACATGGGGGGTTTTGCCATAATCGCCACGCTTGGCAGGCGGGTTGGCGATCGCAGTACGGTTGTTACAAAAGCACAGAGAACGCTGCTGCCCATTTTCTGGCAAGTCCCTTAGTCGCTTCTTACGACACCCACGGGAAGATATGGGATGGTGCTATTCGTTTCATACATATCAATGATGAGGGATTTACGCATGCACCGCATTAATTTAATCACAGCGATATTATTTTGTATTTCAGTGTGCACGATGCACAGAATACTCCGTCTCTCCAATTTTCATCGATGTGGTGCAATCCTGACTGCACATTTTGCTACGGCTACGGAACCCTAAAAAGCGTCAATAGTTCGTTTTCTTTAATTCCTTTTCCTTTTACTATATTCCTTATAAGTCGATTCCTTGATTGCCAAATCTCACAAAATGTTCAGTGAGAACTTGTTATTATGTCCTCTCTCAAATAAACCGACTTTGATTTAGTTATCACTAGATTCATGTCGCACTACCGTGATATCGATCTTTAGTTTGTCGCACTAGGGTGATGTTGAGCTACAGTTTGTCGCACAAGCGTGCATTCGACCTATAGTGAGTCGCATTACAGTTTTGTCGCACAAGCGTTAATCGCGCTTCCGTGTGTCGACCTCACGTTATACACTCCATCCAACGTAATCATATGTTGGACGACACCGTACTTGATCGCTTGCGAACTGAAATGCAGAGTAGTCACGTCATTGTCCCTCCGTCGCAGGCTGTGGATCCACCATAGACTAGTCAGTTATTTAATCGCGCAGACGAAGTGAGTAATGACGTGGCTACTAATGTAAGTACCCAATGCAGTGAGGAAATGAGGAGTGCTTTGGAAGGTGCGATTCGAGAATATCGGTACATGTCGCCTGAACTTAGACCACGCTTACCTCGTTTGCCCATGCATAACAGAAATAGGGCGCTGGTGGCTGTTCTGGATTCGCAGTTGTCAAACTATTTTGATAACTGCGAAGACCTCACTGATGCTCACTCAATCCTGTATTGTGCGGCTGTAGCGGCATGTCGTGTAGCTCATGTAAAATTTTCTGATGACAGAGCTACACGACCTAAACCTGCCGTACCGGCTTGGCAATGCAGGATTGAGCGACGTATTGGTGGGGCCAGAACACTCATCGGCAAACTGATCTGCTTCAGGGAGGGCAACAATCGCCCTCGAGTGATGCGCTTTGTGAGGCGGGCATTTGTGGGTACTGATATTAGTCCTCGAGACTATATGTCCCGTATCACAGAGCGCATCGACTTCTTGAAGCAGAAAGTGTATGCATGGGCAAACCGTATCCGTAGGTATAAGCGGCGGGTGGAACGGTACACTCTGAATCGCACATTCCAAAGAGATGAAAGGTGGGTTTATAGGACTTGGGAGCGACCGGACCAAGGTGTGTCTGACACGCGCTTACCGGATGATGACACCACGTGCTCGTTCTGGCGCAGCATCTGGTCGGTGCCTGTCAGCCACACCGAGGGTGAATGGACTCGGGTGGTCGAGCGAGTGTGCGATCCAGTTCCAGAAATGGGGGCTATCACTATCAGCCCCCAAGACGTAGCTCGTGCAGTCCGTCCGTTACCTAACTGGAAATCTCCAGGGCCGGACGGGCTGCACAACTTTTGGATTAAGTGGATCCAAAGGTCGCACGCTCGCTTGGCGGCCCTATTCCAGTCAGCCTTAGAGTCAGGGTCGCTGCCCGAATTCCTGACTACTGGAATAACTCACCTGCTCCATAAATCAGGTAGTACTGCGGAGCCCAAAAACTATAGACCGATAACCTGTCTCCCGACAGTGTATAAAGTTCTTACATCCATTTTGAGAGCTAAAATTAGCAAACACATTGATGACAATTCGATCATGTCCGCTTCTCAAAATGGATGTAGGAACGGGTCCCGCGGTACTAAGGAGCTGCTCCTCATTGATATGGCCATTAACCAACAGGTTCGGCGTTCCCGAAGGGATCTGTCGACATGTTGGATAGACTATAAGAAGGCCTACGACTCGGTACCACATACATGGCTCATGAGGGTGCTAGAATTGTATAAAGTTGATGCAACTCTGCGCACCTTCCTGATGTCGTGTATGGGGCAATGGAGGACAGTCCTTCGCTATCCAGGATGTCGGCATATCCAAGGGAACAGCGAACCGATAAGGATAGAGCGAGGTATTTTTCAGGGCGATAGTTTGAGTCCGCTTTGGTTCTGCTTAGCCTTGAATCCTCTAAGCACGCTGCTGGAGGATTCAGGTCTGGGCTTTCGGTTGAGGAGAGGTGGTCAGGTTATATCTCACCTTCTTTACATGGATGACCTGAAACTCTTTGCCCCCAACAATTTGCAACTGATGGAGCTACTGAAGGTAACAGAAACTTTCAGTAGCGCCATCAGGATGGAATTTGGTGTGGACAAATGTGCGGTCATGCATGTAAAGCGAGGGGGGATTGTGGAATCTGCGGGAACCCAGCTCTCAGATTCCATAAATCTTAGATCCCTCTCAGCAACCGAAACCTACAAGTATTTGGGTATGTCAGAAGCGCTGGGCATCAATGCTGTTGACGTGAAGCAATCGTTGAAGGAGCGCTTCTTTGGCCGCCTGAGAAAAGTATTTAATAGTCTTTTATCAGGCGGAAATAAGGTGCGTGCCTTCAATGGTTGGGTCATGCCGGTTTTGATGTACTCTTTCGGCGTACTCAAATGGACTCAAACAGAACTAGACGCCCTGGATAGGAAGGTCCGTACATTGTTGACGGCATATCGAATGCATCACCCACGTTCTTCGGTTATGAGACTGTATATCCCGCGGAGTTGTGGAGGTCGAGGCTTTTTAAACGCCAAGACTCTCCACAATCGCGAGATATGTAGTCTCAGGGAATATTTCCTAGAAACCGACGTGGGGATGCATCGAGATGTGGTCGCGATGGACAAGGCCCTCACCCCGCTCTCCTTGGCTAAAGAGAACTGGCGCAGACCTGCAGTGCTTGACACTAATGACCGCAGGGAAGTATGGCAGAGTAAGGAGCTTCACGGACGCTACTTCAGTGCCCTGCATGGGCCTGATGTAGACCATGCAGCGTCCGTAGCCTGGCTACGTTCCGGGGAACTCTTTGGAGAAACCGAAGGTTTTGTTTGTGCAATTATGGATGAAGTTATGATGACGAATAACTACCGGAAATTTATTGTGAAGGATGGCACGGTTGACATATGTCGGGCATGCCACCGTCCGGGCGAATCGATCCGTCACATTATCTCCGGGTGTTCTCGTCTAGCTAACGGAGAATACTTGCATAGACACAACCTTGTAGCCAGGATTATCCATCAGCAACTTGCTCTGAAATACAGCCTTGTGGAATCGGAAGTGCCGTACTATAGGTATGTGCCCGACCCAGTTCTCGAAAATGGCAATATCACACTGTATTGGGATCAATCCATCATCACTGACAGGACTATTGTAGCCAATAAGCCTGATATAGTGGTGATGGATCGATCAGAGCGGCGCGCAATGATTGTTGATATAACGGTTCCACATGACGAGAACCTCGTGAAGGCCGAGAAAGATAAACAAATCAAGTATATTGACTTGGTTCGCGAGGTTGTCGACATGTGGCCTGTTGACTCAGCGATCATTGTGCCGATAGTCGTATCAGCCAATGGCCTAATTGCCAAGAGCCTCGACCAATATCTGATGAGGCTCTCGTTAGGCAGCTGGATCAAGGGCTTGATTCAGAAAGCGGTACTCCTGGACACGGCTCGTATTGTTAGGAGGTTCCTCTCTCTGGAGCCCTGACCGCCGGTAGCTTGGACCCTGTTCCCGATACCGGTGGGCTACTATTTTTATATTTTTAAATGTTTTTTTTATTTAATTTTGTAAAAATATTTAAAAATGTAAAATGAATGTTTAGAAAATGAATAAAGGGAATAATAATAATAATAAAGCCTTTTATTTCCACGTAAAAGTATTTCACATTTCAAATGCTTGATTAGTTGTGTTATTTAACTCATTAAAAAACTAGTGTTAGTATTGTTAGTTTCTTCATCTTTAATTGACACAAATATTTCGGATTTTAAGATGTTTGTTAGTTGTGTTAGTATATTTAACTCCTTAAAATCTAGTGTTAGTATTGTTAGTTTCTTCATCATCTTTATTTGTCGTGGATCCCGATGGGGTGAAGGCCTCCTCTTTCTCCTTCCAAAATTCTCTATCTTTGGCGAGGGTTATCCAATCTCGCCCTGCTTTTTTAATGATATCATCAGCCCACCTTTTTGCTGGTCTACCGATATTTCTCTTACCTAGTGGTCCTTTCCATCGTGTAGTTTTTATGGTCCATCTATTATCTTTACACCTCGAGATGTGTCCGGCCCATTGCCATTTTAATTTTAAAGCCTGTGTTAAAGCATCGGTAATTTTTGTTTTCTTCCTGATAATGTCTGACCTTATTTTATGTATTTTCCTAATTTTTAGTATACTCCTCTCCATTGATCTTTGTGTTGTTCTAATTTTTTCTTTTACTTTATTTGTGTAAACCCATGTCTGACAGCCATACAATAAGCTAGGAAGAAGACAGGTATCGACTACAGTTCTTTTCATATCTAGTGTATAGTCACCTTTTAAAATTTCCTTAAGAGACCAGAATTTACTCCAAGCAATTTTACATCTCCTATCAACTTCTTTTTCATTATTTGTTGTACTGAAAGATACCTGTTTGCCCAGATATATATAATTGTCGACGTATTCTATGTTTTTGCCATTTGTACTTATAGGATGTTTTTGGCTATTTGTGATTATTTTTGTTTTGGCAGCATTCATTTCTAGTCCAACTCTAGCACTTTCTTGATCTAGCATGTGTATCATAGTTTCAAGTTCTCTGGATGTTTCAGCAAGTACAACAATGTCGTCTGCGAATCTCAAATGACTGAGGCAAGCGGCACCTACACGCGGTCCCTTGGTTTTCCAGTCTAGTTTTTGGAATACATTCTCTAGGACAGCAATAAATAGTTTGGGTGACAGAGGGTCGCCTTGTCTTACACCCCTTTCAATTCTTATTTCATCTCCTCTTGTTTCGAGTTTCACCCTACTTGTAGCGTTGTTATATGTATATTTTATTATGTTTATATATTTTCTGTTAATGTTCAATGATGCTAATGTATTCCAGATAGAGTTGTGGCTTATACTGTCAAAAGCCTTACTATAATCTATAAACGCTATGTATATAGGCCTCCTAAACTCTTTATATTTCTCCATTACTTGTTCCAGTGAATGCAGATGGTCTGTTGTGCTAAAGCCTGATCTAAATCCTGCCTGTTCTAATGGTTGTGCTTTGTCAATCTCTGTTGCTATTCTTTTAAGTATTATTGATGAAAAAAGCTTGTATAAAGATGCCAGCAAGCTTATGGGTCTATAGTTGCCTACATCGAGAGGATTGCCTTTTTTGTATAGGAGTATGATGTCAGATGAACACCATTGTTTTGGTATAATTTCTGTTTCCAGAATAAGATTAAATAGTTTTGTGAAGTGTTTAAGTAGGATTGGTGCAGAGTATTTGAGCATTTCATTCCTTATTCTGTCAGGTCCTGGGCTTTTAGCACTTTTTAATAATTTAATATGTTGGAATACTTCGTTTTCTTCTATTGGTAAAACACTTTCTGTGTTAGGAATGTAGTTAGTTATTTCTTCGATGTCATTCTCTTGGTTTCTTTTCATGTAAAGTTCTTTGTAGAAATTGGTTGCTTGGTCTAATATGTCTTTTCTAGATTTCGTCTCGTTTGCTTTTGTTTCTAATTTTTGTATCCACTTTTTATTTAAATTTAGTTCCTTAAACGCTTTCTTAGTACTTCTAAACTTTTCTATATTCTTTGTTATAATATCTTGTCTATGTTTTTTGTAGTCTTTCTTGATCTCTTTGTTGGTTTCTTTAAATAGTTGCCCAAGTTGCTTTTTCATCTCCTTAGTTTTGTTTTTTGTAGATATAAGTTCGGTGCGTCTTTTTATTAATGATACTGTGTTATCGCTAAGTATTGTATGTTTTTTGCGTTTCTGTTCTGTATTTTTTAAAGTTGAACATGATGTTAGTGCGTGTTCTAGAGTGTCATAATAGTCTTGGACATTTATAGGTTTTGATTCTTTTCTATCCATTTCGTAATATCTCAGATTGTCTAAGTATGTGTTAATATCTTCTTGCGTTAGAAGGTCATTTGAATTTGAATTGAAATTTGTTTCGCTCTTTTTTGGGACACGTAGCCCAACTGTAGCTCTTAGCATTCTATGATCAGAGGCGAAATTTATGTTGTTTAGTATTTCAAAATTCGTCACCAATTTTGGAGTGTTTGTCATTAAGAAGTCAATTTCGTTCTTGTGTTTATGGTCTGGGGATTCCCAAGTCCATTTTTTGTTTGTTTTCTTCTTAAAATATGTATTCATGATGGACAGTCTGTGTTCAAAGCCGTACTCTATCAGTCTCGTACCCCTTTGGTTTCGTATTCCATAACCGTATTTGCCTAGTATTGAGTGTTCTTCACTTTTGGGTTGCCCTATTTTAGCGTTAAAGTCTCCAATTACTATTACTTTTTCTTCGGCTAGTTCATGTGCCATTGTTAGATCATTGTAGAATTTTTGAATTTCGTCTTCACTTGAGTTTTCTGTAGGTGCATATACTTGGATAATCGACAAACTAAGGTCCAAGAACTTTAGCTGTAGTAGTGCCACCCTTTCTGAAATGCCAGTGAAATTTGTTATGTGGTTTTTCAGTGCTTTTTTTATCAAGAATCCTACTCCATGTAGTCCCTTAGTTTGCCCCATGTAGCATAAAATGCAGTCATTGTACTCTTCTATGTTACATCCCATTCTTCTCAGTTCAGAGAGTCCTATAATATCGTAATTAATTTTTTCCAATGCATGTGATAATTCTAGATACTTTTCTGTTGTTGCCAGAGACCTTACATTGTATGTGCAAATTTTTAGATAGTTTTCTTTATGGTTCTTTGTATTATTATTATTTTTGGAAAGAGGGTGATGGTCTAATTTCCCACGAGGACCAGTCGGCTTGGGAAATGGTTTGGTTTTGTCGGTTGATTGGTGTGTTTCAGTATTTTTTGTTACGTTCCGGTGGCTGATGGCGATATCCTATGTACTGCATTCAGATGGTGTGGTGAATGTTGACAGAGAATTGCTTCTTCCTCGCATCACATCGAATGCATTAACCCTATTTGCTTTTGAAATTACATATTGTTTTTTGGGCTGTTGGTTGAGGTTTGGCGAGTTTGAATCTTGTCTTTTACGCTTTTCTTTATTTGATGTCCCTTCACCTTCTTTAACAATAAGCTTATCGTACTTTATGATAGCAAAGTTTCCATTATTCCTTTCTTGTACTAGCTGCGTTGGTAATTCCTTCCTTTTCATTAAAACATCCTTAGGAAAGTCTTCAGTAATATAACCATCTTTATATTTCTTTTTATTTATAATTATTTCATTCTTCTTCCAGCCATTTACTAAGGTTATTAGAATTGGCCTGACTTTCGTTTGATTGATGTCTTTTTTGCCAATTCGGTGTATGATATCAATGTCTCTATTGTCAAGTGCAATTTTTAGATCGTATTTTAATTTTCCTGTTGTTGTTTCTATAAGCTCAGTTAACGATTTTTAATCTTCCTTGAGACCGTGAATAATAATATTATTTTTTCGTTTATATTTTTCAACATTTGCAATTTTTTCTTTGAGGTAGCTGTTTTCTTCTTTTAGTTCTTTTATTTCCGACATTAATGGTAGTAGTTTGTCATCTATCTTCGATATAATTTCTTTTGTTTGATTTGCCATTTCTACTTTCATTTTTTCAAAAAAATCTTGCATGGATTGTAAGTTCTCCATAGTATGTGTAGAACGGAACGTAAACACAGCTAGTGACACAAACAGGAGCTAGTGTCTTCCCCTTATTACAATGAAACAAATTAAATTAATAATGGCATCCAATAATTACACAGAAATAAGAAAAAAAGAAAAAAGTTAAGTAAGTACATAATAAATTTAAAATATATATATAATAATATAAACATGCATTTTTTTTCTCAATTTTCCGGCGGTCAGGGCTCTAGAGAGAGGAACCTATCAAGACGAGCCTAACAATACGAGCCGTGTCGAGGAGTACCACTTTCTGAATACTCTTGATCCAGCTGCCTAAAGAGAGCTTCCTCAGTTATTGGTCGATCGATGATCTTGACAATTAAGCCATTGGCTGAAATAATAATCGGCACGATGATCGCCGAGCTCACAAAGCGATCGTCTTTTATTATTACAAAAAACAGTTGCGATCACTACTTTATTTGTTAATTATTTTGTTTGTAATTTTCGTCTTTCGTCGTTTTATCATCTTGTTGTTGCACCGTGAGCATAAAGTTTAGGGTTTCCTTCCCAGGTCAGTTTAAGCGCTATTGAGTTTTTCATTAGGCCTTTCTTACTAGAAGCCAACAGTTTGAATTTGTGCTCGGTTGATGCCAATAGACACTCCTTCTGTTACGTGGGGCTTAAACATAACTGGCGAATTTCAGTCCCATGTAATAGGGGGCGAGCCTATTGCCATCAACCGGGCATGAATCCAGACTTCGTGGCTGCTACTGAAAAATTTCTAAAGGAAAACGCCAATAACAATTTGGCCAATCCGGGAATCGAACTCAGGACTTCATACCCAGCAGTAGCGATTGTAATCACTAGACCAAGAGTCAGTCTAAAAACGAAGACAACCAAATATCAGCTTAGCAGTATTAACTGTAACCTTCAACCTGACCTTGAGAACTTCTATAAGCCGCTTCATCTGTTTTCCACAAGATCAACAAATAACTTTACTTTCTCGTAAATACGCCGTATATATTTTCCGTCTCGACACGTCATCTCTTCGGGGAAACTTCGTGATAAATACTCTGGCGAAGTTGTGACGTATGCTCGAATTTGTGACGTATGGTGTAAGTTCAAATGTGGGTACCGTATCGGTGTATTAATCGATGAGTTGGTAGAAGTTGGTGAATTGTATTTTGTTTTGTTCGTGGTCGAGAATATAGAAATATAGCTTTTATTCGTCGATACTTAGCTAAGTAGGTTGTACGAGCTACGCTGTACATGCCACTAACTTGGCCTACATTTCTGTATAGTGAAACGTTGCATATTGTTTAAACGAACATTAATTGTATATACTTTACAACAAGTTATTTTCAGTAGCAATTAAACCTTTATACCAATCGGTTGTCTACTCAATCAACATAACATCCCACTAACAACATCAACACAACATTTTCACTGTTGGGAGTTACGCCCCAACATTTGGTCCTTCGAGAAATTTAGTGTTGTGTGACTTATATCTTTTACGATCGCGAATCGGTTGGACTGGTCTCTCACAAGCGAGTCGCCCCAGTAACCAATTGAGAAGGCGCATATCGTAGAAGAGAAAGGTTGCACAGTACCAAGAACCAGGAGTGTGGAACAACAGTCGACGCTCGGAACAGAAGAGTTCGTCTTGAAGTCAACAAGAACAACAACATAAACAACATGTCAACAGCTGATTTATACCTGAATCAGAACGAACTCTCCGACAACATAAAGAAGATCGGAGTAAATATCAAGAAAGATGGTTGGGACAGAAAAAACCCTGACTATTTCAAACGCCGTATGGCAATGTTGGAAAACTTGTGGTCAGAATATCAATTCAATCATGACCGCCTGTCTACGGAACAAAGTGCAAGTCATCCCTACTTTACGAATGACTCCTACAACAAAACGCTGCAGTGCTACAATGCAGTAAAGGAGCTTATTCTTCAACAACACCAACAACTAACGACCGTCGCTCGTTCTCCCAGGGAGCAGCCGGTACAAACAAAAACATTGGGAGGTGCCAACCAACAAACAGGGGAAGGTACCTCAGATCAGGCAAGACAGGAACAAGAAGCCTACAAGGGTGAGGTGGCAGAACAAGCTAGAGATGCCAATCAAGATCATCAAAACAGAGAACCATCACCTCCTCCTACTCAACAAGAACAACAAAAACCTGCGAAGAAGGATACGGGATCCAATAGCAAGCTGGACGACATGATGCGCAAACAAACGGCAAACTTCAAAGCCTTCATGAGAGCAGTCGCGAACATACACGTGGAGTTTTTATCTGAAAGATGGGAATTTCAAGACGCTCTGCAAACACTCCAAACGCGCTGGTCAGCAATTGACAACCTTCACTGGGAGATAGAGTGCGAAACCAACGGAGAGAAGATGATAGTGTACGAAGAACGTTACAACAGGTATGAAAACCAATTTCTTGAACTAAAAAAGGCTTTGAATACCAAGTTGTGGTCCGGCGCTCAACGTGAGAAAACAACACCAAAACTAGAGATACCTGTATTCAACGGTAACTACAACCAGTGGATCCCGTTTAAAGACCTTTTCACAGAAGCAATACACAGCAACAATTCCCTTTCATCTGCTCAGAAGATGCAGTTTCTGAAGAGCAAGGTTCAAGGAGAAGCAGAACGCTTGATTCAACACCTACAGATAAGTTCCGATAACTACCTCGTGTGCTGGGATATCCTCAATCACCGATACAATAACGAAAAACTTATCTTCACATCGCACATGAACATGCTGTTCAATCTGCCAAGCATGCAGCAACAGTCAGTGGCCCAAATAAAGAAAATCCATGACGTCAGCATAGAATGCTTACATGCGATAAAGAATTTAGGAGTGAATATCGACACTTGGGACCCGATTCTTGTACATATATTATCGCAAAAATTAGACGCAGACACACATTCAGAGTACAATGATTCGCTGAAAAATTGCCGAAAGCTGCCAATACTGAATGACCTGTTAGATTTCCTAGAAGCGAAGTTTACATCGTTGGAAGCATCGCGTCGCAAACAAGAAAACAATCAAAAACCAAAAACATCATCGAGTCAACATCCAAATTCTTCGTACTCTAAAAAACAATACAGCAGTAATCAAGCAACTAGCAACAAGAAAATTACGAAATCATTCCATGCGTCAACATTTCGATGCCCTCTTTGCGATGACGAACATGGAATGTACAATTGTGCAAAGTTTTTAGAAATGCCAAATCACTTAAAACTTAGCACAGTAAATAAAATGAACCTTTGCGTAAATTGCCTGTTCAGCCATAACGGAAAGACATGTACGTCAGCTCACCGATGTCGCAAGTGCGCGGGTCAACATAACACATTGATACATGATGCATGTATTAAGAACAAAACAGAAAAACAAACAAATTCTTCCCATGTATCAAAGGATGATGATACTTCAGAGATACTACTAGCAACCGCTGTAGTAAACATACAAGCTGCTGATGGGACCAAAGTTAAGTTGCGAGCCCTCATCGATCAAGGGTCTCAGATATCTTTGATCACGGAACATGCCGCTCAACTTCTCGGTGTCAAGCGCGAGAGATGCAAAGGAGTCATCTTTGGAGTTGGACAGAAAGAAAACCACTGCAAAGGAATGACAATAATTACTTGCAGTTCTGTCTACAACGACTTCAAGTTCCAAACGTCTGTCTTCATTATGAACAACTTGATTAAGAACCTGCCAAATAAGACCTTTGCAAAACCATCTTGGTCCCACATACAGAACATCCATCTTGCAGATCCCGACTTCCATAACAGCCGTCAGGTGGACTTACTATTTGGAGCTGACATTTATTCGCAAATCATGCTGGGAGGAATAATAAAAGGCGATGAGGTCACTCAACCTATCGCACAACAAACATACCTAGGTTGGCTTTTATGCGGCAATGTCAAAACTTTTCACTGCAATGTGGTCATCAACAATCTGGAAGACATCAAACAGTTTTGGGAAACCGAAGACATCACGGATCAATCCAACCTATCGGTAGAAAATGAAACATGCATTGAATACTATGCCAACACTACGCAACGCTTGGAGAGTGGGAAATATGAAGTCAGACTGCCGATGAAGAATGAACTTCAGAGCAGACTGGGGTTGTCCAAGCCAATGGCTATAGCCCAATTCAAAACTTTAGAAAGAAAGTTACAAAAACAAACACATTTGGCAAATGCCTATAAAGAGACTTCATGGCTGAATACATTGATCTAGGTCATATGAAGCAATCAACCGTCAGTAACAAAACATTAGAGTGTTTCTTGCCTCACCACGGCGTGCAACGCGCTGAATCAACAACAACAAAGTACAGAGTGGTGTTCAACGCGTCAGCAAAAACATCTACAGGCTGCAGTTTGAACGACCTTATGTACAAAGGCCCCAATCTCCAACAAGACTTACAAACATTATTGATGAAATGGAGGCAATACAAATATGCGTTTACAGCGGACATTGAGAAGATGTTTCGTGCTATTTGGGTAGCCCCCGCAGACCAACAACTGCAACAAATTGTATGGCGGGAATCGCAGGAAAAACCTCTCCGCTCATATCAACTAACAACCGTAACATACGGTACCAAAGCCGCGCCGTTCCTAGCCATGATGACACTCAGGAGATTGGCGAAAGATGAACGTGAACAGTTCCCGGAGGCATCAAAAGTGCTGGAAGAATCATTCTACATGGATGACCTCGTTCATGGGACTCATACAATAGAAAATGGAAAGAAATTGATCGCTGATTTGAAACAATTATTAAAAAAAGGAGGTTTTAACCTTCGGAAATGGTCAGCTAACCATCAAGACCTTTTGGGAGACATCTCCGAACAGCACAACAACAATAAGATTGTCTTCAACTTCAGAACGGAAAACACACAAAAAACGTTAGGCTTGTGCTGGAATTCAAGAGAGGATAAATTCACCTTTCAATGCACAATTTCGAACGTCAACAAGAAACAGACCAAACGCAGCCTACTAGCCGAAATATCAAAACTATTTGACCCACTCGGCTGGCTGGCTCCCGTGTCAACAAAATTGAAATTATTGTTTCAAAAACTGTGGGATGGAAACTTACAATGGGACGACGAAGTGTCCGACAACATACATGCGGAGTGGTGCAAGATACAAGCGGACGTAATGGCGATAAACTCTTGCGAAATACCTAGATGGCTTCAGTGTGGTGAAAAGCAGACAATGGAGCTACACGGGTTCAGTGACGCGTCCCTGGATGCCTATGCCTGTGTCATCTACGCACGGGTCCAGTCATCAACAATACTTGTAGCCGCGAAGTCAAAGATTGTACCACACCGAAAAACAACAACATTACCTAGGCTGGAATTGAATGGAGCGCACCTACTTTCACAACTAATGCGCAAAGTCAAACAGTCATTGAATCAATATGAAGTACACGTCTACGGTTGGACTGATTCCATGGTGGTCCTGGGTTGGTTACAAGGAGACCCATCCCGCTGGAAAACATATGTGGAAAACAGAGTACGAAGTATTACTGACGTCATACCACGATCGTCGTGGTACTACGTCAAAACAAAGGAAAATCCCGCTGACGCCGCAAGCAGAGGCCAATACGCTAGTCAGCTAAAGGAAAATCAACTGTGGTGGCAAGGGCCTACATGGCTACCATCGCTAAAAACAAATAACATAGAAAAACATAACTTTAACACAGAACAAGAAGAAAAAACCTTCCGGAAACAAGCCAATGCTGCCCAACATAACATAGAAAATCCGAGCATTGTGGAAAAATTATTGCAAAATCACAGCTCTATCGAACATATTATTCGCATTGTCGCATGGATACTCAGAGCATTGAACCCGAAACGGCGACAACTGCCGAGATATCTGACGTTGCACGAATTGGACAACGCAACAAAGGTGCTCGTAAAACAAACACAACAAAAATTATTTGACACAGATATTTGCTGTTTACAAAAACATAACACGGTGCAGTCTAACAGTAAAATAAAAGCGCTCACTCCGTTCATTGACCATCAAGACATCCTACGAATTGGTGGAAGATTAAAAAACGCCTTACTAAACGAAGACATGAAACATCCGATGATCATACCACACGACAGTCGATTAACACATCTTCTCATCGACCAAGCTCATCGAATGACGTTTCACGGCGGACCGAGACTGACCCTATCACACTTACGTCAAAAATATTGGATCGTCGGCGGCAACCGAACAACGAAGATGCAAATCAGAAAATGTGTGACGTGCCGCAAAAACAGCCCAAAAGCAGAACACCAGCTGATGGGTAACCTACCGAGCGCACGAGCAAATCAAGCGCCGCCCTTTTACCATACAGGGGTGGATTACACTGGATTTGTGGACGTCAAAATGAACAAAGGCAGAGGAGCGAAAACAACAAAAGGCTACATTGCAGTCTTCATATGTATGGTGACTAAAGCTGTGCATATCGAACTGGTATCAGATCTCACCAGTTCAGCATTTTTGGCAGCCCTAAACAGGATGGCAGCAAGAAGAGGCGCCCCTCGTCACTTATACAGTGACAATGGAACAAACTTCGTCGGCGCAAACCGTCAACTCATGGAACAATACGAAGAAATCGAACATACATACAAAGGCGACCAACTACAAAGGGAAATTGCGGAGATGAGAATTGAGTGGCATTTTAATGCCCCCGCGTGGCCATCCGGGGGCGGGCTATGGGAAAGAACAGTCAGAAGCCTAAAACACCACTTAAAGAGAGTGGTAGGTGAACAAAAACTAACATTTGAGGAGTTTACCACAATCCTAATAAAACTGGAGGCCTGCTTGAATTCCAGACCTCTGTGTCCACTAAGTGAAAACATAGACGATATAGACTGTCTGACGCCAGCACACTTTTTATCGGGTAGGCCGGGCCTGACAGTTATCGAAACAAGTGAAGATGCAAGAACAAGATGGGAACTAACAAGAAAGATCTTCGTAGAAATCTGGAAGAGATGGAAGAACGAATACTTGTGCCAGCTATCAGCCAGATCAAAGTGGCAGGAACCACGGAAAAACCTGAATATAGGCGACCTGGTGGTTATTCATGATGACCATATACCAGCCGGAAAATGGCTCATGGGGAGAATAACTGAGCTTCACCCTGGGAACGATGGATATGTTCGGGTCGTTAGCCTAAAAACAAGAAATGGGCAAATGAAAAGACCTATTACGAAACTATCCGTCTTACCTGTCAAAGATGACGAAACTGCCGAACAGCAAAATTCTTCAAACCCAAACGATAATGAGTCATACCTACGAACAAACAACGAGTCGCAAAGTGCACGACGAGGCAAAACAACAAACAGAAAAATAAACTTCATTGGACTGGTCATGGCACTGCTGTATTTGCTAAATCCTGTCGCGGCCGCTAACACAACAAACATTGCCGAGCTTCAACAAGGTCTATACTTTGATAAAGTGACCAATATGCAACTAATACGCGGCGAGTGGAAGATTATCGTGTACTACGACGTCAAGCCTTATTGGCAAGGTATAGCAGTATCCAGTAAATTTACCAATCATCTGGAAAACATCTGCGAGAAAATTAAACAGAAAACACAATGCAACGTAATTTTAACGCAACTACAACACTCGACCGACGAAATAGGACACTACAACCATATGTTGCTGAATCCGCAAGGCCGAGTGAATACGAGAAACAAACGTGGGCTTATTAACGGTGTCGGTTCCATCGCGCGCTCTTTGTTCGGAGTATTAGATGACGAATTCGCAAAACAATATCAAGCAGACATTGACCTGGTCAAGGCGAACGAAAAACACCTTACACTGTTGTTAAGAAATCAGACATCCGTGATCGAAGCAGAATATAACTTACTGAAGAGGTCGGAAGACGCAGTTGAAAAACAGTACAAAATGTTTAATCAACATTTGCTAAACCTTGAGAAGTTTACGAACAATCTCCAGAAGGAACTGGATTCTCAAGAACTGTCCATCGAATTTGTGATGTCCGCTATTACGGCAAACAGCCTGATTGAGCATCTAAGAAACGTCCAGGAGACCCTAATAGATACTGTCACAAACATCTACAACGGCAAGATGAATTTACATCTCATCGCACCGGAACAGCTTCGGCAAGAATTGAACATAATCTCGGGTCAATTGTCCAAAGATTTAGTCCTACCCATCACCAACATTCAAACAGAGTTATTTCGCCTGTATCATCTTCTACAAGTAAAGGCGAAAATGACTGAACAATACCTTATAATCGAGGTGAAAGTACCCCTAATCAGCAGAGATAACTTCGAGATCTACCGAATAATACCAATACCTGAAAACAATGACTTGGATATGGTCACCCTAATACCTATTGCTGAAATTTTAGCAATAAACATTCAAAAAGATTCGTACATCCCAATGACGGAATCCGAAATACATCAATGCGTGCAAAATGACGCGACAACTCTATTGTGTTCACTACAAAAACCCATATACCGCATGAAGTCTGACGAGAGCCTCTGCATGAAGAACAAGGAGTTTCTTAACTGTGAAACCACACGTGAAACCTGCAGAGACAAGTGGTTGGAATTAAACAATGTAAACAATTACTTATATTTTTGCTGTCAACAATGCAAAATTCGTATTATTTGTGGGCATCAAGTTTCAACGCAGCTACTACACAAGGCCGGCGTCATAACACTCAATGACGATTGCATAATTAGTAGTGACACTTTTGCTGTTTATCCTCAAAGACAACAAATGAACAAAATCCAAGCCCAAGTCGACGCAGGTCCTGCAGAAATTCCTTCAATCAACAACATCATAAACTTACCTGTACCGGTTTTAAAACATCTTCATGAGAATGAGACGGCATCCGAGCAGAGAGCATTACTGCAAGAGCTCGGCAAACAAATAGAGCAACTGAAAGCCGCAGCATCAGAAGACATCCTGTCAGATCGTGCAACAAACCACGACGTCCACCAATACGTTGTCATCTACCTATTAGCGGCCGCAGCAGCATTTGCGGGCGTAATCTTATAACCGCCTACGTAAGCATTGGGCGAGTCGACGGAGACCAGAACCTCCATCCGTTCCCAACCCGATGCCCCGAAGAAGGTCGACAGCGAGCATCGTGGACAACGCCTTATTTGAGGTCACCGACGATAGGAGCGCAGCGCACTTATCGAGGGCACGCGCACTCAATAAAGCAACGTCGCCAATTGCGCGTTGTGATTTACCATAATAACTTATGACTTTGTTTGTATTAAATTTTACATTTTAAATTTTAACTTTTACATTTTAACTTTTACATTTTAACTTTTACATTTTAACTTTTACATTTTAACTTTTACATTTTAACTCTTACATTTTAACTTTTACTTTAACTTTATTTTGAAACAATTTCCGATGTAACATACATTTAAGTTATCTTTGTGAGTGGGCAATATGTACGAGCTACGCTGTACATGCCACTAACTTGGCCTACATTTCTGTATAGTGAAACGTTGCATATTGTTTAAACGAACATTAATTGTATATACTTTACAACAAGTTATTTTCAGTAGCAATTAAACCTTTATACCAATCGGTTGTCTACTCAATCAACATAACATCCCACTAACAACATCAACACAACATTTTCACTGTTGGGAGTTACGCCCCAACATAGGTAGTATTTCATTTTGGTTTCGTTTCAAATGAGTTTCTGTTGAATAAAGAGGAGGCAAAAGAAAACAGCTTCGATCCTAGTTGGGATATTCTAAAAACGAAAAACTGCTAAAAAGGTACCTTTTTGTAAACTAGAGAAAATATTGGAAATGGATGAGGTATACAAGTCCCCAATCTCTTTTAATAGCTTTTTCTTTATACCCTAGGTTTACATCAACAGCCATTCTTTTGATCGATTTCCCGTCAAAAAAGCTTAGTCTGTTTTTTAAAGTTTTCTTTAATATTATATATCAGTTTTCCTCAAAAAGGGATGGAAGTGAAAGTTAAAGGGGTTTTTACGATAAAATAATTACATGTAACGAGTTTCCGCATCATGGCCGTTGACTTTTCCAATTATTATTTTGTTTTGAAAAGAAATTGGAAAAAAAACTCTTTCGTTATAAACGACAATTCGGATAGAAAAAGGGAAAGGAAAGGAAATTGTGAAGATTGTTAATAAGTTTTAATTTGATATTTCTTTTCAAACAAATAATTATTTGTTGAATGTTTTTTTTATTGTCAATCACGCAGGTCGTTGGCATATCAATCAAAGCTTTTAAAGCGGTACGAACGAACTCATTTGGTTAATAAATAGAAAACATGAAAAACTAGTCATTCTGTTTTCTTCACAATTATTGTTGAAATTCAATGCTTTTAGTAGTTTCTGCTTTTCATAGGAAAAAGCTTTAGAATGGTAAAGCCCACTTGCACCACTAATCGCCTCTGTCAACTTGCAATGAAATTATGTTTTAAATACGTTTAACGCTAATAGCATTAAGTATTTTTTTTATTTTGGTGCAAACGGACGGGTGTTTACAATTTCATATTCATGTTTTTGTATAATATTAGCTTATAAGTTTTTATTCAGGACTACGGATCCTAATCAGCTTTCTCAGAGTTCGACACAAAGTGACCCTTAGAATACGAGACATGCCGAGATATTCCAAAACGTTATTTATTAATTTCTCACTCATATCGTTTCTTTATTCGTTAGCAAGGTCTACGCAATTCTTTAGAAAGCATCCCTTTCCCCCTCAACTACCAGGCCAACATGAACCTAAAAGAGCTACTCAAACTAAATCCGGTCAAAATAGACATTTCAAATAACAAAAACTCGGATCAAGTTGAATTTTGGGAGAGATCTTGGGTACACCAGTAGAAATAAAGTGTCAAAACTCCCCATTGATTCCATATAATATGCTAAAAAAGTAATTCAAGGTCAATATTTTCGAAAAGACACGGCTACTCCTCACGGTGCGTGCCCCGCGTGAAACGCGCACGCCTCGCGTCTTCATAAACAACACCTCCGCCGCGTAAAATCAACTTTATTCCAATAAGATAAAGTTTGTTTTGGATCAATTGTTGATATGTTTACTTTGTTACTCCTTTAACTTTTAAAATCGCGATATCTCAGAAATGGTGATCATAAGAAAAAAGTATAAAACCATTTTTGTAGATAAGTTTATGATCTACAATTTTGTCACTGCAATATTATTGTTAAAACTTACAGTTTTCGATAAAAAACCGAAAATTTTGACCTTTGACCTCGAATAACTTCTGTAGCACACATGGGATCGATGGGGACTTATGGAACTTTATTTCTACTGGTATACCCAAGGTCTCTACCAAAATTGAGCTCGATCCGAGATTTCTACTTGATCACTATGTCTAATTTGATCGGACTCTACAATGAATAATTGCAAACTAAACATTAACCTACTTCGTTGACCTGGCGGGGTTCAAACGGAGTCCTTTATTAATATGTCCATTACAGAGCCGATTCGTGAATAATTGATGGCTACGGCTAATAAAGTAAACATGTTTGTGGAAATATTTTGACCTTTTGCCTCGCTTGTAAATGCTGTAATATTAAATAAACACTGCGTTGTTGTGTTGTGTCGGTAACATGGCTGCGGTGCTCATGTTATTCTGGTGGAACAATTTTTCTATGAGTAAAATTTGCAGGTACCTATTGGTTTTTGAAGCGTAATAAATAGGGTTTCATCATTCATCATCATCATTTCAGCCCAAAATACGTCCACTGCTGGACATAGGCCTCCCCCAAGTGTCGCCATATTGACATTTTGGGGGGTTTTGCCATAATCGCCACGCTTGGCAGGCGGGTTGGCGATCGCAGTACGGTTGTTACAAAAGCACAGAGAACGCTGCTGCCCATTCTCTGGAAAATCCCTTAGTCGGCTCTTACGACACCCACGGGAAGAAATGGGATGGTGCTATTCTTTACGTCCGACACCGTATAGAGTATAATAATATAAAGAGTAGGTTAATGTATTTTGCTCAGTAACTCGGTAGTGGAGATAAGATGGTCGCTCCAAGTAAAAATACTAGTATTTAGCTGCATCCGACCCCAACAAAGTTGGAAAATAGCTAGGCTGATGATTATTTAGGATGATTTTAGTGCATCGTCAATGTCATTCGTTGCCTCGTTGGTCTTTTGGGCATAAGCGCGACTGCTGAGCAAGAGGGTGGGATTTCCGGGTCGAGTAAAGTTTTAATGGGTTTTTCCATCAAGAATTCCCCAGAAGCAGGCATGGAGTCTAGATCTGTGCCCGATTGATAGCAATAGGCTGCCCTCTATTACATGGGACTTTAGTACATGTGGAGGGTGTACTCTTCTTCCCTAACGGGCTTGGCTGTCTTGATTGAAGACTACCTCGCTTTAGGCGATCATAGCATCAGCACAGTATACATTATCTTACTGCTTCTATCTTTATCTCATTGTGGAAACTCTTTATAGTATATTTGAGATATCGATGGAAATCTTTGGCTCAAAAATAATTTTAGAAGCCCCAAGTTTCCATACACCCCTGGTGATATCCATTTTAGCCACAGGGACTGCATTCGATGCCTTTCTAGAGTGGTTGTCGAGAGCTTTGGAGTGCTGCTCTTTCATGTGTTTTCATGTGGCGGTTGACTGCCGCACTACGTGCCGCGGGATCTCTCCCCGCACGGAACAAAAATTTGTATAGCCCACAGATAGTTGTTCCGAGTCTGGCTGTTTGTGTATGTAAGTTTAAACATTTGTTTAACGCACCTACGATACAGGAGAAACTCCTGATGTGGAGCGACGTCCTAAAAAAAAATATAAAGTTATAAAAATATAAAAAAAATATAAGAATATAACACCAAGCATTACCAGGAGATGAGAACCTATAAAGATATCAGTAAAATACCAGCCACACTGTTTATTTTAATTGACAAATATAAGCGTTGGTACAATGTTTGGACCAGGGCCAATTGAGCAGCCGCGCGTTATACTAAATGTTATTAAGCTTACCATTATCTGTATACTAATAGTACATTACTGCCGCGGTCTATAATGACTACTTTGCTGGTCGCGGTGATTATGGCCGACAGCGCAGCGTAGCGCAGCTCCAGGCCGACACAACGCGGTCAGCGTGCAGTACTTGATGGACGAGCTGAGATAATGGCCGAGACCGTAGGTCGAGGCCTTTACAGCGAGGACAGCAAGGGCTGCAATGATGGCCAAGCTGAAAGGCCTAGAGCGTAGCTAGGCTAGCTCGAGGCAATCATAGCGGGACCAGCGAAGCAGTCATTGTGGGCCAAGGTTTGTATAGTGCTTTACTCAAAAATGCAAGTACCTAATCTAAATACAACCAGCAAGTAATTTAAATAAAAAACGTATTAATTAAAATTTTCGCTGAACCGCGCTTTTGTTACTTCTTAGATTTTTTTTTTTCGAGAAATGTTTTTTGGAACTATACAGCCTAATATGGAATAAAATCTTTTTGTACCTATCTCTATAGATTCAAACAGCTGTGTTCTATATAAAATCTTTTTGGATTTGATTTTTTAAAACGTTGAAACGTCACAATAGCGGCCGGCAAAACATTGCCGGCCGCTCCTTGAAACAGAACGGCAAGGTCGACTTTGCTCAAACAAGGTTGTCAAAATAATGACCACATTACATGCATTTTTGAGTAAATGCACATTGTTTTGTGGCTGTATGCTTACATTTACCTAGGTGACAGGATTATAAGATTGGAGCCTTTTTTTGTTGCTTTCATTTCGAAAACTAGCTGTTAGTAGGACTGGTAAAAAAAGATTGTTATGAGTATAATTTTCTTGTTCTACACTTTCATTTTGTACGTTTATGAACAAAACAAACCTTTTCTGGATTTGGTATGGGTATTTCGTATTATACAGTATTTTTATGCGGCTTCAAGGATTCTGATTATTGGATCTGTTTTTTTTAAACGTTTAGAGTATTCGTTGTTCTTTTGGTGGGTGGTTGGTAACCGATAATAACATCTTATTTTCCTCTGATATTATCTCAACAGAGACAGAACAGAGAATTTTACAAATACGGTAAGTATTTGTAAAATTCAATGAATGAATTTTACAAATACTTACCGACAGCGCTCTCCTGACAATATCGTTGAAGTTGGCCTGCCAGTGGGCAGGCATTTCTCCCCTTGACATCCAATTCTTATGATCAAGGGCTATGTGGACCACTAGACGTTGGTTTAATCTAACTCATCCTGCTATCATCATCATTTTCAAGAGACATCGTTATAGTGTATTCCAGGGAAGGATGTACTCGTAGATGGAAAAGACAGTATTATAGATAGATTATATTACAGATAAACTGTATTATAAATAGACCGTTGTAGTGCGACGGGGAGAAGTTAGGCCTCAATTGTCTAGCGGTGGGCTTATTAAATTAGCCGTATAGAATGATGATCGGTGTGTAGTCTTCCTAAAAACACCAGGCTCACATAATAATGTAGTAGTGACCTGGCGTTGTATATCGCCCAAAACCTTTGATTACAGAATAATAAATAACTTTTTAATACAGTTGCTCAAAAAGTGGCGTATTGCAGGGACGTATAGCGTTCGGGATGTGAGCTATTACACACTCGAGCTTTTTCTTTACCTTGTCCGAACTCGTGCGTTCTCTTTCCCAACTGTCAAAATAATGTCTATTAAAAAGAAAAAAAACCAACCACGGAGTTTTTACTAAAAAAAATCATAGAAGTTTTTATGATTCATGCAAATATTTCTAAAAAGAAGCTACTAATTTGTTTCAATATTAGATTTAATGACTTGATTCAATGAGTTAGGTTAGGTTTCATTTCATATCAATTAAAAAAAATCTACTGAAGACTTGGCTGTATGGGCATAGTTCCCTTTGCCTACCCAGAATGGGTAAAGAAAACAAAAAATAAACTCTGCTTATATTCTTTTACGGTTAGCGCCATTTTCCAAAAATGTTCTTTATTAAATTGCTTAATTTTTTCGCAACTGTATTAAAAATAGTTGTTCAGTACACGTGCGGAACCGTCATTGCAACTTGTTCCGACTGTCAACCCTCACCTTCGGCTGCGCCTCGGCTCGGGTAGACATTTGTCGGAACTCTTTGCAATGACAGGCTTTCCGAACTCGTAATGAAATATACTATTTCATCAGGCAATGCAAAGCATCGTTAATGCACGCTTGCTTTTCCTACCATGCCGCACCATAATATTATGGACATGGCACCAAAACTAAACGATGGATGATATATTTTTTCAGAACAATAATATCATGCTAGTACTCTCAACTTCAAATATGCATGAGCTTCACGCGTGAAATCCTGAACATGTGTTTATTTTTCAAATACACGAACTAAATGTCAGTTTTAGCAGGCGAAGCCACGGGCTAGTTATACTCTGATTAATGAGAGCTTTACACCTGGGACTCCTGGAAGCGAGTTCAAATAAACATCTGCGATATTAAATATTGATTGATCCACAGCCAGAATATGTGGAAATGGCTGCAATCCCACGAGGACACGTTGATGTATGAAGCAGAAGTACTAGGCTGTCATAAGTTAGAAGAGGTCGATTTAAGTGACACGACCGATGTTGGAAGGGGTTCTGCATCTTCACTATTTTTATGGAGTGAGTAATAAAAGACTAACAGTTATTTAGAAATTAATATACATTTATTATTGAGTGTCTAATTTAAATTATTTCGGTTTATTTATTTACAATTTACTGATATTACACATTCCTATTGCGTGATTTAAGTAGGTTTAAACAGCTGCATAAGTAGTTGTTACCTTCGTAAATATGGCAAGGATGCAGATTATCATCCTGTGTTTTAAGTCTTGC
This sequence comes from Cerastis rubricosa, assembly GCA_949152445.1. Taxonomy (NCBI): domain Eukaryota; kingdom Metazoa; phylum Arthropoda; class Insecta; order Lepidoptera; family Noctuidae; genus Cerastis; species Cerastis rubricosa. The sequence continues at coordinate 16,066,954 of OX424524.1, read as the reverse complement.
ATATCCATTGCTCTGGGTCACAGGTTAAAACCAGACGCTACAAAAAACAAAAAAAAACAAATGAAATACTATATTATAAAGAATGCAATGTATGACTATTTATTAAATGCTAAGTATTATACCAGGCCGTAAATAAAATTGTGCTTTATGAGTAAAATACGACGCCGATTTATCAAGTTGAACTTTTTTTTAACATGGAGCCTTACACGAACGCACGATCACATAAATTTGAATCATTATTTAACATGAATGAATCGAAAAATGATATTTTTTATGTGTAACGACTATTTTTCACTTAAAAGTCAAATTTACGTTCCACTCGGCGCGTTCGCGGCAGTCCACACTGTACTCTAAGAACATTAATTAAAGTCTTATCATCATCTGCTTAGCCTTTTGCCAAACTATCTTAGGGTCGGCTTCCAGTCTAACTGGATGCATCTGAGTACCATTATTTTACATGAAGCGACTGCCTATCTGACCTCGACAACCCAGTAACTGGGTAATACGATACCCCTTAGTAAGACTGGATGTCAGACTTTTGGCTTCTGACTACTCGTAACGACTGTCAAAGCCGGAAACAACGGCTTAACGTGCTTTCCGAGGCTCGGAGAAAACTCGGTATGTAATTACGGTCACCAATCCATGGACCAACCTCGGCAAGCACGGCTTAACCTTGAAGATCAACTTGTGTGGCTGTTATTATTTAGCCACGAGCTCCTTAAATTAAAATTAACTTAATTGCTTAAGTAATTGTAATCATACCGGTCATATTTCGTCGGCATCCGTGCGTATTTATTTTGGGCCATCATTACTGGTTTGGTAGAAGTCTTGGTGCTGTCTGTCTTTTGCTCACCAGTGACTGATTCAGTGGTTGAAGTCCTGGCCCTAACAATGCTCTGTAAATACGACTCGTAAAGACTCATTCCTGGCAATACAGAGTTATCTTCAGCCGGTTCTAAAGGCACATTTATAGGATCGTAGGGTAAAGTTAGCATGTATTTGTTGGCATCTCCGTAGTAAGGTCTGTTCTCCGGTTCGTCACTGGTTATGTTTTTCGGCATTTTTGTCGTTTTTGGTTCGTTCGTGGTCGTTGATGGTTCTGTAGTCGATGGTTTGATGACCTCGTCCCAGATTACGGAGTCTAGCCACCGGACGAAGCTGGTTGTTTTGGGGAAAGCATGAGTTTTTGTGTAGAGGGCGCAGGTGTTGATGAAGGAAGATATGGCTACCAGAGTATTGTTTTGAATGACTGCGCCGCCATTGTCTCTCTGTAAAAGAAGTTTTTGTTGGTCAATAACTTTTTAAAACTGACACATAGACACAGAGAAAGTTAGTTTATGCCAAACGGGTGGATAGACAATCTATCTTTATAGTTTCAAATTATTTTTGTGAATAGAACATCCATTGATGATGACAAAAAGAACTTTAGTTTGATGGATTGTGCCACACCCTGGAAGGATTTGGACGGTTTTTTTTTTAATGATTTTAGTTTTGTAATTTTTTTAAAGGTTTAAAGCATATTTAAGGATTTATTTTATTGTTTTATATTTAAGTGTACTATTAGGTACACCTCAGCCTAACCCTTCGGGAATTACAGGCATAGTTATCACCAACAGACCACCCTGTTTTGATTCATACTGTACATTTTTTTGATCGCTTTGGAAGCATTACTCGTACTCAGCATGGTCCACTATAAAATTAAGGATATCCAAATAATAATATCCAAACAAAAATGGATTGAAATGTGGGTAACTAGAGAAAACTTGAGTAATTAGGAAAATGATAGCTTTGTATTTCTGATTAATCTAATGTGTGTAAGCCAGAAACTTTTGGACTTTACCATGTAATAACAACATTTTTAACGTTTTGAAAGCATTTACAACAAATAGCTAAAAAGAGGATCATCAAACATAAAATATTGCTACCTTTCAGATAGCGACTACATAAACAACTGCACATTTTATCCCCATTTATTTTTATTCTTCGTCACAATGACATTTACAAATGATCTCATAAAACAATGTAACGGAACGATCCAGATGATTTATATGTTTGTGCTTCCGTGGGTATATCGAGTTCGTTTAATTTCATTGTGGCTATTAACACCATACGTAATGATGTTTGGTCTGCGCGTTATTGCTAAGCGATATTCGGGACTGGATACAGTAATCAGCAAGGTATTTATGTATTCCTAGTAGATATAAGCGCGACTTCTGAGTGTATTTGGGGTTTTCCGTAAATAGGTTGATATTCGGTACGGAGGATACAATAAAGATAAGTTATTTTTGAATATTTGCTGCATTGGTCTGGTGGTCGCAAATGCGATTGCAGAGCATGTGGTCCTGAGTTCGATTCCTGGGTCAGGTAAAGTGTTATTGAGCTTTTCCATCAGGAATTTCTCACTTACAGCCAAGGTGTCTAGATTTGGGTCTGGTTGATGATGGAGATGGGATCGCCCCCTATTAGATGTGGATAAACTATTAGGTACACCTCTTCTGCCTAACCCTTCGGGGATGGCAGGCGTGATATTATGTTATGTATTTTTCATAATTTATAAATGCCGCGGCAACGATTTTGTCGCTCAAGAAATGCACACAAGATTGTAGGTGACATGTTAACAAGAAGTTGCTAAATGTTAAATCGTTGATGACGCTCAAAGTCAAAGTATTTAATAGTGTGATTTTAACTTTGACGCTGATTGTTCATACCGCCGTTTTCCAGATAACACAAAGCAAGTTTCCCTTAAAATCTAAAATAGACATGATTTATTAACTTCTAATATACCTAGTTTTCTCAAGTACCTTTCAAAACTGATAAAATTATCGGCCAGTCAAGTGATTGGCCAACTTAAAAGCCATCATATTTCACCCTTTACCCCATGGGACGACATTCAAGTACAGGATAAAAAATAACGTGTTTTCCCCTGACGGGACCCTTGATGGGGGATTCCTTATGGCGAAATTTATCGGTCCTTACTTGGGATTGAGTAAAATAAATGGACTTTCCAATTCGTTTTATTACGTAGGATTAAATAGACCAATGAGGTTGAAAGAGTTTGGTGGAGACAGTTTTGTAAAAAGCAAAAAAGCCAAAAGAAAAAATAGATTGTATGAGATTTTGAAAAGAGAACTGAGAACTCCTAGAAGTCTAAATGAATTACTAACATCGAAACTAGTCTTTGAACCGTTACTCTGTATAATTATGAAGTCCTGGTAGAATTGAATGTGTGTTTGCCTCAATCATTGTAGGATAAAAGTATTTGTGTACGTATCTTGTATCATACCACTACATTTGCAAAGCTAGATCATACCTAATGGGAAAATGATTCTTGTAATTTTTTGATTATTTTTATTGCCTATGATTTCGATCTGGCCTGATGAAAAAAAAATTATGGAACGACCATGCTCAAAAGCCCTGACATGGCTTGGTTTTAAGGCTGAGTTTGTAGCAAGTTGACGTCATAAGCCGAGGTCCGAACCCCACAGGGGGTGCCCTTAGCGAGCGGTCATTTAAATGTAACTAGTTTGTAAGCCCTGGCTGGGGGCCTTAAATTCATTTGAGGTCACCACAGGATAGTCTGGTTGAGCAGAAATAACCTTAGCAGATTGATCTGCGAGTGGCCATATAAAAATAAAAGCAAGAATGAAACTCAGACGTTGGCAGAGTTCCATAGTTCCAGTAGAGAAAATGACATTTTACCGTAGGTAACTAATTAAAAAGGTTCCATATGCAGCTTTTCTTAAACTTGAAATGACGAAGTTTCCCAATTTGAATGTCTACCGAAAACATCTACTTTCCAAAGCCATTAATCTGATTAAGATTAACTTAACATTAATTTTCCTTTAAGAATGTTTCTGAAGTATCGATTTTCCTGTATTACGTGACCCAGTTCCAACCTCTCTTATAATTACTGTTTGTTGTTCAAATTCTTTGTTTACTTTTGGCAAAGTTTGGATTGTTTCGATTCCTGTGAAATTGTTTCCTAATGTCGCCTTCCTGTTTCCTATTGCTTTTGAAAGAGGGGATGAAAGGATTTATTTTTCGATTAGGCGTATCATTTACGTAACAAAATTAATTGGCACGTATAATAATTACCACATTTCGTGACATGAATCGCCACGTCGTGTAATTAGGTACTTTTTGTAATGTTACATATATTGTATCGGATGTCTAACGCCTCTTTCATGACCTCAGATGATACGATGGAGGCGTGATTTGCGTCACGGGACACGCGCGTGTGTCGTGGTAATTCGTGACAGGCTCTAAGTAATATCTTTTATTTATTTTCTTCGCCGTTGGAGCCACTTAGGCATGTGCCTCGTGGTCAAAAAGTCTATGCTTGCAATTTCGTGACAAAAAATTACATAATTATGTCACTGATTTTGCATATGTGTCAAAATATATGTTCTTTTTTTTGTTTTTTGACTTTCAGAATTGCCTGTAATGGTCTAATTGAAATAAATGCTTTGAGTTTGATATCTGAAGCTGCAGTTGACATTCTAATTATGAAAAAACCGGCCAAGTGTGAGTCGGACTCGCGCACGAAGGGTTCCGTACCATTATTTATAAAAACGAGCTAAAATACATTTTTTGTAACATAATCATAACAATATCAACATACCCTGCAAAAGTGTCTGTTAGGATCCTGTACACCTCCTACGCAAACATAGTGTCCTGGTAGCATCTTTGTGTCAGTCTCGCATATTTCTGGATCGATCATTGGGGCGTTTACTAACCGCAAATGCTGTGGAAAAAATATTCATTATAAACATATACTTACCTATACCTTATGCATGTTTTAAGATTAGCGGTTATGAAACAGTTTTTTTGTGGTCAAACATTGGAGATGAAGTTGAAAAGTCGTTATAGTTAACCACTAAGGTCTACAATTGCCTAAACTCTTTGTAAGAATAGTGATAAAACACTCGTTCCTCACTTCTAAAGAAGAAAACATTTGCACTCTAGGAACACACTCTTCTCCCTTCCGTCTATAAAAATACATTTTTAATTTCGTAAAACATAAAAATAAGCCACATTGTACGTTATGAGGAAATTGATACATGCCTCGAATTTTCCTCACCATAGTCCAGCCTTTTTCTTCACATATTTTTTATCTGACGTCATAATATTAATGGTTGGTCTCACAATCTTCAGACTTGTGATCTCGTATTTTAAATGGTGAAATCTTTGACTTTCTGATATTTATGAAGGCCTAGTAACACTTATCTACTTTGAATAATAGTGTAATAGGACTGGTGTTTGCTGGGAATCGCAAATAACTGTTTCGTACAAAAGTGCAATACCTACATGGTCAAAATGTATGGCAAACAGCAGTATTTAAGAGCGTTTACGCCGTGGGCATTTCATACAAACTTTCAAGTCCTTATTTTACGAAATGACTAAACCGATTTTAAAGAAACTTAATACGCATAAGCAGGATACTTAGGTCTAAGAAGTTACTAAAAAACATTTTCGAAATGTCTTAACAAAAAGATGATAGGAAATTTCTGTTTCTATACATAATTTATAATCGGTCTAATTTTTCTGTAAAATATTTTTCGGAAATGTTTTTAATAACTTTTTAGAACTATAATATTATCCTGCTTATGCGTATGAATTTTCATTCAAATCGCTTCAGAGATTTCGGAAAATAAGGACTTGAAAGTTTGTATGAAATGTCGTAAGGTGTTAACGCTCTTAAAATTACCGATAAAAATTTATGTGTAGTTCAGAATGATGTACTGAATACGTGTAACGATTTGTCCTTCCTCCCTGTATGTATATTTCAGTCTTGTCAGTGAATGAATATGAAACCCACCCCACCAGGAGTCCATGCGATGATGGAGGCTAAGAATCCGAGTGTGATATTGTCCTCAGGTCCTGGTAGTGTGACGCTCTGCACTTGAGAACTGAACTCCATTGGAGCCTCCAGCTTAACTGCTGTTACGTGAAGGTCGAAGTTATTGATCATCATTTTTATCTGGAATTTAACGAATATAATGTAGTTTAAGTTTTGTATTGAAAATTATATTATGTTAGAGGCTGTACTTGGTCGGCTGATGGTAGGTACGTAAGTTAGAACTCAATTATCTCATCGTGTATTTATTAGGGTCCAGTCAAATAAATAGATTCATCTATCCAGGTGGTTTATCTCTAAGTAGAAAGAAGTAATAACCTAGTGGTCCTAGTGGTAAGGTCACGAGTTGGAACCCAACGCACGCACCTCTGATCTTTCAGATTCATGTGCGTAATATATAATTATCACCAGATTCAGTGAAGGAAAAATTCGTGAGGATACCAAACATGCCTGAGAGATATTTCTCGACAGCATGTAAAGCTAAGTCAGGGGCCCATGGGCGGCATAAAAACTGATACCAGGTTAGGCAATAACCACACCAAGACGTAAGATCACTAAGTGGAAACTTTAAGAGTGGCAATTAACAAAAACAACAAAAACAAAAGAGTGTCTTTCGTATTTTTCGAACCGGAATAGTAGCAGATGGCCTACGTACTAGGCGTTCACTGTACATTTTTGCGGAAACGTTGCGGTTTATTTGCAATGCTTAAAGTGATTTTTTCAAAGCAACAAAAATCATACAGAAGAGACAACTATTTATTTATATTTTTTTCCGTAGAACAGCTGGCAAGACAATTAGTTTGAGCCGGTTAGTAAAACTTTAATTCGAAGAGTTAGTACGTAGTAAATAGTTGCTTCAATTCCTTGAAAACTCGTTTTACTTGCGTTTCATGAAGACTTTACATAGGGTTGCTATTTCCTTAATATTACTTAACATGTGTGTGACTGTGTGTCTAAGGCCTGGCGTTTTGAATTTCAAGAAAGATTTTTACTTTTCTTTCGGCCATTGTTATCGTTGATAGAATGACATTTTGACATCAGCACAGACTAGGGAAGTAGGACAAAGAAGAGGAATCCTATACTCAACAGTGGCTGGAACAATAATGTCATTAATGATGGCCTTACAGTATTGCATTTTTTAATACTCAAAACTGTCCAATGAAAAACCCTTGACATTGATGATTGATGACGAAAATTACCTTGAGTGTGCTTTATGTTTCTTCAATAATTTAATGTTAACAACCTGTCAAGTTTCTCTGCAAACAAATGAACACGACAAAATAGACAGGTTCAACAAACTATCCAATCAGAACATAAGTGCTAAAAGTTTAATCACCGCGCTTTCCAGCCGGATCAGTGTCCGTACTACGCAGACGCGACGGGCCATACGTAAATAAAATATGAACTATGCTCAAATGGAACCTGCTGGCGCCATCTGTTCTCCTAGTACATAGCTTTCGTTTTAGTTATTGTGGTCTTATTTTAGTTTTTTATTTGACCTGCTTCGATGACATAGAGAGCTTAATAATTAATTCGCTATCCACATTAATCACTCTTCTTAAAATTAGAAATAATCTTGGTTGAAAACTGATGTTTCTTTTTTTCTTGTTTGCTTTTAACATAAAATCCATCTATTATGTTGTCAACACATTGACCGCAACAGTATAAAACTTGCCTTTTGATCGCTCAAACGTGACGGAGAGTTTATTGCGAACTCAAGTAATACTTTAGAAAATTTAATGACTACTATGAAAAGGCTAGTTTTGTAGACATGCGGATCCCAGCCATATCCCTAGGCAAAAAAGTAGATGATAATCAACGCAACTGTAAATTAAGCCCCCAAATGTAAGCTCTAACAAAAAGAGACCTATTTCACCGTTCCAAATTGAAGTTTTTACCTCACAATCCTCGTTTTAAGAGCCTTTTTAACCAAATATACGCGTCGAAAGATGCTCATACGCCGAATGACGATAAACGAAGTCTGTAACCGACTCATTACCAGGCCCTCCGGTGTCGCAGTAAAGATTTTACGCTCGAAATAAAAACGTCTGATATCACCACTCATTTGGTTACGTTACCACGTTTTCATGATGTCCTTTATTACGTTTTGGTTTTGTTGTTATCATTGTGAATGCTTTTGTTTTTGCTGATTGTATTCTGGAGATTATATTTCCTTTGGGCTTAATTTGTTTTCAGAGTACCAGAAGCATTTTTGAACGAATTCAAATGTCACTTTTTTCGTGTAAATGAATAGAAAGGTACTAAAGGTAGCAAGAGTAGTATAAACCGCGAGAAGTAGTAACTAATCATCACCATCTTTTACAGTTTAAATCTAAATCCACCAATTTTGTAAAAGTATTTGTGTGTTTTTCAACCACAACAATTAGACTAGTACTACTATAGGTAGGGTAGGTAAATAACCCATTGTGTTTCTTTAGGTTTTAAACTTGAAGAAGGACCATGGATTATTTTCATACCAAAAAATCAAAATGCGGGCGTTATACATAGCTTATTTTATTCAGCCTTTCTTCAATTTGTTCCAAACAAAGCCTTTCTAAACGAAATTTTAATTTGAAAAAGACATTGAAACAAAAGGCAATTCTAAAAGCATCAATTATAATCATATTTCGCTTAATTAGCTTTCCTCAGAAGTTATACAAGTATATAGATGTACTAGGCAAACAGAGGGAACGAGGGGGATCAACAAGGAAAATCGCGTAAAACTCAGTTAAGTGGAAAAAGATAATGAAATGACAGCCCTGCGATAAATTAGTGGTGCGACATTTTATCGGCCAGCAACGGTAAAGGACCTTTCATAATATAATTATTTTGTTGGAACTTGGAATTTAGATTGGAAGCTTGTTAGAAATGTTAATATTAGTAACCTCAATACCTACTGCTAAAATGCTTAAAGTAGGTTAGGTATTTCAGAATTTTGAAATCAGTTTTCGTCAGAGTACTAGTTGTTTTTCGGGAATTCAAATCAGTGCGACTGCCTCGTTGGCTTCGCGACTGCTGACATTAGGTTATAGGCTCGACTACCGGGTCGGGCAAAGTGGTATTGGGTTTTTCCATTAGGAATTTATCTGTAGCAGCCACGGGGTCTGAATTTGTGTCCTGTTGATTGCAATAGGCTCGCCCCCTACTACATGGGACTTAAACATAACTGGCGAAATGTGGGTGTGCTATTAAGTACACCTCTGCCTAACCCTTCGGAGATAACAGGCGTGATATTATGTTATATTAAATAAATGTTGAGTAGTATATTTTCTTTATACAAAATGTATTCGAAATGCCATTGTTCTATTCATAAAATACTGTTCGTATTACTCTTTGAAATTTTCTATGTATCACAATAACGACTTGTAATTTTCCATCCGAGATACTTTTTCTTTGACAATAACTTACACTCTATTACCCAACTTCCAAATAAACATAATTTCCTTGACTAAACTTCCAACAGCTAAAAACATGGTAAAAACAACGTCAAATCAACAAGCTCAAACTAATTCTTTTAGCAGTTTGTTATCAGTCTTTGTTGGTCTAGTGGTCGCAAACAGCTACAGCGAGCATGAGATCTTGGGTTTAATTCCCAGGTCGGGTAGCGTTATTGGGTGTTTAGTTTTCCATCAGATATTTTTAAGTAGCTGCCTAGAATCCAGACATGTGACTCGTTGACGGCAATAGGCTCGTATATGCACATTTCGCCAGCTAACTTAACTGTTTAAGAATTACAGCTGTGATATAATGTTACGTTAATCAGACGATAAACTATTTGTCCGCCCGTACAGACGCGGACAATTTGCAACTGCAAATGCATAAAAAACAACGCTGTTAAACCAATGAACAGGATACATTACAGCAGTCATTTCTGTCCGACTGATCATTAGTACATCGCATACTTTGAGCCTAAAGTAAACTTTACCTTATAGAGAGCCCCAGCCTTGTTGTTATATGAGCTGCCTACCCTCACTGTGTAATTGCCAAGATTCTTGTGCGTCACATACGAGGTTATGATGCTCCTGAAAACAAAAGAATGAGGTTTCAAATTAATTTTGGAGAACAATGGGGTTGCGAAAGTTTGGAGTTTGGGTTGGGTTTAAATGGGTGTTGAGTTTAATGGGAATTTAAAAAAACCGGCCAAGTGCGAGTCTTACTCGCACACAGGGTTCCATAGCTCCAAACAATATAATAACAATATTTTGAACTGTCATTCATTAGTTAGTAGTATTAGTTAGTAAACTTCCATACAACCGCATAACTAAATTTGTTTTTCATAGTATGTTTATGAAAAACAAAGTTACTGCTGCAGTTTGATGAAAAAGTCCCATATCTCAAAAATTAAACATCATATCTTATTGAAATCAATTTTTGTTGATAGTTTTTTTTACGTTCTACAATCCTGAATATTTTTAGAATTTTCCTCCTCTTACTTTAGAAATTAGAGGAGGGGGGGCACACATTTTACCACTTTGGAAGTGGCTCTAGCGCAAACTATTCAGTTTAGAAAAAAATTATCTTAGAAACATCAATATCATTTTTAAAGACCTATCCATAGATACCCCACACGTATGGGTTTCATGAAAAAATTTTTTTTGGTTGTCAGTTCTAAGTATGGGGACCCCCTTAATTTATTGTTTTTTTTTCTATTTTTGTGTAAAAATCCTAATGCGGTTTACAGAATACATCTACTTACCAAGTTTCAACAGTATAGTTCTTATAGTTTCGGAAATAAGTGGCTGTGACATACAGACGGACGGACACACAGACAGACAGACAGACAGACAGACATGACGAATCTATAAGGGTTCCGTTTTTTGCCATTCGGCTACGGAACCCTAAAAATGGTGTTGAATTTGTCTAAATTAAGTATATTATCATATAAGTTAGGCCAGACGTGATCTTTTTAATTAACGGCAACGAGAGGTAGTAAGTTTAGAAATCAAAGGCGAACGAAAACATCGCATAGTGAGGATAGCGGCAAATTTTAGAACCGATAATTCAAAAACATGGAAATACCACTAACCAGCACTAGGCCCACATAGTGGATTAAGGCCCACTGACACTGACTGTCGCACACAGAAAGGAGACCTGTGCCCCAGCAATGAGAACGTGAATGATAGGCTGATTATAGAGGTTATCGTTTGTATGGTTTTCGTTTGTATGGCATCGTCCTAATAGAACGCGAATCGCGCGAGTAAGCGATGCGACCACCGCGTGTTCGCGCGATGGCAAAAACTGGGTGTCCTATCATCGCGTGAATTGGACGACGCGAGCGAGCGAGGGGCGCGCGCACAGCGGCCCGCCGACGCAATTATCACGCGTATTTCAATTAGGACGCCTATTCGAATTTAATATGTTTGATCGCGCGTTCGTACGAACTAAGTTCGTGCGAATAGATTTACAAACATTTGAGTTGCGCGACCGCGTCGTGCGATTGTCAGTTAGGACACCTATTAGAGTTCAATATGTTTAATCGCGCTTTCGTACGAGTAAAATTCGCGCGAACCTACGATGATCGCGCATTCGCGTTCTGTTAGGACGATGCCTATGTTTCTACTACCCTGTATTTGTTGATATTGTGTGTTGTGAAAGACCTAACATGTGTGCCTATTATTATTTTTTCATTATAGATAAACACATAGAGATAACAAATGACACAAACAAACATAATAACTCAGAAAACTTTCAAACAAATTATACCCACTATTATCGCATTATGTTGTCAGCTTATCAAGTCCAAACATAATACCAGGCTTCCATAAATAATAAAGCAGCTATTACTACATCTACCATTAAGGGTTTACCTTGGACATCAGGTTCGTATAGCTCCCTTTTTCGAATTTTATCCCTCCTATTACTACTTGTCAGGTATGGGAGCCTAGTGAGAAGCCCAGAGGGTTGGCCTTGCAACGATTTGGGTATTAACTTAGGGTTGCCTACTTTGGTAATGCTAATAACATACATGTAGAGATTTCAGTATGAAGCTTGAAAGTAAATTTGTGAGAAATGTTTTCAAATTGTGATTAGTTTTATAGGCTAAATAATTGATTATCGTTATGAATTCAATTAATTAAGTCTGTTTATTGCAGTCCATTGCTAGACAAAGGTATCTCCTTGTCTAGTAGTAACACATTCGAGGAATGAAATTCAAGTTTCAAAAAATCAAAAAATAATTTTTTTGACCACATTTACCTGCGTTTTCAAAATCCCTCAAATTTTCTGCTAACCTAGTATGTACTACAAATAAAAGTACAACACAACAGCGGTGACCCTAGATCGTTTACTTTCCGAATAAAAGGACCACGGCCTATCTTTCCCACTTTGTTGGTCCTTCCGAGGATATTAAGGGCCTCTTACATAAACCGACTTGGATATTAGCGGATCCCCACATAAACCCTGATGTTTAGTAACATAGTAAAATAAGATGATTTATGTATCTTCAGACGTTTTTGTCGGATGTCGGATTATTAGATAGAAGGTTTTCTATTTCCGAAAGTTGATGCTTGTTGACAAGCACTTATTCATTCGATTTGGTTTTGTTCTTTAGTTACAAAGAATTGGGCCGTGATTTCCCGAAGGAAGGGAAAAAAGAGTATGAGGTTGTGCTTTTGAATTTGTTAAGTATGACTGTAACTTTTTGGTCAAGGAGGAATATTCCCAGTAAATAGCTCAACCTTATTCTTGGAGAAGCACCAAATAGGAATGTGACATTTTGAGTTTCATATTTTGAGTTATTCAATAAAAAAATGTAGTGGCTTTTGAATACCTAAAAAAAAAACGACTCACCTTTTTTACATTTTATACTGTAGTGAAAACCCCTGTATTTTGTGTATGTTTTGATGTTAAATCAAAGGTACTAGATAGGTAGGAGGTATTAGATAACATAGTGGATGTGGAATGCTGATTTGCATGTAATTGAAACTCAAGCCGAATAAATTCGTAAAAGGTAGCCTTTTGGGTGAAGCCATTGAAATTCTGGGTTAGGTTGCGGGTTTGATAGCCTTACGGAATAAAGCAGATAACTATGTGACAAAAAAAAACACGGTATTTAATAGAGGATTTATTTGAATAACTTAAGGCACATGTTTCTAAAATCACATCACACTAATATTATAAAGGCGAAAGTTTGTGAGTGAGTGTGTGTGTGTGTTTGTCACTCCTTCACGCCTCAATGGCTGAACGGATTTGGATGAAATTTGGTATGTAGATAGATTGTACCCTGGATTAATACATAGACTTTTTCCGGTAGTGCGGTCCGGTGGGTTAATTACCGGACTCGATAAATACTCGGACATCGCATACGCTAATTAATCTAAAATAAATATAAAAATATTTATCATAAGAAAATATTGAATTTGTAAAAGTATTTCAAACTATTGTAGGAATGTTTAATATAGATTTAACAAATGTTTATTATCCAACAAAGGAGCCTGTAATATCCATTAACGTTTTTTAAAATGGCAAATAAAAGTAAACATTTAACCTAAAACCTTTTCAGTACATAATAGACGGGGTAGATTTGCAAACATTTGTTTATCATGAGGCAAAGGCAAAAGGATATACAGCCAACGCAATGCGTAATTTGAATGAGTCAAATATATTCATCTCGTTCTCTCCTATTGAATTTTGGATGCTAGAGCGAGATGTAAATATAATCCTTGGGGTGTTTGCTGAATGAATGAGTATTTGCCGTCGACTAAGGGTTTCGTAATCTTGTCTTAATTTAACGTAAACAGTATCCCTAATTTGTGCATTAACAGCTACGATAAACGCTATAATTGGTTGTTTGGATTGCCATTTATTGAAAGTCCTTGAAATTAATTGTAAGATCATTTGTTGGAATGGTGGTAGGAAGTGTGTCTTTAGATTTTATAGTCTCCTAGTCTCTTCCCGATGCTTCGACTGCGTGTCGGTTGAAAATTATCCCCTGGGACCTAACTATTTACTGGGATAAAAAGTATCCGGTGACCGATGTACGGTAAGCCGTTCATTGAGATACTTAAGTCGTGAAAAGGTCACACAGTCCGACCTACGCGACGGTCACTTCATCATCATCATCATCATCAGCCTATAATGTTCACTGCTGGGACATAGGCCCCCTCTCAATGAGAGGGAGTGGGCTTTAATCCACCACGCGGGCCCAGTGCGGGTTGGTAGATGTCACATGTCTTCGATTTTTTTTTAGTTCTAGGACATGCCGGTTTCTTCACGATGTTTTCCTTCACCGTTTTTGACAGCAGCGGTGATGAAATAAATTACATAAAGTAATGCGTCTGCCTGGGTTCAAACCCGGGTGCGCCAAAGTTCACCTAAATTTTCAACTCCGATAATTGGAAATCCGAAAATGTTCTTCCTAACATTTTTCATCCTAACAATCGCAATTCCTAACTACTCTGTCTCTAATGTTCATAATTCCGAAGCATTCAACTTCATAATGTCAGTAGCAATAAACATCTATTATACTTTTATTTGTTTTCCTATATTTTCTCAACATAACCATCTTTTACACTATTATTCAAAGTCATATCTTTTTTGTTTAGATTTCTTTTTATTCATAATAATCAGTATTATATACATTCATTTTGCGTAACTTTTACTTTTTTATTTATTGCGGTGTGTACCTGGAAAGGTATCCATAGGTTAGGTTAGGTTAGAACTGTGACCAACTACGCGCGAGCCGAGCGAGCGAAGCGAGCGGTGCCGCGGCAGCGGCCGGCAAGCGCTACATCGACATTGGTCGCAAAATTTTTCTAAGATTTTTTTTCATAGTGCCCCCAAGACGACACTCTGACCTAATCCCCACCCAAATTAAAACTATAAATATCATCTTCTACCCACATATATTTTTATTACACTTGGTAAATGTTTCTATCTGAGTATCAGTGAAAATATTATGGTAATTATGTTTAGGGTTAAAAGAGTTATGATAAAAAACAGTAGGAGTTTAAATTATTTACATTAATGATATTATTAATTACAATTTTCGGAAACATGAGTGTTATGAACATCGCCGGTAGCACTACAAATAGTATGAATGAAAACTTTAGGATGAAAAATTTTAGAAAGAATGATCATTCGGATTACAAATGGTTAGGAAGAACAATTTCGGGTAAAGAACTTTAGGTGAGCCAATATGGACCCTTCAAACCCACGGCTTACGGCTCGTAAGTCGGGGCTACCACCACTGGGCCACCGCTGCTCTCGACGGTCACTTACTTTCTATTATTTCATCTAAGTAATGACAATCTAAATGGAGTTAGCTCTGAATATCGCTACAAGTTTGTCGCCGAATCTTTCACATATATTAGTAAAGACGGATACAGATAGACGGTCAATAAAATCTAAAAATATTATCAGAGCTTCAAACATCAGGATTTAAAATAAGATATTAAGTTATATTTGTTTTCAAGCGATACTGACATTTTATGGGTTTTTAAATAACTTTATTTTTCACAAGCATGAACAACAGAATAAATAATAAGTAATAATTTATATTTCTGTCAGAGTTTTCTTCCTCTTATATGGTTGTTATCAGCGTGCCTCATCCATGAATTGAGCTAGTACATTTGCAAATAGATGGTAGGTACCTACACTTATTTTAATAATGTACAGTAGGTAATTTTAAAATATTTATCTTGCTCTTTTTTACCCTTTTAGATCTAGAACATTAATTAGCTATCCATTAAACAAAAGGCCGTAGGAACAGACTGAATACCCTCTTTTTTATCACCAGTCCTGGTAGCTAGATAGATACCAAAGAGCAAGGAAACGCCGCGTCGACAGTTAAAAAAACTACTATTTAAATTCGTGTCGCAAAGTGCGTTCATCACAAAACTTCTAGCACGTTCTTACGGACTGCCTTTAAAGCCATCAGTTTCTATACGTGTAAAGGGAGTTTTTATATAAAAACAATAATCAAGCCGACCCACACCAGCTTCGTCGGTGATAGATTTTTATACAAAATCCCTCTTCAGGGTAGAATTTTCGAAAATCCTTTCTTAGCTGATGTCTGCGTCATAATAGCTATGTTGTATGCCAACAGACGTGTATATTTTATGTTATTGTATAATGCGACTTTCAGCATTGTATTGGTCGAGTCTGTAATGTTGCTATAATTGGTGGTAAATAAACAATTTAAATAAATAAATAAGTATAGAAGACGGATGTTATCAATGCCACCTCTAGCGGCGGTCGCCAAAGCATTTCCCTACGTGCTCTATGGTAGCCTGGTAGGTACATATTTGATCTGTCAAACGGGCTAATTAACAATTCAATTGCCCCTAATAACAATGGTACAACCAATTACACAGTCTACATTATCCTTCCTTACGTGTTTAGGTAGTTTCTAATGTATTCTGGAGCCTTAGTACCTTAAATAAGGCCTGTAAATTCCCTAGAGGGTAGACAGACCGAGATATACAGTACAGTCCTATGCACTTTTAATGTATACACACTTAGCGAAATTAAAAAACTATTTCCTCGTGGCATATAAGATTAAGACCTACGATTATTTCATATTCGAAACTCCGATATACTCCGCCATTTTACGAATTTACAAAAACTAAAAACCTTAGATAGTCATACGGCTTTATAGTCCAAGATCCCAGGGCCCCCAGACGTTACTTAGTTTCTCAGAAACCGAAGTATGTACTTTAAGTGTATGCGTACCTACTGGTGTCCTAGTATACCAATACCTTAACAGCAGGCACTGATCCCGAAGGGAAGACAGGACAGGGTACATCATTTTGCTAGATATTTAAGTGCCATTTAACAGGGGGTTATAAACCGGGCACAATTTCAATTTTGAAACTCCGATATCACCTTTACCCTTTGCACTCCGCCATTTAATTTACGAATTTCAATCCACTAAAAACTTGGGCGTCCTACTGACCTTTGCCCAAATAATTATACCGTAGTGAACCAGATGTGTTCCGAATTCCCATCCAATGTGACGGTAGCAATTTCATGAGAAACAGGCCAATTATTAAGCGTTGTAGATTTTCTCGAATTCTAAAGAAATTCGTTCATTTACTTGAATAAAATCTACCCTATATTTTTTAAGCCAGAACCGAAGAAGAAGAATGTACCTATCAACCATCTAAGTGCCAAAGAATAATGTTCAAAATGATGGACCTAAATCCGACAAAACTTAAATATACCTCAAATTATAGCTCACAAATAAATAAAAAGTACTCAATTCTATTACAACAAACACTAAAGTCGATTGAAAATGTTAGAGTATTTTGCCCAAGGTTTGCTCTATTACCATTCTTTGGCGACTTGGGTACTTGCTGCCATAGTATAAAGTAAAGAATACTAAGAAATTCTAAGGTACTATTTTAGATTATATTAGTCTTTTAACCCTTTTGTATAAAGGGGTTGGAAGATTTTTGTATTTGAAGCGTGGCCTTCCTTACTGCCGCCATTTTAACATTTTCTCAAAGTTGCGGCCACGCAGACGACCTCTAGTAATCAATAGCTGGTATCAATACAAACACGTTTTGTATGAGACTAAATCTTCTAAAGCGTCACATTTCTAAGATATAAGCTACCACAGTTAGAATCTTCAGTGCAACTTTATTTTTATCAGCCACGCATAAAACCTGTATTATTCAATCATCATCATCATCATTTCAGCCCAAAAGATGTCCACTACTAGACATAGGCCTCCCCCAAGTGTCGCCATATTGACATTTTGGGGGGTTTTGCTATAATCGCCACGCTTGGCAGGCGGGATGGCAATCGCAGTTCGGTTGTTACAAAAGTACAGATAATGCTGCTGCCCATTCTTTGGCAAATCCCTTAGTCGCCTCTTACGACACCCACGGGAAGATATGGGATGGTGCTATTCTTTAAGTCCGACACCATATAGAGCAGTATTATTCATTAGGTGGTATCAATAATAAAAAGTTCATAATAAGACATTTTTTCCAAAGTGTCAAGTTTCCGAGATACTGTACTGAAGATGCCATCGGTAAATAGATTTTAACTTTGATTGCTCATCTCTCAAATACGTGATACTTAAGAACAGTATTCCGCAAAGTTTTTGTGCTCATGATACATCTAGGAAGTCGGAAAATTTTGGAGGTACACCATAAATAAAAAATCTATCGCGTGTTTCGCGGCTGTTGAATACGATATTTTTCTCCCGTCTGTCTATTTAACTTTATGAGATCTTATTTTTCCGAGGCACACCAACTAATGACCACGGTACACCAGTGTGCCGCGGCACACACTTTGCGGAAGACTGCTTATAGGATTATGTCTCAATGTCTCATACAAAACTAGTCGCCTGAGCCGTTTGTATTGATACTAAGTATCTAATATTATGAAGTGAAGCAGCTATGAAAAAAAATGGCGGTATTTCGGCAGGCCATTTAATTCTCAAATCCATTTCGAAAAATTGCGAATAAAGATTTTAAAGCGATAGAAGTAAAATACATGAACATTGGAAATAGTATATGTTCAGGTTTGTCAATACAATACAAAACCTGTCAATAATTAACTCAGCTACCTATATTATATTGTATAGATTAAAGACCATTAACTGGTATTCATAACGTTATTGTGGTTTAAGATGAATTTATTGCTAATAAACATAATAATGTTAAGATAGACAATAAAGCTCTTATTATGTTTCAAGTAAGGTACTTTATATCATTGTTTTGTTGTCAGACATTTACAGTGTGTTCAAAGACAAAGCCTAACTTGCTATTTTGGAAACTTCTGACTGGCATTTTAATAGAATGGATACAATAACATTCTATCAGAGATAAAGATGATGTCAAAAATTAAGTACTGAAAAAGTTATGACAAACCCGTTGAAAACAGATTGAGATGCGAAACAGTTTTGAAAAGAACGAAGGTTGGAGTAAAGAGGTCAAATATTATATATTCTGATGTGCTTCTAGGCATTATTTTTTTTTTTTATTTTTTTTTTATTTTTATTATTTATTATTCAAAAACACTTTTACAATTGTTTTACAAATCGTAAACATACCACACAAACCATCGTGGGTTTAACAGTGGTATGCCAGACACGGCAACTCGGTGCCACAACATCATTATCATTACTTACATACTCAGTATAGGAAAAGTATAGATACTAAATAGACACTTTCTAGACTGTACCACAATCCAGAAAGTATCTCTTTAGCACCTTCGAGCAATTTTTAACATTTATTTTATTACAGATTTCTAGCGGTAAGTCATTCATAATAGAAGGTAGCATGCATTCCCACGTCCGTGCCCCATAAACATTATTAGATTTAGGTATCTTAGATGTGGGTAGGTATGACAGACAACGTAACGACTTTAGCCTTTCGTATTTTCGAAATGAACCTAGATTGTGGCAGTTCTCGTTTAAAACGAGTATACGCACCTGATTAATAATTGATAATAATTGCCTGGTTGTCATTACCATTGAAGCGATGGTGATGCTTTGGTTCCGAAATAAACAAAAAATATAGAGAAAGAAATAAAAGATACTTACGAATCAAAACATTTGGATAGGGTCAGTAGCCAGTATGTGTTGAGTACGATGGCGCTGCAAAAGTAGGTGCCGTTGTTGCTTAGGGAGGCGGAGTACGGATGTGCGTACACCTGTGTCACGGTTGCGCCAAT
Organism: Cerastis rubricosa; assembly: GCA_949152445.1. Taxonomy (NCBI): domain Eukaryota; kingdom Metazoa; phylum Arthropoda; class Insecta; order Lepidoptera; family Noctuidae; genus Cerastis; species Cerastis rubricosa. Next base: position 16,047,471 of record OX424524.1, on the reverse strand, counting down.
CCTCTCCATACTATCGTCCAAGTCATGGTCGCCTGGTAGGAAGAAGATTATATTAGTGTGTTGTTTTTGTAATGCCAGATTGTCACACAAACTTGTTTGGAAAAAACCAGAGGCAGTCATAAGCTTGCACTGCCGACAAAAGTGAAATTTCAAAACAATGGAACTTTGTACCGTGGTATTTTTTTAATTTTTAAATAAATTATAGTCTGAATTGTATATATTTCATAATTTGTTACCCCGAGCTATAATTACGTAATTTAAATACAGTTTATGAATTAATCAAACTTATCATGTTTGATTAATTAAACTGTACAAGCTAAATATATGTACAAATGATCAGTAAAAACCTGGGCGAAAATTGCAGTTGAAATTAATGTTAATTACCGAAACGTTCTAGCTAGTGTTTAGTAGTAGTGTTTTCTATTTAATGCAAAGGTTGATGAGAGAATGCCTTGTGGCATTAATTCCGCTTATGTGTGTGCATGAATATCACTACTCCATTGTACATGAAGAGTAAACAAATAAATCAGTGACCAATAAATAAATATCCAACATTTTGTTCAACGTGAAGAGACCCGCATTTTATAAAATTTACACTGCACCCGTATTTATCGCCAAACACAAACGAAAAACAAATCAATAATAATTTTGTTAGCTTTTCTTTCAACTAAATATTTGCGTCGTTGGTCTAGTTTTCGCAAGAACTGTTATTGAGCATGAGGCCTTGGTATGGTTTGATTCCTACGTTGGGCATAGTGTTAGTGAGTTTTTCACCAGGAATCTCTTAGTGGCCGGAGCCTGAATTTATGACCGGTTGATGGCAATACGATCGCCCCATATTTACTGGGACTTAGACAAAACTGGCGAATTATGGGTGTGCTAAGGTTACACCTCTGCCTAACCCTTCGGCGATTACAGGCGTATAACTAACTTGCTCGAGACAGATTTATGTCTTTTGTTGTTCGATAGCCGGGCAAACTTACACAGTGAATGCCTATCGTCGAGCAAAGTTACACAATGACTGAAACCTATATAATTATGAGTTACATGCTTTATTTACACAACCATTCATCAAGGCCTTGAAACTAACAACCTTCTACTGTTTCTACAGTCCTAGTACTTCAGGCTAGAACTGTGTTCTACAGAAGGCCTTTTTAGGGTTCCGTAGCCAAATGGCAAAAAACGGAACCCTTATAGATTCGTCATGTCTGTCTGTCTGTCTGTCCGTCCGTCCGTATGTCACAGCCACTTTTTTCCGAAACTATTAGAACTATATTGTTGAAACTTGGTAAGTAGATGTATTCTCTGAACCGCATTCAGATTTTCACACAAAAATAGAAAAAAAAACATAAATTTTGGGGTTCCCCATACATAGAACTGAAAACCAAACATTTTTTTTTAATCATTCCCCTACGTGTGGGGTATCTATGGATAGGTCTTCAAAAATGATATTGAAGTTTTTTTTTTTTTTTTCTAAACTGAATACTTTGCGCTAGAGCGACTTCCAAAGTGGTAAAATGTGTGTCCCCCCCCCCCCCCTCTAATTTCTAAAGTAAGGGGAGGAAAATTCTGAAAATATTTAGGATTGTAGAACGTAAAAAAAACTATCAACGAAAATTAGTTTCAATAAGATATGATGTTTAGTTTTTGAGATATGGGACTTTTTCATCAAACTGCAGCAGTGACTTTGTTTTTCATTAACATACTATGAAAAACCAATTTAGTTTTGCGGTTGAGTGGAAGTTTACCAACTAATACTACTAACTAATGAATGACAGTTCAAAATATTGTTTGGGGCTATGGAACCCTGTGTGCGAGTAAGACTCGCACTTGGCCGGTTTTTCATTAATTGGTGAAACTTTCACAGAGGGACCAACCGATCGTTTCTTTGTGATTATGCTACAGATACAAAAAAAAATGGGAAGAATTAAATATTACAGAGATTTAATAAAACCACAAGCAACTATGCGACATAAAGACATCAAAAGCTGCTTACGAAGAATAATGGAAATACACGGAAAAAAAATTGCTGATTGCTAGTACATGGGCCTTCTTTTTTGTAAAGTTTTGCCAAATAATTTATACGAGTAGGACCCTGTACGCATGGTATACCCGAAAGATGCGACCACGGTGTTTAATATCACGGTTTTTCAGCCATAGTAGGTCTGAATTAATAGGAGACGAGCACCCTCCATACAGAACAGTATGGATCTGTATGGTGTCGGACGTTAAGAATAGCACCATCCCATATGTTCCCGAGGGTGTCGTATGAGGCGACTAAGGGACTTGCCAGAGAACGGGCAGCAGCGTTCTCTGTCCTTTTGTAACAACCGTACTGCGATCGCCAACCCGCCTGCCAAGCGTGGCAATTATGGCAACACCCCCCAAAATGTCAATGTGGCAACACTTAGGCCTATGTCCAGCAGTGGACGTTAAAAGGGCTGAAATGATGAATGATGATGATGATGAGCACCCTCTGCATTTTTTTGTGCACCTTGCTGATGACGACTGATCATCATACTCTATCTACCTAGACTTTTGCCAACTATGTTGGGATCGGCTTCCAGTTTCACCGGATGTAGCTGAATACCAATATTTTACAGCGGCCCACTGCCTATCTGACCTCCACAACCCAGTTAGTAACTACTGGATAATACGATGATAACCCCTTGGTAAGACTGGTTTTCAGACTTTTCTGGCCACTGACTACCTGTAAGAACAAAGATCTTCAAAGACTTATTTCGAACGCTAAAATCACATTGAAATCTTTCGATCTCCTTCTATTTACCTCTAAAATTGCATCAGACTTCTACCTAACCTAAAATAATATATTTGCCTTAGCACTATCGCTCCCGCCAGCCTCAAATGTTAGTCTAAGGATTTGGTAGCTCGAGAGTTATGATAATCGATGAGTTTCAACTTCATCTTAGACTTCAGAGGGTCTTATATCTGTTAGCGCAGACGGAGTTAGGCCAAACAACTATCAGATTTGATAAGACTGAAACTATAAGACGAAAGTTATGCAGGGGCCTGGGGGTGTTAGATTACTCTAAGACTCTAGGGGAATCAAGGTGTATAAAGTAACTTGGTCACTCTTCACTTTTTATGTAGATTTGATTGTCTGGTTAGTCATGTAGTCGGAAGCGCGACTGATGCATGAAGTTCTATAGGTTCCCGGGTCAAGCAAAGTGCTATTGGGTTTTTCCATCAGGAATTCCTTAGTAGCAGCCACGGAGTATGGATTTGTGCCCGGTTGGTGGCAATAGGCTTGCCTCATAATAATTTGGGTGCACCTAATAGTATACACCTCTTCTTCTTATTATGTATTCTGCGACTCTGTCAGGTAATGTACCTACTGAAGTATCTGTCAGTGTCCGCACAGCAGGTTTGCAATCTGTCCGTTTAGGTTTCACCGTCTTAGATAAACGTAGTGGTTTCTCTAAAGCAGTGCCAACATTAAACTAATGGCTTCCATAGTCTTCGGTTGTCAAAAATATCACCATTATCCGTAATTAAACACACCGTATTCAGAAAATCACAGTTGAAATCAGTTCGTCACATCTACAGTAGCTAAAATGTACCTTTGGTACCAGGCGCCCATAATCACACTGGAGTAGATTGGGCACCTAAATAGATTACTCGGGTACCGGTGATTGCCTAAGTCGGTTGTGTGGCGCAATGAACGTTCACATATTAGGATAACAGAGAATGTTTGAGCGAATTTTCGGTTTCAAAGGAGGATAATTACAGAGTATTAAATGGAAAATGTACTGAAACAGTTGACTATAAGGTGATATAATATTATTATATAAATTATATATATTATTATATGAATATTGAAAATCAAAGAGTTAGTAGTTTTGAGTTGAATATTCTACTCGAAGGACCGATGAAAAAAACACGTAATAAAAATAACGCTCCAAAAATCATAGAGAATGTATTAAACGACGAAATAAAATAAACACGTTTAAGGTCATAAACATAGTTTTGCAACTCCAACTACAAATTCACTTTGTTCTCAAACATTTTATACTCCGCCTCCGAAAACTACAAACTCACGCAAAAAAAGACACTTCAGCACTGTTCAACAATTTCAAGTCTAACATAAATTTACACCGAATCATAAAAAAACACGCGGGTCGCAGAACACAAAAGGAGTAGTTTTCTTAACTCCACATTAAACGCGGTCGCAACAGCTGTTCGTAAAACCGAAAACCCCCGAGTACATTGTTTGATAAACGCTTCAGATTCTCCCTAAAGTGGGAAAACCGAGCAAATAAGTGGCGAAATTGTCCGATTTTTTTTCGCCTCGAAATTAAGTTTTGGACCAAAGTTTGACCACAATTTGGAGTGGAGTGTCTGAAAGTTGCGAATTATATTAGGAGTCTGTATAATTTTTAGTTTTTGGGACTTTATTTTTCTATTAAATGAGAGTAACTTTGGAATCTATGCGTTGGTGTTTATACCCGATTGCGAAGCTCAAAAGGAGGATTATGTATTTGACCTGTATGTATGTACGTATGTCTGTATGTATGTCCGTTTCTTTGTTCGCTGGTAACTCTTAAACGGATGAAACGATTTGCATAAATTATACATCGTTAGATCTTGTTCGACTTGGTGGCACGATTGGCACTGAATGCATTAAATAAGAAACGAGCAAAGTTAAATTGTGGTTTTGGGTTCCATATTTAGTGCTACCTCTTTTCATATAGTTGTTATAGCTTGGCCACGAGCTACACAAGATACGTTAATAGCGAGCTTGCGACAGGCCGCCGTGTTCAAATCAAATCGAAATACCGCGACGCGATTTTCAGTTTTCCTGAGCTTGTGAGTAGGTGGCCTACCATGACGTCTTTAAGAAGTATTATTTTAATGCCACTCCAGTGTGGGAAAGAGACGAAGCTATAGAAGACGTCTAGCACCATTGCTTTCCGACTCTGGAATAAGATTAAAACAAAACTGATTTAACACGTCCGAGCATAACTACTGAATCTGGATTGTCTGAAAACTCACTCAAACAAATCAGTTATAAAAACTAAAACAAAGAAATTGTTTTAAACCAGAAAGTATTTATTCCAAGAATCTGTCCCAAAGAAAATCATCATTTTTCATTTCGGCCCAAAAGACGTCCACTGTTGGACATAGGCCTCCCCCAAGTGTCGCCACATTGACATTTTGGGGGGGTTTTGCTATAATCGCCACGTTTGGCAGGCGGGTTGGCGATCGCAGTACGGTTGTTACAAAAGCACAGAGAACGCTGCTGCCCATTCTCTGGCAAATCCCTTAATCGCCTCTTACGACACTCACGGGAAGATATGGGATGCTGCTATTGAATCGAATTGTTATTTTCAAAGAAAATACCTCAAGATAAATCTGCTCTTCATTTAAGCTATCAATAAAGATCTGTTGAAATTTGAAACAAAAAGAGTAATTTTAAAAGTTAACCCTTTAAGACGAGAATCGTCTTCAGTTCTATTCATCAATCAAAAAAAGTTGTTTCAAATGTTTTAAACTAGAGCATTGTAAGTACTTGTCAGTCTTTAGAAAGTTTTTGACTACCTTACTAGACTAAACTTTCCTGTAGGATGTTCGCGACAGGGCAGGTTTTTTCGCGGGGGTCGTGCGGTCCATGGCCCTTTACGGGGCCCCGGTGTGGGCGCGTTCTTTAAGGCGGCGAGCCGCCCACTACCTGAACGCGCCCCAGAAGGTGGTAGCCGTAAGGCTGATCCGCACGATCTCCGGCGAGGCGGCGAGCCTCTTGGCCGGATTGCCGCCATGGGATCTGGAGGCGATAGTCCTCGCGTGCCTGCACGAATGGCGCGCGGAGGCACTACGCCGGGGGGAAACTCCGCTGCCGCGGCAAATTGTCGCTCAGCGGACAGACCTCCGGCGCGATCTCATGGCGATATAGAGAGAGCGACTGTCGCAACCCCGTGCAGGGCACGCCACAATAGTGGCGATAAGTCCCCTCTTTGAGGAGTGGCTGGAGAGGCGCCACGGCGCCCTCACCTTCCGCCTGACGCAGGTCCTCACCGGACACGGTTGTTTCGGGAGGTTCCTGCACCGAATCGGGCGGGAGGAAACGCCCGGGTGTTACCACTGCGAGGATCGGCCGGAGTACACGGTGGAGCACACTGTGGAGCTCTGCCCTGCTTGGGCTGAGCACCGCCGTGTCCTCGTAGCGGCTCTCGCGTCCGGCCCTGGTTCAATCCATGGTCCGGAGCGAGAGGGAATGGGAAGCCGTCGCCTCCTTCTGCGAAGCAGTCATGCTAGCGAAGGAGGTGGCGGAACGTGAGAGGGAGAGAACCTCACGTCCCAGCCGCCGCGGGAGACGCCCCGGGCGTCGGGGGGCAACCAGTGGCCCCCGGCCACCGTAGGTGCGGGCCTGTGGACGGTGAGTAATGGGCTAGCTCACCGTCCGTCCGTCTTATGACGACAGACCGTGCCGACGGCGCGTTCGTGTTCCACGCGCGCCTCAAGGAGATGTCAGCAAATCGGAAGGGGTCCGAGAGGGCCGATGCCTGCCGGGGCTGCGGGTTGTTCGAAAGAGATACCGTGGCCCTGGAACACAAAGGGCTAAGAAGGAACATGGATGGGTTTTAGTCAGTCAAGTCTGACACTCCCTTCCGCTCCGCCCAGAGCGGGAGAAATCATTTGATGATTTCCCATCCTAAAAAAAAAAAAATGGCAGGCGGGTTGGCGATCGCAGTTCGGTTGTAACAAAAGCACAGAGAACGCTGCTGCCCGTTCTCTGGCAAATCCCTTAGTCGCCTCTTACGACACCCACGGGAAGAAATGGGATGGTGCTATTGAATTGAATTGTAATTTTCAAAGAAAATACCTCAAGATAAATCTGCTCTTCATTTAAGCTATCAAAAAAGATCTGTTCAAACTTGAAACAAAAAGAGTAATTTTAAAAGTTAACCCTTTAACACGAGAATCGTCTTCAGTTCTATTCATCAATCAAAAAAAGTTGTTTCAAATGTTTTAAACTAGAGCATTGTAAGTACTTGTCAGTCCTTAGACAGTGTTTGACTACCTTACAAGTCTAAACTTTCATTTAAGATGGACAGCGTTGCGACAGGTTTGTTGCAATTTGCGAGTCGCTGTCTGGCTGTGTGTTGAACAAAATCTAATTTGCGGACTTAAAACGTATGTATTTACATAACTATATGTGGTATTGATGATTTCAATGATTATAACATCATCATCTGCCTAGCCTTTTCCCAAACTATGTTGGGGTCGGCTTCCAGTCTAACCGGATGCAGTTATGTACTTACTAGTATTTTAAATGGAGCGACTGCCTATCGGACCACAACCCAGTAACTGGGTATTACGATATCCCTTGGTAAGACTGGATGTCAGACTTTAGGCTTCTGACTATTCGTGACGACTGTCAAAGATCTACAAATGACAGCCGGGACCAACGGCTTAACGTGCTTTCCGAGGCACGGAGGAAACTCGGTATGTAAAAATGGTTACACATCCACGGACCAAACTCGGCAAGCTCAGCTTAACCTTAAAGATGGACCCGTGTGGCTGTTATTATTTAGCCACGAGCTCCTTATGATTATAATATAGTAAAGCAATATTTTTTACGGTCGTCCATTTCGGTTTATAATATTAGTGCAAATTAACAAAAAACCTTATTTATACATATAGGGTTACAGTTAATAGAAATAAAAATTTAGTCAAAACAATGACTGCATTTTTTTTTTATTCCATTCCCACACTTGCGACTAACATCAACAATAGGACACTAAACTAAAATGATTAATTAATGACTTTGCCCTGGAGTGTAAATGTGGTGCCGTTTTTTTTTTTTTTTTTTTTTTTATCGTGTCCTGCGTTTCCTGCTGTTTGTTCATTACAGGAACTGATGGACGCTGCAGAGGGAGTCAAACTACTGGCTCAGTTCTGGGCCGATACAATTTACACACGTTAAAATCGTGTGTTTGTTATCACAGTGTGTTATGTTATTGCAAACTCTCTGCGACAATGTGATGTTAACACGCACGTAACTGAACTCAGCTAGCCGATACTATCGTCTGAAGTATTTCTAGTTTGCGGTAGCTATATTAGAGTACGTGTTTTAAAGATATATTTATAAGTTAACTAATTAGCTGTGCCCCAAGACCTTCGCCTACGTGTAGTTATTTTAAAAATGTAACCGATTATTAAAATTTGAACTGGGTTTTGTTAACAATATCAAGAGTTTTGTTTTTTTTTTTTGGGTAGCACCCATTTTTAAAAAAATAAATAAAATTTGCCTAAGTTATTCCTTATAAAACCAGCTATCTGCAAGTAAAAGTCCTGCCAAAATCGTTCTAGCCGTTTCGGACATTAGCTGGAACAAACGTCTGTTTGTTCCAGCTAATCTCCGAAAAGGCTGACAAAGACCGACAAAAATAAAAAAAATTGTTTGTTACTTTCATAATTATGCAATCAGTAAAAATCTGTTAACTATTTTATTTAAAAATTTCAATCAGACTAAAATTGTATTTATTTGTATAGATATGGTCGTCAGGCAAAATGCTTTTGGAGGATGTGTGAGAAAAATCAACCTGCCGTATACAAGCATTTTTTTAAGGTTAAATAGGGTTGCGTTCGGTCGCCTGAGTTGAATCGATGACGCGGCCTAGGGTGGAGCCAATTTATTCGAACTTTGAAGAGATCTGTTTGGTCAGTTATGTCTAAGTTCTACGAGCCTATTGCCACCAACCTGGCACAAATCCTGAATCCATAGCTGCTACTGAGAAATTCCCTATGGAAAAACCTAATAATACTTTGCCCGACCATGGGATCGATTTTATAATAAGTTGCCAAAGTCAGTTATAGAACTGACCGATGGAAAGTTTAAAAATTGCATCAAACGTGTCCTTATTAAAAAAGCATATTACAAAATTAAGGACTATGTTGAAGATAAAGAAGTTTGGCTGTAGTTCCTTCTGCTCATGCGGCTTCTTTGGTAGCTCATAAACGACACAAATATGTGGATGTCTGTAACTATTCCGAATTTTATTTATTCTATTATTTTTTTTTCAGATGTTTTACAATAGTTTTCAAATCATTGCACCGTTTATTCATTGTGCAGAATAGTTACAGTACTGATGACTACATTTGTGTCAATTGTTTATTTAATTGTTCTTAGTTTTATTTTTACTTTTGTATAGATTCTTTTTCATTCATTTTTTTTGTGAATGTGTGGACATTGTAGGCTTCGTATTTTTTTTTCCTTATCATCTTTTTCTACCTTTTGTAGTAAGCGATGACTTATTGTCGGGCCTACGCTGTCCTGTCATACATAGTACTAACGCTGTAACATCCAAATATTGAAGAACCAAATGATTTTAAAAGAGTAACTATGGAGTTTCTTGCCGGTTCTTCTCCATAGGAAACGACCAACCCGAACCGTGCCTCTTCTGTCGACGTTTTATAAGTGCCCATGTAGGCCTATGTAAAATAAAATATTTTGATTTTGATTTTGAACCCATGACCGTGAGCTCAGCAGTCGCAAGCGCGACCACTAGACCAACAAGGCATAATTGTTTTCTACACTAAAATTATTGTAAACTTATATTCTGTATTTATGTACCTACCTAAATATTATTTACGAACAAATTTTAGTCGTCTCTTGAGAACAAGGAATTATTAGCTACCTACTTACTATATATATTTTCGTCAGTTTAAGTTTACAAATACACTTTTCTGAAATACCATTGTCCACACTACCGTCAGAAAAAAAGGGTTAAAGATTTACAACCTTTTTAGGGTTCCGTAGCCGAATGGCAAAAAACGGAACCCTTATAGATTCGTCATGTCTGTCTGTCTGTCTGTCTGTCTGTCTGTCCGTCTGTATGTCACAGCCACTTATTTCCGAAACTATAAGAACTATACTGTTGAAACTTGGTAAGTAGATGTATTCTGTAAACCGCATTAGGATTTTCACACAAAAATAGAAAAAAAAACAATAAATTAAGGGGGTCCCCATACTTAGAACTGAAAACCAAAATTTTTTTTTTCATCAAACCCGCACGTGTGCGGTATCTGTGGATAGGTCTTCAAAAATGATATTGAGGTTTTTAATATCATTTTTTTCCAAACTGAATAGTTTGCGCTAGAGCCACTTCCAAAGTGGTAAAATGTGTGTCCCCCCCCCTCTAATTTCTAAAGTAAGAGGAGGAAAATTCTGAAAATATTTAGGATTGTAGAACGTAAAAAAAACTATCAACGAAAATTGGTTTCAATAAGATATGATGTTTAGTTTTTGAGATATGGGACTTTTTCATCAAACTGCAGCAGTAACTTTGTTTTTCATAAACATACTATGAAAAACAAATTTAGTTTTGCGGTTGTGTGGAAGTTTACTAACTAATACTACTAACTAATGAATGACAGTTCAAAATATTGTTATTTTATTGTTTGGAGCTATGGAACCCTGTGTGCGAGTAAGACTCGCACTTGGCCGGTTTTTTTTTAAACACGCATCTACATATTTTCTACCTTATCTTCGAAATCTCTTTTTTTATTAAAAAAAAAGTCGACGTACCGGATGACCCTTGATCGTCTTCTTCAAACAGCTTTCCATTTGCACCAAAAGCACACAGGACGAACAGCAACACCCACATTTTCATAGCAACTGTTTCACAATTCAACGAACGGTAATAAGATTCGTTTCGATTATGTAATGTAGTAGTAGACCTATGAAGCGATAGAACGGGCAATAATCATAACATCACGTCTATAATCCCTGAAAGGTAAGACAGAGTTGTATCCAGCAGAATAGCCACATTTTATCACTAATATTAGTTAGACTGCTCAACTAGGAAAACGCAACCAGGACCTCATGAACAGCTGGCGATCACAGCAAAAAAAACCTAACGATAGTTTTTATTTTCTTTGGTCACGTGTATTAGATAAATTGCCAGAAATGTGGATTTTTGCTATGCTACGGTTACGGTTAGTAGTCGTCTGTGTTTGATGTCAATATAAGGATGGATCGTGTTTGGGTAGGGTCAAAGAGTTTGGAACGTATTTGGACGTAGATACGATATTAGAAGAGTCGAACTCCGAAATTAGGTTACGAGTCTTATTTGGTATTTTACTGTAATGTTCCGTGTACTTTTATTTTTTCCGGTCCAAATCCTTGTTCCTTTTCCGACCAAGCTACGCTCTGCGAATACATTCAAGTCAGTCATTTCACCGACAAAACCTGCCATACAGACAGAAATGCTCACTTCCGCATTCATAATCATATTATTTGGGAGAATTGTTACGCTTTGGGGTCTTTTATTGGAGGTGAAGCATCCGTGAACGAGCGTTTGAATATCTTACGTCATGTTCAAAAAAGAATAATGTGTATCCCAGGACCAAATATAGTAAAAAGAAGTTATACCAAAACTGGCTGTTTGGCCCGAATTCGTAACGCATGATCAAAATAAGAATTGTGCAGTAACAAAAAAAAAAAACGCTTGTCCACTACTAAACTATTCATAGGTGTACCAGGGCGTCAACACTCGCAGGATGTTTTCATCTCGCAGCCAATGTTTGTGTCAACAGCGATACTATAACGGTTGTTTGGGGGAAATTGCTATGCGAACGAGCCATACTGTTTCCTTTACGATGCCACGTAGAAATCGGTGCTATAACCAACTTTTTGTACGTATTGCTCTGTATTGCTTAACCACGTCAAATTACTTAAGGCTTCGGTAAATGTTTTTCGTTAGAAGGGAAGTCGCTGTCTGTTTATTTTCTTACGGAAGTGGTGGCGTTTTGGTAAAGGAAAAACTGATTTTCATCCCACCATCTCGGAAAGAGTATTTTTAATCTTCAATATCTGAGTGGAAAAGCCGTTTTTATTCTCTAGAGGATAAAGTAAATTGAATTTAGGTCATCGTGTGCACTAAGTTTGTGAATTAAAAAAAACATTAAACCTGTTTACTGCTACCTCTATGGTGCCGAATATATCATACAACTTTTTTTTTAATTTGTTAATTTTAATAAACTCAGACTCGGAACCTTCTTGGTGTTCTTTTTTCAATTTGCTTTGTACGCGGTTCTTTACGCGGCATTTTTTCACGTCATTGTTAATTATACCGTTATACAAGGTGTTGTTTTGCATCCTCGTCAAAATTCAGGATGTTGTCACAAAAGACATAAATATTCAATATAAATTACGGTACCTAGTAAATTATTAAAAAAACACTGCATTTTTTTGTTGTTTAAGTTTGTCAATATTTCAGAATAACCCCCATCGCGTGGTTTAGGGATTATAAAATTATCGAAAAAACGTTTGAGGTTTTTTGTTTGTGTATAAGCGACGTTATAAGGCAGGGATCAGACGGCCCGTGTTTAAAACACGGGTGGTTCACAGTTACCGATTTCAGTAAATAAATAAAAAAAAAGAAAATTACCTACTCATTTTATTATTGATTCGGGTCGAGAATCATTAGCATAGTTACCTCCTAGAATTTGACGAGGTTGCAAAACAACACCTTGTATTATTTTGTCATAATTTAAAGATTATTCTGTAATACTTACATGTCATAATGTAGTAATTAATACCTAAACTGAAATAAAAGTGTACCTATCTTGTGATTGTAAACGTTTTTTTTTTGCATTTAGTCATTTCCTCGCTGAGGTGGAATGAAAAGTTACGTGTTGCACTCGAGTGCAAAGATTTTTCACCTCGTGCTCTTTTGATTCCCTCGCTAACGCTCAGGATTCTAATTTTGAATCACTCGCTGCGCTCGTGATTCAATTTTAAAATCCTTCGCTTGCTCGGTCATCAAAATTGAACACGCGGTTAAAAAGCAACTTTGCACTCTTGTATAGCAAATAACTATTTATGCTCTCAATCTTTTATGGTCTCCTGGTATTAAAAGGAAACGGTAGCGGTTTGTTAAGTGGCTATCTTTCCTTATCTTTTCCAAACCATGGCTTATGCAGCAATAAGTAATTTCTTTTACTACCGGAATCAATTAAGTTTTTTATGTTAGAGTATCTAAATATACGGAGTGCTCACCTTTGTTTTATTTGTCTTTAGGTAAACCAATAAAGAACATGAAGCCTTCGTTTTTATGACTAATTTAATCATTTTTATTAAGCGAGAACATTTACGGTCTTCTATGATTACCATTTTACCCATTGAATGTGCAGTGAACTAAAATCGATGTTAACAATATGTAGTTAATTGAGTTTCCAAGTAATTTGTATAACAAGATCATTCTTGCTCCTCTGGTTGAATAAATGATTCTATCACTTAGCTGTAGTACAGTATATTCCACATAGGTTTAGTAACGAACAAGTTATTAATTCATATCCCTTGAGTTTTGCGCGCAGCAACTAAGTCATTAAATCTCGGGATCTCCGTGATATAGTTAGCTACAGGTTTCGAGTTCATTGGTCTGCAGTGGCGAAGGGTGAAAATATTGAAAGGGGAAGCCGAAGAAAAAAATGAGAATTTTAATTTTGTTTTTCTTCATCGCATTTTTCAATTTTCGTTTATATTCGCCAACCCGAAAACCCCGAAAATGACACCCATGACGAAAAAAACAGAAATTTACGTCGCGCGTCGGCGCTATTTTTAATTTTAGTGTCTTTATCAGCGACCTCGAAAACCAAGAAAATGTCACCCATGATAAAAGTACCAAAAATTTTCGAAGGATCCAACTTGATCTTTTTTTCATAACTTATGTAATGGAATGATTAAATGCACAAGAACTACATAAAACACTGCATAAAAAAAATAAAAAAATATAACAAACCTTTTTGAAACAAGCTTTTATGAATATGAACTTAAAAGAAGAAAATAAATCTTTGAAAAAATTAAACCGATGTAGGATAATTTTCACAACAGCTTGTCGCGTTTAGTTTTTATAGCATTTACCATTCACGCGACAAGCTTCAGGTATTATGTTTATTCATAAAAAGTGAACGCGTAAATTCACAAAGTTTCATATCCGTGCTATTAACTGCTGAGGAGTTCTCTCGTGAGGAGACGATCCTGGCGGTAGGATGAGTTCATGATACAAATCGTGATTATCCATCAAATATGAGCTAGTATGCAACGTTACGTGTCTGTGCTATTAAATGTTGAGGAGTTCCCTCGTGAGCAGACGATCCTGGCTGCAGGATGAGATCATGATAGAATTCATGTTTATTCATCAAATATGAACGTGCATACAAATTTTCTTGTCTGTGCTATTAACCGTTGAGGAGTTCCCTCGTCCGAAGACAATCCTGGCTGCAGGATGAGTTCATGATACAAATCGTGATTATCCATCAAATATGAACTCGTATGCAAAATTTCATGTCTGTGCTATTAAACGTTGAGGAGTTCCCTCGTGAGGAGACGATCCTGGCGCTAGAATGAGTTCATGATACAAATTGTGATTATCCACCAAATATGAACCTGCATGCAAAGTTTCGTGTCTGTGCTATTAAACGTTGAGGAGTTCCCTCGTGAGGAGACGATCCTGACTGCAAGATTAAGTTATGTTTATCATAAAAATGTATTGATTTTAGAAACAAAGGTGTGTGGGAAATTTCAGCTCCATCAGACGTCGGGAAGTGGTTAAAATTTAACTTTCTATACATACAAACACTGTCGTAACTCGATAAACTTCGGCTTACCTAGTCCCTACAAAACGCTGCTGATAGCCGCGAAGTCACGTGTCCGCGTCCATACGAATTTAGTTCTGAATTCTGACACCCGAGCTCCGGCTTACTTTTGGCGCCACATGTAGCTTTCTTTGTTGACATGAAAAATGTTGGTATTCTTTTTTTTCAAACCGATGTATTTAATGCTTGTACTGTAATGTGATAACCACAGATGTGTACATAATTTACTAATTGACTACAGTAGACACTAGACACTACGTACATTGCCTTGTTCTCAAAGGTAAGCCGGCAGGAATCGGCTTCTTAGGGGCCTTCGGGCCTGTTGGTCTGGCTGGGTACAAATGGGGTAAGTAAATCTAAACTAATATTATAAAGAGGAAAGATTTGATTGTTTGTTTGTTTGTTTGTTTGCATTGAATAGGCTCCGAAACTACTGAACCGATTTGAAAAAATCTTTCACTGTTGGGAAGCTACACTATCCGCGGGTGACATAGGCTATATTATATTTTCAAAAAAATAGGGATCCTTACTAAAACTGCAATTATGTAACCCAAGGTGTACAAAAATTACCTAAAATATTCTTTACATCGCGTGCGCTACGAAAACTATTGATGATAGAATAAAATAATGTGTTACGACTTTGCAGAACACATCATTATTTACAAAAAGTGTCGCGACGGCATATGTCTAACTATTATATTTATGCCACTATAAGTGTTCTTTTATTTAAAAAATATATATTTTAATGCCGCCGTTAGAAAAGACTCTGTATTTGTATCTTGGTATTAATCCTTATCAAAATAAATTACTTCATATTCAAGACTGCTTCAATACCTTTATATAACTTTTTGAATTATTCAATTCGGACATTCCATTCGAAAGATATCAGGAGTTTAAAAATATAAGTATTAGAAAAAAGTTGCGTGGTCGCCGCTCACCCTGCTCAGCTGGCTAGGCATCACCTTATACGATGTAGGCGTCACTGGGGTACGGGCCGTACGGGAGGGGAATATTCAAACGTTGTTTATAATTTTTTTTTTTTCAAATCTAAACTAATATTATAAAGAGGAAAGATTTGATTGTTTGTTTGTTTGTTTGTTTGCATTGAATAGGCTCCGAAACTACTGAACCGATTTGAAAAAATCTTTCACTGTTGGGAAGCTACACTATCCGCGGGTGACATAGGCTATATTATATTTTCAAAAAAATAGGGATCCTTACTAAAACTGCAATTATGTAACCCAAGGTTACAAAAATTACCTAAAATATTCTTTACATCGCGTGCGCTGCGAAAACTATTGATGATAGAATAAAATAATGTATTACGACTTTGCAGAACACATCATTATTTACAAAAAGTGTCGCGACGGCATATGTCTAACTATTATATTTATGCCACTATAAGTGTTCTTTTATTTAAAAAATATATATTTTAATGCCGCCGTTAGAAAAGACTCTGTATTTGTATCTTGGTATTAATCCTTATCAAAATAAATTACTTCAAATTCAAGACTGCTTCAATACCTTTATATAACTTTTTGAATTATTCAATTCGGACATTCCATTTGAAAGATATCAGGAGTTTAAAAATATAAGTATTAGAAAAAAGTTGCGTGGTCGCCGCTCACCCCGCTCAGCTGGCTAGGCATCACCTTATACGATGTAGGCGTCACTGGGGTACGGGCCGTACGGGAGGGGAATATTCAAACTTTGTTCATATTTTTTTTTTTTTAGTTTATCATCATTCATCATTTCAGCCAAAAGACGTCCTCTGCAGGACATAGACCTCCCCCAAGTGTCGCCATTGACATAAAGGGGGTTTTGACATAATCGCCACGCTTGGTAGGCGGGTTGGCGATCGCAGTACAGTTGTTACAAAAGCCCACAGAACGCTGCTGCCCATTCTCTGGCAAGTCTCTTAGTCGCCTCTTACGACACCCATGGGAAGATATGGGATGGTGCTATTCTTTACGTCCGACACCATACAGAACCCGACACCATACAGAATTTCACACCACAGAGATTTTTTTTAGTTACCTGACGCAAATAGAAGGGTTTTTTTATGTTTGTGTATTGTTAAATACCCGTGCGAAGCCGGGGCGGGCTGCTAGTATGATATAATTACAAAATCTTTAATATTTACAAGATATAACTACTGAATCTATAATTTTATTCGATATAATGATCAGTTAATATTATAAACGAATGATATAATTTTAAAGTAACAAATTTTTATAAGCATAACATACATTGAATATAAAATCGTTTGATTGATATTCGTATACTACTCAAAAGACATAAAACCTATTTAGTCTAAAATGATAAAACCGGCCCAGTGCGATTCTTACTCGCACACAGGGTTCCATAGCCCCAAACAATATAATAACAATATTTTGAACTGTCATTCATTAGTTAGTAGAATTAGTTAGTAAACTTCCACTCAACCGCAAAACTAAATTTGTTTTTCGTAGTATGTTTATGAAAAACAAAGTTACTGCTGCAGTTTGATGAAAAAAAAAAATCTATATTTGATAAAAATCATATCTTATTGAAACCAATTTCCGTTGATAATTTTTTTATGTTCTACAATCCTAAATATTTTCAGGATTTTCCTCATCTTACTTTAGAAATTAGAGGGGGGGGGACGACACATTTTACCACTTTGGAAGTGGCTCAAGCGCAAACTATTCAGTTTAGAAAAAATGATATTTGAAACCTCACTATCATTTTTGAAGACCTATCCATAGATACCCCACACGTACGGGTTGGATGAAAAAAAATTTTTGTTTTTCAGTTCTAAGTATGGGGCACCCTGAAATTTAATGTTCTTTTTCTATTTTTTGTGTGAAAATCTTGATGCGGTTCACAGAATACATCTACTTACCAAGTTTCAACAGTATAGTTCTTATAGTTTAGGAAAAAAGTGGCTGTGACATGCGGACGGACAGACAGACATGACGAATCTATAAGGGTTCCGTTTTTTGCCATTCGGCTACGGAACCCTAAAAACGCATAGTAAATAACACAAAACAAGCATGCAGCATGCAAAATGCAGCAGGCATGGTTTCTGTCACGCCTCCGGCGCTGCGGGGCTCTGGCGGTCCCATGCGAGCTTGTCGTCGCAGATGTGCTTCACGCTCACCACCGCGGCTTCGGCTTGCGCGGCTGCGAGTGTTAAAACCACCTGCTCCTCAGCACGAGGGCCGCCTCGCCCCCCCGCGCCTACTCGATTTTAAATAACACTCTAGGGGTACGGCAGACAAGACTACGTGGAGTCGGTTTTGCAGCGATTCGTTTCTGTCACGTCGCACCCGCAGCACGCTCGCTTCATTCGTACGCCTTCGCGTTAATGGTCACTGTTCTAACCAAACCTAACCCAAATGATTAACCAACATAGAGGGGACCTGGCGCTCCGCTCCACTCCCGCCTTAACCTTCTAACCTGATATAATCCATCCGAGTCGGATTGCTTTGAATCGGGGTGTTAGCCAAAAATATTATATATTTTAAACGATAGGCCTAATGATTTTCGATTAAATAAACGTTATATCCAATAACGTTATACGAAATAAGTTTTAGAGTATAAAAATGTTATATCTAAAGAAATTACAACAATAGTTACTATAACTCACGTTTATTATATCTTGTGAACGTTATTGAAATGAAAATATACCAAATAACTTTAAGTATATGATATGAGACGCACCCGTACAATTGTAGCGTACTGTTGGCATACTTACCTTACTTTAAAAAAGTAATCTTATTGTTTCAAGTTTCCTAGTCTAATCTAAGTTAAATTAAGTTCAGAGTTTTTGTTCAAGAACATCAAACTAAATCCTAAACTTCTCCAACTTATGTCCTCCTAGTACCTTGTATCGCAGTAACATCTCTATTTTATGCTATCTCTAAAAATACTTAAAAAAAGATGCCGTAAAAGATATAATTTTCATACCCGAAAAACTTTTGAAACAAGATACAATCTCCATCATTAGATCGGGTCGTTTGATACAAAATATTTCACATTTGCCTCTCAACTCTAAGGACCAGGGGAAGATGAACCGAAGGGATGTAATAGGTTGTCACCCGAGTAGGCACTTGTTAAGATAACGGCCCATTAACGCCCAGAGTGGCTATTAAGGCCAGGGAGTCAGTTACGGCCTATTGAGACTGATTTCGTTTTTCGTGTTATGTTTGGGGGTAACGATTCGCGATATGATTATGGGCAGGTAATTGGGTATCTGTAACTTTATTATGTATGACGGTGTCAATAAAAGGCGGGAAAAGATTGAAGAACTAACACCACGCACGGAAGTAAAATTGAGAGCGTTACTATTGACTAAAAATGGAAGAAAAAAACGTGTTACGCTGACCTCAATTAACATAGGATGAGGTTAGGACGCCTTTTTTAGGATTCTGTACGTCCGAATAAAAAAACGGAAGCCTTATAGGATCACTCGTGTGTCTGTCCGTCTGTCACAAGCAATTTGCTTCGAGTCTACTGGACCGACTAAGTTGAAGTTAAAGCATTTATGTAACCAAAAATTGAGAGCAGCGGTGGCCTAGTGGTGGCCGCCCCGACTTACGAGCAGTAAGCCGTGGGTTCGAACCCATGCAGGCGCATTACTTTGTGTAATTTATTTCATCATCGCTGCTCTCAAAACGGTGAAGGAAAACATCGTGAGGAAACCGGCATGTCCTAAAACTAGAAATTCGAAGACATGTGACATCTACCAACCCGCACTGGGCCCGCGTGGTGGATTATAGCCCACTCCCTCTCATAGAGAGGAGGCCTGTGTCCCAGCAGTGGGAACAGTATAGGCTGCTGATGAACCCAAAATTGGACGTGAAATTCAGTTCTTTTCCATAGTTAAGAATTTTGAAAATTAGAGTCAATTGTCGGGTCCATGATATACGTCAGTTCTGGATTTTTTAGCATTTTTTCAAAGACTTTCTTACCAATATGGCAAGAAAGGATCTGATGAGATGACAAGTAATAGAGAAATATGGTAGAAGAATATATGCTGTGCTGACAAGAGGAGGAGAATCATGACTTTTTTACCTGTAACATACAAAAAGTCCTGCAAAACAGTTTGTTTGTAGTTGTATACTTCTTTCATTGAAAGTTAAGAGCAGTGATGATTTAATCTACACAGCTGGGAAACGGCTAGGCAAATAATGATGATTTAATCAAGGTTAAATGAGGCAGGAACCCTCGGTTAGTTGGATTCTCTTATCTTCGAAATAAAGCTGGAAAATTGGGTTGCGATTCGAGAGGAATAAGTCCAGCAGTGGGCTGTTCAATATAAAGTTCTTCTTCTTCGTTGCGCTGCCCCGAAAGTACTTTGCAACGTTGCCCAACACTAGGAATTTCACCCATGGCACCCACGATACGGATGTATCGTGGGTGCATAACATTTCAATTCACACAGACAATCAGACCCGGAACAACCATGGGTCATGCAAATATTTGGACCCACGACACGCAGCGCAGCAGCCTATCGGTCAGCCACAGCGCCAACATTGCCGCTAATGGCGAGCCGATGATGACGATGATGCTGACCTGAAGTAGTTTCGGCCAAAGCTAGTCATACTCAGTATCCAAAGTTCTTGTGTTATAATAATTAATCTTAGACTTACTTACGGCAAAGGAAAACCTCGTGAAGCCTCAACCTAATGGTTCAGAACCGCTAACGAGGAGTGAGCTAGCATGATAATTAATAGTTCTTCATTATCTGTGTGAGAAAGCAGCCTTGAGCTGCTTGGGACTATATGATACCCTGGTATTATCAAATGTCAGCTACCTTGAACAACTGGACAATGTTATATTATTTCGTTTATTAATTTTCTATTATTTTCCTTTATTCATTTTACATCTTATTCTAAATAATTTTAAATATTTCTTAAAAATTCTGCCGGTGTCGGGAGCAGGGTCCAAGCTACCGGTGGTTAGGGCTGCAGAAACAGGAACCACCTCACAATACGGGCCGTATCGAGGAGTACTGCCTTCTGAATCAGGCCCTTATTCCAACGGCCAAGTGAGAACTTCAACAGATGTTCGTCGAGGCTCCTGGCCATAAGGCCATTGGCCGTTACGACAATCGGCACTATGATAGCCCAGTTCGCATTCCACATTTTGACAACCTCGTGAGCCAAGCCGAGATATTTTATTTGTTGCTCTTTCTCAACTTTCACAAGGTTTTCGTCATGCGGGATGGTAACATCGACTATCATTACGCAGCGCGCTGATCGGTCTACCACCTCTATGTCAGGCTTATTGGCGACAATAGTACATCGTGACATCATGACTGGCTAAAGTATGTAAAAAGGCGGATATTTGAGATGGAGCTTAGAAAGGAGGAGTTTTTGACGATTTGTAGCTTTTCCTCCTTGCACTAACCTCAGTTGAAATCTGCATCTGTTGGCAACATAAATATAAAACGTAAATTGACATTTTCCTAGCTAACTGTTGTATCAATTTTTGAAAACCTGATAGATAACAATTACTTACTCAAAAACTAAGAGCCTGTCCCCTAAAAACTTTTTACTTTAGCGAAAACGGAAAAAGTATCAGCCCTCACCCCATAAATCTACATTATATCAAGATGCAACACAAACCCTCTAAATAGTTGTGAAAACTTGCCGCATCTTC
Source organism: Cerastis rubricosa (assembly GCA_949152445.1). Lineage (NCBI taxonomy): Eukaryota > Metazoa > Arthropoda > Insecta > Lepidoptera > Noctuidae > Cerastis > Cerastis rubricosa. The sequence goes on along the minus strand of OX424524.1, from coordinate 16,026,201 downwards.
AAACAACCCCAACAAGGACCTTTATCTCTACAGGTCTCTGAGACCCTGGTATGTAACTATGCTCGAACAATTTGGCAGATAATCGTCAGTCAACCGTCCCTAAGAGGTGATTGGATCGATTCAGTTACATGACACCTGGAGTATAGCTAGGGTACGGGAATGGGGGCTTTTGTCTTCGTAATGGGGGTTAAAAGGACCAGGAAGTCATCTGGTAATGTTAAGTCGTATTCATCAAACGAAGATGTATCAAACGAAGACACAGAATCAGACAATATTACTAGGATAGCTAATAACCCAAACTCAATGTTCTTGCCACCAGTAGTTCCACAGGATATAGTTAGAACAATAGGAACATTAAAAAATAAAAAAAGCCACGGCTACGACGGCGTATCAACATCGGTTGTCAAATTTGTGGCTGATATAATTGCTGTACCTCTATGTCACATAATGAATACAAGTATTAGCTCAGGTACCTTCCCCAATAGTCTTAAAAAAGTAATTATAAAACCAGTTCATAAAAAAAATAGCAAAGAAGACATGGCTAATTATAGGCCAGTAGCTTTAATTCCAGTGTTTTCCAAAGTTTTTGAAAAAGTAATATACGAGTCAGTCTATAAGTTCTTAGCTAAAAATAAAATATTATGTGACGAACAAAAGGGGTTCAGAAAAAACAAAAATATCAATATGGCAATTTACGATTTACTGAATAACGTCATGCCAAGTGTGGACCATAAAATGCCTGTATGCGCTATCTATACTGATATGACGAAAGCATTCGATTACGTCAACCATGAGGCTCTTGAAAATAAACCGTACACGTACGGCATTAGAGGAAATGTCCTTAAACTAATAAAGTCATACCTTAATAAGCGTAAGCAATACACAGAAGTATCAAGGATTTGTTTAAAGACTAAAAAGGAACATAAATATCTATCCGGTTGCAGAGAAGTCAAATATGGCGTACCGCAAGGAAGCGTACTTGGACCTTTACTGTTTCTATTATATATTAACGACTTGCCTCGCCAAATTCAACAACCTATGGTATTATTTGCAGACGACAGTACGGCAATAGTAAAATGCGGCAGTAAAATTAATTACGAAAGCGACATTAATAACACATTAAAAAACATAATAAATTGGCTTAATAGAAACAATCTAATTATAAATATACAAAAAACAAAAGTTATGCATTTTCACCAACGTCGAAGAGCTGAAAATTATGGTGTTGAATTTGAGGGACAAAAAGTAGAATCGACGAACGTTACTAAATTCCTTGGTATTTTAATTGATAATAAACTGACCTGGAAACCACATGCAGAGGATGTATGTATGAGGTTAAGCAAGTCAGCGTACGTACTTTATAACCTGTCTAAAAAAGTTAGCATTCGCACCGTGCTGGAAGCTTATCACGGTTTAGTTGCATCCGTTTTGAGGTTCGGACTTATATTTTGGGGCAATTGTACTGAGAGAGAAAGGATATTCAAGGCCCAAAAACGTTGCTTAAGATCAATGACTAGTCTAAAAAATACCGACAGCTGTGCACCTGTGTTCAAGTCTCTAAAATTACTCACCTTTCCGTCTTTGTACATACTTGAAGTTGCATTATTTGTTAGAACCAACATACACCTTTTTACCCTTATGGACGATATTAGAACACGCCCAGGATCTGCTAGATCGCAATACAAAAATCTAATGTTTACAGGTAGGTACAAAACAGCATTATTAAGAAAAAGCTTGCTATCAATGGGGCCAGTCATCTATAATAAAATACCTCATGCCTACAAAGAAGAACCATTAAGTATATTTAAAAAGAGGCTAACATCCTTACTAATAGAGAAATGTTACTATTCTGTACAAGATTTTTTGAATGATAAGAATTTATAATGCTATTTTATTATTACAACTTGTTATATTTTATTTTATTTGAAATTTTATAATGTTTCTTGATGATGTAGGCAAATTATCAATTTAATCAATCATTTGTATTATATGAAATAAAGATTATTGTTTTTAATGTTTAGTCTATGTAGGAAGGATGTAGATTTATATCTGTATTTTACGGTGTTTTTTTTTTTTTTCTCTATTTGTTTGATATTTTTTTTGTATACTTGAGTAGTTACAAAATATGTTTTACTTTTGCATGCCGTAAGGTAGAGTGTGTTGGAACTGCTTTTACAATGTCTACATCTTATTTTGTACCCACATTCATGGCAAATAAATGATTTCTTTCTTTCTTTCTTTCTTTCTTTCATCGATGTTTGGTGTTGTGAGAGATGTCTTCTTTGGGTAAAACGAAACTGAAATCTAATATTAGGTTTTTTTTGCAGCTTCATAGCTCTGCGTCTCCTTCAACCTGGGAAGCCCGGGGAAAAAGCTAATTAAATCATAATATGCCTAGCCTTTTCCGAAACTAACATGGGGTCGGCTTCCAGTCCAACCGGATGCAGCTGAGTACCAGTATTTTACACGAAACGAGTGCCTATCTGACCTCCACAACCCAGTAACTAGATAATACGATACCCCTTGGTAAGACTGGATGTCCTACTTTTGGCTTCTGACCACTCGCAACGACTGTCAGAGATCTACAAATGACAGCCGGGACCAACGGCTTAATGTGCTTTCGGAGGCACGGAGGAAACTCGGTATGTTATTATGGCCACGTATCCACGGACCAACCTCGGCAAGCGCGGCTTAACCTTAAAGATCGACCCGTGCGGCTGTTATAATTTAGCCACGAGCTTTTAAAAAAAATATTTAAATCATAATTTCACAATGATTAGTTACAAAATTCCTGTCGCTATCTTATTTTTCCTCGTAAGTGTAGTGAAAAACGTCTTTTGATTCACGTGGGCATTTGTCACTGCAGTTCTCGGCTCCATAACACCTGGAAATCCTGTGTTGGCTGCAATGACAAAGTTTACGCACTTCTATCAAAATGTACTATTGCTGATCGTATATAATTGTTTGGTTCTATTGCCTCAACATATTATTATGTTTTACCATTTATCCATTTTATTACAATAAAATGTTAGTAAAATTCATCTGTGAAGTAAGATTCCGGACCATTCAAGTAATACGGAATATTGCCACCATTTTCACATATAAGACGTGCACAGTGGACGTGTTAAGGGAAAAGACTTAATTTCCCAAAGGCCAAAAGGAAATGCTTAGCTCTTGTAAACCATGCAGTTTTAGTCCGAGAAGCTCAACGATGTCTTCCTCTTTCCGCAAATAGAAGAAACTTATTCATAATTTTCACAAAAAAATTATGGCGAGTCAAAAAAAAACACGTTTGATTTTTACAGATAATTTTATTAAACGCAGTTTGTCGAGACTGTTTTAATATAAGCCGTAAATCTTCCATAAATGATAAAACAATCTAAGAAAACCCCTGAAAATTGATATTATGCCCATCTACATACATTAGATACTCTTTACAAATTGGGGCATCTTTCATCCATCCTTCCAAATAAATCAAGCCTATCTAGTCATAACACCCTGGTACATATTTTAGCCATCTCAGTCTCATCACTCTCTTTGAACCTAGGTTCACGTTACAGATTACTTGCTATTTATTATCCCTAAATCTATTGCCCTGGTAGTCTTGTAGAATAGGTTTGAAAAGAAGGCATACTCGATGAAAAAAAGCCGTAAGAGTTACATTGAATCGCCTGACAATAAATGTAAACAAAAACTATTGTGAAGTACTCTAAAGTTTTGATATAATATTTAACCGCTAACATGCAATGTGTAGGGTGCTTATAGGTAGTACCGCGCTCACTGAATATCGACAACTTTTCACCCGTATGGCCTGAGTATTAAGGTTGAAAGTGGACGCAGGAGAGTTCAAATGACCACAAACAACGAGAGGACTATCCCCAGTAACCGGTAAAGACTGGTAGTGGGATGATACTGAGGCAGCCATAAATAATACAAGGACTCTAATTTAGTAAGGAAAAATATACTTATGTACGAATCTTTGTTTGGCTCGAAGCGCAAAATGCGTGCTTCGGACGTGAAGTTGCGGGCACCACCCCGATAAACAATACACTTATAGTACACATATAAGAGTGGTGATCAAGACGAGGTCTTTTCGTCCTATTCTCTTTCTTATGACTTGCCTTCTGTTCCCACTAACACGTGACACAGCTAACCCTGTAAACGCCTTGGGTACGTGAATAGTTACCCACCGGGTACGTGCGACCGCGTTGTACGTGCCGGTCCGCTGTCAAAAGCAATTGATCATTTTACATCGACGCTGAAAACCGTTATTACAGAGACGTGACCACGCTAAATTTTATACCCGAGTTAGGGACCCGTGAGGTTCTATTGATTTGAAATTAGGGAAGTTTTTTGGGTATTAAAAATGTATGAGATATTTTTTGCGTGATCACGCTATTAGCGAAGGTTTTTTGGCTAAGGGAAACAACTCAGGAAAGATCAGGCCAATATTGCTTGAATAAAAACTAGGCTGACTATACGTTAGGCCACTTAAAACCTTATTTCATATGCTAAAATACGGGAACCCTAATATAAAACATGTTACCTAATGATTTTACTTATAAAAGCGCTCAGCTTTTAAAACGTTTTTGCTGAACTAAGCCAGATGGTCGTTTTTGTGTCATTGTTTAATATCTAGATTTAATAAACCTGTAAACTCTACTCGTAGGGCCGTCTGGGAGAATTAAAACAAAACTTTTGGTATGTCTTATAAAACTTTTCTTTTTTCTTAATTAGCAATTTTATTGAGGGTTAGATGTTCAATAATTTTGTCAAGTATCAAGATTTTTGAAGTGAAAACTTCTTTAGCGGCGTTGAGCACTTTTCTGTAATGGGTATAAAATCTTAAACTCGCGTCAGGACACGTGACCTGATCGAAAAAGCGTAAGACGGATGGAGAGTTTTTGACCAGTTATTGGATCTCTCCACACGCGATTGTTTAGATAACTTTTTCAAACATTTCTGCTTATATCAAATTAATTATGAGTTCTTGTTCAATTAAATGGTGTGGGAAATCGTCTAGAACATCCAGCTATAAAAAAGATGGCATAACTTTTCATCGGTAAGTAAAATATATTTATAATTTAATAAAATTATGAATAATTGCAGGGCTCTAGCTAAACTAGTTGTTTACGTTTAAGGCACAAAAAACGTACACCGCGTTGATGTCTTTTTGAAAAGTCCCTTTCTCTCACTAGGTATTGTCAATAAGTCTGTCCCTTTCCATCTGTAGGTGTAGATAGAAAGGGACAGACGTAATGCTGTAGTGTTGTGTCAACTTCGAAACAAAGTATAAATAATATTGAAGATAAAAATTACGGTGTTCCCTTACTGTAAAAAAGTAACATTACTTAATGTTTACATTTTAGATTTCCAAATATTCCAGAAGTGGAAGAAAAGTGGATTAATGCTGTTAACAGGGAAAGTTGAGGAGGATCGTCCAACCTAGGCACAAAATTAAAATTTTCTTTGGATTTTTTTCGATTTTTTTTACGATTAATTTAATAGCAACGTAAAAAATAGTGATAATTCATTATTTTATGTATTCGAGGCATATCTAATCATATTTTTTGATATTTCAAGTATTTTCATGCATTGAACTCCGCAGTTGGAAAACGGCCGATCTTATAGGAAGTTTGAGTTGGAATCTTATGTGAATAATGTATGTAGGACTCCTAAAAAACACTGTCATTAGATTACTTGTATATTTGTGATGTTAGTTATAAAGTTTCGTATAAATTTATTGCGTAGTTATACTAAACAAAAATAAAATACGGTGACAGTCTATTTGCAGCAAGCAATCGCATTTCTATGGGATGTTTATAATTATCAAGTAGTCATAGATAAGTTGTATATATTATAATACACGGTCTTGTTATCTAAGAACACGACACTGTTTACCGTTTAAGATAAGCTTTATTAGAACTCTGGCGATAAGAGTTTTTATGTCGGCCGGCCGAACGACGTCAGCGATGACGTAATGCGCGCGGCCGTTAGGGAAGTTACGCGTTAAGAAATGCAGGACGGAGAGGTTAATTTTGATTTTATTTTAGCATTGATTTGAATAAAGTGAAATTTACAGTGTTACGTAAGTGTTTTATTTGCACCCAGTTAACGCCCTATCAGTATAGTTTAAAAAAAAGTAGAATTAATAGACATCGTAATGTTCAATTTTATCGATATTAGGTATTGTAGCAAAACTGACTTGTGCATCACTATGTGTGGAACATTCGTCCTGACATTGTTGCATCGGCCAATCACAACCGCTATATTGTCTTCGTCCCCCGAACCGCAGTGTAGTACTTTTATACTGATAAAGCAATTGGTGCAAAATTATTCCCTAACCATTCCAAAATATCAAACATGCTCAACGTTAATAATCAAGTTTTCACTTCTGCCGGCACTCCCGGAGTGCAACCCGTCTTTTTTTTTTATATTAAAAGGCGAACTTTAAAAGTCTGCCCTGATTTTAAAAACTAATGTTGAGTCTTGACTCACGCTTTTTTCCCATAGGCAGAATTCTTAATTATAATTATCAGTTAATAATCTTCTGTTCAGTATATTTAATTAAGGTATGGTAATAAAGATTACAGTGCAGTGGAAACAGCTAAAATCAATTTAAACCGCTAATCAAAGCCTGTTTAATATTAATATTGTCAATATCAATTGGAATTCAGTCTCACCGATACTAGGGCAACATATTGGCTCAGTGTAATCAGTTTGAGGCCAAACACAGGATATGCCACACCTTCTCTCCTGCCTGTCGTGCACAGCTAATTGCACCCTCCAAGACTTGAATGAGGCTAACGAAAGAGCTGTGCAGGTTGCTACGTTCCGGTCGGTCAAAATCTGAGTCTGCGATTCGAGAAGTAGAAAAAGTTAGTGTATTAGCCTACTCATCATCTGCCTAGCCTTTTCCCAACTTTGTCAGGGTCGGCTTCCAGTCTTAAACGGATGCAGCTGAATACCAGTTTTTATTTATTTATTTATGACGCATCACCGTCATGAATGAGGCTTTAGGTAACCCCTGAAAAGCACGGATAGTTTTACAATCTTTTTAGTGGAAAAAAACGTGTGCGAGACGCACACGTTTTTTCGGACGCTCGACAGAAGTGATAACTTAAATTAATCTAAGCCTGCTGCCGTATGCGTGAGAGAAAGGGAAGCCAGACAGAGTGGCGCCGTAACGCGTTACGTTACGAAGCGGTTTACCCTCCCATAAGAAGTTAACACTTCAAAAAGGTCGGATTTTTACACTACGAGTAATTCGCGATTAATCGTTATTTTTTTCTGGCCTCCTCCCTTCCTTTTCGAACCTCAAGAGATAAAATGTCGACCCCTAAGTAAAAAAGATGATACATTATGATCTATCACATATTATGTATCATCCTTTACGTAAAATTGAATCATAAAAACAATTTCTCTCGAAATCCTACTAATATAATAAAGTAAATACGAGTTGGAACAGCCACACTGTAGGTATAAACCTTACAAAGATTGGATCTGTGATCTGTTTGTTAGTAAACAGCTTAGCCAAGATTTATTTTATACCTGCCTACGTGGTTATGTGGCTGTGGGTGTGTTAGTTTCACAGGTATACAAGGTGTAACGGAAAGGGTATATACATGTAAAGAGGTTGTGTATTAAAGAATGACTGATGAGATAGATTGAATGAATGTAGGAATGAAGGACTGACTGATGTGAACGGAAATGTGATGACATAAAAATGTAATTGTGATTTTTAATAAAGGCTATGAAAAACTAAACAATTTAAAGAATATTGATATTCGCAAAGCTAAAAGCTTTGAATGTTAATAAGATATCTTATATACATACTTAAGGGTGTGCTACAGACCATCAAACTGAACATGTTTCTCCATCGGACAAACATCGTAGTAGAGAAAAAAATATCAGCTGCCCCATACATTTGGGTCGAATAGGTATTCAAATTTTGTATGGGGCAGCATATAATTTTTTCGCTATTACGATGTTTGTCCGATAGAGAAACATGTTCAGTTTGATGGTCTGAAGCACACCCTTAAGTATGTATATGTTACCGGCCAAACCCGATTTCAGGACAAACTAGTTTGTCCTAGGCCAAACCGGTTTACTGGTTTATCGTGTCAGGATATACTAACCCAAACAAAACATTTACAATGCGCCCAACTTGGATGTGGCATCGCTCGCTACGCTCGCTCAGCTCGCGCGTTTATGTGGTCACAGTTCTAACCTAACCCATTTAGATGGGGTGCAGAGTCCTTTTGATTGAGTTTGGCCTAGGACAAACTAGTTTAGCCGGAAATCGGGTTTGTCAGGTAACATATATACCCTTTCCGTTACAACCTTTATAGTGGGCTAGGTAAGAAGATACACAGTTTAGGTGTTATGTAGGTAGATAAACAAGCATAGCTGATAAAAAAAAACATAAAACATCTTATTCGAGCATCGTAAAATCTTTAAATCTTACTATTACTACTACTATCTTACTTAAAGTTTGGAGAGATAGATGAATGTTTCTTACTCAATCACGCCAGAACGGCTGAATGGATCTGGATGTTTGGTAAAAAAGATAATATGTCTGGAATAGCACAAATGCTACTTTATTTTCTAGTGCTAAAATATTATAGGTTAAAAAATCGGGTCAGAGCCCATTCGTCCCCTAAAATTCGTCCCCCAGCATAAAAGTTGTAGATTCGGCCCCTATATAGGTGCCCATTGGTCTCCTGGTAGGGGACCAATTAATATTTTAATAAAAAATATTATTTTTAAGGTACCCATTCGTCCCCTCTAATATATATACAATATAATTTAAAAATTCGGCACCTTTTCAGGTGCCTATTGGTCCCCTGAGATAAAATTAGCTATATTTTACATAAGAAACGGTTAACATAGTACACTTGTGAACAGTTTATTAACGGAATTAATTTAATAAATCATAACAGATCATTGAAAAAAGAGCTATGATGAATGAATCGACAGATAGCTATGATGAATAGGCTTACGATGTAAAATTGTCTCGTTAATGGTAGAAATAAACCAAATATTTTGCAATGTTTAGACACTCTACATGAAGAAGCGAATTTATCAAAAAATAAAATGGATCAGGTGCAAAGGGGTGTCCAAACAAATAATCGGACTCCTGAATCGATTGAAAATGAAGCGAGAATAAATCGCATAATTAGCCAATTTTTTGAAAATCTGATTACTCTAGGCCACTGCATGGAAAAGCTATGCATATATTATTAATTTAAAATGAAAAAACAAATATAAGATTAGTTTTATACTAAAATAATGTTGATTTGTTTAATCTTAAAAATACGGTGATTTTAGCCAACTTTTATGTAGGTACTTCTAGTTACAATTTATTAGATTTAAGTTATTACGATTTTGCATGTAGTTGGTTAATATACAAAAAAAAATATGTTGATTTATCTAGTCTTCAATAATTACTGTGATTTTAGTATTTTTTTTTGTACTGTTATAATTTTTTAGGTTTAAGTTATTATGATTTTGCATGTATGTAGTTGGTAAATATACAAAAAAATAAGAAGTGATTATTTACTGTTGATATGTGTTCTATTTTTTTGCATTATTTTATATTTAATGTTGATTTATATGATGGTCAATCAAGGCTGATTTTTGTAAAAGAGTTATATTTTGTTAGTTTCTAGGACATTGTGATTTTTAACCGACTTCTAAAAAAGGAGGAGGTTCTCAATTCGGATGTTTGTATTTTTTTTTTTTTTATGTTTGTTCGGGCATAGCTCTGTCGCTTACCAACCGATTTGAAAAATTCTTTTTTTGTTGGAAAGCGTATACTTCCCAAATGGTCCCATGAAAATTTTATCGAAATCAGACAAGCGGTTTTGAAAAAATCAACAAAAATCTAATTTTTCTAACTTTTCGTTTACTCTGCATTGAGTTTTTTGTTCGCGCATAACTCAGTCATGTACGAACCGATTTGGAAAATTATTTTTTATTCCGAAGCCTATGCTTTCCATTTGGTCCCATAGTCACCAAGTTGGGATCTGATGATGGAATCTTGGCGAAATCGAGGGAACTCTTCAAATTTTATAGGAAAACGTACAGCGATTTTAGTTTTTTCCACAACAAGTGAAGCATTTGTGTTCAATAAGAGCCATTCTACCACCAGATCTGATGATGAAGCCATGAGACAGGCACCGTAACTCCATAATAAGACAATGTATATTAGCTGTGTTTGGGCTTGTTGGAATTGTAACGGTATGAATTTTCCAGGTGTACCACAGACTTGACTTTCCTTATTCAACCTACGTAATATGTAGGTCCTCTGCTTTGACAGTCTGTTTTCGCGATGATCAGGGTTCTTATTCAAAATGCGTTGATCATTTCTTTCCCTAATTTCTTTTAATCGTTGTCCTTTTTCCTTTTTCTCAATTTCAGTTCGACGCCGTTTTCTCATACGAGAAGCATCTTTACTAGGCCTACCCATATTTTATTATTAGATTTAAAATATGTCACTAAAAATTAACAAATAAAATTTTTTTTTGCAAAAAAAGAAACCGACTTCAAAAAACCCTAAACGCACTAAAAAGTTAAAAATAATACTATAACCTACCTATATTTATAAACCTAACCTAACCGACGATTAACCTATAATAAAATTTAATAATTCTTTGGAGTCGGTGCCAAGCAATATACGATACCTGAATGACTATATAGACAGACTAAGGCCAGAAAAACAAAACATCTTACAGTTTCTAAATATTAATTCTTTAATTAATTCAAATTATATTGCTTGGCACCGACTCCAAAGAATTATTAAATTTTATTATAGGTTAATCGTCGGTTAGGTTAGGTTTATAAATATAGGTAGGTTATAGTATTATTTTTAACTTTTTAGTGCGTTTAGGGTTTTTTGAAGTCGGTTTCTTTTTTTGCAAAAAAAAATTTTTGTATGTGTTAATCTTATTTGAAATAAACATGATATCTACCGAATTACTATATTTTTTATTTTAGCCTTTTCTGCGCGACCGTACCAGGACTACCAAGCTGCAGTATACACATATACATGTACTTATATTAGAAGAATGAATAAAAATAAATATTCTTCAGGGGACGAATGGGCCCCTCAAAAGTTCCAGGGGACGAGTGGGCACAGGGTGCGAATCTTAGGGGACGAATGGGCTCTGACCCAAAAAATCAGACGCTTTAGAGCGACGCTGTTTTATTACTCGTGTTTTTCTTAGCAAATCCTCTCTTTTGATACCCATATCATGGGAATTCATAAAAATAATTAATCCGCCATCTTTTAGCGTCCGCCATATTGGATTTAAAATGACGTCAATCTAACCATGCATTTTGTCATCCAAAATAAACCTGCCTGCGAAATTTAACCATATAGTTCGGTACGGGCCCCCAAAGGGGCTCGACGAACAAACCTCCGCTGGGTTGGTATCGGCCCCGAAAGGGGCTAGCAATTAAGACAGTCGTCATCCTCATAATTTATGCAAATATTTAATTTTCTGATTATTAAATACTATGAGTGTGCGTTAATTAAGAAAGTTGGATAAAAAATTCATATATCAACGCCATTAAAACTTCTGTAAATAGCGCGCAAGTATCTTAATTTACCCTTATAAAATTCAAGTGCATAAATACGGTCATCGCCATTTTGACGGCTGTGCTGGTCGAGGCTAAAAATCATAAAAATTTTGGTTTTCGAACATTCGAGCTCCACTATATGGACAATAATCAACTCGCCATTTAATTATGCGGCTAATTCATCCTTAATTCAATTTAAATAAGCAGTGGTAATGATGAATTTTGAAATCTAAAGTCGAAGTTTCGCGCCAATCGTGCGTGTTTACATTTTTATTTTTCACATATAACTCACACACGCGTATAGATTCGGTAACAAACATGACAATATCATTCCAAATATTATAAACCGCATGAAAATGCCCAGATCTTAGCGTTATTTACTAATACGGGACCAATAACACATAATATTCATTACCACCGCTCAATTTGTATTTTGAAATACGACGACCATTTTTTTTTTAAATTATTGTGATGTGTGAAAGCGATTATTCCAATCGATTACTTTTTGTAATATTCGATCAACTCGAGTAATTAAATTGAGAAATTTAAGAAATCGATTGATGAAAATTAAAATAAATTTATTTTAAGCGTAAAATACAGTAAATATTTATTATATTGTTTTTTAGGCTTTTATAGTGGTAATCTTAATTGTTTTTCGTACATTCCGACCCAACAATAAACAGCACGGACTGATATTATGACTAAATTCGCGCCGATTTTTTTATCCATCTCAAAATTTAAATTTGGAATTCGTTCGCTGTTCCAATTTATATTGTAGGCATTTAAATTTACTATTATAGATAATTTATTGTGAATTTTTCTTTTGAACTATCTGAAGATTGGTAGAATGCACTGGATCTCGGTAGGAATAGTAAAAAAGAATTATGTGGTTTGATTATGGTTAGGAGATTGGGTTGGTTAATGGGTATTTACTCTTTACTTTATTTATCAGCCTGTTCTGTCCCACTGCCGGTAAAGGCCTGCCCATGTCTTTCCAATTTAGTTTATCTTTTTTCCAATACTTTTAATCGACAATATTTTTTACACCTACTTAGATAGGCTAGGTTTAGGGATAGCTACCCCAAAAATGAAAAAGAAACCATTTTAAACAAAACTATCCAAAGTATACGGTAAGACTCTCGAGTAAGACTCTTACTCGTATATTTTGTAGACTATGGATGGTTCTGGTTCATATCTATTGCTGTTCATTCAAGTGACTCGGCCCTCGGCCTTTGATGGATAACCTAAAAAGGGCAGATTAAAAAAAAAAAACGTGTGCGTCTCGGGACGCTCGACAGAAGTGATAACTTAAACTAATCTAAGCCTGCTGCCGTATGAGCGAGAGAAAAGGAAGCCACAAGGAGTGGTGCCGTAACGCGTTACGTTCCGAAGCTGTTTACCCTCCCATAAGAAGTTATCACTTCAAAAACCTTTTTAGACTGGACAGTGAACCGCTTTGAAACAATAAACTAATGTTCCTTGAAACGGCTTATGAATTGCCAATTGTCAACCATCATCATCAAGTGTTGGGGTCTGCTTCCAGTCTACCCAGATACAGCTGCATAACCGTATTTTAAATGGAGCGACCTGCGACTGCCTATCTGATCCCCTCAAACCAGTTAGTGTCGGGTAGTACGATAACCCTTGGTAAGACTGGCTGTCATACTTTCGGGCCACTGACTAGCTGTAACATAACAATAACCCCATCATACGATACACAATCTTGGAAGAATAAATATAATTTATCGTGTTAGATCATAATAATTATTTACTATGCCTTCCAAGATCCCGGGCATTCTTTAACCAACCTTCAGATATTACACAATAAAATTTTTAAAATGTTATCTAGTAAAATTAGAATACTTATTTTAAATAATGATAATTGCGAGCGCATTCTTTATTTAAATTTTCAAATCGAAAAAAATCGGCGGGAATTAAGCCTAATCATTAAAATGTTGACTTGTTTTTTTTTAGATTACTGTCGTCTGTCGTTCTCATTACTTAGTAATAAATCTCCTTCCCATGAAGTCAACGTTCATTAATTAATTAAAAGATGCTTTTGATCTAATAATTACTTAATGAATTTATTAAAAAACATGGTTATTATGACCAATTTCAAAATTAAATAAATATTTAAAATTATACTTATGAGTTTTTATTCAGTCTCAACTCTTTTTTTTTCAAACTTGATTTAATTGCGATTATCGATTAGGCTGAATGTAACTAATTAATCGTAAATAAGAAACCTGGGTTTTCGGTCAGCACTAAGACGTGTTATGTTACAACATGGTTTTCAGTAATATTTGTCTAGATTTTGATTGGGTTTTTTTAAGAAATTGTGTGTGAATAATGGCAAAAATAAGAATGCAGATAGAATGTTACTGTTTTTATTTTGCCGTTCCAAATTATTTTAGAAAACGATAAGCATGCCTATGAACATTATTTCCAGCGCATTTAAGGTACCTACTTTTTGGAAGGGTGTAGTAATATGTATTTTACGCATATTTGGCAATAGACTGACTCCGTTTTACCGACCTCAACACGATACTGAAGATATTAACCTCAAATTTATCGTATGTAACAGGTCCCGTAACATATTTTTCATAATAAAATCGAACGCTGAAAGTTGATGAAAATTTCGTGAAATTCATGACTTTTCGCATCACCCCGCCGATTCAGCTGATGTGTCATGTGTCAAAATTTTGTCGTGCATAGTGGTTAAGCTCAATCGGAAACTGGGAAGTGGCTCAAAAGTTTAACTTCTAATCTTTTTACACAGTCAGTAACAGGAGAAGCTAATAAATATTATTTAAAAAAACGTGTTCAAAATTGTATAAGAAAGAAGTCAGAAGGCAGACTATAGTTACTTTATATACCGTAGTATAATTACCTAATTTGCATACAAGACACCAGGGACACAGACACACTAGATACCCATTGGCCGTCACGTTACCCACTTAGTCTTATACTCCGTAACTTAGTAAAATCTTTCAAGCTTGGAAGCTAAAGAAAAATTACCCCGATGCTGCTCTCCTGGTATAATTTATCCATATCCCCCTCCTTATGGCCATAAGGAAGGATGAGACGTATCACACACGCGCTTTGAAATAATAGTGAGGAAGCTCCAAGCGCTTTACATGGAAAAGATTTTTAAAAGTTATGGAAGTAGTTGGTAATAGTTGTTTGGAATTTTGGACATTATGGCGTGTAAGCGTCACATCTGCCGTTATATGAGTCTAAGGGACTCTCCGCCGTGGGGTCTATCAGACTCCTATTGATTAAAACCACACGGTGTTCCTCCTCGTCACTTTTGGCTGGGGTGCGGGAAGGGACTTATCCCAACCCTGACGAGTTACTTTTAACACAACAACCAGGATTGTATATCGGGCTGCGGCACGTCTTATACGTATTTTGAGTAATTTTACGTGCTAATATTTATTGTTTGCATTAATAAATATGTATAAGAATCGTTTCAAATACTTAGTTTTAAAAATGCATTATTAGCTTTAAAATGAATAAGAAAATGAAATAAAATTTATAATTGTTTGAAATTGTCTTGGAGTCCTCTTTAACGAAAGCCTCAGGAAACACGTATGATCACGTATTATCTATCTTTCCTACTCGCAGTTACATTAGCCAACATGGGCCATTGTGTAGACGAGTCATTACAGCAATTTTCCACACACTGAATACTCGTACATATGATGTAGCTAACGACGTCTCATGACGTCTCAACTATGACGTAACATCTGAATGCCGTTTAATATACCCGTCGTTGGCGCTTCAGATAAGCATCTGATATCCACAATACAGTCCACAACGATTTTTGAAAATAGAACCACATTAAAGGTTCACAAAAAAAAAATCTAGTGAACATTACAGACATAAGTGTACGTGGGACACTCAGAAAGTTTTGCGAAACTAAAAAAAATTGTTCTATACGTACATATATTTTTATTAAATCTTTTCAAAGTACTTTCCACCAGCCTCTATACAAAGATTCATGCGCCTAAACCAGTTTTCAAAACACTTTTTCCAGTCCGCCGCAGACACCTCGTTTACAGCCTGCTCGAACCCAGCCAGCGCATCTTCCGGCGACGAAAATTGTATCCCTTTGAGCTGATTTTTTATTTTTGGGAATAAAAAGAAGTCACACGGTGCTAGATCAGGGCTGTAAGGAGGGTGACCCAGGAGTTTGACTGGCGTGCTGTCCAGGAAGTCCCTCGTTTTGAGTGCGGTGTGCGCAGGTGCATTGTCGTGGTGGAGCAGTAGCCCGCGGAGCCCTGTGTTTGGTCGCTTGTTGCTTATAACAGAGAAAACTTCTGGCAAACATTTGGAAGTATACCATTCGGCATTAATGCTTCTTTGATCCCGTAAGGGAATTGATACCAAGTGGCCAGTCAAATTAAAAAAGCTAGCGATCAAAATCTTACCCCCGCTTCTAGATCGCTTCACTTTGGTAGGCGTTGGCTCATTTTGAAACACCCAAACAGTCGACTGGCGCTTGGTTTCTGGGTCGTATTGATAAATCCAGGACTCATCACCTGTAACGATGTCGTAAACACGCCGAGACGAGCCTGCTTCAAATTTGTTAAGCATATCACGGCACCATTCCACCCGGGCCTGCTTCTGAGCATCGGTGAGGTTGTGCGGCACCCAGCGTGATACTATCCTCCTCACGCGAAGATGGCTGTGTAGAATCTCGTGAACGCTTCCCGATCCAATCTTCAATATGTGTTGAATCTCCTGATATGTAATTCGCCTATTGTCTTGGATTAAATTTTTCACTGCTAGCACGTTTTCTTCGGTAACAGCCGTCAAAGGGCGACCGCTTCTTTCGTCATCCCCCAAAGTTGGTCGACCGCGCTTGAATTCGTTATACCAACGATACACGGTTGCCTTGGAAGGGCCTTCATCCATGAATGCCATTTGAAGTCTATCGTACGATTCATCCGGTTTCAGGCGACACTTGAAATCGTATAAAATCATAGCTCTAAAATGTTCCCGGCGCAGATCCATATTTCAGTGAGACACAATACTTTGAATTAACTCGCAAAAAATGTGGAGGGAAATTTTGAAATTGGAACTTACTTATTTTTACTTATAAATAATCATATTTTCGAAAAACATAATAACTGGCCAGTCTCCCATATATAAAAACTTTTTTTCGCAATACTTTCTGAGGGGCCTGGTATATATAAAACTAGAAAAAAAGGAAAAGGATATAGGAAAAAGGTGTGTGTTATCTATATTATGTATGTAAAATAAAAACTCTCCCTCCAATTTTTACTGAGAAAGGAAGAGACAAAGAATCAACTTGTAAGACGCTCAATCTTCTCAGAATCATCCCACAGATTACGTGGTTTAATCCAAAGACCTTTAAGAAGTTTAATTGAAAAGATTAAAGTATCATCCGGACGTATTTTTAGCGCTTCGCTTGCTTGCACGGGTAGTCTTTTTGAGGCTGGCAACGTCTTACGTAGTGCTCAACGTTTTGATTCTTTTTTAAAGGCATCTTCTGCTTAACCGGTCTATCCTGTGGGTGCCTTGAATATAAGCCCTCCAGCCGGGAGTAAATAACTTACCATCTAACTTACCATCTGCGATCACATGCTAAGCTAAGGGCCCGCCCTGTGATGTACGAGCCTCGACTTAGATCGTCGCTGAGGAAGGACAGCAAAGGCTGGATCTGAACGAATGCTTGAACGCGCAGAAATCTAGAATTTTTACGTTCAGTCTTGACAAGATTTGTTATATAGAGATTTGCTATCGGGATGATGTCCGAACACCATATCCAAATACCTATTTTGACTACGGTACATAATTTATATTTAATTTATTTTTGTTCTACTAAAAATTGTGATCACACATGGGTGCTAATAGTCCAGTGTAAAAAAAAACTGGTATTCAGCTGCATCCTGTTACACTGGAAGCCAACCCCAACATTGTTGGGAAAAGACTAGGCAAGATGAGTGCAGGTATCAAACTTTTTACTCCCCACAAAATGGAAAGCCCTTTGGCCTTCGTTTACAATAAATCTAATCTTATCAGAATCCATTTAAGAGTTTAATTGAAAAGTTCAAAGTAATATCCGCAAAACTTACATTTCCATCTTACTTTGGATTCGTTGGAAGTTCGCTAAGTTTTACATCGAGACATTAAACTTTAGTAACCTACTAGAAACTTAGTTCTTAACTCTAATGCTCTCATGTTCTCCTGGTACGAGGTCAGGTAATCAGGTACAGGTACCGAACTGATTATTGACACATAAAGAGTGTGGATTAAGTGTGTCGAGTGTTTTCTAGAAGCTGTCCAAAGTGGCCATAACAGCATCTTAGTTGTCAAGTAAAGAAATAAAGAAAACTGTTTTATTTGCGACACGCACAGGTAATTAAAATTCGAACAAAGGGGATTCATATTTTGTGCTGTTTGTGATGACGTAAGCAAATTTGTAACAGTCCTAACCAGACCAGACAGAGCCAGCGTACCTAGTTGTTTCCTGAGGCAAGCGATTGTAGAGTATATTATTTTCTGCATAAGACTGCCTTCATCTGATGATGATGTTATTGTTTAGAATTAAGGATAAGTTCCACGTTCTAAACTTAAGAAAAGTGGCTTTTTGTTAAAAGGGATCTAAAGAGCTTGGAAGAAGCTGGAAAAAACAGCAAAATCCTTCCGAAAACAACAAACCATATATTTTACCTGAAACAACCCACTTAACAGGTGCGTTTGCTCCACCTTTCCTCCAAGATAGCCTTTAAAAAGTAACGTAGCGTTCAAACAAATTGTCTATGGGTGAACCATAAAAAACTAAATAAGTACGTCCCTACGAAACCGTTATCGTTGGTACAACACTAACTTTCTGTAATGGCCGACATTTTGGCGGGGAAATGGTACTGCGCCTCATATCCTTCAGTGTGAGCGTTTTTCGTTAGTTTAATTAATGGATGATCACTGCGTTTCAGATATATGTTAATTTTGATGGTTACGCAATTCTTTTGCATATTTGACAGACTGTTTTATTTTTCTAGTGTTTTCAAGCGCTATTACTAGACAGGAGGTCCTCGATTTGATTGTCTAATGGAAATTACAATTTAAAAAGATTTTACTGAGACTAAAGTCTAACTAATGATTATTAAAATAAAAACTATTCAAATTCATGTAATTAATTTGTACAAGCGTTAAATGAATAGCCACTGAATTGATCCCCCAACTTCACCAGTACCGGACAGCAAGGTACCAGGGAAGCAGAGATATACAAGAAGTAAACGTAAAGTAAATACTCGTGCTGGAAGAGCAAAGTAATACTAGAGTTTTCCATTAGGAATTTCTCAGTAGCAGCCAAAGTGTGGATTTGTGTCGGGTTGATGGTAATATGCTTGGCCCTTAGTACATAGGACTTAGAACATAACTGATACTCTGTACATTTTTGCATAGCCCCTCGGTGATTACACGCGTGATGTGATGGTATGTTAATTATAATAGATGATCTCTGCGTTTCAGAGATATGGTAATTTTGATGGTTATATAGTTCTTTTCGTATAATTTAGTGCTGCTGCAGACTCTTCATTTTCATACGTACGGCCTCTGGCTCCATATTTTTTTACTGCGTGGAAATAATTACTGCATGCTCAATATATTCTGTGTATAATTGCAGAGGTTATGTGTCACGGTCTGTAAATAATCACGTCCGTCTGGTAGGTAGAAGGTATTGTAGCGTAAATAAAAATAAAAGTGGTCACTGCTACATGTTAAAACGTATAATTTTGCTGTTATAAAAAAAAACTAATACAATTTTTTATAAAAAAAATTTAAAAGGATCAAAAAAAGGAATTAAATAATGGACGACATGTAATATAATTTTATGTAAAGCAGCGAAATGGGTTGTTCAGAATTGTATAAAATCTGTAATTTTGAAAATTAAAACAAGGTGAGAAAGGGGTTGCAACGCCTACTCAGCCCTAGGCGCGATCAAAATGTATACGAGTTTAAATATTACACCGGAAAAAATACATTGCGCGACCTTTTGACACGAATATGGTTTAAATAAATTAAATGATTGTACAAAAAAAAAGAAACTATACTATTGCTAAAGATTAAAAAAAAGGATTAAAACAAAATTTGTTCCCTGAAGGTCCGGATCCTCGCTCGAAATCGGATCTTCGCTGTTGCTCCGGGTCTCAGGCGGCAAGCCTCGGAGCCAACCGCCAGTACGCGTCTCCCGACCCCTGGTCGGCCTTGAGTCGCGGCGCCGAAAGTATATGGATCACTAGATCTTAGCTAGGATAAAAATCCTAGAACCGATTCTGAGCGAATCTATGGTGAGAAAAATACAGAAAAATTAACACCATGCTCCGAGAGAATCTTTTAAGCAGAAAAAATTTAAAATGTTTCAAATACATACCGGTTCTTGGTGAAATCACTGATAACCGACTATACAGTACAGCACTACAAAATTTATCTTTCTTAGGTCCTTTTTTACTTTATCAATTAAATTACGAAACGGAATAATATGTCTGTTATTTCCAAAGATTCGTCGTCCATCTGAGAAAAATTTTCCTCTGTGTCATCCATGGAATCGTCATATTTTTAAATTTGAACCGAAGTAAGAAAAAGTAAATTGATTAGAAATGAGGTCGACTTACACGAACAGAATAGTTTTTATTCAGCCGAAAACAGCGTGATAATGCTGCAATACCCTCTTTCTAAGAAAAAAAGGACGTAAGTACGAGTGAGAAAGAAGAAAAAAACTGGATCAGGCAAAAACAAAAAAAGGCATCATATCTGAATCAAACGATATCGAAGTGCAACAGATACTGAATAAACACGGAGGCCACCACATCTAAACGTTATCCGCGCGAACTCGCGATATCTCAATTACATCTATGGAGAATATGAAAGAAAATAACGAAAACCTAAATCTAAATATATATTGTTCAGTTAGAGCCAAATTCTAACCTACCACATCCTTACAATTATGAAGAACAACCAGTGAACTTTAGATCTAAGTAAAACTAACCTAACTTAACATAAGACTTAACTATTACCTATCAACTATAAGAAAAAACTTGGGGATCAAATAACCTATCAACTATAAGAAAAAACTTGGGGACCAAATAACCTATCAACTATAAGAAAAAACTTGGGGATCAAATAACCTATCAACTATAAGAAAAAACTTGGGGACCAAATAACCTATCAACTATAAGAAAAAACTTGGGGATCCCCAAAAATAATTAACGAGAACACGTAAAGTCCAACCTTAGTTATAGAAACAAAAGACAAGTTGGACAAAACAAAAAAACTAAGTTTAAGAAAGAAAACTTAAGTCTATTAAGTCAAAGAAGAACTCAAGACATAGAACTTAAATCAGAGAACTCAAGTCATAAAACTCAAGTTTAAATTCAAATTTAAAATTAAATGTTGAATGTCACGCCATCTGTGTTAAACTAAAAGAAACAAAATAACCTTAGAACACAAGTTGACATAACACAGAAATAAACAGATGTCACTATTAACAGATAATCTATGAAGTTTTTAATCTAATCGAAAAACTATGCAAAGAAATATTCCAAAGAGGAAAAAGGATTAGAAAGCAAATGTCAATGTCAAAATGGAACAAAGAGAATTTAATCCAATTTATTTTAAGATATCTTTGATATGATATTGTCCGGAGTGGACTGAATCACAATCCTGTAGCAAATAGGTGGTCCTTGAAATGACTCTTATTACACGGCACTTAATAAAACGTGGAGCAAGCTTCCCAGAGAAAAAATCACCTCCAGAAGACTTGGAAAAATTCCTTCTCCATACAGTATCACCAACATTTAGAGTGACAGCTGATCGATTAGAATTATATGCACGAGAGTTACGGAGAAAAGCTAAAGAAAGATTATCAGCAACCTTTGCATAAACTTCGCTGAGAGAGGATAGGTTTGAAGCATGACGAGCCCGACTGTCTGCCAAATTAGAGCTTCGAGTCTGACTATTTACATGACTGCTATCCATAAGGACCTCTCTACCAAGCATAAGAAAGTTAGGCGTAAAACCAGTAGCTAGATTAACACAAGAATTGAGGTAAAGCTTCACTTTAGGTAACATTTTAGCCCAACTTCTTTGGTTTTCACCAACCAAAATACCTAAACATGTTATAACGCTTTGGTTGTATCGCTCAACCGTATTTGCTTGGGGTGTATAATATGGCGTAAAAGTAGGTGATTGAATATGGAAAGATCTGAGAAAATTAAGGAATTGATTACTACGAAAAACTGTAGCGTTGTCACAAAGAATAGTACGCGGAACCCCAAAATTAAAGAAAATTTCAGACTCTAACGCTTTTATAACAGAAAGAGCGTCAATCCTTTTCAGAGGAACTAACCAAACATATTTGGAAAAAACATCTACCATAGAAAGGATATATTTATAACCATAATAAGCGCAGGGCAACGGACCAATTATATCGATAGAAATCATCTGTAAGGGCAAGGAAACCTCTTTAGGGTAACACATCTGACCGCGAGGTTGTGTGTTCGAAATTTTATAGGCTTTACAAACCTCACATTGACTTAACGTCGAAGTAACGTCACGGAACATATTTGGCCAGTAGAACAACTCCCTAAGCTTTAGATACGTTTTAGTAACACCGGGATGTATCGAAGGAAATCTATTGTGAATTTCCCAAATAGCGTCTGGAACCTTTTCAGCTGGTAACACCACACGCCATGGTTCAGAAGATAAAGGACTAGAAACAGGCATGCGTCTCATAAGGATACCGTTATTTATAGCGTATGCTGGGAACATTTGTGGCGTATCTCGAGCACCTATATATATCTTCTTATACCAACGGTCATTAGTATGTTCAGGACCCTGGTCAAATGACACAGGATTAGCATGGATCCTGGAAAGAACATCGGGGACTATATGTTGCGAACCTTTACGATGCACAATATCAAAAGTATATTGGGAGATAATAGTAGCCCAACGAGCTAAACGACCAGATGGGTTGTTAAGAGAGAGGAGCCACTTAAGAGCCATATGGTCTGTTATGACAGAAAACTTCATACCATCTAAATAACATCGAAAATGTTTAATTGAATCCAAAACTGACAAGAGTTCACGCTCTGTAGTACTATAATTGCGTTCAGTTTGAGAGAATAAACGCGAATAATAGGCGATTGGATGTTCCACATCGTCTATCTTCTGTGTCAGTACCGAACCAAGACCAACAGCTGACGCATCACACTGCAGGATGAATGGCTTCGAGAAATCAGGACATGCCATAACAGGCGTATCAATTAGCGCTTGTTTCAACTGAGTGAAAGCTTGATCGGCTGCATCGTTCCAACTTATTGGATCATTACCCTTTCTCTTACCGATAAGGGCAGTAAGCGGAGCAATTATAGAAGAAAACCCTTTAACGAAACGCCTATAATAGGAACACATACCAATGAAACCGCGTAATGACTTAGCTGAAGTAGGAGTAGGATAATCTTTAATAGCATCAAGTTTGCCGGGATCGGTTTGAAGACCCTTTTCATTAACAATATAACCCAAATATTTTAGTTCGCTTTTACAAAACTCGCATTTTTTTAAATTTATAGTTAAGCCTGCTTCTTTAAGTCGAGCAAGCACCTTCCTGAGCAGCGCCATATGACTAGAGAAATCTTTAGACACGATTATCAAGTCGTCGACGTACCCAAAAATACAGTCGTCGCTGGTAGAAGTAAACTCGAAATTCACGATCATATCAGTAAGGCGTTGCATCTCCGAAGCAGCGTTCGTTAGACCAAAAGGCATCCTAACAAACTCAAAGAGACCACGTTGTGGAACAATAAACGCTGTTTTCTCACAACTTTCTCTATCAGCGAGTGGAATTTGCCAGAAAGCACTTCTAAAATCCAATGAGCTAATATATCTAGCACCACGAAGGTTGTCGAGGATATCGTGAATACGGGGAAGAGGATATGAATCTCTAACTGTCACACTATTCAGTTTTCTACTGTCGACACAAAACCGAACAGAACCATCTTTTTTTGTCACCATTACCACTGGACTAGCCCATGAAGAACGAGATGGACGAATAACACCCATACCTAACATTTTGTCAATCTCTTCATTGAGAATCTTCAACTTGACAGGGGATAAGGGATAATATCTTTGACGGATAGGGTAACCCGTAGTATTAATTTTATGGGACAACCAAGATGTTTTACCAAGACCAACTTTTTCCGAAGAGATAACTTCGTACTCTTTAATAACTTGTTGAAGACAAGCCTCTTGATCCGGCGATAGGATGTTACGAGGATGAATATAACGGACCTCGCTGACAGAGGAAACTTGAGGGGAAGAGTGCTGAACAGAAGGGATAAACATATTACCATCAATATTTTTATTAAAAGCCTGACTAAAAATAGACGTCAAACCGAATTTATTCCAAAATTCGATACCTAAAATAACAGAAGATGACATCGAACTTGCAACTAAAAACTCATGAATAAAAGTTGTACCATTAAATTTAACTGGAAGGTACACAGAACCAAGAATATCAATCGGCGAATTATTAGCCGATATAACACGGGGACAAGCGTCTTTTGATGTCAAAGAAACACCAAGTTGCTGAATAAAATTATCGCTAACAAGCGACATCTGAGCACCAGAGTCGAGCAATGCTTTAACAACTCTACCACATAATAATACTTCTATAAACGGTCGGTTATCAAATGAATCTGAAGTAAACACTGGGGATACTGTACGGAAAGAAGCGTATCGCCAGTGGTTTATGCATTTTTTGGATTACATTTCGGACATTCCCTAGTAATAAATCCAGGAGTGCGACACTTAAAACAAATCATGCCTGTGATCTCTGGGCAAGAACGGTAAGAATGACCAACTTTGTTACATTTTAAACAAAGCTGAGACTGACTACAACCAGGACAAATCTGAGAGTTACTAGATGTTGGCTGATGGGAAGTTTTGTTCGGCCTAGGTTTTGGTGGGTTAAATACTTGAGAAGTCGACTGGTCGGCAACACAGTCGAGACTGGCTACCGCCTTTGAAGGTTTTAAAAAGGACTCGAAATGAGTAACGGCTTCGATTAAATTATTGATGTCATGAAATTTTTGGATGGACAAGCAAGGACTGTATTTTGGCAACATGTTGTGAGTGATGATCCACAACAACTCCGACTCTTCAATAGGCTTGCTCAGTTTAGCGTTTAAGTAAGAAACTTCGATAATAAATTCTCTTATTAGCTGTTCCGGTTTCTGCTTGAGGTTACGGACCTCCTGGCTTGTCTTAAATTCAAAATCGGTCGTACCGAATGTCTGAAAAAAGGCATCTTTGATCACAGAAAAAGAAAGACCCGGTCGACGGATCGACCTAAAATATTGAAGTGCGACACCTGACAAAACTTCATGAAATCGCTTAACTAAATAACCATCGGACAAATTGTCGGCCTCCCTGCACTCCTCTAAACTCGTGAAAAATTCCCGTACGCAGGTCTTACCATCGAAAACAATCTTCCACTTAGTAAGAGAGAACTGCCTGGTAAATTGTAGGCATTCCTCAGATCTTATTGGGGAAGGAATGATACTCTGTGAAGAAGCGTGAGAAGGTCTTGGCGGAATAGGAGGAGGTGGTGGTCGCGAAATAATGGGACTAGCACGACGTGGAGTCTCAACAATAGGGAACCCCTCTTCTGACATGATGTAACTAGAATAGACCTAATAACGTATGAAAGAACAGACAAAAGGCGATTGAATCCTAGCGAAAAAATAGGCACGGCATGAACAGACGGATAAAAATAATCCAGCAACCAGCAGTCAGTAAACGCCAAGCTATTAAACAAAGATACAGGCTACATAACCGTTCATACTAAGCTTACCTTGAAAACCGACGCCTATAAATTCATACGTCACCATATATACTCTACGGGTTCTAACTACCGCTAGCTAAGGATATGGAATAAAAATCAGGAGACCTATCGTTATATTTGCTGCGATAAGTGGGTAAAATAAAAGACAGTTATGTGTTATATAGTTCACAAAATTATTTTTCCTTTAAAATAAATTACATTTAATGAAAAAATATATATATATGTCAAGGAAAAATGACAGCTTCACAGATCTGAACTGGTGGTAAAAATCCCAGAATACCTTTCTAGAATGAAAGAATATCCGTGTCCTGAAACAAATAAGCTTAAGAATCATTAGCTCCCGGAGGGAGTGACCATCCTCAATAAGGCAAAAAAGATTTTATGTAGAATCATTCAAATTTCAAAGTTATTAGGTAAAAAACACTTACTTTAGTTGTTCGGGCGCCATTTTTGTAGCGTAAATAAAAATAAAAGTGGTCACTGCTACATGTTAAAACGTATAATTTTGCTGTTATAAAAAAAAACTAATACAATTTTTTATAAAAAAAATTTAAAAGGATCAAAAAAAGGAATTAAATAATGGACGACATGTAATATAATTTTATGTAAAGCAGCGAAATGGGTTGTTCAGAATTGTATAAAATCTGTAATTTTGAAAATTAAAACAAGGTGAGAAAGGGGTTGCAACGCCTACTCAGCCCTAGGCGCGATCAAAATGTATACGAGTTTAAATATTACACCGGAAAAAATACATTGCGCGACCTTTTGACACGAATATGGTTTAAATAAATTAAATGATTGTACAAAAAAAAAGAAACTATACTATTGCTAAAGATTAAAAAAAAGGATTAAAACAAAATTTGTTCCCTGAAGGTCCGGATCCTCGCTCGAAATCGGATCTTCGCTGTTGCTCCGGGTCTCAGGCGGCAAGCCTCGGAGCCAACCGCCAGTACGCGTCTCCCGACCCCTGGTCGGCCTTGAGTCGCGGCGCCGAAAGTATATGGATCACTAGATCTTAGCTAGGATAAAAATCCTAGAACCGATTCTGAGCGAATCTATGGTGAGAAAAATACAGAAAAATTAACACCATGCTCCGAGAGAATCTTTTAAGCAGAAAAAATTTAAAATGTTTCAAATACATACCGGTTCTTGGTGAAATCACTGATAACCGACTATACAGTACAGCACTACAAAATTTATCTTTCTTAGGTCCTTTTTTACTTTATCAATTAAATTACGAAACGGAATAATATGTCTGTTATTTCCAAAGATTCGTCGTCCATCTGAGAAAAATTTTCCTCTGTGTCATCCATGGAATCGTCATATTTTTAAATTTGAACCGAAGTAAGAAAAAGTAAATTGATTAGAAATGAGGTCGACTTACACGAACAGAATAGTTTTTATTCAGCCGAAAACAGCGTGATAATGCTGCAGTATCTTATCATACCAACAAGTACAGTGCTTATTGCGGTGTTTGCAATTTCCGATCATGAGGCTGAGAAATACATATTGTTTAGCAGGCACTTTTAACACTTGTATCTATTGTCAAGTTTAGTAATTACTTGAGTTTAAGTATTTACTTAAGCAACCCTTTTCATGCAATAGACAAGAGTTTGAACGAAGTAAGAACGGTCAAAGAAAGGAAAACTAAGAATTAAAACTTTTGTAGTTTAGTAATTGCTTGAAGTTAGAATTGAATAAAAATCGTTTATAACGTAATTATTTTTATTCGAGTGATCACTTTGTTTATAGATAGGGTGTAAGCATAGACATCTTCCTGATACTGTTCGGACAGCTTTCACACTACATACAGGCATATACTTGTATGTAGACATATTTCAGTCTGTAGACAGGATTAAGTTAGCTTGTTCGTGTCTTAGGGTCTCCCATAGATTGTGTGCATCATAAGTTTTCCAGAAGTAAAATCAATAAGTTTTCCCGCCTACATGAAAATTATCACATGTGAAGCTTCTTTGTATAGTATTAAACAAAGTCGCTTCCCGCCTTCTGAACGCTTAGTGTGCGTCCACACTGAACGCGTAGTGACTTGGGCCTGTTGCGGACGCGACGGCGCGGCGGCGGCGTCGCCACCGTCGTAGGCCTGCAGTTTGGATGCACACTTAGATCTTTCAAACTACGGATTTTGATGCGGTTTTCGTCAAAAGACAGAATGATTCAAACCTTACTTTAAATGTATTTTTTATCCTTAGAAAACACGTCAAAATTTTCACGCAAACGAAGTCGCGGGCAGCTAGTTATTATAACTTTCCCAACTAAAATACTTTTTTATCTCAAGTCTTCAACATAATCCAAGCCGTCCACTGCTCCATATAAATGTTTCTGTTATACCACTAATCGTTCCTGGACGCTACAATTCCATCATGTTCTACAGCCGGCGATATAAAACCCTTTTCCAAGTTATCAACGAATCGCTATGACGCATCAAGGCTTATCGATGTCAGTGGCGGCCATTTTGTTTTTTTTGACAATTATGATTCTTTGTTTGAAATTGTATTGCGATGTTTTTTGTGATTGATGTCAAATTTACTTAAATTGGTTTCCTTTTTGGAATTTTGTTGGTTTTGACATGAAACTTACTTAACAGAGGAGACCCATTGTTAGGGAAGATCAGTTCACGAAGAAATAGAAAAGGTACTGCTACTGCAGAATACCGCAAACTACTTTATTATTATACTAATATGATAAATGCAAAAGTTTGTAAAGATATACAGACAGATATATGTATGTTTGTTACTCATTCACATAAAAACAACTGAATGGATCTGAATAAAATTTGGCACAGGGATACATAATAGTCTGGAATAGCATATAGAATACTGATTTTTATCACGGTAGTACGATTCCGTAGGACAATTATCGTACAAAACGCGGGCAAAGACGTGGTCATAAGTTAGTAGGTACAGGACCTACAAAAATAAAGTTCTGATTGTCCCCACGGGGATAGGCGGGAACCATGGAACGCATCCTGCTACAATCCTTACATACCTACTACGTGTTTAATACAGGGGTACCATTTAGGAACCGAGTCAATAATTTCTAACTTGTACTTTGGACATTAAATATGATGAATGCCCTCTTTATTTGCTAGAGTATTGTTCATTATATAGGAGGAGTTCATAAACTCTAAATAATAACAACCACACTAGTCGATTTTCAATGTAAAGCGCTTGCCGAAGTGGGTCCGAGCAATGGGCCATCATTACATACCGAGTTTCCTCCGTGCCTCAGAAAGCACGTTATGTTGGTCTCGGCTGTCATTTGTGGATCTTTGACAGTCGTTACGAGTAGTCAGAAGCCGAAAGTCTGACATCTAGTCTTACCAAGGGTTATCGAATTACCCAGATACTGGGTTTTGGGGGTCAGATGGGCAGTCGCTACTCAGCTGCATTCGGTAAGACTGGAAGCCGACCCCAACAATGTTTGGGAAAAGGCTAGGCAGGTGATGATGTTGATGATAGTCCATTCCATAGTGGTAAACATTTATTTAACGTCATTGTATGAGTAGACATGCAACTGATTATGTTGTTCGTTGTCCCACTACCTTCAACACATTCTAGATCCGTCTGAACATATCCCCATTGTTTTCAGAAGTTGGTTGTCGGAAGCCCGAACCAGCGCAACTGGCGCGGGATCCTCATCGCTCTGCTAGTCATAGTGGCGGTGCTGGCGCTGATCGTGACGTCAGTGGTCCTCCTGACCCCGCCTGATGAAGGGCCCAGGGTCAAGGGCAGGAGGCTCAGGATACAGGACCTCCTGACTGAGGAACTGACGCCTGTACGGTGGAATGGGACGTGGATTTCTGGTGAGTTGATATTTTTAGTTTTCTTTGTAAGGATGTGGTCGGATTAGCTTGCCAGTAAACTATTGATCAAAATCAAATATCAAAATCATTATTTGCGTAAATATTGTACAGAATGTTCTTAAAGATTAATATATTGATGTCTTATTCTGCCATTAATTTAATTTTATATAATTATTATTTATCTAAACAAAATCGATTAATTTGAATTACTTACAATCTACAATCTAGGAATTCAAGTACACTATAAAAACATTTATCAATTAATATTTTTGCTGGTCTAACGATCTACTGAAATTTAAAAAATACAGGGTGCTTTTTATTGGTGGGTCAAATTACACACACATATCGAATAGTGTGAGGTAGGTAGGTATCAGTTCTAGGCCCGTATTGATATTTACGTTGAACAAATCCATGTTGGAACTCAGCTTGTTTATTTAACAAAATTGTTGTTGTTTCAATATTTTGTTAGCGACGACCCCGATCTTTGATATCAAAAGAGACCTTACATTTTCTTCACGGTGTGCGAAACCTCACGTATGAAAATCATAGTTTATTTACAAAATGTTATAGTTTTACGTGGGCTAAAGCCATTGAACCATTACTTATTCTCCAAAATTACTAAATAAATATCATCTCCATATAAGTGTTCCGTCCACAAAGAAGTGCCTTTTTATGTTTCTTCGATATTTGTTTTATGAACAAACTTTAGCGATACCGATTTCTAAGAAACTAACAACAAAAAATACCAAAGTGAAAATAACAAAGAAAGAAACGAAGATTTATCGCCGGTTTAGTCAAAGCTGGCACACTATATCTCGTGTCTAGGTATTTTGTTCGTGAACATTTGTTATAATAATATTGATGCCCTATTTTTTGGAGATAAATCGGGTTAGCATAGTGAACATTTTCAAAATGATTCTTAACAAGAAAAGCAGTAATAGCCTAGTGCTGGGTATCTCGAGTTCGTATCCAAGACTCTGATTTTTCGAATTCATGTGCGTATTGTATAATTATCACTTGCTTCGGTGAAGGAAAACATCGTGAGGAAACCCACACCTGAGAGATATTTCTCGACGGCATGTAAAGCCAAGTCGGAGCCCCATGGGCGGTATATAGTAGTGATAGCCTAGTGGTGTGACCTTCGGACTGTCAAGTCATAGGTCTCAAGTTCGAACCCAAGACACGCGCCTCTGATTTTTAGGATTCACGTGCGTGTTGTATAATTACCACTTGCTTCTGTGAGGGAAAACATCGTGAGGAAACCCACACTGAGAGATATTTCTCGACGGCATGTAAAGCCAAGTCAGAGGCCCGACATAAAATCTCTGACACCCAACACTAATCATACGGTAAAGAAGAGACCGGGACTATATATATATATATAGTCTATATATAGATATTGTGACTGGATGGTTGGTTTCATGACGAAATACATGGAGAAGTAATATTCTGACAAATTGGCTACATAGTTTAGGTCATAATCATCATCTGCCTAGCTTTTTCCCAACTGTGTTGGGGCCGGCTTCCAGTCTAACCGGATGCAGCTGAATACGAGTTTTTTTACATGGAACGACTACCTTTCTGATCTCCAGAACCCAGTTATTGGGTTGTAGACTGGTCGTCAGACTTTCGGGATACTGACTACTAGTAACCAGTATCATCATTCATCATTTCAGCCCAAAAGACGTCCACTGATGGACATAGGCCTCCCCCAAGTGTCACCAGATTGACATTTTGGGGGGTTTTGCCATAATCGCCACACTTGGCAGGCGGGTTGGCGATCGCAGTACGGTAAAAGCACAGAGAACGCTGCTGCCCATTCTCTGGCAAATACCTTAGTCGCCTCTTACGACACCCACGGGAAGATATGGCATGGTGCTATTCTTTACGTCCGACACCATACGGAATTAGCCAGCAATTATTTTACCACAAAGACTTAAAAATAACAGCCAGGAAAGGCTAAGCATGTAAGGATGAGATGTTGATGGATGTCATCATAATCATCATCAACATGATAATGATGATTAGTAGGGATGTATGAGTACAATGAAATATTAAAATTTATTATGATAGCCAACTTTTTGCGCAACGAATTAAATAGGTAATCAATGGTTTTCGCAATAAATATTTATGCATTCGAAATTAAATGAATAATTTTATAGTAACGGAAACCAACGTGGATGAGGTGGAATGCTGAATAAAATTAATTAACTGTTTGATTTTTTATTCGCCTGATGATTACTTATTTTATTCGTTGTGTGTTTTGTGTTACCTACTATTTTATGAACCGAGACTTCCCGATGATAGAAGGTGAATTCAATAAACAAACCTGAACGTGATCAGGTTTAAATGTTGTTATATTTTTTTGAATTATGTATTAATATAAATTTGCACACTATGACAATATAGTAATTATGTTAGCACAGCTCCATGCATATCACCTTGTATGCATTTTGTATGTTTGAGCAAATAAAGTTTTAATCTGAATCTGACCTAACCCACGTTCAATAGCTGTTCATGTGGATTGTGTCATCACTGTGGAATGCTGATAACCTCTTTAAAACTGATACTACAAGGTGTTGTTTAGCATACTCGTCAAAATTCAGGAGGATGTCAAAAAAGACATAAATACCTAATCAATTACAATTACGTTACCAAGTTAATTATTAATAAACGCTGATTTTTTTGGTTGCTTAAGTTTGCCTGTATTTCAGAATAACCCCCTTAACGTGGTTTAGGGAATAAGAAATTATCACATAAACGTTTAAGATTTTAAGTGTGAAAGCGCGGTTATAGGGCGAGGATCAGCCGGGCCGGGTTGAAATCACCGGAGGTTCACAGTTCACACTTTCCGATTTCCGGAAATAAGCAAAAAAAAAAAAATACCTACCCATTTTATTATTGATTCGGGACGAGAATCATTAGCATAGTCACCTCCTTCAATTGGACGAGGTTGCAAAACAACACCTTGTATACGGTCGCGTTTGGTTTTATTGGAGAAATTAATCGAAATTACTTCAAAAACTGTAAAATACAATATAACACTACGCCTGTAATCCCCAAAGGGTTAGGCAGAGGGTAGCTAATAGTACCTACACCCATATTTCGCCAGTTATGTTTTAAATCCCATGTTACAGGGGGCGAGTCTATTGTCATCAACCGGGCACAACTCTAGACTCCGTACGATAACAAATCACCCGACCCGGGAATCGAACTCAGGATCTTATGCTAAGAAGTCGGTCTTGTGACCACTCGGCCAACGAGGCAGTCAAAAATCAGTAACATTTACCATGTTTACTGTTTATGTTTAGGTCCCGATATTTGAGCGCTGTTGGCAGCACCATGATAATGTATAAACTGACGGAAAGGGCTTCTCAGTAACTGGTTATATTTAAGCAGTATCTGAGAACAGCTTTTGCCCGAAAAACCAGACCTTCAATAAATTGAACTTTCAAAGAAAAAACCGAAGGTCGACTTCAGAGAGACATAAACGAACTTAATTATGTTATACAGTTTAAATTCCACTAATTCCAACATTTCTGATACTAGTACCAATTTAACTGCCACGGAACCGACAACATAATAATGGTGACCGCTGTACCCTTCTATGAAGTCTGACTAATCAACATTTTCCATGAACGAGTATTCGAAAGCAAACCATATATTTCATTTAGGCTTAATCTTAAATTAGTATCAGTTGTGTTTACCTACATCAGCATCTGCCTAGTCTTTTCCTAAATGGCGGCACGGTTGGCGCAGTGGTTGAGCGATCGACTGCTGCGCTGCCTGTCGCGGGTGCGATCCCCGTACGGAACAAATATTTGTACGGCCTACTGATAGTTGTTCCGGGTCTGGTCTGTTTGTGTATGTTAGTTTAAATGTTTGACCCACGATACAGGAGAAATTCCTAGTCAGCGAAAAGGTTTTATGAAAAAATAAAAAATATTTTGGGGTTGACTCCGGCTTATGGTCAACCATCCACGGCCCAACCTAGGCAAGCGCGGCTTAACCTGAAGATTGAACCGAGCGGCTGTTATTATATAGCCACAAGCTCAGCACCATTACTTAAATGAAATAGACAAAAAAAACCGGCCAAGTGCGAGTCGGACTCGCGCACGAAGGGTTCCGTACCATTATTTATAATTATTAATAAAAACGACAAAAAAATATATTTTTGTATGGGAGCCCCCCTTAAATATTTAAAGGCTCTTACCCGCTGCATCGGAATTACTTATGATATGTGGCACCAGATTTAATTAGATTAAGCAAACAGACGTCGGCGATCCGTCAACGTCCTGTTACGCGCCACCTTCCTTGACAACTACCCAAGTCAATATGGCATTATGGCTACCCGCAACGACTTGACGTTTCGCCAGAGATAATTGTAGACCGCTTCTCTCTCGTCTGTGGTCGAAGTTTAGTTTGCAACGTGAATCATATGAATGCCAGACTGACATACGACCGTCCTCGGGCGTTATTGTATTCCTGGAACAAACAATGTCTAATCACCAAGACATCCGATCTTCCATCCTGACAAACTATGACAAACATTACTCTCGTCGTAACTGTAACTGTTTCAGAACAAAAGAAAGCGTGCGTTCTTTCGATCACTCACGGACTAGACGGCATTTTTCTCCTAACAAAAAAAGCACGTGTCCTTTCGACCACTCATGGACCGGACGGCACCTTTCCCCCAGCAAGAAAGCGTGTGTCCTTTCGACCACTCATGGACCGGACGGCACCTTAAGCGTGTGTCCTTTCAAACACTCATGGACCGGACAACAGCGTCCCCTCGACCAACGTCATCACAAAACATCATAAACCGGGCACCTGCGTCCCTTCGATCGTAAAGCATGAACCGGACAACAGTGACATTTTGACTAAACACACTTTCTTTTCGACTGAAACATGTGGACCAGACAAGCGCGTAGCTCCAGATGTCAAATAACTTTTACAAATTACGCCAGCATCTAATAATTCCTGAACTTATTGGCCGACAACCTATTTTATCAAAATATCGCCTATTTTAATGGTACGATCTCCATCGTGCATTTTAAATCATAACCTCCGATGCAGTAAGGTATACTGATTATGATGTCACCCATAAACCAATTAAACTAGCCATGATTAAGCAATGAGCCAAATGACCTACTTATCGAAAAGAAAAGAAACGGTCTCACCCGATGATATTCAGGTTACCCTCTTGATGATTTGTGCTCGCAGGTTTGGACGCTTTCCTTGTTGCTTGAAAAGTTCATTCGCTATGTTCCTCACTTGGCTTTACTTTCGTGGAGGGCGTGATTCTTTATCCCACTTATGATAAAGGCTCTTACCCGCTGCATCGGAATTAACCAGGCACCAGATTTAATTAGATTAAGCAAACAGACGTCGGCGATCCGTCAACGTCCTGTTACGCGCCACCTTCCTTGACAACTACCCAAGTCAATATGGCATTATGGCTACCCGCAACGACTTGACGTTTCGCCAGAGATAATTGTAGACCGCTTCTCTCTCGTCTGTGGTCGAAGTTTAGTTTGCAACGTGAATCATATGAAGCCTTTCTGCAAAGGCGCCGTCATATTTTTTTTTTCTGTTTTTATTATTTGTTGTTATAGCGTCAACAGAAATACATAATCTGTAGAAATTACAACTGGCTAACTATCACGGTTCATGAGATACAGCCTGGTCAGGTGACAGACGGACGGACGGACGGACGGACGGACGGACAGCGAAGTCTCAGTAATAGGGTCCCGTTTGACCCTTTGGGTACGGAACCCTAAAAACAAATACTTTCAAAAACCTTTTTGTAAAATAGCCAACGTTACTGCGTTTCAAAAATAGCTAATGGTGAGCATGTAAAGACTGAATTCGCTCAAAGTATTTAAAGTTTTTTTTGGTGAAAAAGACTCACATTTCCAAAGCGAGTAAACCCTTAAAATCTGCGGCACGAATCTTCTCCTAAAAGACTTTAAGTCAACCCCACATCGCAGCCTCAAGATCTTTCAAGTATCCTACGTAAGATCTCTGCTACCCTGGCACAGAAACGTCAGGCGTACGAAGTGCACTACTCCTAGTACTTGTCAGTGCTACACCCCCTCCCTGTTGAAAGTACTACACCCCCATACCAGTCCTACTTTCCTAGTACCTGCGGCGAACTTTTAACTGGACTTTTTTTTGGTAAAATGGTACACGGAGGTGGGAAAAATCGTCTTTTTTAGGGTTCCGTACCTCAAAAGGAAAAAACGGAGCCCTTATAGGATCACTTTGTTGTCCGTCCGTCTGTCCGTCTGTCTGTCTGTCAAGACCCTTTTTCTCAGGAACGCGTGGAGGTATCAAGCTGGACTTTATATCAAATACTCAGGTTTACTGGCCCTTGGAGCTGTGAAAAAAAGCCAACGCAATCAAAAGAAACAGCCGTTTATGCCGCAAATTTCCGCAAATTTTCGACACTCGCAAGGGAATCAAAACCTACAATGTACTTTCCGTGAAATTTGGTACGAAGCAACGTCTTATAGCACAGATATAGGAAAAATTGTGAAAACCGTAAATTTTTAGTTACATCATATAATAAAAAAAAAACCGATCTATGAAGGATAAGGATTTTTCTTATAAAATTAGAGTGCAGGAAGATTTTTGTTCTATTTTTCTTTGCAATGTTATTTGTTTATAATACAAAATACTATATCCAAAAGTGATATGTAAC
This sequence comes from Cerastis rubricosa, assembly GCA_949152445.1. Taxonomy (NCBI): domain Eukaryota; kingdom Metazoa; phylum Arthropoda; class Insecta; order Lepidoptera; family Noctuidae; genus Cerastis; species Cerastis rubricosa. The sequence goes on along the minus strand of OX424524.1, from coordinate 15,990,219 downwards.
AACAAAATGCAATCTTTCAAATAGCGAATGTGAAATATTCTTAAATCCTTTCCTTTATCGGGAAATCCCATTTTATTAAAGCGACGTACCTAGTACATTCTCTTCGACTGCTTTTGGTTTAACTTTTGCTTACTGCAGAAAGAAAATATGTCAAACTCCTTTGACACCGTGCTTCTAAACTTAGAAAGGCTAGGGTTAAAGTCTGCAAACCCACATTAAAATCCCCTTTAATGAAGAAATTGTAGTTAACACTGCTTATATAATGTAATCATCATCACTCATGATATTATTAATTTTAAGATTGACGATCTAGTCTTGTTTGCGGGGCAAGCATGGCCAGATATCGCACAAGATAGAGAGGTTTAGATGGAGAAAGGAGTGGCTAGCGCTGATACATGACAGGATAACAAAAAAACAAAATATGAATTCTAAGCATACATTTTGGATGACCTTGATAGATCTTAGTAAATAACTGAAACTCGCCCACATATAGGATATTGCATTAGTTTGAGGTGCCATGTTGTACTGAATTGAGAAGTTGGTTTGCTCATTAAGGTAGATCTATGTTTTTAAACTGACATGGTCACTAACACTATCAATAACACTTGTAACGGGATTTTTACCACGAGTATTATTTGTTTTGAGTTCCCGATATTTCGGCGCTGTTGCAAACGCCATGATCACGGAGAAACTGAAGTTATTGCGTGTGGGTGTTTATGAGCAGACAAATCGGTCTACCGTCTTTCTTGTTCGTTTTTTGCGCTCCTTACCACTACCACTGTCACTCACAACTTACTCGATTCTGTTTCTGACACACGATACTCACTGTGTCCACTCGCAAACTTTTTACGGCACTTTTTCAGTTTTTACACAGTTAAACCACTGGATTCCACGCTGAAACCCATCCTCCCGGTTAAGTTCTTATATTCAGTAATTTCAATAATAAACATGGTATATATCCCGTTGCAAGAGTTATTGATAAGGTAGATCTAAGTTAAGTTTAAACTGAAAATAGGCCAGGTATGGGAAGTAGGTATGCTAGGGTTGGTTTACTATAGTTTCTGCCAAACCCATGACCCAAACAGTGGTCGACATTGTTGATTCTGGCTTACAGGAGTTGCAGTGGTTTGGGAATAGTGTGGCGGGTAGCTCCCAAAAAAAGAAAACCTCCTATACGATATGTTGTACCTACTCAGTACTAGCCTAAGTTTTGAGATCTGTTTTATTTATAAATTTACCCATGTAACAACGTAAAATCACGTACGCCATTGCCGCCGCTCCTAGGTTACTTCGTCCAGCGCCGCGTCGCCCGCTCGTACAAGATACTACCCCCGGCGACAGTCGGCCTGCCACCTTACTAGCGAGTGCGCACGCTCAACTGCGTGGCGCCGATACAACTGTCGAATGCGAGCCCTACCCTATACCGCGTTGTTAAGTAGTTTTAAGTTACTCTGTACATATTATATGTTGAGTGCCCGAATATATATCATTATTACTATCCTGTCGCTTCATTTCTCTGCCCGCAAAAGCTACCGCCGTTATATCTATTAAGTATTTATTAACAACACAATATACGATATTAACTTAATTAATATCGTTATACAAAATAAATTTAATAATTAATATCGTAACTATAATTAGATCAGCTTAGTCATGCGAGCAGTGGCCAGTGGTACTTACCAAAATTACCGCAATATAGCTACAACTAATCATTTGGTGTGCACTAACCGCAAATTCGCGCGATGTTGCAATTCATCTGGTTGCGTTCGTAGAATGCAATTAATCTGTGCCTCTTGGCTGACCGGTGGAATCTACATAATGTAGGTACTGTTGGGGAAATAATTAGTTAACGGATCTGTTATTCTGTACTGGTTTTCTTTATACTATAGGGTTCTAAAGATATTCAGACAGAAAAGTGAATACGTTGAAATCAAATGAATATATGTAGGTACCTACACACGGACACCCATCAAGATATACATTTGTAGTATAAAATGGCCTCGCTTTATATAGATTTTCTGTTTAATGAGAGTTCCTCATAAATTGGTCGTTATGCGTACGCTGAAAGTATTAATAACATCGTTTAGTTTCTAACAATCGTTTAAAGATGATAGAGGCAGAATGCTGAATAATAAGTTGTTAAACGTTAAACGAACTTCAAGAGTTTCAATGCAAGAGAGCCATAAATGGAAAAATACTGTTTTGCAGCAGAAATAGGTAAGGTTTCGACCTAATTTCTCAAGTCATAAAGGTATTGACTGTTAGTGAACGCAGTAGTACTTGATTGTGGTTATTGAAGAACTATTTAATAAGGCACTCTACCAACTACTAAAAACTGCGAAAATAGCCATCTATTTTCGCAGTTTTTAGTAATTAAAAAAAATTCGGACAATAGGTTTGAAAATCATACCAACCTGGTGGTACCAAAGAGATGGCGCTAGACATCCTGTATAGCTGCGTCTCTGTCCCACACTGGAATAAGAGTAAAACAATACTGCTTTAAGAGGTCATGGTGGGCCAGCTGACCGTAGAACCGAGCTATAGACCGTTACTGTAATTTATTTGTTTTAGTAAAATTAGCCTCTCGGTAATAAGTCTGCCCTAAAAGCAATTAATTCGGGTATTTACCCTAAAATTAAAGTATATTATTTAGGCATTGTTTAACCGACCTAGGTCCGGTCTTATTGTTTGTAAAGGTATTAAGGTTAACGAATTAATTATAAATTTCGACTGGTTTCTGTTCAATTAAATAGATTTATTTAAGGGTTATTTTTGTCGGATAGTCTATAAAAAAAACAATGATACTGATAGTATTGAGAACAAGCTTCATAACGTAACGGTTTTATTTGTCAAGGAATATACACACTTATGATGATATAAAAATAGTTTATAAAAAAAGAAAGATGACTTCAAAATCATCAAAATAAGGTTAGTAAGCAAAATTCAAATGCGAACTCAATGAGATGATTTTTATAACTGTAGGTAGCTCTTCTCAGACACTTATAAATATACAAAGATGGCCCAAGTATTTCCTGTCTTTTAAACACCAACACAATAATAAAAAATAAACATCATGTATGTAAAACGACGTTATTTCACAAATAAAAGAACAACAACATAAGGACTGCCGACAAAACTGAAAACTCAAAACAATGGATTTACTGTGTTCTTTTTAATTTTCTGGCGCAAATCGTCAAGAGCATGTTGAGGTCATCGCTGACGCGAACCCATAGGTTTCTACCCACCAAACTCGCTTAACGCGGCTAAAGAAGTTTTCACTTCAATAAAGTATTTTTTTTATTTTTGTTTTTCATTTTTGTTGAGATATTCTAAACAAATTCATGTATATTTGTATTTTCTTTACAAATGAAAAAAGGATCACAAAAATCGGACCAGTTATCAATCACAGAGAAATCGGTGACAAAAAATATACTAAATAAAATAAAAAGAGTGCAAAAACATTAAAACAATATCATTGAGGTTTACATAATAAGTCATTTTCACACTCTCCGTGTGCCAGATACGCAAATACCTGGAACCCCTGTTATACGCACCTTTACGAAATTCCGACAATTCATTACGAACTTTAATCGCCCGTCCGTGTAACCCTCAACTGCTCACATGATTTATGAACATCGGTAATTCGGTAATGTATCTCCGGTAATTTTAGACCATTCATCTTGAAACACATTATCTCGTACGTAAACATTTAGAGAATTTTCGGTTAATTCTTCGCTTATCCTGTATTTGTTTTTTCGGGAAAATATTGTTTTGTTAATTGGTATTTCAATGGAGTTATATTCGTATGCAAATATTCATATGTATACTTTTGTAAGGCCCGCTTGTACCACCAGCACGCGTAGCATGACCACTATAGAAACTGGTTTTGTCGACGGAAGAATCGACAAAATGACAGACAGTCATTGTCTATCTGCCATTATGTCAATTCTTGCGTAGACAAAACTCGTTGCACTACATGCATTGAGCGCTAAAATTATTTAGATTTTGCGGTAAAGGTATTAAGCGGTTTGTGATGCAAGCGGAACTTAAACGGTTGATTATAACTCAGCTTATAACACTATCACTACACGGTAATATGGGATATTTACCAACTTTACTATTTGTTTTGAGTTATTGATATTTCGAGCTTTTCGGTTATCGTGGTGCTTGCAACAGCGGTGAAATATCGGGAACACAAAACAAATAGTAAACATGGTAAATATGCCGTTTTCTGTGTTAATGATAGTGTTAGTGACCATGCCCCCCATTTTTAGCCGCAGAAGCTTTGACAAAGAACATTTCGTTCGCACAACCCCATCCAACCAGTTTTGTTCAAGACATGAGACGTGCGATGAGTATTGTCAACATAAAAATCTGCAACGATATTTCAAAAACAAATAAGCGTGCTTCAAATGGGGAAGCCCGTTAAAAGCTAATTCTAGATGGCACGACTATAGCTGGTTCTCAATCTGACCAATGAGGTCGAGCTATTATGAAATATAAAATGACATTACCAAATTTTCAACCAATGACAATGCTTGGAACCAGCTATGGTAGCGCCATTAGTTCCACAGTTTCCATCCCCATTGGAAACGTTCTCTTTAGTGACGTTTCAAATGAATTAATTTTAGTGTATAGCAAAGCACCCCAGTACAATTATTCCCACTATTACAATTTCACCTGCACGTACCGCCACCAAAGTAAACTTAGTAATTACCGTGCTTATTCATGCTAATGTAATTGCAGAAAGTTTGTAATAGGTACAATACCAGCCAAGTTTAAGTACAAAGGAGTGTCGAGTCTTGTGTTCTTCTTTAGTCTTAGTTTGAAACTTGAGCATTTATGTTTTTAATTTATTTTCTTTATTTGTTTTGTGTGCCTCTTAAACTTAGTAGGTAAGTATTCTTTAAAGGTTGGACTGGTAATAATAGAAAGAAAGAAAGAATATAAGTTTATTTGGGACATGCCACAAGTACACAATAAAAAACAAAAATTAACAAAAATACATAAATCAAACAAAAGAAAAAAAAGGCATAATTATTGTGTGCCTCACGGCCACACCAAATAAGGCCAGTACAGCTAAATGCCGGGCAGCTAGGCTGCCTGACGCTGGTTTTCAACTAATAGTAGATCTAGGCCTTGATAATCATCTGGCTAGCCTTTTTCAAACTACGAGTATGTTGGGGTCGGCTTCCAGTTTAACCGGATACACCTGAATACCGGTATTTTACTTGGAGCGACTGCCTATGTGACCTCTACAACTCAGTTAGTACCTACCAGGTAATACAATACCCCTTGATAAGACTTGTTGTCAGACTTTCGGGCAACTGACTACCTGTAACACTGTCAAAGACAGACAAACGACAGCCGCGCTCAACGTGCTTTCCGTGGCACAGCGGAAACTCGGTATGTAATGGGTGGTTACCAGTCCATTGACGACCCTACGTAAGCACAGCTTAACCTAGAGATCGACCCGAGCGTCTGTTAATATATTTAGCCACGAGCTCCTCGTACTCAATAAATAAATTACCCCATATTACCAAAAAAATAGAGGAACAAAAGCATGGCGCGATCCCTCGACCGTCATCCACTTATTCCCAGCGAATTCAAATTAAAATACAATATTTATTCATGGAAACCGTTGATCGGTACAAAGTTCTGTTCTTTTTTTAAAAGCTTTTCAACTTTTTTTTCTTTTCTTACACTAATGGTTTCGCGAAGTTTGTTACGTTGGAATTATTCAGCGGTTTTTTCAGAGTTCCACAGCAAAAATGTGCCAACGAGACGAACCTATGACTCAGCCCAGGTCTACCATCCAGTTGTTTTTAGGTTTCTCCAAGAAGAGAAGAAGAAAGAATTTATCAATATCAGTCCGAAATTTGGCAATAGGTTCGCCCTCTTTTACATTGAATTTAAACTGACGAAATGTGGGTATACTATAGGTATACAATTGCCTAATCCTTGGGAGATTACAATAGTGTTATCATGTCATGGTTGTAGATAAACACAAAAAATACGTTGCATGTCCTATACCATTTAAAAAATGAGTAAAATAAAAGGTTTAGGGTCCCTGGAAGGTCTTAGAAGAAACCTCCAAGAAATAAGGGCCTGATTCGCCCTTGGCCGGTTTTTTAGAACTGTTAATTGAAATAAAAGAATTATGTAAATGTACTTTGTGTTCTGAGTAGAACACCTTTTCAAGCCTAACTGGTACCGAGAATTTAGGTCTTGATATAAAAAACCACAAAAAAAACGTAAAGTAGGTATCTATCTAAGATTATAATAGAACGCTGTATGAATGATTAGATTATATTACATACCGAAATAGCTTTATTAAGATTTATCTCTACGAAATTGTGATTTGTGGGACACAATATGTCCTCTCATGCATCCAAATTAGATTAATTGAATGAATTAATATTCCTGTTACGTCCATTAATTAAATAATTATGTATACTGTGCTGTGATTTAAACGCGACCTTCGTAATGAAAGCTTGGATATATTACTTTAGCTTTTATTAGCAAGATCATTCCATTTTAGGTTGTATGAACGAAGACGAGGTTAAAGGAGTATGTACGGCTCTGTAGTTTATGAATCAGTGTTCCAAAAAGTTTGTGCAGCGGCACACTGGTATACCATGCTCATTAATTGGTGTGCCTCGGACAGGCGGGAGAATAACGCCTACTTAAACAGCCGCGAAACACACGATAGATTTTTCATTTATGGTGTACCTCCAAAATTTTCTGATTTCCTAGATGCACCTTGAACACAAAAAGTTTGTTGAACCCTGGTTTACGTCACCCCCATGGAAAAGGTGTCAGTCATATGTTTTACGAATAAGATTGCGTGACTTAAAATCTTGTCCTAATTTGCAATTGTTTAGTTTCATATCAAAATCCCGAACCTGAAATCAACTAATCTTCTTTTGCGTGAAAAAAATAACGTAAAATTCGTCTTTCTAAAATTCTAATAAAAAACAAAGTAAGGTTTGACGCAAGAATAAATAGAGAATAGTTTTTCTTCCTTTTAATAAAGTTCTTCCCCTTTAATTTTGTGGTTGTATGAAAATGAAACCTTTTATTATGCTCCGCTGGTACCAGGAGTTCATAATGACGCTGTATTTAATTTATAGCAACACTACCAGCGGTGCGGCAAAGTAACTGGTGGGTGACATGAATAGGTTTTTAAAAATTTGTATTTCTAAGAAACTTAATTTGATGATACTATATACACCGTATTATTAGTGACTATAGCATACTTAACGATATGCATTAGAGTAACAGAGACTGTAACGATTTTTGGGTACTAACTGAAAAATGTAACCCATGTTCTGGGTCATTGGGCAACCAATAGAAAGTTATCAATGAATGGGTCAATAAAACAAAGGATTCCTTTCGGTTTTCACATTTCTAATAGGCTATGAATGAAATCATATAATGATTTGTACTATTTATAGTCTCGATGTTTGTTCGTCATCTGTATCAGTTCTTGCATAAACATACCGGTCACCCAGTACGAACTAGTCGGAACGGATTGAAAAACAAAAGATTTCTGTTCTTGACAAAAAATTCCCGGAAAACCATGCAAAACCCTATCACAAGAAAACTTAATCTTGGCTTTTATTAAATAAGTGATAATAATAAATTCTACTGTATACATGCCTGCAAACATTTAATCACACCCGCCAGTACCAGGATCTCATAAGACTGCAGTACATTATTTATAGGAGCACTAGCGATGCGGGAACGTCGCTCTGGAGAGATTTCAGAGTCGATTACGACCAACTTGGAATTTCATTGTAGAAGCTGTTGCTTTCTATTGAATTTTATATTTTACATTGGTATAAAGTACGTTTGGGTACTCTCTACTGCCTCTCTGGTACTTAAATATAAGGCGATGAAAAGAGAATTATAATAAAAAATCAATGTTGAATTTCAAATCGTGTCAAAATAAAACTGATAAGATTTTTCAGAGGTAACATTTTTTTAGTAGACTTAACACTTAGGGCGAATTCCACCAATGGAATTGCACATTAATGTTTAAACTGGTTTAATAGCTGTCATCACTGTTTTTTATTCATTGACAGCTCTTGAACGTGGTTTAGATGTGCTGATCACGTTTAGTGCCATTGCTAAAAGTCGCACTTAAAATTGACTCATTGAGCTTTATTTATCGGTACGTTTTGCAGGTCTTTCATTATTTTAATGCTTTCAATTTTATCATTTTTCCTATGAAATCCCATAATAAATAAAACTGCCAATAATAAATATTATTTTTCAAAAGCCTTAAATAGAACGGCGTGACGCGATGAAAAATAACGAATTGGCAAATATTGAAATTCACGTTTAATGAAAATTATAAATTGCTTTTTGTGACACGTCACCGGTCTACGGGTCGACAACATGATTAAGCTCTTAAGCTTTGTTTACACAGCGACAATGTGTGACAAACACTCGTATTGTGTACTGTGTATATCTAGCCTAATGTATTTCGTACGTTTAGGTATATAAATAATACAACTGCTAGCTTTTTTTCTGTTGGAAAATCGGTGGCGTGAAATTGACAGCGAAATGGTCGTAAGTACTGATTCCTCCTAGGGTGGCTTTATAAGAAAGCACGAAGAATCAATCTTACATACGGAATTTTCCTTATTTTTTTTACCTCAGATTTAATACCTATAGTTGCTTCTATTTAGCATGGCAATAGAGGTCATTGACCCACCTACATTTATTGACATACTTAATTGTAATCATGGAAATAACGACTTTAAACGCCATGAATTGACATCTATCGTGATCCTCAGCAGTTTTACCAATGAAAACTAAATAATTTTTTCATTGTTTTGGTTCGTACAAAGACATATTAAGGGAAGGGCAGTGACCGATATTGCCATGCTAACTGGCAGTCACTATAGAACCTAAATCTCAATTATTAATTTATATTCAAATGCACGCGTATGCGAATGGATAAAATAAAAAATAAGTGAAAAACAGAAAGTCTGAAAGTGGCGCCGGTGACTAAAAAATTGTGTGGTAATCGGTTGTCTTGGTTTGCCCGTGTGATGTAGGATTGAGGAAAATGTAGTGAGGAAATCTTTGAGTATGAATGTAGAAGGGTATGAATGTAGAGGAAGACCAAAGAAATAATGAAGACATGAAGAGTAATAGGGAAGTATGGATGAAGTAGACAACGACCACAAATAAATTGGAGACTGATAATAATATTCATTCGCACAGAAATACACTTTGGTGATTATCACCATTATCATTCATCATTTCATCCGAAAGCCGTCCACTGCTGGATATAGGCCTCCCCCAAGTGTACATAAGGGGGGTTTTGCCATAATCGCAACGCTTGGTAGGCGGGTTGGCGATCACAGTACGGTTGTTACAAAAGCACAGAGAACGCTGCTGCCCATTCTCTGGCAAGTCCCTTAGTCACCTCTTACGACACCCACGGGAAGATATAGGATGGTGCTATTCTTTACGTCCGATACCAAACAGATCAAAATTGGTGATTATAACATTACCTATCGTACTGACACAATCAATTATTATCTTTAAAAGAAACACTTTAAAGAATAAATCTCATTAGCACAGAATATTAGAATAGGGATAACTGAATACGTAATGGCTGCCTCGTGTGTAGAGTGGGTTGGGTTTTAGTTTCAGGTTCGCGTTGAGATTCTGGGTTAGATTCCCGGGTCGGACAGTGTATTGGGTTTTTCCATTAGGAATTTCTAAATTTTTGTCCGATTGACGGCAATAGGTTCGGCCCTTATTACATGGGACTTAACATACTAACATTATCATAACTGGCGAGATGTGGGTGTACTATTAAGAACACCTCTGCCTAACCCTTCGGGGAATACAAGCGTGATGCTATGTTGTTGTCTAAACTAATATCTATCTAAACTAATATTATAAAGAGGAAAGATTTGATTGTTTGTTTGCATTGAATAGGCTCCGAAACTACTGGTCCGATTTGAAAAATTCTTTTAGTGTTATATAGCCCATTTATCGAGGAAAGCTATAGGCTATATATCATCACGCTACGACCAATAGGAGTGGAGCAGCAATGAAAAATGTTGCGAAAACGGGGAAAATGTGACGCAAACGAAGTTGCGCCGGACAGCTAGTTTTTAATAAATAATAAAACCTCCTATTATAACACACGAAATCCATTTCATCTGTAGCAACCTTGACTTCAAACGAGTGACGGATCTGTGTCTGAACCTGAAATAGCTCTCTTTTGTCTGCGAGGCCAAGGTTCCGTAGCTTTTCAGCCTTTTCACGTGGAACGACTGTAGACTACTGCCCAAGGCTTTGGGCCTTCATTAACGTGTAGACATAGTATATACTCGTAGTTCTCTTTACACCTTCGTCCTATTTAAGAGTTTTGAATTTGAAGTTTTTAGTTTTCGTAAGTTGTTTGTATCTAACTCGTGTATTTTAACACGCTTTTATTAGCTTCAACATCATCATCATCAGCCTATAATGTTCCAACAGCTGGGACACAGGCTTCCTCTCTATGAGAGAGAGTGGGCTGTAATTCACCACGCGGGGCCAGTGTAGTGATGGTAAATTCCCGAGAATATTCTCCTTGCGAGAACTTTGCTGTTAAGTTCTCGAGAATATTCTTTTGGCAGAGAATTTACGAGAATTTATTAATTGAATGACTCTTTTGTGTCGATCTATTTAAGAGTAATAGTTTTTAGTGCATTTTGAACTTTTACGAAGTTTACGTTAAAATAATCTACTCCACAACTTAAATTCTCAGTAAATTCTCTTGAGCAAGAACATTCCCGAGAATATTTCCAAGAACATTTTCATAAATTCTCTTAAAGTTCCTAAGGTATTTATGTTAAATTAGGATTTCTGTATTAGAACAAACTTTATGAGTTATACAAATAATCAGCTTTAGTAAAAATTTAAAAAATAACATTATACGAACGGTGTATGGTGTACCTAAATAATTAAAAACAAAGTAACAACCACAATCTTAGGGAGCGACTGTCGCAATCCCGTGCAGGGCACGCCACAATAGTGGCGATAAGTCCCCTCTTTGAGGAGTGGCTGGAGAGGCGCCACGGGGCCCTCACCTTCCGCCTGACGCAGATCCTCACCGGACACGGTTGTTTCGGGAGGTTCCTGCACCGAATCGGGTGGGAGGAAACGCCCGGGTGTTACCACTGCGAGGATCGGCCGGAGGACACGGTGGAGTACACCGTGGACCTCTGCATCGCTTGGGCTGAGCAACGCCGTGTCCTCGTAGCGGCAAATGGCGGCGGGGACCTCTCGCGTCCGTCCCTGGTTCAATCCATGGTCCGGAGCGAGAGGGAATGGGAAGCCGTCGCCTCCTTCTGCGAAGCAGTCGTGCTAGCGAAGGAGGTGGCGGAAGGTGAGAGGGAGAAAGCCTCACGTCTCAGCCGCCGCGGGAGGTTCCCCGGGCGTCTGGGGGCAACCAGTAGCTAACGCCCACCGTAGGCGCGGGCCTTTGGACGGTGAGTAATGGGCTAGCTCACCGTCTGTCCGTCTTATGACGACAGGCCGTGCCGACGGCGAGTTCGTGTTCCACGCGCGCCTCAAGTAGATGTCAGCAAATCGGAAGGGGACCGAGAGGGCCGATGCCTGCCAGGGCTGCGGGACTGTTCGAAAAAGATACCGTGGCCCTGGAACACAAAGGGCTAAGAAGGAACATGGATGGGTTTTAGTCAGTACAAGTCTGACACTCCCTTCCGCTCCGTCCGGAGGGGTTATTTGACGATTTCACATCCAAAAAAAATATATCAGAAAAAAATAGATAAAATATTCTATGAGAGAGAGTGAGAGATACAAACAGAGAAACACGCACACGCCGCACGGCTTACAACTATAGCAATTGTCCCTGTCCCTGTCCTTGTCCCTGTCCCTGTCCCTAGACCCTGTCCCTGTCCATGTCCCTGTCCTTGTCTCAGTCCCTGTCCCTGTCCTTGTCCTTGTTCGCAGCACGGCTTACAACAATAGCAAAAACCAGTCAAGTGCGTGTCGGGCCACGCGCAGTGTAGGGTTCCGTAGTGTTTATAACAGCCAAGTGCCGGTCGTATTCGCTGACTGATACTTTCGTACCATGCTCTAACTAAAAGCCAAATATGACTACCTACCTAGTTTGACTTCCTATACAAACAACAACAACAACTTATAAAACTTATTTAGGAATGAAACACTGACAACGCGAGACAACTGATGCTTAGCTCCATCTATCGACATATCTATGGAGTTTTTCGAAATTTTCGAGTCAAATACAATTGGTCGACTGTTACTCGTAAACTTGTAAAGCCCACTTAAGTGTGATAGTTTTCCTAACTTCGTTATAATTATATAGGTACTACTGCCGTGACATTTGTATTTCTAACTACAACCGTTTAGTCTGTAGGGGGGGACACTTAACCCTAACGAAAATTGGTACTTTAAAGCTAGATAAGTCACGAACGGTTTACTTAATCAAAAAACCGTCTTCCCTAACCCCTAATATTTTTGAAAGACCTATCCAACGATATCCCACAATTTAGGAAGGACGAAAAAAAAAAATATTATTCCCACTTTACATGTAGGGGAGGTACCCTAAATAATTGTTTTTTTCAAAATTTTATTTTACCACTTTTTTGGCGTCATTAATGTGTATACTCCTGCCAAATTACAACTTTCTAGTACCAATAGTTTTTGAGCTAAACCGCGGACAGACAGACAGACGGACATGGCGAAACTATAAGGGTTCTTTGTTGACTACGGAACCCTAAAAAGTGTCGTTACAACTTTTTTGGTCTTAATTTTTTCCGTCTAGCCCCCTTTCGCAACGCGCGATAAGGAACTTTGTTCCAAAAAAAAGTTAGAGCAGTCAGTAAATCCAATTTTAAATTCTCGTAAATTCTCCGTCGAAAAGAACATTGCAGAATATTGCAGAATATTCTCGATCCGAGAACATTCTCCGTGAGAGAATCCCATCACTAGGCCAGTGCGGGTTGGTAGATGTCACATGTCTTCCAATTTTTGTTCTGGGTCATGCCGGTTTCCTCACGATGTTTTCCTTCACCGTTTTTGAGGGAAGCGGTGATGAAATAAATTACACAAAGTAATGCACCTGCCTGGGTTCCAACTTGCTTACTGCTCGTAAATCGGGGCTGCCACCACTGGGCCACCGCTGCTCTCTCTTAGCTTCACCTGTAACTAATTGTATAAAAATATATTAGAAGTTGTATTTGATCCAGTTTCCAGGTTCCGATTCAGCTGCAATTTTGAATTTATATGTTTAGTTTGGATAACAATGCATGGTCAGCTAAGTGCGTGTAGTATGCATGACAAAACTATTATACTGTCTTATTTGACTATGGAACCCTAAGAATATACTATTTTCCCCCAACTATATTTACTAGAAAACATGTTGAGACTACCAGGAAACTAGAAAACTAGGATGTAAGTAGTGTGCAATCACTCGCCTTAGCAATCTACGAGAAAGGCTTACACTGTAGGTATTTGTAGAGGGAATGACGGGAGACTGATTTATTCTAGTTTGCATCACTTTGCATCTGTTTTCCTTATATAGTAGAAGAGTATTGCTTTAAGATGAACAGCTATCCCATCTGTTTATGTCTAATACTTACAAATAAATAAAATTGAAGGGTATGTTTGTAATTTAAAAACATTTAACAGCTTTCTTCTGATTTAATTTTTGAAATTTTTCTTCAATTATTTCTAAAACAGCGATTCTTTTTACTAAAGTTTTTTTTGTCATTGGTAACTGATACTTTTTCACTGATAACTGGACATGTAGGTAACTGATACTTTTTCACTGTTAACTGGACATAAATGTACAAGAAAATCACATTTATGAGTACTCAAAATTAATTTACAAATATCGGGTAAACGTCTTTGTAAAGGATAATCAAGCGAAAAACAACCTTGTCCACATATCTAAGAACTCAAAAAAATAAAAAGTCCCATGGATACCTACCGACCACTTTAAACTTCGTTCTACCTATCTTTCTGTCTAATTGAATACTAGTATTTATTCAAATTCATCATCACCATCTGCCTAGCCTTTTCCCAAACTATGTTGGAGTCGGCTTTCAGTCTAACCGGATGCAGCTGAGTACTAGTATTTTACATGAAGCGACTGCCTATCTGACCTCCACAACCCAGTAACTGGGTAATACGATACTCGTAACGGCTGTCAAAGATCTACAAATGACAGCCGGGACCAACGGTTTAACGTGCTTTCCGATGCACGAAGGAAACTCGGTATGTAATTATGGTCACGCATCCACGGAGCTACCTCGGCAAGCACGGCTTAACCTTCAAAGATCGACCCATGCGGTTCTTATTATTTAGCCACGAGCTCCACAGTCTTTATTCAAATTATTGTCTCCAAAAACCCCGCCAACTTTTAACTGCGGTAGCCTTACCAGCACAATATCACCCATTTCAAAGCTACATGAACAATATAATATTCCGCGCACGAAGACTTGTAAAACAATTACATTCATACGTTCATTCGTTCACTCCCATTCATTCGAATGAATGCATTCATACCGCACACCGCAGAGAAACAATGAAACTGCAACTTTATTTTCGAAGCCCGGCTTCCATGCTGGCTTCAAATTGAAAGCCGTACAATGGTGGTGTTGGTCACACATAAACTAGGAAACCGGACGATATAAATTATTTTAGTAGTGTACTTACTTATGGAGGTGCAAGAATTTAATCCACATTGTTTTGTTAATTTAGTGCAATGCTTTGTTTAAAATAGGAATATGAAAAGGCAAAAAGACAACATCTGTGTGGTGCCGGACGTAAAGAATAGCACCATCCCATAAATTCCCGTGGATGTCGTAAGAGGCAACTAAGGGATTTGCCAGAAAATGGGCAGCAGCGTTCTCTGTGCTTTTGTAACAACCGTACTGCGATCGCCTGCCAAGTGTGGTTATTATGGCAAAACCCCCCAAAATGTCAATGTGGCGACACTTGGGGGAGGCCTATGTCCAGCAGTGGACGTCTTTTGGGCTGAAATGATGATGATGAATGATGAAAAGACAGCAACGTTGTTGGTATTTTGGTTGCAAGCGCGACTGATGAGCACAAGGTCCGTGATTCGACTCCCAAGTCATGCAATGCGTTATCGATTTTTCCCATCAGGTATTGCTAAGTAGCAGCCAGGGAGTCCGAATTTATGACTGCATACAAAAACAAATTCAATAAGTGTACTTAAGAATTCAAATTGTAACGAACACATTCAACTAAGTATTTGACTTCAAAGCAGGTGGATTTATCTAAATCTAAATGTAAACTAATATATTATATTATTTATTATTATAATATAAAGAGGAAAGATTTGATTGTTTGTTTGTTTGTATGTTTGTTTGTTTGCATTGAATAGGCTCCGAAACTACTAGTCCGATTTGAAAAAATCTTTCAGTGTTAGATAGCCCATTTACCGAGGAAGGCTATAGGCTATATATTATCACGCTACGACCAAAGGGAGTGGAACAGCAATGAAAAATGTTGCGAAACAAACGAAGTTGCACCGGTCAGCTAGTTTTACTAATAAAACTGGAGTGCTCTTAACAAACTTCACTTAATAAAAGCTAAAATGCAGTCGAACCAAAGATTTATATGAACTACTCTATAAAGGAGGCAAGCGAATTAAAGCACCGTACTACACCGTTTTCTGAAACATTTTTATTTCGTTCCCTGAGACTGTCTAGCCTTTTCCCAAATATGTTGGGGTCGTCTTCCAATCTTTCTAGATGCAGCTGAATATCAGTATTTTACATGAAGCGACTTCCTATTTGACCTCCACAACCCAGTCAGTACTGGGTTATACGATACCCCTCGGTCAGAGTTTCGTGTTTTCAGGCTTCAAGACCTACGCGGGCTAGACCACGGCTTGAAGTAAATCATGTTGTCAATTTGTATGGTCAGGCCAAACAGAATTAAAACAGTCGTCATCATCATTCGCTTGCTCTTTCATTTGGCGTCGGCACAGCATGTCTTTTTCTTCCATACTTCTCTATTACTTGTGATCTCATGAGACACTTCCTTTCTTGCCATATCATCGTTCACACTGTCCATCCATCGTTTCTTTGGTCTTCCTCTACTCTTATAACCATCCTCATACATACTCAAAACTTTCCTCACGACATTTACCTCCTTCTTCCGCATCACATGCCCATACCACGACCACCGATTATCCCACATATTTTCAGTCACTGGCGCCACTTTCACAATTACTCTTATATACTCATTTCTTATTATAATACAGTCTGTTCAGTTTAACTTTTCCATTTGTGGAAGGCCTTATTAGTGCAAAAATTCCCTCTCCTCAAATATCCTCAAAGCGAACAAAATAAATTACAATTACACAGGTTTAACAAATAAATCCTTTGACAAAGGAATAAGTTTAGAAGTTGATGTTTTTCCTCGTTTCCGACTTTATGGATTATGGTAATAAGGGACTGTTTGCGCTTGCTCGTACGAATTGGGTCGCGTTTGTTCGCGTATGAGTGTGGGTTTAATATTAAGTGAGTGAACACTGTTTTTTAATTCTTTTTTTGAATAACTGAGTGCATTATTACGAAGAGTGATTTAGCTACACAACTGTTTAAGTAAAGAACAGAATAGTGTTTGTTATTTTTAACGGGAAATAATGAATCGAGCGGCATTAAATTATCGTTGCGAAAAATTAAACTAAACTAACCTACCGATAAATTATGTATTATGTATGATTAAATTCCTAAAATGAGCTACTAACTGGGAAACAGTTAATCTAAGCTAGCAACTAAAATTCCTAGTGGCCGAATCAAAAACTAAATCGAGCGAAAAAAATGCAGAGTGAGGGAAAATAATATTGTGAGTGGACTATAAACCCGATTTGAGTTCATTCATGAAGTAATTAAAAAAATACCGCTTTGGGATGTATTTGTGAGCTACGGTAACAATATTTTTACATACTGTAATACTATTTGAGTTATTTTTTTTTTCTATTATTCATATCATTCTTTTGAAAAT
This sequence comes from Cerastis rubricosa, assembly GCA_949152445.1. NCBI lineage: Eukaryota > Metazoa > Arthropoda > Insecta > Lepidoptera > Noctuidae > Cerastis > Cerastis rubricosa. The sequence continues at coordinate 15,973,176 of OX424524.1, read as the reverse complement.
AGCACACAGGATATGTTCGGATTTTACAAATTTCGGGGGCGGAACAACGAAGCGACAACTCGAATAGAAATTTGTTCGATTGAGAATTATTAAACTGTCGTTCTGAATAGCTTGTGTCTTTTAAGTCGCCGTTTTCTGTATGTGCTCTCAGTCTTTCGCTCACTTAGTATTTCAGAATGCCATAATCAGTATTTTTCAAAGTATGATTTTGAATGAATAGTCGATTATTTAAATACTACCCATTTTTAACTAGTTCGTCCAGTCACTTGATAGCAAAGTAAAGAAGGTACGAGTACTTAATGGACTGCAAACAGCAGCAGCAGACAACATGTCGAAGCGACACATCTCTTTCGGCCATTCATTTGGCAAAGACAGAAAAAAATGTTCAGAGAAAAAAATCAGAACAATTTTTTATCAAAACTAGTTCTTATGTCAAAAAGCAATCTTTAGACGGACAAACTTTTAATATGAATAGATGTGAACTATATATAACATTATAATCTGTATTTCGCTACTAGGAGTCCAGAAAGACTAGAATATGATTAATGATATGATCGTACATGTGGAGTCAATTGACCGCGCCACGCGCCAGTGTTTACGTCTGCCATGTTAACTATGCATGGCTCTCAATGTGTCTGTCTAATCTACTGGACTGATTTTGACAAATGTAGTTTTTATCGATCACACAATGTCGCCATCGGTTTTCGAAAAACAACTTTGGCTGGTAACAGAAAGAGGTTTTATTTTAGATTAACAGGCATGCGTGTATGATTAAGGTTTTAACGTGGGCGAGGATAAATGAGTATTTATAACGATCGTCGTAGGTGGAGTTTTGTAGTTCTGCCTCATCATCATCATCATCAGCCTATAATGTTCCCACTGTGGGACACAGACCTCCTCTCTATGAGAGGCAGTGGGCTGTAATGCCCAATGCCGTGCCCAGTGCGGGTTGGTAGATGTCACATGTCTTCGAATTTTTAGTTCTAGCACATGCTGGTTCCCTCACGATGTTTTCTTTCACCGTTTTTGAGGGCAGCGGTGATGAAATAAATTACACAAAATAATGCGCCTGCCTGGGTTCGAACCCACGGCTTACTGCTTGTAAGTCGGGGCTGCCACTATCCAGTTCAGCCTAGCCCCAAGGAAAAATAAAACATGACTTTATTCATGTATGCATGAAAAACAATGCAAACTGTGAAACTCTTAAATCACCGTTCCGTTCTGTCTTCTGTTGTATCCGATGAAGTATCGTATCAATTTTGCTGTCATTGATTCTGTGATTTCATGGTTACTATCTACACATCCACTAACTAAAATTGTAGTTGTTGTTTGTTATTAAAATTTTGACCAGTATGATTACCTGTATTAACAGAAAGAAGATGAAGATAGATAATGGTCATTGTTGTGAAAAAAAAAAACATAGGGATAATCTATTTCTTTTCCCAAATTATCCATTTACCTACAAAAAAAAAGAGAATTCTAATAAGAAAGCTAATAAACGTACTGTCTTGAAAAGCTGTCGTAACGCAGCCCAAAATAAAATTAATGTTCAAAACTGACGTTTAAATTAATGTTGAAAAGTGGCGGTGAAATTAGCGGCTTTGTTGACAGATGGGACCCGTTACGAGTATTTATTTGTTATTATTAAATTCTTAGTATTTGAGATCTTTTGTTGTATTTTTATTAAAGCGGTGTAGGAAAATTTGAAATTTGCTTGAGGACATAGATAGACATACAACTTAAGTGGCAATGGGCAGGGCACATTGCTCGCAGAACGGATGGCCGATGGGGCCGAAAAGTTCTGGAATGGCGACCGCGAACCGGAAGACGATGCGTTGGAAGGCCTCCCACTAGGTGGACCGATGACCTGGTCAAGGTTGCGGGGATCCGCTGGATGCGAGGCGCACGGGACCGGTCAATGTGGCGTCACTTGGGGGAGGCCTATGTCCAGCAGTGGACGTCTTTCGGCTGAAATGATGATGATGATGATAGATAGACATAATATATATGTCTTCAAGCTCAACTTTGGACCGAAGTCTATGGAGGCAGATTGTCTATTTAAAGGGGTCCAGTGACCACGATCCTCAGTAATGAGGGACCGATTGAAGAAGAAGGAAAATTTGGGCAAAGGCGTTTTATATTTTATCAATCTGCTTCTGATAATTAACGACTGCCTTGATGGTCGAGTGGTCGAAAGCACGACAGCTGAGCATATATAAGCTCCTGGTTCAATTTCCAGGCAGGGAGATGTGTTATCGGGTTATTCCATCAGGGTTTTCTCAGAAGCAGCCACGGAGTCCGAACCTGTGCCCGGTTGATGGCAGCTCGCCCCCTATTACATGGGCCTTAAAACATAACTGTCGAAATGTGGATGCACTATGAGGTACACTTCTACCTAACCCTTCGAGGATTACAGGCATGATGTTTTGTTATACAGGGTGTAACGGAAAGGGTATATACATACTTAAGGGTGTGCTACAGACCATCAAACTGAACATGTTTCTCCATCGGACAAACATCGTAATAGCGAAAAAAATATCAGCTGCCCCATACACATACCCTTTCCGTTACACCCTGTACAACGAATAACTTGCGAGTCATCACAAATAATGGTATTCAGCGTACTACTGTCTAGGCTTTCAGTCTCGCTGGTAAAGAAAGCTTGCTAATCTACTATCGTCGACACAAGGAAAAGATTTAGGTTTATTCTAACAAAAAACCGGTCAAGTGCGAGCCGGACTCGCGCCCGAAGGTCCCTTACCATTATTTATAAAAACGAGGGAAAAAAACACTTTTTCGTATGGGAGCCCCCTTAAATATTTATTTTATTCTGTTTTTAGTATTTGTTATAATAGCGGCAACAGAAATACACAATCTGTAGAAATTTCAACTGGTTAACTAGCACGGTTCATGAGATACAGCCTGGTGACAGACGGACGGACAGCGAAGTCTCAGTAATAGGGTCCCGTTTGATCCTTTGGGTACGGAACCGTAAAAAGAAGTGCTAGAGCCTCGGTTCAAGTCAATTACGACCACGAGGACAAGTGTAGTCAACCCTTTACTCCATGGCGACAGAAATATAGAGGTCATACTTCCCAAGGATCTTCATAACTAGATCAACTAACATGAATAACTACTTTTTACCCAACCCAATAACAGTTTTATATCATAACCAATAACTAGCCTTAAAAAACCTGCCAAGTGCGAGTCGGACTCGCGCACGAAGGGCCCCGAACCATTATTTATAAAAACGAGCAAAAAAACACTTTTTCGTATGGGAGCCCCTCTTTTTTTTTCGGATGGGAAATCGTCAAATTGTCCCTCCCGCTCTGCTCGTCCCCAAACAAAAAAAAATTAAGTATGGGAGCCCCCTTCAATATTTATTTTATTCTGTTTTTAGTATTTGTTATAATAGCGGCAACAGAAAACCACTATCTCACCTGATGGTAAGCGATGATGTGGTCGACGGTGAAGCACGCTTGCCTAGAAGAAACCTATTCACTCTTGACTTAAAGACCCCTAGATTGTAGCTATCGGGAAACACAGACTCCGGCAGGGAATTCCACTCCTTAGCGGTACGCATTATAAAAGTATTCCCAAAACGCTTAGTGCGTATGTGTGGGATGTCCACCATAAGTCTCAGTAATAGCTGGGTCCCGTTTGATCCTTTGGGTACGGAATCCTAAAAAGGTAAAAATAAAGCTGTAAACATATTTACGACACACGACGTGTATGGGTAGGTTGTGACAGATATTTCCTGGGAGATGTCATTTCTGTAGTGTATGTGTCAGTGTCTAAATTGGTATTTGGAAGTTACAAAGGGAACTGGACAGGCGAACAAGTATCTTGAAATCCATGTTGCCCTTTAGTTTTTTACGTCTCAGATTCTTCATAAAATGGATAAATTTTCTGTGAGAACTCTACGCAGTGATACTTTTTATGCACTTGATATTGACACCGATTTCACATGTCATTGTGTGGAACTTACATTAATGCTTAGTTAAAAAAAAAATTTTACGCCTTACGGCATTTCATACAAACTTTCAAGTCCTTTTTGCGACCGATTTTAATTAAACTTAATACGCATAAGCAGGATACATTAAGTTAAGAAATGATTTCGACAGATAAAAAGAAACGACAATTTTATCATTCACCGTAATTTCCTCTACCTATATTCAATTTGATAAGTAATTTTCTTTAATACGTCAATAAAATTACCCTCCCTTGTAATGAAAATATAAACGAAGAAATTAAATGTTTATTTATTAGACATTTACGTTTGAGGATATCCGTGACCAGGGGTTGTAAACGTTTGGTAATGGCCGAACGTAAAATAAACTTAATTTTATATTTTGTCTTTATTGTTTTTAAACAGTAAATAATGTCAAGTAAACCTGTTTAATTTACTGTTTAAACCTTGGTTTATACAGCGCTATAATAAATGAATTACCTAGCGAAACTCTACACACATGATGAGTATCGATATATACACAACGTGACACAAAAAAAACAGCCTGTAGGTATATACCAGGCCCCTCAGAAAGTATTGCGAAAAAAAGTTTTTATATATGGGAGACTGGCCAGTTATTATGTTTTTCGAAAATATGATTATTTATAAGTAAAAATAAGTAAGTTCCAATTTCAAAATTTCCCTCCACATTTTTTGCGAGTTAATTCAAAGTATTGTGTCTCACTGAAATATGGATCTGCGCCGGGAACATTTTAGAGCTATGATTTTATACGATTTCAAGTGTCGCCTGAAACCGGATGAATCGTACGATAGACTTCAAATGGCATTCATGGATGAAGGCCCTTCCAAGGCAACCGTGTATCGTTGGTATAACGAATTCAAGCGCGGTCGACCAACTTTGGGGGATGACGAAAGAAGCGGTCGCCCTTTGACGGCTGTTACCGAAGAAAACGTGCTAGCAGTGAAAAATTTAATCCAAGACAATAGGCGAATTACATATCAGGAGATTCAACACATATTGAAGATTGGATCGGGAAGCGTTCACGAGATTCTACACAGCCATCTTCGCGTGAGGAGGATAGTATCACGCTGGGTGCCGCACAACCTCACCGATGCTCAGAAGCAGGCCCGGGTGGAATGGTGCCGTGATATGCTTAACAAATTTGAAGCAGGCTCATCTCGGCGTGTTTACGACATCGTTACAGGTGATGAGTCCTGGATTTATCAATACGACCCAGAAACCAAGCGCCAGTCGACTGTTTGGGTGTTTCAAAATGAGCCAACGCCTACCAAAGTGAAGCGATCTAGAAGCGGGGGTAAGATTTTGATCGCTAGCTTTTTTAATTTGACTGGCCACTTGGTATCAATTCCCTTACGGGATCAAAGAAGCATTAATGCCGAATGGTATACTTCCAAATGTTTGCCAGAAGTTTTCTCTGTTATAAGCAACAAGCGACCAAACACAGGGCTCCGCGGGCTACTGCTCCACCACGACAATGCACCTGCGCACACCGCACTCAAAACGAGGGACTTCCTGGACAGCACGCCAGTCAAACTCCTGGGTCACCCTCCTTACAGCCCTGATCTAGCACCGTGTGACTTCTTTTTATTCCCAAAAATAAAAAATCAGCTCAAAGGGATACAATTTTCGTCGCCGGAAGATGCGCTGGCTGGGTTCGAGCAGGCTGTAAACGAGGTGTCTGCGGCGGACTGGAAAAAGTGTTTTGAAAACTGGTTTAGGCGCATGAATCTTTGTATAGAGGCTGGTGGAAAGTACTTTGAAAAGATTTAATAAAAATATATGTACGTATAGAACAATTTTTTTTAGTTTCGCAAAACTTTCTGAGTGTCCCACGTATCTAAACTAATATTAAAAAGAGGAAAGATTTGATTATTTGTTAGTTTGCATTGAATAGGCTCTGAAACTACTGGTCCGATTTGAAAAATTCTTTCAGTGGTATATAGCCCATTTATCGAGGAAGGCTAAAGGCTATATATCATCACGCTACGACCAATAAGGAGTGGAGCAGCAATGAAAAATTTTGCGAAAACGGGGAAAATGTGACGCAAACGAAGTTGCGCCGGACAGCTAGTTTTTAATATTAAGACTGTTTTTGTAGAGTGGTTTTGTAGTAGTTTTTGAGGAGAGAGTTTATAAAAGTTATAAAAACTTTTATAAACTTAAATATAAATATAGACTTAAATATGGCATTCAATTCTTTTCACGAATTGTTAGGCTCGTTTTATAATTTATGTTTCCCAAAAATAAAGGTGAAAGTAAATACTAATAGTAAAAAGAAACAGAACTGGATAACCAAAGGTCTAAAACAAAGTTGCAAAACGAAAAGGTCTCTGCGCTATCAATATTATAAGACCAAAAATTTACGAAATAAAACTAAATATATACAATACTCAAAGATTTTACAGAAATGCGTTTACACATCAAAAAAGAACGCAAACATCAAATACATAAACAATAGTGAAAACAAATGTAAAGCTGTCTGGAGAGTAATAAAGGATGAAGTCGGGAACAATAACGATAGGGAGAACATAGAAAATATTCTACTTGATAACACAGTACTTTCTGATCCTGTAGAAATAGCAACAGCTTTCAATAACCACTATACTAATATGGCACAATCTTCAAGTAAGGGAGCAAAAATAAACAGTAACGAATGTTCAATAGTCCATTCGATGTTTCTTAAACCTGTGTCCGAAAGTGAAGTTAGAGCAGAGATTATGTCATTGAATAACACAAACTCCGAAGGTTATGACGAAATTAACACGAAAATCATTAAAGCATGTGCTAATGAACTTATTGAAATTATGACATATTTAATTAATTTATCATTCTCACTTGGCATTTTTCCTGAAGCACTAAAGCTATCAATTGTTAAACCACTTTATAAAACCGGTGAAAAATCAGACGTGAACAACTATCGCCCAATAACTTTGATACCTATTCTATCTAAAATCTTCGAAAAGTGTATGTATAAAAGACTGATTGAATACTGTACTAAATTTAACATTATTAGGAAAGAACAATTTGGTTTCCAAAAAAATAAATCCACAACGTTAGCTATTTACAGTCTTATAAAAATAGTATTAACGAATATCAACGATAACTATCTTACTACAGGGCTGTTTTTCGATTTATCAAAGGCCTTTGATTTAGTCTCTCATGACCTGTTATTACAGAAACTGGAGGCAACTGGGATTAGAGGCATTACACTTCAATGGTTATCGTCATATCTAAGTAATAGACAACAACGAGTTACTATTACTAAAATGGATACAAGTAACAATTTGACATCTCACTGTTCTGACTTTAAATCCAATAAACAAGGCGTCCCACAAGGGAGTGTACTGGGCCCTATTTTATTCCTATTGTATATTAATTCTATCACTACTATAACTAATCATAAATGTATACTATTCGCTGATGACATCTCTATTATTGTGACATCTGATAAAAAAAGTAATACAATTAAAGACCACGAGACAGAAATTAATAATGTAATTGAAAGATTGATAAAATGGCTAAAGGAGAATAACTTATCCATAAATCTAAAAAAGTCCGTTTATATTCAATTCAATAAATCAAATAATACAAAACAAAATATTAAAATGAATATACATAGAATTAACGAAGTAACGCAAACAAAATTTTTAGGAGTAACTTTGGATCAAGATATCAACTGGAAAGCACATGTTGATACAGTATCCAAACGAATTAATAAGTTTGTATATGCACTAAAACAGATTAGAAACATAACAAACATTAAAACGTCTATAACAACATATCATGCATATGTTGAATCAGTGCTACGCTATGGCTTAATTATGTGGGGAAACAGCACTGATCAAAATAGAGCATTTGTCGCACAAAAGAGGTGCATAAGAGCATTATGTGGCCTTAAGCCTGACGAATCTTGCAGGCCGATGTTTAAAAAACTTGATTTGTTACCGCTACCGTCCCTTTATATTTTTGAAATTTGTTTGTTTGTGTGGAGGCATAGGGAATTGTTTGCGAAAGCAAGCGATGTAAGTTCTCGCAGCAGGCGCGACCCCTACAGGCTCGTGTTAGATGTCCTCCCAAGGCTTGCGAAATATAATAAAAGCTGTATGTTTATGTGTGTCCAGGTATACAACAAACTACCAAATGAATTAAAAGCATTAAATACAAGAATGTTCAAAAGTAAATTATACAAATTGCTCTCTGCTAATAGTTTTTACAGTGTTAAGGAGTTCCTGGAACATAAAATTGCATGATGACTTATTGTTTCGTTATGCACGCATTTGCACGCTTATATCTATTAAGCAAAACATGTTTGTTCACATTATTAACATAACCATCTTTTATACCATGTTTTTAGCAAATAAATGATTATTATTATTATTATTAAAAAAAAACTCTCTCCTCAAAAAACTCGAAAAGTTAACCGTTTATTTTAGAAAATAACATTGTCAGTTTTTAGAAATAAAACTTGTTTAAAAGCTGGTTTTTAGTTCCGTGAAAAAACGTATGGAAGCCAAGACAGCATAAACATTTGATTAAATAAATAAGAAAATAAAATAAATATGACGAGCAGTGAGTATGTAACGTGTGATAATTTGTATTCGATTCGAAATTTTAAACCAGAGTCACGGCCATCTTTCAACCAGAACTTACATTCCCAACCCGCTTTAATTTTAAATCCCACCCAAAATTCAAACGCTATATCATAACCGCAGTATATTCCGCTTCACTGAAAATTCTTTTGACAAGCACCGCATACGTTCGCTCATGCATATGATCCGCAACACTTAACATTAAGTTCCTCTTTTGTGCGGCCGTATACTGAGGCCCTAACACGAATGCTCGCCGTAAACGTAACGTAAAGTCGAACGGTTTCATCATCATCATCATCATTTCAGCCGAAAGACGCCCACTGTTAGACATAGGCCTCCCCCAAAGGGGGGTTTTGCTATAATCGCTACGCTTGGCATGCGGGTTGGCGATCGCAGTACGGTTGTTGCAAAATGCACAGAGAACGCTGCTGTCCATTCTCTGGAAAGTCCCTTAGTCGCCTCCTACGACACCCACGGGAAGATACGGCATGGTACTATTCTTAACGTCGGACACCATAAAGAGCACGAACGGTTTATTTAATTCTAATAACGAAATAAGTTGACTGCAGATAAAAATGTGTACTATTGAAGCTCTTTATAATTAAATTGTAATTATAGTTTAACCAATCTTAATATTGACATTGTTTACATGAATTTCTTGATTAAATTTTATAATTACTAGAAATTAGAGAAATATGACATTTATTTTATGTTGAATTCCTATTATGAAGTAATGAACTGCATAAGAATTGTGTATAATATATATATAAATACTAAAGTTCTTTACAATTAAATTAATCAATCTTTATAATGACATGTTTTATATTTACTCAAAAATGCATGTAATGTGGTCATTATTTTGACAACCTTGTTTGAGCAAAGTCGACCTTGCCGTTCTGTTTCAAGCAGCGGCCGGCAAAGTTTTGCTGGCCGCTCTAACAGGCCGGCAATGTTTTGCCGGCCGCTATTTTGACGTTTCAACGTTTTAAAAAATCAAATCCAAAAAGATTTTATTTACAACACAGCTGTTTGTATCCAAAGAGATAGGTACAAAAAGATTTTATTCAATATTAGGCTGTATAGTTCTAACAACCATTGCTAAAAAAAAAACAAAGATGTAACAAAAGCGCGGTTCAGCGAAAATTTTAATGAATATATTTTTTATTTAAATTACTTGCTGGTTTTATTTAGATTAGGTACTTGCATTTTTGAGTAAAGCACTATACAAACCTTGGCCCACAATGACTGCTTCGCTGGTCACGCTATGAATGCCTCGAGCTAACCTAGCTACGCTCTAGGCCTTTCAGCTTGCCCATCATTGCAGCCCTTGCTGTCCTCGCTGTAAAGGCCTCGACCTACGGTCTCGGCCTTTATCTCAGCTCGTCCATCAAGTGCTGCACGCTGACCGCGCTGTGTCGGCCTGGAGCTGCGCTACGCTGCGCGGTCGGCCATAATCAGCGCGACCAGCAAAGTAGTCATTATAGACCGCGGCAGTAATGTACTATTGCTATTATGTTACTTAGCATCTCTAGTATTTTTTTGTACTTTTGCATGCCTTCTGGTTAAATATGGCTGCTTATTATATACTTATATGTCACCGTGTTTTGAACCCTTAATTGCAAAGTAAATATCTTATATTATCTTAACGATTACGGTCATTTTAGACGGAAAGGAAAAATCCTCGTACAATTCACTGGCTGCATTGAAAATAGGACCGTATCACTATTACCTAAAGTAGATAATTCCTTTCCACCCTATATAAATACAGACTATATTTATCAAACTAAGTATGTGACAAACAGAGTATTTTCAATTTTAAAATCGCACGTATATTTACGTCACGTTTAAGGTCACACCGACGGTGCGATTAGATTACGATCCGATCTCCGGACACTGGACTTTGACTGAAGTATCTGTCAAAGTCCGGGTCTTGTCCACTCTAGTCTAGTCTACAATCCTTTTGACTGAACTTACTCCGCGCGTTTATACTAGGCCTAGTGCATACCGGACCAGTTCCTAGAGAAACAAGGTCGAGAGGAAAATTACGGAGTTTAAAACGAGTCTGAATTTGTTGGCCGCGTTCGTATTTAGAGTTTTGAGAGTATGTATGTTGCATAGACTTGCATGTACGTGTTAGTAGATGCTTGGGTTAACCTTTTTCGCATGGAGTCAAAGGCATTCGTTCAACTTAAATTGCATACTGTACTTCATAATATGAAGTCATCATCATCAGCCTATAATGTTCCCACTACTTCCCAGTAGTAGTCCTCTCTATGAGAGGGAGTGGGCTGTAATCTACCACGCTGGCCCAGTGCGGGTAGGTAGATGTCACTTGTCTTTTCGAATTTTTAGTTCTAGGACATGCCGGTTTCCTCCCGATGTTTTCCTTCACCGTAGCGTTATATGAAGTAAATAAATATAATTATATTTATTTCATTTAAAATATACTGAGAGAGCTGTGAATGGGACTCGTGGTCCAATGAATATCCTATGCCCTACGGAGACCAGAGGAGTCGGTCAGACTCGTATCTGACTAAAATCACACCAGTGTTTCCTCGCACACTTGGGTCGGGGGGCAGCGGGATATAATTAAATTTCTACCCCGGACTTCACAGCTCACAGACTTTTAACGGAAAAGTGAATTAGGATTCTTTTGGTCAAACAATCGTTCCAGAATGGAAATCGGGGATTTATGAAAGATTAAAAATTAAATATTTGCAAACGGCACATTATAAAAGTTATGTTTTCTTTATTCACGTGATAGCTAGCTCTTACACGCGAAGTAAAAAGACAAATTGTTTCCATAGTCTGTCCATTTGTGTGTGCTATCTTCACTTGTCTTATGTGGGCTTGGTTGTGTTTGTTTTTTTTCTAACCAAACTATAAATCTCTATTACTTTTTTCCTGTTGAGTTATAAGTACTGAGTAAAATGATTAGTAAACAACAGCTACATGACTATAATTTTGATTTTTTTCCTTTCAACCATTATTTTTGTCATGTGGGAGAATAGTTAATACTTATTCTTTATTTCTTTCAATATCGCCCACATGATTGTCAATTATCAATCTATTGTAAATTCAACAAAAAATAAAATATACCCTCTAAAAACCATATAACAACACCCATCTCTAACTTCCTCCCACTACTTATCTTCAGTTTATTAAATACAATTTTTTAAAATCGAAAATCCATCTATAGCCTTCATATATTTACGTCACATCTTCATTTGTCTTTTGTTATCTTGTTCGTGACTGTTTTTTTTTATTTATAACTAAACCATAAACGTCTATTGCTTCCTTCTTGTCGCCATAGATGTTACTGTAGTTAATTATTGTAGGTGCACGAGCAATCGCTACATTTTAACTAGTGACATTTTAGCGACATCAGACATTTTAATTAGGGACTTATTGGCCTCACAGGAAAGTCCACAGTCGTACGGAACCAATGAAACCAATATTGGTGCAGTGATTGTCAATAAAACCGCAGCCCGTATTACTTCAGCTAGTACGTACGAGGAGCCCGCATAGCTGGATGTGGCTTGTGGTTTAGATAGAATATACTAGTGTAAGGGTTTCCTGGAAAACCGAATGGTTAATTCCAACTAGTCAACCAGTTTTTTATTGAAGTGGTAGTGGTAAGGCTGGTAAGGTAAAAAATACGAAATTTCAAAAGACTGGAGCTGCTTACAATTAGTATTGCTGCATTATACATATCACAAGATTTTATAAATCGTCAGTTTATCATTTTATTCTTGCATATTCAGATTATAACGTACCCAGTACACAGCAACCCCTCTGAGACAAAGAGTTGGCCATAGCCCACAGTGAGGGTTGGTTGACGTCACAAGTCGACGACGACGCAGTAAAAAAACTTTTTTTTAGATCCTAAAATCCTGTTTTGATATGCACGAGTAATTTTGCAGTGGCCTACATCTACTGAGTCTCTTCCATAACTTCTACATCCACGTTTCTAATTTTACAACTGGACAACAGGCTAGGAATAAAATTTATCACTGACATCGTGGAAGACTTTACGTGGTTTCACGTACAGTCTCCAAAGGAGATAAGTAACCAGTTTCTCATAACATAAGTTATCATCTCATAAGTTTGGAGACTGTACATACATACACGGAAGTGCATTCAAGTCGTACATATAAGTTAAAACTGTTTGATCCCATTGCACCTTTTTTTGTTGTAAAGATTTATAGTTTCCAAATAGCAAGTGTTTAAATTATTTACATTTACTGTTTGGTTTTTATTTATGTTTAAAAAAAATTCTTTAGCTACTACTCCTGTATCGTAGGTGTGTTCACAAACATTTGTACTCACATACTTAAACAGCCAGACCCGGAACAAATACCTGTAGGTCATATAAATATTAGTTCCATGTGGAGATCGAACCCGCAATACGCACACATTATAAAAAATAGAAACACCCATAAAATTAAAAAATAAATATCAAACATAAAACAATTAAAACTAGATAATTAAAACTAAACTAACAAATAATTATAAAAGGGCGTCAAAAAACTCCTCCTCAACAATTTCCTTCTCAATTATAAATGACAAAAAGGCCTCAGGTGTTTTTATAAAAAAAAAACGGGTTGCACTCCGGGAGTGCCGGCAGAAGTGAAAACTTGAATAGTAACGTTGTGCATTTTTGGATATGGTTTTTAGGAAATAATTTTGAACGAATTGCTTTAATTATCTAGTTCTATCATTTATGTGGTAAAATACAATATTCATTTATTGCGCTATCATACACAAACATGACAACTTACATTACATAACAAATTTAACACAGAAATATTACGATACGTTTTACGAATTTTACCTCTTTGCAGAAATCGAAGGTTTTGTTTATGCATAAGATAATTATCCAGTTTTGGAAAACCAAACTCAATGACAGATGTCATAAAGTTCAAATTCCTTCGCAACCTAATGTCAATTCGTCTTACGAATTTTCGATCAGGACACGTGACCTGACGCGAGTTTAAGATTTTATACCCATTACAGAAAAAGTGCTCAACGCCGCTAAAGAAGTTTTCACTTCAAAAAACAAAATGTGTGTACATTTCGAAGCTTTACTATTTTTCTTTTTCAGTAGCGATAATCATTAAATAAAGTGAATCAGTACCTTAAGATACATCGCATTTTTTCTAAGGAATTTGACACCATTCTTTATATTTTCCACTGCAATTTTCTATTTATCCGAGGCATTGTCGACAAACAAGTGCCACAGCTCGTAGCATTATTGCTACGGCGTAGCACTGTGCTACGAGATTTATCATAAAAAGATTTATCTTTCTATTATTACTATTTTAGTTCGAAGGAACATAATAATTATTTTGTTTTGTCGAAGTAGTTTACGTTGTCTTGTTTGTCCAACTATTAGTCGACAGGTAGACTTTAGACTCCATGATGTTTTTTTGTTGAGATTCTCTGAAAAAATGTTCGAAAATATTTTTTTGTGATGTTTTATAACAACAGTTGTTCTCCCATGGGTTCGTTTACGTGACTATGTCGTAGCAAGTTTGTAAGGAATAAAAGATATAAGTAGTATAAGTAATATATAAAGATATAAGTGGTATAAGTAAGGAATAAGATAAGGAAGGAGGAAAAGATAGGTAGCGAAATGTAAGTGTCCTATTAGTAACACCTCTGCACACACCCACTCACACAAATGCCCCTTCGGGGATTACTGACGTGATGTTTTCTTAAGTCAACCAAATAACATTCACAAAAAAATATGCATTATACCCCCGTTCACGTCAGTAGAGAGTAGCCTATAAACTATTTTGTGTAACACTTTTACTTGCAACTATCTAGTGGCGCCATTTAAGGCGCTGCGCAAACGTGTGTCTTGTGTCGGATACAAGCTACCAATGAATGTTTGATTTCTATTGAACCAGTATGAAAGCTCCCTGCGCAAACGTAAACTGTGTGCAGTCGCCGCTACAGGACACAGCAACTACGGTTTCTTGTGACGGTGTGCCGAGTCGGAAGCAAAAAGTTTCTACGTTTGCGCAGTTGGGAAGCATTAATTTAATTCCCACTGTTCCGGCCATCCAACGAGTGCATCTGTTCCACTCATGGTTGTTATCTATCTCTCTACTAGGGTTGGCACTTATTTTCATTTTGTTTTGGTGTACATACATCAACCTTCCTCCCATGGGTATTGACAGAAACGATTGAACGCCATCTTTATCCTTTTGTATTTCTACAGCAATTTTGACGGGAGCGTTGTCTCGTTGATCTAGTGGTCTAGTGAACATTATACAAGGTGTTGTTTTGTATTCTCGTCAAATTCTAGGAGGTAACTATGCAAATGATTCTCGACCCGAATCAATAATTAAATGGGTAGGTATTTTTTTTCTTATTAACGGTTATCGGTCAATGTGGACCACCGGTAAATGTGTGGTGTTTAAAATGCGGCCCGTCTGATCCTCACCCTATTACCGCGATTTCACCAATACAAACAATCTCAAACGTTTATTTTTTTATTCCTTAAACCACGTTAAGGGGGTTATGCTGTTATACTGACAAACTTAAACCACTATAAAAATCTGCGTTTATTAATAATTAACTAGGCACCGTAATATACATTGTTTTTTTATTTATTTTGTGACAACCTCCTGAATTTTGACGAGGATGCACAACATTACCTTGTATTACATGACGTGGGTTCGATTCCGAGGTCAGTCAAAACTGTTCCGGGTTCACCATCAGCAATATCTCAGTATCAACATCCAGATTTGCGCCTGGTAGATGATAATACGCTAGCCCCTATGAAAAGGGACTTAAACGTTACATTACTTTGTGCACACCCTTGGAATAATCCAATCATAATTATCGCATTAACCTTAATACCAATCCCCTGCAGTAACTACATAATTAAACGTTTTACCAAGCCGGGCATCAAACCCGGAACCTCGGCGCGCTAACTAATTCCCAATGTTGTGGCTTCTACCGGATGCGACTCCGGTGGGACGCGCTATCTCTCTAGCTCTCTAGGAGTAGGTTGACATCGACTTCATTTGTTTTAATGTTGGTTATTCGATTTACAAGCTTCTACTTTTATTTAAATTTGAAAATAGAAAATAGAATAGAGACTGAGGTTTAGGTTATGATTTTCACCGGTATGTATGTAGGTATGTGAGTATTAGGAGCTCTTGGCTAAATAATAACAGCCGTACTTGTCGACCTTTAAGGTTAAGCCGTGCTTGCCGAGATTGGTCCGTGGATGGGTAACCATAATTACATACCGAGTTTCCTCCGTGCCTCGGAAAGCACATTAAGCCGTTAGTCAGATGAGGTATTGTTGGAAGCATCTTGATCGTCCGCTGGTTAAAGGCTATGTGACGTCTCAATAAATTAAATATGGAACCCGCGACACGCAACTCAGCAGTCAATCGCTCAGCCACTGTGTCGGTCGATTCCTAAAATCACTTTCAATCGTCATGTTCGTGAACAGGCACCGTCAGTTGTGACTGGTCATCTCTTAGCTGCCCCGGTTTATTTAATTACTTTATTCTTGAATTACTGATTTAATCTTTTACTATGGACGCTAGAAATACGGGCAAGTTTAGAAACTTGCCCGTATTTCTACATCGTTCTCATATTTTTGTAATTCTCAACACGAATGATTTAACCAAGTTTTTGTAACATATTTTGATTTAAAACAGTGTCCATGGAGATTTCATGCCCATTCTTCTCCATAGAGATCTACGCTTTGGAATGGGCAACTACAGTACTTTCACAAGTTATTATGCATTGTGACTGGGACTGTAGCTTCGCGTTTGTTTTTTTGTTTTTTGACTTTCAAAAGTGCCTGTAATGGTCTAATTGAAAGAAATGGTTTAATTTGAATTTGAAATCCATACACCATCTTCACTTTTGACAACCCTAACTGGGCTAGAATAGCCAGTTATTTGTAAAACATAGTTAGCTCGTAAATCCTAGTTTATCGCTCAACTTTTTTTTTATTATCACCATCTGGGAAACAAGGGTAGTCGCAAATGAGTTTAATGCTTTTTCCAAATAGTTTTGAGGACGTTTTATTACTTTTTGATGAGTTTCGATAGGTTTTGGAAAGTGCTAAACGGAGAGGCTGATGACCTTATCGCCACTTGTTTGTTAGCTTAAATCGATTTAAAAGTAAATGTTAAGGATCGTCTGTCCTGTCTCTCTGTTTAAACTACTTAGTATAACTATGTAAACGGCTTCGTGCTCTCGGTGGTTGGAAATTATTGCACGGAAACATGGTACTAGGATATTTTCTTTCCTATATCCTACCTAGATCGTGGTCTACCTTTGTGCCGAATATCCTAGAAATCCGTTCAACTGTAAATATGTGACTAAGTAACAGATCGGCAGAGTTTTTTTTGCATTGTATTTAAAAAAATATAGATATTGTATTAGTCTATTAAGCATTAAAACATTTTTATTTTGTTTGTTTGCCTATTCTTTTAACTTTAGTGTTTACTTTTGTAGATTTGTTTCGGTCTTTAATTGCTCCACTACTGCGCAAATTCCTTTCCTTTTAAAGAGATATAACAAGTATACAAGATGCTTGCTCACTACAAGTTACTCACTACATGTTGCTATTTAAACCCGAAACACGTGCAAACCAAAAATATGACCCCAAAAAAAGATTTAATAATACCCATTATAAACCCTTTAAAAATGCTCATTACCTCCATTATAAAATTAGGCTTTCCGACATCGCGCAGAAAATAACTTATGTTTAAGGTGGAACCGACAGGGTGGACCGCGAAATACAAATTTTCGTACGTTTTTTTGCAAATTCCCGGTCAGTGTCAGGTTTTACGTTGAATAAAATATGAAACGCGGCCGTCATACGTACAATTTACATAATTGTAGTCATTAAAATCATCAATACAACCCCTTTAATTTTATTTAATCCCAATGTATGACTTTTTCATGAAAAGGTCATTCTAGGGGGTTAAATGAACTTAAAGGGGTTATATTAATGACTTTAATGATTATTACTCAGTAAATCCATATTAGTTACGATCGCTTATCATATTTTTTTCAACATAAAACTGACACTGACCGGCAAATTGCAAAAAACGTAAAAAAAAAACGAATTTCGCGGGTCACTCTGTCGCTTCCACCTTAACGGAACCCAGTTGAATAATTAAAAGTGGTTAGCGGCCGAGGGTTGGTTCACGTGCCGTTTACTCGCAGGGTTAAGGGACTTTAGTAGTGAAAAATGCGTGGGAATTTTAAAAGCATTGCGTGGAATTTAAGGTTTGTGTACGAGACGGTTAAGATTAGAGAGTTTAGCAGGGGAAGGGAACTCAGACAAACTAAAATATTTTTGCGACTAGCTGTTGCCCGCGCCTTTCGTCCGCGTGAAATTATTATAATAATATTACTTGCATATTTGAATCGGATTTTGTTAACAATTTCAATCATTTTAATTTCTTGAACGGATTTCAAGTCTTTTTCTAAAATAAGCCTTTTTTATATAATGGGAATTCATCAAATGACCCCCCCCCGCTCTGGGCGGACCGGAAGGGAGTAGTAAAATAAACCTTAGTTACTCCTTATTACATCAGCTATCTGCCAGTAAACACCCCGTAAAATCGGTTCCGCCGTTTCGGAGATTAGCCGGAACAAACAGACAGGCCGACACTCAAAAATGGAAAACCAGGTTTTTCTGTTATAAGTACGGCATATACTTTCATATGCAATCTGAAAAAAATAGGTAATAAAAATATACATAAACAGACACTTCCATTTTATTTATTTTGTGCAGATTTATAGATTCGATGGAATATGATAGTAACAGTACACGTTTTTTGTATAGTCAGTAAACATACCTAGAATATAGACTCCAAGAACAGTAGAAGCTGCAGCACTTATTTTTTGGGTTACTACACGTACAGACAACAGCACGTCCAGCTACAACAATCTGTCAAATTTCTTTAATATATTTTCAACTTTATCCTTAAGGAATTAGGTTCAAGGTTGAGTGGGAAAATTTTACAGTTTCGGTGGGAAAATTTTACAGTTTCGGGTAGCTCGTGGCTAAAAATAATAACAGCTGCACGGGTCGCAAGGTTAAGCCGTGCTTGCCGAGATTGGTCCGAGGATGGGTGACGATAATTACATACCAAGTTTCCTCCGTGCCTCGGAAAGCACATTAAGCCGTTGGCCCCGGCTGTCATTTGTAGATCTTTGACAGTCGTTAAGAGTAGTCAGAAGCCAAAAGTTTGACATCCAGTCTTACCAGGGGGTATCGTATTACCCAGTTACTGGGTTGTGGAGGTCAGATAAGCAGTCGCTTCATGTAAAATACTGGAACTCAGCTGCATCTGGTTCGGCTGGCAGCCGACCCTAAGATACTTTGGGGAAAAGGCTAGGCAGATGATGGGTAGCTTGATGTCCTAGCGTCTGTACATTCCATCCACCGCTGCTCTCCAGAATGAAAAGTAGTTTAATAGATTTAATATTTATCTCAAAAAACTATTTGAGCCTAAATTCCCATGTCTTTTCTCGAGAACAACTTAAACAGTGTCCAAAAAAACCGGCCAAGTGCGAGTCTTACTCGCACACAGGGTTCCATAGCTCCAAACAATATAATAACAATATTTTGAACTGTCATTTATTAGTTAGTAGTATTAGTTAGTAAACTTCCACACAACCGCAAAACTAAATTTGTTTTTCATAGTATGTTTATGAAAAACAAACTTACTGCTGCAGTTTGATGAAAAAGTCCCATATCTCAAAAACTAAACATCATATCTTATTGAAACCAATTTTCGTTGATAGTTTTTTTTACGTTCTACAATCCTAAATATTTTCAGAATTTTCCTCCTCTTACTTTAGAAATTAGAGGGGGGGGGACACACATTTTACCACTTTGGAAGTGGCTCTAGCGCAAACTATTCAGTTTAGAAAAAAATGATATTAGAAACATCAATATCATTTTTGAAGACCTATCCATAGATACCCCACACGTATGGGTTTGATGAAATATTTTGTTTTGGTTTTCAGTTCTAAGTATGGGGACCCCCTTAATTTATTGTTTTTTTTTCTATTTTTGTGTAAAAATTCTAATGCGGTTTACAGAATACATCTACTTACCAAGTTTCAACAGTATAGTTCTTATAGTTTCGGAAATAAGTGGCTGTGACATACAGACGGACAGACAGACAGACAGACAGACAGACAGACAGACAGACAGACAGACATGACGAATCTATAAGGGTTCCGTTTTTTGCCATTCGGCTACGGAACCCTAAAAACCTCTTTTACCCACCGTATTTGAAACAAGCCTCAAGGCCGATCATTTCCCGTTTGCAAAACCACTGATGGGTCTAACAGCTATACTATACTATCTTATAAATATAGATGGCGCCACTCCGTTCATCTATACATATAGATGGAGCCATTTGGAATTGATTGAGATTGATCAATCAGGAGGAATCTTCCCCTTTTTTTCCTCGATTCCGTTGTTTCGAGTATTTGTTGCGGCATTCATCCTTCTTGCGTTGTCAGAAACGATGGGAACCTCTTTTCTTATTTACAGCTGTCGGATTGAAGGAATGTTTTCGCGTTAGTTTTTTGGTGCTAAATATAGTGCGATCAATTTATCTGCTCAAGTGAGGGCGTCGCTAGTGGTGAATTTGGTTTTGCCATTATACTCACAAAGTCAAAAGGGAAGTAAAACTTAAGACAGCCTTTCAAGTCCGTCTTTTAGATGTCAAAATAGAAAAAGTTAAAGTAAACATAAGAAAAAATTTGAAACGTAAATTAAATTTATATACAGAGTGTTACGGAAAGGATATATACATACTTAAGGGTGTGCTACAGACCATCAAACTAAACATGTTTCTCCATCGGACAAACATCGTAATAGCGAAAAAAATATCAGCTGCCCCATACAAAATTTCAATAGCTATTCGACCCAAATGTATGGGGCAGCTGATATTTTTTCGCTATTACGATGTTTGTCCCATGGAGCAACATGTTTAGTTTGATGGTCTGTAGCACACCCTTTCCATTACACCCTGTATATAAATTTCTAAACTGACATGGTCACTAACACTATTGATAACACTTGTAACGGTTTAAAAAAAAAAACAAATAATAAACATGGTAGATATCCCGTTACCAGTGTTATTATACTAATTTGGTCACAGATTAGGACAGATACTTCACTCAGTAGAAAACTTCCAATACCTATTACGATAATTGCCTACTCCCTCGCGTCAACAACCACTGTATGCTAAAATGCGCCTAAATGCTCAAGCGTACAGCAGTGATTGCTTCGCACCGCGCGATTCCACAGTAATCGCAGGGCTGCCTCTTCGATAAAATTAAATTAACATAACTTTTTATCTATGTTATTGAGAACTGTGAATATGTTCTGACTTTTATGTGGCAGTTAAAAATTTTATCATTTATAAAATATTTAACCAACTTAAAAAAAAGGAGGTGATCAGACATACAGGCCAAACTGAGAAGTTTGACTTGTATGGTTTGTAGGTATGTATGTTTGTGCGCAATATTCTCGCGTTTGGCTAAACCGATATCGATGCGGTTTTCAGAAAAGGATTTGTTACATTTAGGAGAACGTTTTAAAATAAGTATAATACTTCTTAGTTTGATGATGATCTTCGGAGATGTTCACTAGAAATGAAAAAAAAAGCCTTAAAAAAAGAGAACCGACTTCAAATAAAGCACTAAGCCGTAAGAAATAAATTTTTTTTTTTTTTATGTTAGTGCTAACAGCTGGTAATTACGAATCGAAAAAGCACCGACATCAAAGAAGAAATTATTTCTTACGGTTTAGTGTTTTGAAGTCGGTTCTCTTTTTTAAAGTTTGTTTTGTTTTATATATTGGTGCTGACTGTGGAAGAAACCTAGATAAAACATAATTATAGACATCAGTGTGTAGGTAAAATAAAATAATCTTTAAAAATCTTTTCTTACGAACGAACAGCACTATTAACATTGAACGGCGTGCGCGCGCTTCGCTTGCGAAAACCGCACTGAATTTGATAAGCCGGCGGACCGAGACCGCTCGGCTGGGCGGTAGGCACTTATAGCGCGCAAGTACATGGAGTGACGGAGGCCTGATTTGGTTCTGTACGAGGCCAAAAGGCCCCTAACCCAACATGGTGCTACATAAATATATATATATACAGGGTGTAACGGAAAGGGTATATACATACTTAAGGGTGTGCTTCAGACCACCAAACTGAACATGTTTCTCCATCGGACAAACATCGTAACAGCGAAAAAATATCTGCTCCCCATACAAAATTTCAATACCTATTCGACGCAAATATATGGGGCAGCAGATATTTTTTTCGCTGGTACGATGATTGTCCGATGGAGAAACATGTTTAGTTTGATGGTCTGTAGCACACCCTTTCCATTACACCCTGTATATAAGTTTCTAAACTGACATGGTCACTAACACTATTGATAACACTTGTAACGGTATAAAACCAAACAAATAATAAACTTGGTAAATATCCCGTTACAAGTGTTATTAATAAACTAATTGGGTTCTGTACGAGGCCAAAAGACCCCTATCCCAACATGCTATATTTTTTTTTATGTCACAGCGCTGGTATTCTCTTGTAGTTAGTGCAGTGAAGACGGGGATTAAACAGAAAATGCCTACATTTGTAACTAGTCAAAAAACTTTCAAAATTAATATAAGCCTACAACACAGTCTGACCACAATTCAAAACTTTTGACCACAATATTATTGTTCTAACAAAGGGAAAAGTCAAACTAATCCCTTTTGACATCTCGACTGATATTTGAGGTTTGAAGTTTAGATATTGTAACTTCTTGGCGCCTACAGGTCCAAGTCAATCTTAGTTAATTAGTTTATTTTATGTTGTCTTCCCTAGTCTGATTATCATTTAAAAATATGTATTGTGGTAAATATTAGGAGCTCGTGAAGAAATAATAACAGCCACACGGGTCGATCTTTAAGGTTAAGCCGTGCTTGCCGAGGTTGGTCCGTGGATGGGTGATCATAATTACATACCGAGCTCCTCCGTGCCTCGGAAATACACGTTAAGCCTTTGGTCCCGGCTGTCATTTGTAGATCTTTGACAGTCGTTACGAGTAGCCAGAAGCCGAAAGTCTGACATCTAGTCTTACCAAGGGTATCGTATTACCCAGTTATTGGGTTGTGGAGGTCTGATAGGCAGTCGCTTCATGTAAAATACTGGTACACAGCTGCATCCGGTTAGACTGGAAGCCGACCCCAAGATAGTTAAGGAAAAGGCTAGGCAGATGATTATTTATTATTTATGTGGTAAATATTATAACTGACTAAAGAATAATGATTGACTGTCTGGTTGGTCCAGCTAGTGGTCGCAAGCCTGACTGCTGAGTCACCGGTCGGGTAAAGTGTTATTGGTTTTTTCCATCAACAATTTCTCAGTAGCAGCCACGGGGTCTGGATTTGTGCCCCGTTGATGGCAACAGGCTGGCCCCCTAGCTACATACGACTTAAACATATCTAGCGAAATATTGCTGCGCTATTATGTATCCCTTCGGTGATAACAAGCGTGATTTTATGTTATATCATCATCTTCCTGCCCTTGTCCCATTTTATTTGGGGTCGGCGCAACGCGTTTCTTTCCTCCATTCTCCTCTGTCATTCGTCATGCTATAATTCCCTCCTTTTTCCTTCAAATCATTTTTCACACAATCAATCCATCTTTTTTGAAGTGAAATTTCTTATGCGACTTCCAACAAGGTTTGCGTTAAACGTTTAACGCTACCATGGCAGGGGGGGGGGGGGGGTATGAAAGCACTCATTTCCACATTACGAAGTTTCACTTCTTCCGCGCGGAAGGACACCACGCACAATTTTTTTTAGTCTTTCTCTCCCTCTCCATCCATCCACACTTATATTCATCACTCTTTTAGTCACATGTGTTCCATCCCTCCTCATGACATGTCCATATCAATACAGACGACTCCCTTTCATCTTTTTATGTTATATATTTAATGAAAAGCCATCGAAACTCTACGACTCTCAGGAGTAACCGCGGGGAAAAAGCCGTCGAAGCTAAAGTCAGTACTACTAATTTCACAATCACTAAGTAGGTTGGTTATTACTCAGTTACGACTAATTAGGCTGCAAACAACAGAGCCAGATCTTATCAAATAATGATGTCAGCTGTTACTTGTAGATAGGGCATGGATACTGGAACGCACGTAAATAATCATTGGAACAAAACTAGTGCAGTATTATATATACATCGGTTATAAAATCAACCATTTCGGTCAAATTCTACAGTTAAAATGGATAGAACGAAACCTGTTCGAAACCTCTCCTCCTAAACTACTGACCCGATTTTGTTGAAATTTTGCACGGTAGTTTTACATACGCCAGGGTAAGTTTTAGAAGGTAGGGTTGGTAGGTGGGTTAGTAAGTAGGTAGGGTAGGCACTCTACGGCGAATTCGCCGTAGCGTACCTTCGAACTCAAATCAAATCGTTTTTTTAACTTTATGAATAGAGTGTATCGTTATTTTAAACTTCAAAGTTATAACAGTCAACTTTCAGTATAACCCAGTTTTCACTTTCCTCTCATATATCCTAGCAACACTGCGTATTTTCCAATTCCTGTATAAAGTCTGGCAACTCTTTGGACTTACCGTCGTAACCTCTTTTGCTCCGCTGAGCCGACGCCAATGTGTTCGAGCGTGACGGGGCTCTCGCTTACCGACGCGCAAACATGTTTTTTTTTATAAAAATAAATCCATCGACTAGTGTTGTTGTTTGAAATCAGAACGTTGGTTCGAATTTTGCATGTTTTTAGTAAAAATGTGTGGGTATTTTAGAGTGACTGTATACTCTCGCAGAGGGACTCCGAGGCAGACACTAGCGAGTGGGACGCTATACGCAGCTAAACGTGGAACACGGAGCCTAGACGAACGCTACTATACAGGGTGATACGGAAAGGGTATATACATACGTAAAGGTGTGCTACAGACCATCAAACTGAACATGGTTCTCCATTCCCCAAACATCGTAATAGCCAAAAAAAAATCTGCAGCCCCAAAACAAAATTTCAATACCTATTCGACTCAAATGTATGGGGTAGCTGATATTTTTTTCGCTATCACAATGTTTGTTCGATGGAAAAACATGTTCAGTTTAATGGTCTGTAGCACACCCTTAAGTATGTATTTACCCATTCCGTTACACCCTGTATAGGTAGACTCTCGCCCTGTCTCGGAGTGTCGGCGGCAGTGTACAGCTACCTTTGTGATCAATAATATCATCCTCTGCCTAGCCTTTTCCCAACTATGTTGTTGTACGGCGACTGACTATCTGACCTCCACAACCCAGTTTGTACTGGGTAATATCATACTCCTAGGTAAGACTGGTGTTCAGAATTTAGGGCCACTGACTACCTGTTACGACTCTCAAAGATTTACACTCGACAGCCGGGACCAACGGCTTAACGTGCTTTCCAAGGCACTGAGGAAACTCGGTATGTAATGGGTGGTTACCCATCCACGGACAAACCTAGTCAAGCGCGGCTTAACCTGAAAATTTACCCAAGTGGCTATTATTACGTAGACACGAGCTCATCCTTTGGCATACAAAACCGTCCAGCCTAAATCAAAGTGGCTTCAACAAAACGTAACGACTTCAAAACAAAACTCCAAGTTTGAATCAGCCATTAAAGTAATAACCTCCAATGTTTATTTACATTTGAATACAGGTCCACAATCCCTCTCCGATTGGCTCCCTAATTGAATTGAACCCGTTAATTTTTCCACGTATTTGAAGTGGAAAGTGGAGACCCATTCAATGGAATCAATTGAAAATACTCATTTCCTAATTAAAATCATGTTCGTGTATTTTATTTATGCATGTGCGCGTTCTGTATGGTGTCGGACGTAAAGAATAGCACCATCCCATATCTTCTCGTGGGTGTCGTAAGAGGCGACTAAGGGACTTGCCAGAGAATGGGCAGCAGCGTTCTCTGAGCTTTTGTAACAACCGTACTGCGATCACCAACCCGCCTGCCAAGCGTGGCGATTATGGCAAAACCCCCCCCATTTATGTCAATGTGGCAACACTTGGGGGAGGCCTAGGTATGTCCAGCAGTGGACGTTTTCGGCTGAAATGATGATTTGTGCGCTTTGCTGCTGTTTCTGTCATCTTAATTTGTGTTTTGTAGAAAAAAATTACCTTTTTGTTACTAATTATAGACGTTTGAAGTCCTGGGTTCGATTCCCAGGTAGGGCAAAGTTTTATTGATCTTTTCCATCAAGAATTTCTCAGTAGCAGCCATGGAGTCTGGATTTGTTTGGTTGATGGCAATTGGCTCGCCCTCTATTACATGGGACTTAAACATAACTGGCAATATGTGCCCGTACTATTAGGTACACCTCTGCCTAACTTTGCGGGGATTACAGTCGTGATGTTATGCCTTTAGACGTTTTTAGGTAAATGAAATTAGTTACTTCTCACATTAAAGGTAAAGAGATGAACCATTGTACTTGTGTCTATATCTTGAAACTAACATCGCGTTCAGTTTGCGTTCACGATGTAGTGCACGCACGCGTTCAGTGGGTTCGAACGCACGCGTTCAGTGGGTTCGAACGCACGCAAATTCTAAATTAAACCTCCTTTCCCTCATAATATTCGCACCGATGCAGGCTATTCCAATGTGACATTGGAATATCTAGCTCTGTTATTAATTGTGAACTTGTACGTCATTCTGGCGCATCCTCTCACCGTCGAAATCACAACGGACTCCATCGTCTACGCAAGTTGAACACGTAGACTGACGCGTCATTAGTGAGTTGCATTGCGTCGTCGCAACGGATGAACGCATTGTATGCCACACCTGCGTTACGACGACGCACAAAGTTGTCACGCATGTGGGCGACGTACGCCATCGCAACTCGTGTAGTTTGGACCTCCAGCAGTCGAAAACTGTCAGTCGTCGCACCGGAGCACCGACAGTGCAGCTCGGCACCCTCCCCCACTTCGTATGTCGTCCTTCGATCCGATCCGTTTAAATTCCGCATGCGGCGACGCAACGCATAATTAGGCCTAGTGTGGTCACTAAATATACAGGGTGTAACAGAAAGGGTATATACATACTTAAGGGTGTGCTACAGACCATCAAACTGAACATGTTTCTCCATCGGACAAACATTGTAATAGCGAAAAAAATATCAGCTACCCCATACATTTGGGTTGAATAGGTATTGAAATAATGTAAAGGGCGGAAGATATTTTTTCACACCCTTAAGTACGTATATACCCTTTCCGTTACACCCTGTATATAGAGAACTAAAAGGAGTGCGGGGAAAAGAAGTTATAGAGAACATTGTTGCCCCGCGAAAAAAGGATAGACAGAACGATGTGAAGCTCTATCACACACTATAGCAAACTGACTTTTATATTTCCCACTTCTGATCCTCGTATATTTTTGCTGGAAAACATAATATACACAACATTAAGGTAAACAAAAGTACTATTGAACATACATCCATACATTTAGCCGGTGGCACAAAACACGCTGTTAAACAACCAAGGTGCAAACTAATCCAATATGCCTAACTTCAGTCAGAGTACAGCCTCCGGAAATGTGCGTGGTGTATATTATTGTACATAATGTGCTATGGTTATATGGTTTTTAGAGCGGCTGGGGATGAAGGGAGAATTTGTTATGACGTAACGTAGCTGTTTCTGAGTGTTTCGTGGTAAACTTTTTGCTCACTGAATTACTATTTCATATTTACTGCATTATATGTATGCCATCTAACGTGAAGACAGAGTAGTGCTAGTTTTCACTGACGCTAAACTAACCTTAGCGAATACCTAGATCATATCGCTGCAGGGTTGCTACGACCCCAAGTAACATGAGACCAGGACAGGAAGATGATGATGGGCTGCAGTAGTTCCGACTACCGGCGCTGAGTGTAATTTTTGGTAGGCATTTAAACAAGGTGTTGTTTTGCATCCTCGTCAAATTCAAGGAGATAACTATGCTAAAGATTCTCTTCCCGAATCAATAATGTAAGGGGTGGATTTTTTAATTTTTTTGTCTTAATTACGGAAATCGGTAAGTGTGAACCACCCGTGTTTTAAACGCGGCCCGTCTGATTCTCGCCCTATAACCGCGCTTCCACACATACAAACAATCTTAAACGTTGAGTCAATAATTTCTTATTTCGTAAACCACGTTAAGGGGGTTATTCATATACTGACAAACTTAAACAACCTAAAAAAAACAGCGTTTATTAATAATTAACTAAGTACCGTAATTTTAATTGATTATTTAGGTATTTTGTGACAACCTCCTGAATTTTGACGAGGATGCAAAACGTGCGTGTTCCAGATAGGTCATCTTTCAGGGTGTGATTCAGACCAAGGGAATGAGGTACTTGTTTCGATCTCCAGGTCGCCAAAGTGTTATTTTACTTATTTTTCATCAGGAATCTCTCAACAAAAAAAAAAAAAACAGATTTCGTGACTAACAGCCACGGAGTCTGGTTTTGTGCCCGGTTGAGGGCAATAGGCTCGCCCCCTATTAGATGGGACCTATCATATGTAACTGGCAAAATTTGGGTGAACTATTAGGTTCACCACTGCTAAACCCTTCGGGGATTTCAAGCATGATGTTATTTTATCTTTAAATCCGCCAGCTAGTAAACATAAAAAAACTACAAAGTTATAAAAGTGAAATGACTAGGAGCCCATATTTGACGAAGCAATATTGAGAAAGCAAAGTTCTTGTTTGTGAAGGATCGACAAACAAAACGAAAACTTATGCGAAAAATGTTTGTATTCAACATTCTCACAATATTATTCGGAATAAATGGGGTAGGTATATTTTTGAGCTCCTAGATGTGATTTGACGCCATGAAATATTTCTGGCACCTGGGTAAAGAAATACTCCAAGTTAGCGCCAAATCTCATGTTTTCTTAATCTTTCGAAAGTGACGCTATCATAACACATGATAGACGGGACCAACGGCTTAACGTGCTTTCCGAGGCATGGAAGAAACTCGGAATGTAATTATGGTCACCCATCCACAAACCAACCTTAGAAAGCGCGGCTTAACCCAAAAATCAACCCGAGTGGCTGTTATTTCAGCCACGAGCTCCGCCTTCTGATTTTATGTTATGAAATAGAAAATAAAACACCATCAAGAACGCAGGCATCGGTTAAGTACGCCTCAATAAATTGGCTCGGATGCTTAATGCGCCATAAAATATGTTTATGTGTCGCTGTGCCGTTCAAAGCTGTTGCCGACGTTTTTATATTCAGTTTAAGCTGTTGTTTAATAGCAGATGCTGTTTGTTTTGCATTATGATTTAATTAAAGATTTAACTGGGAAATTATGAAAAACTTGACATTTTCGAAGCAAATGACTTGAGACGTAAGGTAGAAAATTTTCATTTAATCTAACATAATAAAACATCATTCCTCATTAGATCGTGTGTCTAAATAATAACAGCCGATCGCAATTAAGCTGCCAGTCTCAGCTGTCATAAGTAGGTAGATCTTTGACAGTCGTTACAGGTAGTCAGTGCCCGATAGTCCGCCAGCCAGTCTTACGAAGACGTATCGTATTGCCCAGTCTTAATTGGGCTGTGGAGGTCAGATAGGTAGTCGCTTTATGTGCAGGTATACAGCTGTATTCGGTTAGACTGGAAAGCGACCTCAACATCGTTGGGAAAAGGCTAGGTATATGACAATGAGTTACAGGCCAACCGCAAACGTTAAAGTTTACTTTAATTTTGACAGACTTCATCAGTGATACTATACCTACTATACGTTTTTTTACTATTATCTTTTTCTACCTTTTATAGTAAGCAACGACTTATTGTCGGGCCTACGCTGTCCTCTCATACTTAAGTACTAACGCTGTAACATCCACTGTAGAACCAAATGATTTTAAAAGAGTAACCATGGAGTTTCTTGCTAGTTCAACTCCATAGGAAACGACCAACCCGAACCTTGCCTCCTTTGCCGACGTTTTAAGTGTTTTAAGTGCCCATGTACGCTTATGTAAAATAAATATTTTGATAGTAACCGAACCTTATTGCTATGTACATATAGGTCACTGTAAAAAGACCGTAGGTTTTCCATATTTTTTAGAAACACTATTATATGTCACTTTGAATAGAGTTCATATTACCAAACAAAAAGGTCTTTGAACTCAACAGTCAATTGGTCGGCAACATGTCCCTAGAAATAGGAGTAAATTCTGGCACTACTCCAGCATAATGCTGAGCTAGTGAACAAGATTGGGTTGGAAACATTTTGCGGGGGAATGAACATGATGTACGCATTTTCATTATAGTGATCGTGTTTGCCTGTCATGTAGTCCTGGTACACGGGTCGTAGGAAAATAATGTTGTCGAAGAAAAGTAGGGGCTTTTAAACACGCTTTTATCGGCTTCAACTGATTAACTAACTATGTAAAAAATCAAAGTAAATTAAGACTCGCGGCTGGTTATGAGATAATATTTTTGGGTTAATTGTGTTGAAATTTCGAAATTTCACACACATAATTATTAAGTTTAAAAAAAATTGAAATTAGTGAAAAAGGTGACAGATTAAGAGACATTTACTTGCGAATGTATTATATTAGTTTGTTTTTAAACAAAAGACATACATATACACTATCAGTAACTTACCTACCAAACTAGAACCTCGCACTAAATGCATATTCACGTTCACAAAACTTGCAACTCAAAGTTCAATCTACTCGAAAATGGATCGAACAGTTCGGAATGGCGACGAGTGTTTGAGCTTCAAACTGTCATGTTTGAGTTGTCAGCTGCCTCATTGTCTGCTGATATCAACTGTGATTCTGTGATTGTTTGGGAACTGTCATGATATGCGAGATTGAAAGGAGGTTTTAGACACGCGCCAAACTATCTTTGTCCCGTATAATTTTAAATTCCAATAATTAATTGGAAGACAAAATAGAACAACTATTAAATTAAAAATTTAAAAACCCCCGACACAAAAAAAAACTCTAAAAGCCTATATTCTATAGTTTCTGTCGGGGCTTTTTTTTAATTTTGACTTACAGGATTTTTAAACTTACATTAGTTTTCTTAGGTACAACTATCCCATTCCTGGGCAAAGGCCTCCCCTAGTCCTTCTACTTTTCTCGGTGTTACGCCTCTTCTCGCCAATTAACGAACACATAAAACGTTATAACTTAAAAAAAAAACCAGAGCCTTTAGAGGGGAGTGGGGGAGTGGAGGTGAAGGGGGCAGCCGCTCTTACCCCATCTTGGTGATGCCCATGGTTACATGTGACAAGATTTCAAATTTAAAATTGACCAGACCTGTGGAAGTTGTTAATATCCCTTCATCAACTAGAAAAGAGGTGATGATCTTCGAACGGCTGAGCAGATTTTCTTCAAACGTAGTTAACACTCTCGATTAAGACACTTTTCGAACGAAACCATATTTATCGAAATCGGTTCATCCGTTCAGGAGCTACGATGCCACAGACAGACACACAGATACACACATCAAACTAATAACACCCCTCTTTTTGGGTCAGTGGTTTAAAATACCTTTCACGAAAAGCTATCGACATAGAAATATGATTATTTAAATCTTAACGTTTATATTCAATACGCGTTGTAGAGATTTGACGACAGAAGTTATCGTAAAATCGTTCGTGACAAAGACAAACGTGAGTGTGACAAATATCGTCACAGTAGAGGCTTATAACAGTAGGCATAGTTCGAAATGGGAATTGCGTGTATACCGACCGCTGTTTGAGTTAAGGAACAATCTTGATTTCGATTATACTCGTATGAGCGTGTTGCATGCTTATTAAATATTGTTATTGCTGCTATTTTAAGTATTTTAGGCAGGCGTTACAAGATGGCGCTCTGTATGGTGTCGGACGTAAAGAATAGCACCATCCCATATCTTTCCATGGGTGTCGTAAGAGGCGACTAAAGGACTTGCCAAAGAATGGACAGCAGCGTTCTCTGTGCTTTTGTGACAACGGTACTGTGATCGCCAACCCGCCTGCCAAGCGTGGCGATTATGGCAAAACCCCCCATGTTATGTCAATGTTCCGAAACTTGGGGGAGGCCTGTGTCCAGCAGTGGACGTCTTTCGGCTGAAATGATGACTACTACTACTACTACTAGAGAGTCACAATTAAGACCCAAATCTAGCTAGTGCTCTGGAGGAGCTCGTGGTCAAATAAGAACAGCCGCACGGGTCGATCTTTAAGATTAAGCCGTGCTTGCCGAGATTTTTCCGTGGATAGGTGATCATAATTACATACCGAGTTTCTTCCGTGCCTCGGAAAGCACGTTAAACCGTTGGTCCCGGCGGCCATTTGTAGATCTTTGACGGTCGTCACGAGTAGTCAGAAGCCAAACGTCTGACATCCAGTCTTACTACGCAGTATCGTATAACCCAGTTACTGGGTTGTGGAGGTCAGATAGGCAGTCGCTTCATGTAAAATACTGGTACTCAGCTGCATCCGGTTAGACTGGAAGCCTACCCCAAGGTAGTTTGGGAAAAGGCTAGGCAGATGATGATCTAGCCAGTGCTGTCCCCGGCTGTACTGACTGCCTTATTGGTGTGGTGGTTGCAAGCGCTACTGCTGAGCGTAAAGTCCTAGGTTTAAGTCCCAGGTGAGACAAAGGTGTTATTGGGTTTTCCAACAAGAATTTCTCAGTAGCAGCCACGGAATCTAGATTTGTGCCCGGTTGATGGCAATACGACACGTTTGGCGCAGTGGTTAAGTGACTGACTGCTGCGTTGCGTGTCGCAGGTTAGATCCCCGCACGGAACAAATATTTGTATGGCCTACAGATAGTTGTTCCGGGTCTGGCTATTTGTGTATGTGAGTTTAAATGTTTGTAAACGCACCCACGATACAGGAGAAATTCCTTGTGTGGGGGTGTTTAAAAAGAAAAGGGTAGGCCCCTATTACATGGGACTTAAAAGCATAATATGGTATATGGTAGTAGTATTGGGTAGACTTCTGCCTAACCCTTCAGGGATGGGAGGCGTGATGTTATGTATGTTACTGTACCCGGCGCAAAGTGGGACTAATGGTCACCTCTGCCTAGCACTTCAGGAAAAATATGCTTGATGTTATATTATGTTTCTAGCCGTTAATTGTCTAAACTAATATTATAAAGAGGAATGATTTGATTGTTTGTTTGTTACGATTTCAATCAAAAACTACTAGAACGATTTAAAAAAATCTTTTACCATTAGAAAGCTACATCTTTACCGAGTCACATAGACTATATTAAATCACAATTTTCGCTGACGAAGTCGCGGGCGAAGTGCTACTAGTTCAATAATGTCGTTCTTTGGCTCCCCAGAGATTATTTTTGCCTTAATATTTGTCGCTGTTACAGCCTGAAAAACGTGAAATATTTGTTAGAAATTGAAAAAATTTTTTTTGTTTCAAGCCATTAGCCTTTTTATATTGCCAGTCGGTTCAATAAATAATAAACTAAGCCCGTAAACTTACAGCGATGCATAAACATTTTATGGTAACCTAGAAAAAATATACTTAGTTCATGCTAAATTATTGCTGTACGGTATAGTTGAACGCACGGCTACCAATCAAGCAATACGTAACCAGTTTATGCGGGTCTCTCATTGTACGGGAAATCGGTACAAAGCGAGGCCATGTTATACTGGAACTTTTTAGCTTGATGTCCCCGTGTGAACACTAATAATTTTGGTAGGCATACTGTTGGCTTTCACAAATAGGTATTACTTTATTATATTTGTACATTTTAATACGGATTTTAGGTCAACATGAAACCAGCATTGCGTGATTATTTACCTTCGTTCATGTTATATATTCATTATCTTTCTAAAACATGCTCTGCATGAAATTATCATAAGGGTAAACTTAAATAAGTGTAGATAAGTATGTAGTATTATTGCCGGTGTCGGTAAGGCAAGCTCAGTCACTCGTTGCTTTTAAAAGCCTGGTTGCAAATCATTTTCACTCTTTGTAGATACGACTAAACAAATAGTTAATGCAAGTATAGCTTAAACACTTACCCCCTGCACAAACGTACACCCATCTTCCACACACACACACACAACACACACACACACACACACACACATATTACACTCCACACTCAAAACATACACAATCCTTCCATACAAACACAGTGAAAATACGAGTATAGCTTTAGCTATAACTTTTTAATTCTTTTTTTTTTGTTGTTGAATTTTTTTAGTTTTGCTTTGTATCGATTTTTGGAGGTGGGCGGTAATAACTGTGACACAGTTTTATTCTAATGCTATAATTTGTAAACAGAACACAGACTTTTTGTAAACAGAGATTTTTGTTTCAATAAAGATTTTTTTTTAAATCCCAAATGTTGCGTAAAAATGCAAATGATATTAAAAGCAGTCACTTACCCGTCAGCCAATGAGAAGGGTCACAGTTATCGGTATGGGGTAATTGACGTCAGAGCTTACCTTAATACCAATAAATGTTATTTGTTTTTATTTCCATTATTTTGTATTGTATTTGTTTATGTCTACTACTTAGCATTATAAATGCGAAAGTTTGTTAAAATGTATGGATGTTTGTTACTCTTTCACGAAAAAACTACTGAATAGATTTGAATGAAATTTGGCACAGAGATAGATAATAGTCTGGAATAGCACATAGGATACTTTTTATAACATAAACCTTCGGCCGTTTTCACCAAACGGTTATGACATAGGTGTAGAAGAGAAGAGAATTTTAAGAGAGACTTTACCTGGTATATTTAAGTTCCATGAAATTGCAAGCACAAATGAAAACTGCTGACTGCTACTGAGAAATTTCTGATGGAAAAACACAATAACACTTTGCCCAACCTGGGATCCTAACTTATAACCTCAGCAGTGCTAGCGACCACTAGACCAACGAGACAGTCCAAAAATACAAGAAGCCCAGCTTACAAAAGGCAAGAAGCGCAGCTTGCAAAAAAGAAAATGAAAAAGCAAACCAAAAAGTACATTTTGATAACGACAGAAATAAAAATAACACGCATAAAAAAAAATACAGTTACACGTTCAAGTAATTCGTTTGTAACTGGCCATTGAGACAAGACAACCAAAAAGAAATAAGGGCATTTTGTACTCGGCCGAGGTCTTCCGCCATTGCAACCTTTTTATTCTCCATTTTCATATGCACACGTACTTGTATTACATCTAAATTATAACCTAGTGGCCTATATTCCACACCAAGAACCTGACTTCAAAAGCTTTTAATATAAATATTTATAAACTTATTTACGTTCACAACCTCTAGGATACTGAACCATTTTGACAGCTCTACCAAAACCGCAATATTCTAAAATTCTATTTTCGAAATTCCGAATTCACCTTCCAAATTTAAACGCGACGTAGCGTTTGAACTAGTGACGCGCATCGAATTTCAAAACAACCGTCTAAATTGTAAATTCTAAATAAATAATAACGGCCGCTCGGGTCCATTTTCAGGTTAAGCCTCGCTTGCTTACGTTAGTCCTTGGATGGGAGACCGCTGATTAAATAACGAGTTTTCTCCGTGCCTTTGGTCCCGGCTGTCATTTGTAGATCTATGACAGTTGTGACAGGTAGTCAGTGGCCAGGAATTCTGACAACCAGTCTTACCAAGGGGTACCTAATAACCCAGTGCTAACTGGCTTGTGGAGATCATGCTTCGACTAAGTACCGTCGGGCCGTGTTCTATCCGCGTGATTGCAGACACCGGAAATATATATGTAGATATTTCCGCACATTATTTGTAAAGTCAAGAGGAGCGCGTGGTGGATAACAGCCGCTCGGTTCGATCTTAAAGTTACTTGCCTAGGTTGGTCCGACCAGCCTTTACATACAGAGTTTCCTCCGTGCCTCGGAAAGCACGTTAAGCTGTTGGTCCCGGCTATAGTAGATCTTTGACAGTCGTTACAGTTAGTCAGTGGTCTGACAACCACTCTTACCAAATGGCATAGAATTACTCAGTTTTAGAACTAGGTTGTGGAAGTCAGATAGGTAGTCGTGCCATGTAAAATACTAGTATTTAGCTGCATCCGGTTAGTCAACATAGTTGTGTAGTGTGCAGCTCACCTAACCTTATATTTGTAACTGCACACACTAATTATGGGCATTATTACACGAATCGTCGAATTGAACAGTTCTCTTTTATTCTGCTTACATCACTCTAATACATGGCGACCCTTAGCCAGCAATTAAAATTTTGCAACTAACGAGCAAAGCGAAAATGTCAGAAGTTGAAAAAAAAATCACCAAGATTTATACTGATGGAAGTTTGTGAAGACGAAGAAAATTAGAAGAAAGAAAGCAATGAAGATTTTAGAAGTTTATAAAAGAAACAGAATCATACCAGAAAAATTTGTTTGAAGAACTGAAAACAACTAAATGAAATAAGAAGTCGGAGTGCCGGGTGCCGGGAGAATGCTCAAGCCTTATGATGAGAGGATATGCAGGGCGCCGGGAGATAAATTGTTCGGGTCCGATGTGGAGCAGCTGGGAGTCAGCTCGAGTCCAAGTCCGTTCATCCACGCCACGTGAGACGTCGTGACCTACATATACGTTGTCAGTAAAAAACGTACCTACTGCAATGTAAGTTTTGCACAGCTAACATATGCATATTTATTCTAAAAAGTTTTCTTGTTATTGTAATTAGAGTATGCTGTATTATTTAATATTTAGTTTTGGAGAATAGGAATGTCCCAACAATTGCAAGATTTGCACGCAAAATAAAAGTATTTAAGAGAATATTTAGTAAAACTAGGTCCAGATAGGCGTAGACAAGATTTAGCTTATAAGAAACTAATAGAAGCAGAAAAAGAATATAATAAACTGGATTGTATTTTGACTCAGTTGAACCAAGAAGTTAAAGATCGCAAGTTAGACAAAGAAGCTTGTGAGGTTTTCCAAACATTAATTCAGGAGGTTCAATCAAATTTTCAGAAAATAAAGGGTTTACTTTCTTTAGTAGATAGTAGTAGTCAAACTAATTCTAAGGATTTTATAGAACATTCAGATTGTGGTCTAAAAATGGCTGACGCATTCGATATTAGAACGGTAATTTCTCTTTTGCCGGTCATGAATGGCCAGGAGCAGGTGACCAATCAGCTTATTGATGGTATCTTGCTTTATAGTTCGCTTATCAATGATGCCAGTAAAACTCAATTGATACAGTTTGTACTAAAAACGCGTCTCTCGCCTAATGCAAAATTGCGTCTTAAAACTACTTACACAGATGTTGAAAGTTTGGTAGAAGACATACGTATTTATTTATTACCGAAAAAATCGTCTGTAGCTTTACAAACACAATTGTTTAAGGCTACTCAAGGCCGTAAGAGTATAGAAAAATTCGGTACAGAGATCGAGGAGTTGTTTGTGAATCTCACGATTGCACAGGCTAACGACAAGCGCGATGCCTATGAGGTTTTGCGACCACTCAACGAGAAGACTGCAATTAAACGATTTAGCGATGGTTTGGCCGATAAGCGGCTCAGCACCATAATTGCATCACGACAGTTTGCGTCGTTGTCTGAAGCTATTACGGCTGCGGTAGATGAGCAATCCATGTCTGTCCAGACACAAGACCAGGTTATGCAATTTAGGGCTAACCAAAACTATAAACGTGGTAGCTTTAGAGGTTCTCGAGGCCGAGGAAATAGACAGTTTTATAACAATAAAATTTTTAATCAAAACTCAAACAAAAACCATGAAAATAGCGTAGGTCAAAGAACTTCATACAGTGTAAATCGAGGCAAACAGTCAGGTAGTCAGCGTCAGCATTTACGCGGACGTCCGGTGCATTGTCAGCGTGTTCAGCATAACGCGCAACATTCCAATGTCCAAGAAAACTTGCGCAATGATGACACAAATAGTCATGAAAGACTAGAATTTTTTCGTACCTAAACCGTACACTCATTCAATTCATAGTTTTAGTAATTTTTGTATAATTAATTGTCAATTAAAAAATAGTAATGTAGATCTTAATTTACTGATTGATAGTGGAGCAAGCTTATGTGTGCTTAAGTATGAATGGTTGTCGCGACATAGGAATTTAATGAATTTAGTAAAACAGGATAAGATAGTTATTAAAGGAATTAGTGGTAATTTAGAGTCATTGGGATTTATTAATTTAGATATTATAATTAATAATGTGATTTTCCGACAAAAATTTTACATTTTTGAACACTTATCTTGCGCCGCAGAAGGTATACTCGGGCAGGATTTTTTTGAGCGATATAACGCGGTATTAAATTATAAAAATGGTACTCTGAGTTTAGAAACCCGAGACCAGTCTGTTAGTGTTCATGTTAATAAGAATGAATTTACAATTCCGCCCCGTTGCGAAGTAATTCAACACATCCCGACGTCACACAACAGTGATTGCGTCATTTTGTCAAAGGAAATTTATAAGGGAGTGTTCACAGCGGGTGTAGTATCGAAGCCACATAATGGAATTATTCCTGTTAGGATTTTAAATACAACTGATAGTTCAGTTAATATAAATATGTCAGATTTAATTATTAGTAGCCTAGATAATTTTTATGTTTGCGAGTTTGACCACGATGGTAAATCAGTGGATAGAGTCAGAACTTTGCTTACTACTTTACAACTCCATACCTATTTAAATAAAGAGGAACGAAGAGGCATTGAAAACGTATGTGCCAAATATGCTGATGTTTTCCATTTGCCAGGAGATAAGCTCACTACTACTAATTTAATAGAACATTCAATAAAATTAAAGGAAAATGCGTCTCCAGCGTACGTGAAGCCTTATCGATTGCCTAAAGCATTGAAAAGCGAGGTACAAAGACAAATAGATGAAATGGTTAAAAACGATATCATTGAAGAGACAATTTCAGAATGGTCAAGTCCAGTTTTATTAGTACCTAAAAAGACAGATAGGTCAGGAGAAAGGAAATGGAGACTTGTAGTGGACTATCGCCAACTCAATAATAGGATACAGGATGATAAATTTCCGTTACCCAACATCACTGAGATTCTAGATTCGTTATCTAATAGCATCTATTTTTCAAAATTAGATCTCAGTCAAGGTTATTATCAACTGTCTTTAGATAACAAGTCTAGGAAGTTTACTGCTTTTACAACAGACAAGCAGTATCAAATGAAACGATGTCCAATGGGACTTAAGACATCGCCTAGTGCTTTTGCTCGTCTCATGACAATAGCAATGTCTGGGTTAAATTATAAATCATGTTTCTTATATCAAGATGATTGTATTGTCGTAGGAAATTGTCTTGAAACGCATAACAAGAATCTTATAAAAGTTTTAGAATGCCTAAGAAGAGTGAATTTGAAACTAAATCCTCTTAAGTGTGAATTTTTACGCAAAGAAATCGTTTATTTAGGACATAAGATTACTTCAGAAGGTATATTCACAGATCCATCAAAGGTAGAATGCCTGCAGAAATACCCTGTCCCGCAGAACGTAGACGAAGTCAAGAGATTTGTAGCATTTGCTAATTATTATAGGCGTTTTATTCCAAAGTTTGCTGAAATAGCCTATCCATTGAATGCGTTATGTAAGAAAGATGTAGCGTTCGTGTGGAGTGATGAATGCGAGCGAGCATTTTACAAGCTAAAACAGATCCTTACTAGTCCGACTATACTTGACTATCCGGACTTTAGCGACAATAATACTTTTACGTTACAAACAGATGCATCAAAACTTGGATTAGGCGCCGTGCTGTCTAATAGCAATAGCAAGGTAGTCGCGTATGCAAGCCGTAACTTGAAACCAGCTGAGACACGATATCCGGTGATTGAGTTAGAATTACTTGCTATTGTATGGGCAGTTCGACATTTTAGACCTTATTTATATGGCAAAAAATTTAAAATAAAGACGGACCATAAGCCATTGATTTATTTATTTAATATGACAGATCCTTCAAGCCGGTTAACAAAGTTTAGATTATATCTTGAGGAATATGACTTTGAAATCAGCTATGTCCCAGGACGGCACAACGCAGCTGCAGATGCATTGAGCCGGATACCTATTACATCCAACAGCTTAAAGGATATGAACAAGCATGTAGTATCGGTCATGACAAGGGCACAGACTCGAAGGTTACATACTGACTGTGACAACAACGACATGACTACTGAGGTATCCGCTACTTCAAGGCCTGATCAACCTAAGGTAGTGGAAATCCTCAAACGACCAATTCACAGCGTTGAATTGATATTATGCACTAATAAAAATACAATAAATCAGATAGAAAAAACAAAAGATTTCACAAGCGATAATGGAAACTGCAAATTCGTGCCAGAAAAATCAGCAATTTTTGTGATTTCTCGATCGTTATCAACCGTAAGTGTGTTAGCGAGAGAATTACAACGTTTTTGTAAGCAAATCAAACTAAACGAGCTCATAATAATCAAAAGCAAGCGCAATGAAATTTTTGTAAACAATTTCGTAAAGGAAATGAGTCATTTAAATGATATTCCTAAGCTACTTGTTATTAAAGATGTGACAAGAGTTACTGACAAAGACACGAAAACTGTGATCTTAAATGACTTCCACCTGTTACCTACGAGTGGTCACGCGGGGGTTAACAGAATGTTAAATAATATTAGGAAGTACTATTATTGGCCAGGAATGACTAATGACGTAACAGAATTCGTAAAGAAGTGTAGAAGTTGTCAGATTCAAAAGCATTCCAATAGGCACACGAAGGAGCCGATGGTTATCACATCCACGGCATCCACCGCTTTTGAAAGAGTTAGTTTAGATTTAATGGGTCCTTTAGATGTAGATAATTTAAACTATAAGTATATTCTGACATTACAGTGTGATTTAACAAAATATGTCGAAGCTTATCCTTTAGAAAAGAAAGATACTGTTTCTGTAGCTAGGTTATTTGTAAACAATTTTATTCTGAGGTATGGTATCCCTAAAGAGATAATAACAGACCAGGGAACAGAGTTTATGTCATCAGTTTTTACTGAGATTTGCAATTTGTTGCATATAAATAAACTGCATTCGACAGCCTATCATCATGAAACTCTAGGAGGTTTGGAAAATACTCATAAGGTTCTAGGAGCTTATCTTAGGATTCAGTGTGACAACAACAAAACAGATTGGAGCAGTTGGCTTCCATTCTGGTGCTTTTCTTTTAACACTACAATTCACTCTGAGACAAAATACACTCCATTTGAGTTAGTATTTGGAAAAAATTGTAATTTACCATCTAATATAGCACAAAATTCATATGTTGATCCTTTATATAATCCTGATTCATACCCTTTGGAGCTAAAATACAGACTTCAAAGAGCACAAGCTGAAGCTAGAAATAATTTATTAGTTAGTAAGGAAATAAGAAAAATCAATTTTGATAAAAATGTAAATCGATTAAAATATAAGAGTGGAGATTTAGTTCTAATTAAAAATCAAGTAGGTAATAAGTTAGATAAAGTTTATTTAGGACCATACAGAGTTATTGAAGATGTATCACCAAATGTAAAAAATTTAAAAGATGACAAAGAATATGTAATTCATAAAAATAATACAAAACTGTTTGTAACTTAAAATACTAAGATAAGATGTTTTTTTTATATAATATTAGGTTTAAAAGTGTATTACTTTAGATGTTGTATTGTGTTAAGTAAAAAAAAATGCATTATGTACTCACTATGTAATAATAACATTTTTTTTTAAAAAAAAGGGGAGGTGTAGTGTGCAGCTCACCTAACCTTATATTTGTAACTGCACACACTAATTATGGGCATTATTACACGAATCGTCGAATTGAACAGTTCTCTTTTATTCTGCTTACATCACTCTAATACAGTTGGGAACAGGCTGGGCAAATGATGAACGTCCCACTGCTGGGACCAAGGCCCTGTGAAAAGGTATGGGCTTTAAACCTTCACTTGGGCCTAGTGCGGGTTGGTGAATGTCACATATCTTCGAATTATTGGTTCTAGATCATGCCGGTTTCCTCACAATGTTTTCCTTCACCGTTTTGAGAGCAGTCGAAGATAATATGACACATGTAATCCCCGAAGGGTTAGGCAGAGGCAGTAGTACATTCACAATTTATGTTTTTAGCCATAATAAATAGGGTGCAAGCCACTGCCATCAACATGGCACAAATCCAGGCTCAGTGGCTGCTACTGAGAGCAGTGGAGTTGAAATAAATTACCCAGAATAAACTGCCCGACCTACGACTTCTGGCAAGTAAACCGGCACAGTACACCACTGCTCTCCCGTCTAAACGTAATCAATTAAAATAATCAAATAATATGATCGTAAAATGTGTAATAATTAACCAATGATTGGTGAGATAATAATGTAAAATTGGCATCGCTTCGGTCCGCTTGTCACACCGTAATCGATTTTAATCGGTAGGCTCGCGTGTTTTGGGTAATAAACTAATTTCGTTTGTGGCTGTACTTAGTGCGTAATAATATTTTACTGAAGTCATTACCATTTTGCTGTTGGACGCCTGTTTGTGTTGATTCTATTTGTGGTCAGTCTGCTGGGAGCTGAATACGTTGTGCTGGTTATTTTATAGGTTAGTGTGACTGAATGTTTTTCTTAGTTTTGTAATAGGCTTCTTCTGGGTAATCTCGTACCAACGTCGAGTTTGTCTCTGTCATCTCTAACCTAGACTAGAGTCAAGAGCAAACCCAACTCAAATTAAAAAAGATGTTCATGTTTTTTTTTTTCTATGTGGAAAATACATGAAGAAAAAGTGGCTATGTAGTTTAAAAAAAACTATTTATTTAAAACCAAACAAAAAAAGATTTTTGTAAATAATTAAAATTATAAAATTATTTGACTAAAAAAAAATATTGTTCATGATTTATTAGATTAATCATTGCTTTATTTTATACAAAAAAAAACACTAAAATCGTCCGGTGCTACATAAAAATAACTAAGTTTCAACTAACTTAATTCAATTTTCAGTATTGTGTACTAGGAAGCCAGGAACAGTGAAAAGTTCTGATTCTAGCTTGTCCTCGCGACGCTATCCATACGGGTATTACGTTCGCCACATCGCGGACAAGAATTTGCTTACTTAGGGATGCTTGAAAACGCTGAGAGAAATGGATTTCCAATCTCGGTCGGGTTTTGTTGAAAGGGAAATGGTTTATAAAGGTTTCTTTAGGACTGCCTCGTTGGTATAATGGTCGAAAGCGTCACTGCTGAGCAGGATGTCCTGCGTTCGATTCCCGTGTTACGCAAAGCGTTATTGTGTTTATCGTCACGAATTTTCACTAGCAGCCAGGGAGTCTGGATTTGTGCCCGGTTGATGGCGCCTCCTATACATCATCGCCAGCCTATAATGTTCCCACTGCTGGGACACAAGCCTACTCTCCATGAGAGTGAGTAGACTGTAATCCACCACGCAGGTTGGTAGATGTCACATGTCTTCGAATTTTTAGTTCTAGGACATGCCGGTTTCCTCACGATTTTTTTCTTCAGTGTTCTTGAGCGCAGCGGTGATGAAATAAATTACTTAAAGTAATGCGCCTGCATGGGGTCGAGCCCACTGGCCTACTGGCTGAGCCCACAGGCTTACTGTTCGTACGTCGGGGCTGCCACCACTGGGCCACCGCTGCTCTCCTCCTATTCCTTGGTGCTTAAACATAACTGGCCAAATGTGGGTGACTAAGGCCCTAAGTTAGCTACTAAGGTTATGTTACGTTAACCCCATATGTCGGTCGGTCTGTTACCTTTTTATTACGCTTGAATAGCTGAACGGTTTTCGATAAAATAAGGCCTTCTGGAAGACCACGACCTGTTTTTAAAAAAAAATACGTGAAATTATATCCATCTTCCATGCGGGCGAAACCACGGACAAATGCTTGTAAGTTTTTACGAGGTATAAAATTACTCTTCACGAAGCCGTTAACCAAGCTTACTGTACATCGAACTAAGATACTCTGAGAAAAAATTGCGCAGCCGAAGGTGAGGGTTGACAGTCGGAACAAGTTGCAATGACGGTTCCGCACGTGTACTGAACAACTATTTTTAATACAGTTGCGAAAAAATGAAGCAATTTAATAAAGAACATTTTTGGAAAATGGCGCCAACCGTAAAAGAATATAAGCAGAGTTTTTTTTTTGTTTTCTTCGCCCATTCTGGGTAGGTAAAGGGAACTATGCCCATACAGCCAAGTCTTCAGTAGAATTTTTTATTGATATGAAATGAAAATGAAATGAAATCTAACCTAACTCATTGAATCAAATCATTAAATCTGATATTGAAACAAATGAGTAGCTTCTTTTTAGAAATATTTGCATGAATCATAAAAACTTCGTTGTTGATTTTTTTTCTTTTTAATAGACATTATTTTGACAGTTGGGAAAGAGAACGCACGAGTTCGGAAAAGGTAAAGAAAAAGCTCGAGTGTGTAGTAGCCCACATCCCGAACGCTATACGTCCCTGCAATACGCCACTTTTTGAGCAACTGTATTAAAAAATTACGTTTTACTAGTAGTACGTAGAACTCAATGTAATGCAATCACACTGT
This sequence comes from Cerastis rubricosa, assembly GCA_949152445.1. Lineage (NCBI taxonomy): Eukaryota > Metazoa > Arthropoda > Insecta > Lepidoptera > Noctuidae > Cerastis > Cerastis rubricosa. The sequence goes on along the minus strand of OX424524.1, from coordinate 15,929,050 downwards.
GCTGATGGATGTTTTGAATAGTGAAGGGGTCATGGAGGTTTTTAAAATTATTACATTCATCATCAGGCTATAATGTTCCCACTGCCGGGACACAGGCCTCCTCTGTATGAAAGGGAGTGGGCTGTTCCACAGTGCGGGCTGGTAGATGTCACATGTCTTCGAATTTTTAGTTCTAGGACATTTCGGACGGTTTCCCCACCATGTTTTCCTTCACCGTTTTTAAGGGCAGCGGTGATGAAATAAATTACACAAAGTAATGCGCCTGTCTGGCTTCGAACCTACGGCTTACTGCTTGTAAGTCGGGGCTGCCACCACTGGGCCGCTGCTCTCAAAATAAAATTATAAAATTAAAATTGGTCTTTGTCAATTGGGGTCTTTGTCGCGAATATCACCGTAACCTTCTAGTAACGGGGATATTGGGAGTAAAAGTTCCCAGAACCAGAAATAAGGCCCAGAACAAAAAAAAAAGATTGAAATGACGGGAACACGTGACCTTCGGCTTCGTTAACGGTATTTTTACACCCTTTATTACTACAGCTAGGACTGAACTTTTGTATGGTTTAAAATTGATACAAGATATTGATTGAAAGTTATTTCGGGACTGACCTCCCTTTCTGTTCGATCAATGGTTATATTTTAGTAACGTGGGGGTGAAATTTTATTTAGGAAAAAACGTTCGACAAGAAACTTTATCTGTGAATATGCTATGATTTCGTTTTTTTTGTACTTTCTGTGCCAAAATTCCGGATGGGAAAGCCCAATAATAATTGGCTGACCTGCTGGCCTACCTTGACGTCTTAAAGCAGTATTGTTTTATTCTTATTCCAGTGTGGGAAAGAGACGGAGCTATACAGGAAGTCTAGCGCCATCTCTTCCCCACAGGGCAAAAAGAGTAAAACAATAATGTTTAACCTGGAAATCCAACCCAGGACCTCTAGCTCAAAAGTCCCGCTTGCGATCACTAGGCCAATAAGGCAGTCTATAGGAACTATAGAAAAACAAAATTTATATCGACGCATTTACGAGTATCCACCAACAAAACTGCTCCAATGACAGCCATCGTTAACCAAAAAATTACCAAACGATACATTAGGAGACGAGACGAAAATCTCTTGTGGCTTTCCTTACCTCTTTTACTCATTAGGGACGATAAAGAAATCACGTTTTCCCAACTTTTTCCTTTCACCCGAACCTTTCCGCAATTAGGTAATTACGTCGGTTCCAGGAGCTACACGCGTCTTGCGACAATGGCAGCAGACAAAACGAATGAAAGCCAAGTTGTTTCAAGCATGTCTCGAGACAGCAGGATGCGTGTTTCAAAAATATCTAAATATTTTATTTTACATAGCCCTACACGGGCACTTATAAAACTTCGACAAAAGTTAGGGTCGGTCGTTTCCTATGGAGAAGAACCAAGCAAGAAACTCCATGGTTACTCTTTTAAAATCATATTTGGCTTTACATTATTTGAATGTTACAGCGTTAGTACTTAAGTAGTAAGTAGTTTTGCGGAGCAGTGCCGCTTTCTTACCAAAGCTTTCGGTTACGTGTATACGCAACTGTTACGTTCCTATACACACACACAGGGAAATGTCACTACAGGGATCCAGCAGAATATCAGCTGCAGGTGCATGCCTGACACATGCTAAGCTGGACTCCCATTTGGTGCAACCTTGAGACGCACACCGCACCTTGTATACTCATTTTTTTTTTTTATTTGAATTATGTCATGGTGTTAGTATAACTATTTCGGAAATATGTTTTTTTTCTTTTTGTATGTTGGCTCTTTGATTTTATATAGGTACAGTTATGTTATCTGTGTCATTTTAATTGTGCTTCTGTGTGTTGTGCTATGTCTTTTGTGTGCACTAAATAAATAATTTATCTATCTATTATGTCATATCACGTAGGTCTAAAAGTTTCTGGCCAAAACACATTAGATTAAGCAGATATACAAAAGTAACATGCCACAAAATTACTGAAGTTTTCTCTAGTTACTAGCAGTATAAAAGTAATATTTTTGTGCATGAGTATAGTCTCGGAAAAATCAGAAAGTGCTGATGGCGCAATCAAGTGCTGGTAAGAAAAAAAACGCGACAGCCACTTGCTCTCGTAACGGTAGCTTAAAGGTGCGGCCGGAAAACAGACTTTTACAGATCACATCATCCTCTGCCTAGCCTTTTCCCAACTATATTGGAGTTTCAGTCTAACCTGATGCAGATACCAGACCATTTGACGTATTTTATTTGGAGCAACTGCCTATCTGACCTCTACAACCCAGTCAGTACTGCGTAATACGATACCCTCGGTCAGACTTGTCAGACTTTCGGCCCACTGACCTGACCTGTAACGACTGTCAAAGATCTACAAATTACTGCCGGGACCAACGGCTTAACGTACTTTCCGAGGCAAGAAGGAAACTCGGCATGTAATGTGGTGTCACCCATCCACGGACCAACAATCGACCCCAGCGGCTGTTATTATTTAGCCACGAGCTTCTTTTGACTTTTACGGATAATGTATGGTAATATCTATTATGATTATGAGAATAGATATTTTTAGATTTACTTTAACATTATCTTTAAAATATTGTTCCGTTCCCACAGACAAACCGTGGAAACGGTTTTGTGGGGCATAGATTTTAAATGAAAGTTTGTAATAATATTGTATAATAAATAAATAAAGGAAATAATAATCTATTTAATTCTGTTGTCATCAACCACGCGGTCCGAAGGTACTCACACGATGAAAATAAAAAGACGTGCACACGTTTCACCTGATAAATTACACAAGTCACACGACTCGAGGCCGTAAACAAGGTCTTACACTTCGGTGTAACAGGAGGCCAATGTACAATGGGCAGTAAGTAATTACTCAAACATTCGGCTTCGGCGAGTGTCCGTGACGCGGTGAGATAACCTGCCAGCCGGGAAACTGAACAAACCGCGAAATAAATTGTACTGTTATGTAGTTTCCACGATTATTTTTAAACTCAGACACGGGAAAACATTCATGGGATGATTTCGGTGTCCGATAACTGAGCATTTGTTTAAAGTTTGTAGTTACCTATAATTTTAGGGTGTAACGGAAAGGGTATATACATACTTAGGGATGTGCTACAGACCATCAAACTGAACATGTTTCTCCATCGGACAAACATCGTAATAGCGAAAAATAATTCTGCTCCCCATACAAAATTTCAATACCTATTCAACCCGATTGTATGAGAAGGCAATATTTTTTCGCTATTACGATGTTTGTCCGATGTAGAAACATGTTCAGTTTGATGGTCTGTAGCACATCCTTTAGTATATAAATACCCTTTCCGTTACACCCTGTATAGTTAAAGTAATAATGGAATGAATTTGATTAAAATTAAAAAACATGCAACAGATCATTTAGCACAAGATAGCTACGGCGTAGCAATGCGTAGCAAGTCCTTGGCGTAGTAGCCGTAGCAAAGCGTAGCAAGTCACGAGCATAGCAGTAGCATCGTGAAGCACGTAACCAACTACACATTATCGCATCGTTCTGTATCGGCTTTACAATGAATAATTGGTGTAGTAATTATAAATTTATGGTGCTAATGAATGATTGCTGTAATTAGGGTTTAATTGCAAATTCGGACATCGGTGCCTATGACATGGTTGAGATATGCAGACGTCCGGTGAACTGTGCTAACCGCAGGTGATATCAATAATAATTAACAAATATGTACGTTTGTTAAAATTTGAATGTGTGTGATATAAACGCTATAAACAGCTTCAGAAAAAGTTGGAACCTTGACTTTCAATATCTCCTGTAACCAGAAGTTTCCAAGTTTGGTCTTGTAAAAAAAAGACAAGAACAAGTTCCTTTTAGCTGCGTTAAGCACCTTTTGACATCCGTATTGTAAAACTTTACTTTACCTGCGTGCAAGTCAAATCATATAAAAAATCAATTGCCGCATGTATGACGGAGCATCACTCGAGGACGACTCGATTGATTGGCTGTTTTTTTGTTGGGTTTGTAATTGTCAGTACAAGGTTCGTGTGAACGATATTTTTTCTTGCCAACTTCACGTTCTTTCTTAGTAAACTAGTCCCGTGTGATATATTTGTGAACAAATATTTTTAAGTTATCTCAGCAATATTTGTGTGAAAGATTAAAAAAAAACTTTTTATGTACCGTATTTACTAACATATATGATGTCTGATGAGATGACATGTATGGAAGAAGAAGAAGAAATGCTGCGCCGAGCCCAAATAAATTGGAGTAAAGGGCAAGATAATGATTATGATGAAATACTTTCATGTGCATTTTGTAGAAACCTGCTAATTACACTTGTAACAGGATATTTACCATGTTTATTATTTGTTTTGAGTTTCCAATATTTCGGCGCTGTTACAAACGCCGTGATCACGGATAAAATGAAGTGATTGCGGGTGGGTATGTTTAAATACTGGGCAATCAAAACAAATCAAATCAAATCAAATCAAATCAAAATATTTTATTTTACATAGGCCTACATGGGCACTTATAAAACGTCAACAGAAGAGGCACGGTTCGGGTTGGTCGTTTCCTATGGAGAAGAACCGGCAAGAAACTCCATGGTTACTCTTTTAAAATCATTTGGTTCTACAATATTTGGATGTTACAGCGCTAGTACTTAAATATGAGAGGACAGCGTAGGCCCGACAATAAGTCATCGCTTACTACAAAAGGTAGAAAAAGATGAAGCTGAAAAAAAAAAAAAAAAAAAAAAAAAAAAAAAAAAAAAAAAAAAATTACAAAGCCTACAATGTCCACACATTCACAAAAAAATATGAATGAAAAAGAATCTATACAAAAGTAAAAATAAAACTAAGAACAATTAAATAAACAATTGACACAAATGTAGTCATCAGTACTGTAACTATTCTGCACAATGAATAAACGGTGCAATGATTTGAAAACTATTGTAAAACATCTGAAAAAAAAATGAATAGAATAAATAAAATTCGGAATAGTTAGAGACATCCACATATTTGTGTCGTTTTTGAGCTACCAGGGAAGCCGCATGAGCAGAGGGAACTACAGCCATACTTCTTTATCTTCAACATAGTCCTTAATTTTGTAATATGCTTTTTTAATAAGGACACGTTTGATGCAATTTTTAAACTTTCCATCGGTCAGTTCAATAACTGACTTTGGCAACTTATTATAAAAGCGTATACTGTTTATAAGAAATGACTTGCTAGTTTTTGTTAATCTAAATTTGGGTATTACAATTTCGTGTTTACTGCGTGTGTTTATATTATGGAAGTCGCTTCTAATTTTGAAAAGCCCTCGGTTTTTGCGGACGTATAAAATACATTCTAAGATATAAAGTGAAGGCAGAGTCAGTATATCGATCTCTTTAAATTTTTCTCTAAGGGACTCGCGAGGACCCATTTTATAGATCGCGCGAACTGCCCTCTTTTGCAATATAAAAATTGAATCAACGTCTGCTGCCGATCCCCACAGCAGAATTCCATAAGACATAATACTGTGGAAATACGCGTAGTATACTAACCTAGCTGTGGCTACATCAGTCAACTGCCTTATTTTCCTAACTGCATAGGCGGCTGAGCTTAACCTCCCCGAAAGAGTTCCAATGTGCGCGCCCCACTGCAGTTTTGAATCGATAGTAATTCCTAAGAATACAGTTTCCGCGATAACATCAAGTTTTTTGCCGTCAAGATTTAAATTAAGGTCACGTTGAGTTACATTTGGTAAAGAGAACTTTAGACATTTAGTTTTGTTCGTATTCAGTAAAAGATTGTTAGCTGCGAACCATTTCGAGAGAACAGTTAGACTTTCGTTGACATGTATGACATCCTTATCTTTCCTATGAATTTTAAAAATTAGCGAAGTGTCGTCAGCAAACAGAATTATATCCGATAATTTGGCCATCATATATGGGAGATCATTAATATAAACAAGAAATAGGAAAGGACCAAGAATTGAACCTTGGGGCACACCCATCCTGACTATAGACCCAGAGGATGTCGCCCCATTTACATTTACTTTTTGCTGCCTGTTTGATAAATAGGAAAGAACAAGATCAGCAGCTTGTCCACGAATTCCGTAGTGATGTAATTTACAGATCAGCGTGTTGTGGTCGACGCAGTCGAACGCTTTTGAGAGATCACAAAAAATGCCAATAGCGTCCTGGGACTTCTCCCACGATTCCAGAATGTGACTGATGAGTTTTACTCCCGCGTCCGTTGTCGACCTACCCTTCGTGAAGCCAAACTGCTGACTATGCAGTATCCCATTAGAGTTAAAGTGAGATAACATCTGGTCCAGCATGATTTTTTCATAGATTTTACTCAGTGCTGGAAGCACAGATATCGGTCTATAATTAGAAGGATCACTCTTACAACCCGATTTGAAAATTGGTACCACTTTACTATGTTTCATCAAGTCAGGAAACTTGCCGCTGTCCAAACATTGATTGAATATGCCTGTTAGGACAGGCGCAATTGAGTCAATAATGTTTTCAAGAACCTTGACCGAAATCCCCCATAAGTCTTCAGTATTTTTGATATTGAGACTTTTGAATGCGTTTTTGATTGTGGCAATACATACTGGTTTAAATTTGAAGTTTGGTATGTCTTTTGTGAAGTTCTCTTTAAGAAGGCCCTCGGCCAATTCAACCGAAGAGGGGAGAGATTTCGTAACCTCTAACGGAATGTTAGTAAAGAAATTATCTAGTGTCTCAGCGACTTCTAAATTGTCAGAAATTGTTTTGTTATCTATGTTTAAAGACAATTCACTCTTATCTTGCTGTTGAGTCTTACCGGTTTCTCTGTTAATTACCTGCCACACCGTTTTTATTTTATTATTAGAATTACCAATTTTATTACTTATTATTTGAGATTTTGCTTGAGCGCAGACACTTTTGAATATTTTCGAATAGTTTCTAACATAAGTGTGAAAGACTTGATCTGAAGTCAGAGATTTTTCGTGATATAAATTATATAAAATATCTCTGCTTTTTCTTATTCCCGTAGTGGCCCATTCGCTAAATTTAGATTTTGAATTGAGTTTAACTTTTTTTATAGGACACGTTTTATTGAATTCATGGCAAACTGTGGAAAATAATGTACCGTAGTTTATATTGGGGTCTTTTGAATCAAAACTAGCATTATTAAGGTTGCTAAGAACATTATTATTGAAAGAAATTAATTTATTTTTGGAAAGGGGTCTTAATTGAATTGTTTTAACTAAGTGTAACTTTTTGTCTAACTCAAACGATACAAGTTGACCAGTATGGTCTGACCTGACGCCACTAATTATTAACGACTCTTTTACTATGCAATTAGTAAATACATTGTCTATGCATGAAACCGAGGTTGCTGTTATTCTAGTTGCTTCATTAAATAAATATTTTAAATTAAATGATTTAAACAATGAGACCAGCCTATATTTTTCTGGTGAATTGACTAACAGATCAATATTTAAGTCACCACAAACAAAAACTAATTTATTATCTAAGAAAAGTTTACTTAATATTTCTTCCATTGTGATTAAGAATAATGACAAGTTTGATGCTGGTGGTCTATAAACACATAAGACAGTATGACCTTCAATCTCTGCACATGCTACCTCACATAAGCGATCAACAGAGTAAGCAATGATATCCTTCCTCTCCTTATACCTGAGACAGCTATTACAAAGTATCAGGGTACCACCGCCCACTGAGGATCTGTTGTACGCACTGGCAACTGAAAAATTATTCACATTAAACAACATCCTATCTGGTTTTAACCAAGTTTCACAGAAACATAAAATATCCATGTGGTATTTATCAACTAACAGTTCCACGTCTAAAATTTTGCCGGAGAAGCGATTTATATTCTGGTGATAAAGTAAAATATTATTACCAGGCTTCTCTTTTGTCGGCTCTAATAGTTTAAAGAATCTGTAACAGTATTATTGGAGACACAAGATAATACTGTTTCATCACAATCATCACTTAACCTAGTCTCAGTTAAATCATTAATAACCGCGTTTATATAATATGATAAAAGTGAAGCCAGAAAATGTTGACTTTTCTTTGGAAGAAACATATGATCCCGAATCAAAACAAAATCTCTAACAAAATTGTTAGTATCAAAAAACAATAGACGGTCACTATGACGACATGATAAAATATGCATCAGATTATTTAAACTAGAAATATAAACATTTTCTTGATCAAGAAGATTGTCAGAATATGGCAATGCACATAAAATTAATTTGCCTAATCTTAACTTAAGTAGGGTGTCGACACCGTTAACTATGTCCCTTTTTGATATATTCAGGCTATTTCCAATTAAAAGTACTACTGTGGTCTGCTCATTTAATTGTGTATGTTGAATTTTATTGATAAGCTCATTAAAATGTAGGTTATGGTGACAATGGTTCACTACTGTGTGTTTAGACCGGTTATTTAACAAAGATCCAAATCCTGTTCCTAATCTATCAGAATACACTAAGATATTACTTTGGATGGGGTTCAGACTTGCTAGATTATGATTTAAGATGGGTAAAACAGAAGGAGCAACATGCTGTGACATGAGAGGTGGCGGAGGGGCAACACAACTACAGGTGAGATTGTTAGTCAGCGACTCATACCTCTCTGCATTGTACTTCACCAGGTCCACCAACTCACAGGCCTCCTGCATTCGCTCACTCAACATCTGTTGACTACACTCATACTTACAAAAAATTTCCTTTAGTGTATTTTCCCTACTCAATAATTCCCTTTGAAGGCTCAGAATGTCAACATCATACATATGTTTGCTACTTTCTAAGCTACTGTTACATGCGTTTAACTGGTTTTTTAAGCTTCTACATTCGCTTCTTAGGTTGACATTATATTTATAAATATTTTGAGTTTTTAAAAGTTTCTTATACTTCCTTATACTTTTACTGATTTTAATATATTTCTTAATTTTATTATGACTATTTAGAATTGGACATTTAGTTAAATAATAAACATGGTAAATATCCCGTTACAAGTGTTATTTATAGTGTTAGTGACCATGCCAGTTTAAAAACTTATAAAAACCTGTTGGTTTGAAATTACAAAACAGACAGTTACTTCAATTTTATTTATTTGTAAAGATAAAAGCCGTAGTGATATCCGTAGGGAGCCCTGTGCATGGCCCGGCACATATTTGTCCGGTGACACGGTTCTATTCCTGACCAATAGCGACCTGCTTCTAACTACCCCACCACGTTTCAGATTGATCACGTCGGTGTAGTATTTTACGTTGGGGCAACCATTACAAGCAACTAGCGATACGGCTAATGTCTCTAGTGCCATGAGGCACTGGTCTCACCGCCGGCGATAAGCGGGAAGCAAGTAGAACTAGTAACTGAAAAGAAAGAAAGATAAAATATTTGTTTGTCACAGGGACATGACGTGCATATAAAATTACCAATACACAAACAACGCATAACAAATATTTGTTTTTTGATGTGAAAACTTCTTTAGCGGCGTTGTGAACTTTTGTGATGTGTAAAACATGTTAAACTCGCGTGAGGTGTCACGTGTCCTGATCGAACTGATTGACATTAGGTTACGAAAGAATTTTGACTTTATGACATCTGTCATTGAGTTTGGGTTTCCGAAACTGGAAAATTCGTAAGACGGATTGATATTAGGTTACGCAGGAATTTGAACTTTATGACATCTGTTTAACACTCTTACTTCTATTGGTCCGCCCAAATAGTTTGCGGCACAATAGTACTTAAACAAAAAAAAACGTTAACCGAAAAAACGCGACAATTTTTAAAATAATAAACAGTAAACAAAACATGTTTAAAAAATCTCAGGCTCTGTTAATGATCCCAGATGTTTGACCACCGTTTTTCGAAAAAATTAATTTTTGTATTAATTTTGGAATAAAACAAAAAAAAGGACCAAGGAACAGAAAGTTTTTAACAGTCTTAACGCTGCAAACAAGGATAGTCCTTACCGTGCTCCGATATCCAGTTTGGTGATGGTACTTTATGACATCTGTCCTTGAGTTTGGGTATTCACAAACAAAACCTTCGGTTTCTCCAAAGAGGTAAAATCCGTAAGACGGATTGTAATAGTTCTGAAGTGTTAAATTTTTCATGTAATATAAATGGTCATGTTTGTGTACGATAGCGCAATAAATGAATATTGTATTTTACCACATAAATGATAGTACTTTTATACTGATAATTAATGCAATTCGTGCAAAATTATTTCCTAACCATTCCAAAATATAAAAAATACACAACGTTAATTTTCAAATTTCAACTTCTGCCGGCACTCCCGGAGTGCAAACCGTTTTTTATTTTATTTTTTGATATGTTCACTTGTAACATGTGCCAAAAAAATATCGTTTCTTTCTTTTTCTTCGGTCTTTCTCTCTCAGCTGGCAATGTCCCCTAGGTCGGCACTGCCGTTGCTGTTCCGTGAACTCGTATGTAAAAGCGAATTTCTTGTGTCTACTTTTAGACGCTGCTAGACCACGCCCACCTGCGTAGAGGTCACCTACCCGGTACTTTTCTGTTTGGGCTCATGTTGGGTTTGGGTTCATTTGCCCAATATGATGGTACAACTTCCGTTCCACCATTGACATTTCTAGATATAAAGCTCACAAAGTACAGTCTAATATCGCAACGTATTTGATGAGATTCTGTAATGTTGTTATTTATAACTGGTGCTGAATAAAAAAAAAATAGTCTATCACATTTCTGACATACATCTGCAGTTCACAGCGAATAAAACGTTCATTCGAATTCACGTCAAAATCAGATATCCATCCATGTACCTTGTTTATCTACACTGGCTCTACAAACTTCTGTGCCTTTCGTGAACGAAACAATTGTCGCTTCCTCGCCTGCGGTGTGACAGTAGCTTTACAAGCGACAAACGATACGGCTAATGTCTCTAGTACCATTAAGCCGTACATTTACCAACTATTATTACAAGTATAAATACAAGTATCTATAACATAAGTGGCATTAGTCCCGTAGTTGCCAGCAAGACTGCCGAGTGTTGGGTCCTGGGTTTGCTTTCTAGATCAAACAAAGTATTATTGGGCTTTTCTTTTATGATTTTGTTATGAGCACTTTAGCAACCCTGACGAAATGCTATGTAAAACTTTAGATACTTCTTAACATCGTGGCTACTACGGAAAAACCCAATAATTCTTTGTCCGACCGGGGAACCAAACCCAGGACTTCATGCTCAGCAGCAGCACGTCCTCAAAATCAATAAGGCTGTTAAGGCTAAGTTTAAAAATTTTCATTGAATTTAAAAACCGGCTTTTCAAGTTACCCGTCAAGGACAATTATCCAACAGATACCTATATACCAATTTTCTGAAGAGTTTGTTTGCTTCAACGCGCTAATCTTAGGAACTACTGGTCTGATTTAGTCCGATTGGTCTTTCAGTGTTAGATTACCCATTTATCGAGGAAGGCTACAGGCTATATATCATCACGCTACGACCAATAGAAGCGGAGCAGCAATGAAAAATGTTGCGAAAACGGGGAAAATGTGACGCAGACGAAGTTGCACCGGACAGCCAGTCTACTTATACATACCGTCCCTATTCCTCCCGAACCATTAAGTACGACAAGCTATCAGGCTAATGTCTCAAGTACCATTATCCAACACATTTAGCTACCAGAACTGTTTGTACAACAATGTACAGTCACGAGCAGTAATATGTAAACACTTCAAAAATTCAAAAGCGATTTTCTCCCACTTCATTGATTAACTTTTTACGTTTTGCGAACATAGTATTTTAAAAGACATACTATTACGAAATAGTTCTTATCTCAAAGCAGAAACCGTCTTTTTGCGAGAAAATCTATGTTGAATTTTGCTAAGTGTCTAAGTCACAGTCAAAACTCTTAATCGGGCAAAACCACTTTTGACCGCTGTCGGTCAAAACCCAAACCTAAAAACCTAATGAGTTTCCAATTGAATACCGGTCAAAAGTAGTTTTGACTGGAAGTTTTGACTGGGACATATACATTTAATTGCTCGTGTCAGTGCATATACTTACACTGTAGCAATGTGTTACCAACGGAATGCATATAGATGTGCAATCAATTTATGGTTAGAACTTGGAGTGTAATGACTTTTTCTGCATGTAGTTTGGATGTCATCATCATCATCATTAAGTGGGTAGTCAGTTTACATAATTATTCAGTTTATTAACGGGTGGTAGCGGTATCCGATAATGTGATACTGACGTGGCATCAGTATTTTTAGGTTCCACTATTCCCCAGTGCCCCGGGTGCGAGCGAATGGAGGCTTAACTCACGAGCTACCGTCACATGGTAATGGAAGGCACAGTGACTTTAGTTGGTACGAGATGGACACATTCGACCCTCCATTCTTTCTATACGGAGGGTACATATGAGAATTCCTCCAAGTAACAAACAATATTACGCTTATAACATAAGTTTAATTTTTCAATCATTATTTTAATGTAAATGCTTTAATTTAGTTAATAATATTAAGGAAATGTTTCAAAATTGTTAGATGATTAAGTATTAATTTTATTTTAAACATTAATTTTATACTGTTTGATGTGCCCTACAGGGTGTAAAATTGTATCATAACTTTAAGATAAGATCCGAAGATCCGAATATCTTTAAGAAGAAGATGCCGATGTAAGATCTTCACACATTATGGAATGCAAATAAAGATGTGAGAATATGAATTTAATTCTCAAGTAACGTTTCCGTAAATAACGTGATCATTAATTTGACCTTTGTTTTTCTGTAAATTCCAAAAAGAACGAATAACATAAGAAAGAAACAAAAGTTTTCCACAAAATACAGCAAACTGACAACAGTGTTTTCTACGTCAAATTACGCTAAGATAAAATAAACTTATCGTAACCAATTTCTGTAATAACATTCACAAAAGTATCCTAGCCAATTAACTTAGAACATTTGACATAAACGGTCGGTTAACAAATATAAACCCTCAGTCTCGCAAAAGCAGTGTCTTTGATAAATATTATGTGCGTATACTGGACTTCTAACATTATACATATATCCCTAATCCATCAACATTTGTTTTAGTCATACTAGTTGTAAACTTTAGTATCGAAGAGAAAATGATAAACAAAAGGATGATATTTCTTCTCTTTTGCAGTGTTCATCCGATGGTTTTAAACGTAGCTGTATAATCTTGCCAAGAATCTCCGAGAAGGGTTTTGTCTCCACCGATCCCGAGATCAGATTGAATTGGAAACTGATCCCGCCGATTTGTATCCAGCGATCTCGGGATCCTCATACAAAAAAAAATACGCGCCGATTCCGCGATCCGTGCCTACAAGAAATTTAAAAAAATATATTTCGTTACTGATCGTGATCACTGTTTACATAGACAAGAAATAAAGTATCATTTTTTTCGAAACTGGTTTTTAGTCCTATAGTGATCAGTTCTTGCAACACAAGAAGCAATTTCAAACTTTTTCGTCGTCATAATCTTATCACCTACACCACACAGTATATCGTAATTATATTAGAACATAATGTTCTGTACATGTTAGTCCTTTTTGTGTTCTATGAAGTGTACAACTAACTATAATTAAGTATTTTTTTTATAATTAAAAGGTCCTTTTACTGTTACTTTCATGTTGGCTATACACTCTCGCTGAGAAACTCCAAGGCAGGGTGGGTGCGAGAGTGTATAATAATATCGCACTTATCTAGCTTCGGTGTTCTTGGTTTGCTCTCCGTCTCGTGCCGGTCTTTTGCCAGACATCTCGGAAGAGACATAGAGAGAGCTCTCGGTCGATCATTTTGTGCGTGTTTTGTATAATTCTTCTGAGTGTTTGTAAGTGCTAAGATAAGACCGAAAGATGGAGGAAAATAATCCAGCGTGTGCTATTTTCTTGTAGAAAGTTGGAAAAAAAGTGATCCTATAAGGGTTCGGTTTTTTCCTAGCCTGAAAACCAAACTCATATGCCATCTGTACATACAGTATGTTCTAACTTGTAAATGTATGTTTCAGTAACATACAAACTTCAGCATTAATTAAATTGCTCGATAATCCTCTTATTTGATTGCCCTGAATATTTTATTGAACCAATTCGATTAACGAAAGAGTTAGAGAGATACCTACATAGATAGGACGGGGTAGAATAAATATAACATCGAATTAATACTGGAAACAATGGGCGGTCAACTGAAGTGCTTTTTAGTGGAAGTTAATCCTGGCTTAAGTTATGCAGCGATTCGGATCAATGGTCCCGGCCATTGGGAATGTTTATTTTAAATGAGGCTCAGAATAATTTTTGGGTAGCTACCCAAACATTACAAAAAGTACTATAGTAGGCACCTGACTACTGAGTACATTTTGGATTGGCTCAAATATTCACAATGTTTACAAATTTGAAGTAATACAGTCATATCTTTGTGCTTCGTGGTTGTCAATTTTATAACTATTTTTGTTGTTCCGCAAGATTTTTTCTCTATTATAATAAGTTTAAACTGTATTTACCTCTATTACAAAAACGTGTTGGCATTCCTATCTAATGTATGCTATAACCTACTACAAATATTTTATATTTGTTTTTCTGTTTGTTTCAGGCGATGAATTCATCTTTCGCGACAAATTCGGAGGCATTAGCCTCATGTTTGCAGCCAACCAAACCTCGAAAACACTTATGCCGAATACTACATTTGTAAGTAAAAAGCTATTTATTTATTATATAAAATATCACACATAACATCACGCCTGTAATTCCCGAAAATTTAGGCAGAGGTGTAACTTATAGTACATCCATGTAAAGCCAGTTTTATTTAATCTCCATGTAATAGAGGGTGACCCTATTGCCATCAACCGGGCATAAATACAGACTCCGAAGCTGCTACTGAAAAATTCCTGATGGAAAAACTCAATATGGTGTCGAACGTAAAGAATAGCACCATCCCATATCTTCCCGTGGGTGTCGTAAGAGGCGACTAAGGGATTTGCCAGAGAATGGGCAGCAGCGTTTTCTGTGCTTTTGTAACAACCGTACTGCGATCGCCAACCCGCCTGCCAAGCGTGGCGATTATGACGAAACCCCCCATAATGTCAATGTGGCGACACTTGGGGGAGGCCTATGTCCAGCAGTGGACGTCTTTTGGGCTGAAATGAAGAAGATGTTGAAACCAGAACTTTCACTAAGTATTTCTATATTAATAATATAAACTGTAAGAGAAAACGAACGAAAGCAACAAAAACTAGAACTTAATTTTCAACGCTTAACAGAAAATTAAACAGCATGAAAAGCAGAACCCGGACACAAAAGAAAAGTAAACACCAAGCCAGCGAGCAAGTCAAAACCAGCGCTTCAGCTTAACGAGTCAATTATCGAAGAAACAAAACACTCGATTTCAGTACAAAACTGTTGTTTTCGATGAACTGAAAGTAGCCGAAAACAGCAAGGTCACTCAATACCCTAAGTGTCAGGGACAGGGCCACGAAATAAATTGATGTCCGGCCAACAAGTGGCTCCAGGGGGGTGTGAAAGGGGGTGTTCCGAACCATTGCCTCCTTGTGTATTCGATGGAAAACTTATTTTTGCAACGTTCGCCCGATTGAGTTAACATATTGCGGTATTGGCGGGCGCATGTTTATTTTTGGAGCTACTTTTTTTGGTATGTGTGTTATTATTGGGACAGGTCTGTTTAATATGTTAGGAGTGTGGGTGTGAGGAAAAAGAGAGGCTTGAGCTAAAGGTATCACATGGGTTTTAAAAATGACTGCACGGTGCTTAGTATACACCATATAAAGAACAAAAAGAGAGTCTCCATTGTTTCTTAGCCCTTAAGACCAGACCTCTAGGTCGGTTAATCAGTTCGCGTGGTGTATTACGGCATTTACGGCCCACACTCCTATATTGGTATGAAGAACAGTGTGTAAACTTGTTTATGCCCATAGAAAAGCGAGGACACTCCGCCAGTTGTAGTCAGGTTTTCTGACGCGATTCGGAATGTTGGTGATAGTTCTTCCTTTGTGTCTTAGTTGGCGCTGTAGTACTTTTTGTTCTATGTTGCTCTAGTACTTTTTGTACTGCCGCGTTCCTCTCGCAGAAAGGAGGCCTGTGTCCCAGCTGTGGGAACACGATAAACTGATCTTGCTTATGGTAATCAATGGTAGTTCCTACAGTCAATGTGTGTGCTGAGGAGGATCCTTTTAAAGTTTAAGTTGGCAGGAAAATAACATACCCCTTCTGTTCCCTTCCAAACGGAGCGGATCCGTTATTACCACCCACAAAAAAAGATTAACAGACACCACAAAAAGGTATCGCAATGTAAACAGGACTTTCGTAATTGAAAACAATTACAGCCGGCCCTAGCCTGCCAACGTAACTGCTTGGCCACAACTTACACGGTTCAGCGACACGCGTGTTGTAGCGGCGACTGCATAATCAGCCAATAATGTTGTCATTTCTGGGACATAGGCCTCCTCTTTGTGAAAGTGACTGGGCTAAAATCGTAATGCGGCTAGGCAGTGTGAGCGGTGAAGAAACAGATTGCTTAGAGCAACGAATAACCTCGACGCGACGGCATAGTGCTGCATGATTCTTTTGACACGTGACCTCAATCAGAACTAACGACGCCATCTCGTGTTTCCAATAAAATTTCACTGATGATTCAACAGCACCATCCTGACAATGTCACCAAGTGCTATAAAAACCACGCTGCACGGTACTCACCTGAAGAAGACATGTGACACGCGCGCTTTTGTCGCAAATCGTGTCGTCAAACGCTTTACATGAGGTCGTGGACGACGCGCCACTAAAATAAACAAGCCTAAAAGGCTAAAAGCTAGCAACTGGAGTTGTCACTCGACAGTCGACCGACAGACGTAAACAAACGGAGACATTGGTCGCGCCGGTCGCAATACAATTACACTGGCGGGCAAATGCCAGTGAAACGTCTCGCCAGTGTAATGGGTGGTTCCGCAAGTGTAATTTTGTATGTAAATGAAACTTTCTGAAAATATTGTGGAAATCTCGGCTTTATTTTGCAGGTGATGTTTTTGTATTGTGTAGTTTTTTTGCGCCTTTTTTGGAGCTAATCTGTATTTTTTGGTTCCAAGCTGCCAACAGGACTTTTCTAACTAAACCAGCGTCATTTTTCTGTACATCGCAAAGCTGTATCTTTAGAACTGTAATAAATAGTCAATTTAAATGGTCAACGACAAATCTACTAAAGAAAGACGAAATATTATTATATAAGTTTCTAAACTGACATGGTCACTAACACTATCATTAACATTTGTAAAGGGATATTTACCATGTTTATTATTTTTTTTGAGTTCCCGAAATTTCGGCGCTGTTGTAAACGCCATGATCACGGATTTACTGAAGTTATTTCGGGTGGGTTTATGAGCAGACAAATCGGTCTACCCTCTTTCTTGTTCGTTTTTTGCGCTCCGTACCACTAGCACTGTCACTCACAACTTGATTCTTTTCCCGACACACTAAACTCACTGTGTCCACTCGCGAACTTTTTCGGCACTTTTTTGGGTTTTATACAGCGCTGAAATATCGGAAACTCAAAACAAATAATAAACATGGTAAATATCTCCTCACAAAAAACACGCATATTCCTCTCAACAAACCTGTCCATTGGGAGTCCGCCATATTGGATGTAGAATGACGTCAGTTAGCTAACCATGCATTGTCATCCAAAGTAAAAACATCCATGCAAAATTTAACTTTTCCATGTTTTATTTTTACATTGTTAGTTACAGGAGAAACTTATAAAACAGTGTAAAAAAATACCAAAAAAATATTTAAACAATTTGATTGATTGATCTTATCGCACATGCACTTTTATTATTGTACGTAAACACATATTTGAGCAAATAAATATATCTTATCTTACCTTTTCTTACCAAATACTACTAAAAACATTTATTTAGAAGTCTTAATGAGAATGAGCAACTTCTGTAAGAACTTTCATCCTCTATAACACACCTTTTCAAGGGTTCAATATCAACAAATTATTCCATAACGCTTACCATCGGTCTAGAAGCAACTATTGTGCTTTAATGGTTCCATATACAGAGATATATAAGCTCAACCCATGAGTTGACTGTCAGTCAATACGGACGGCACGGTTGGCGCAGTGGTTGAGAGACCGACTACTGCGCTGCGTGTCGCGGGTTGGATCCCCGCACGGAACAAATATTTATATGGCCTACATATAGTTGTTCCGGGTCTGGCTGTTTGTGTATGTGAGTTTCAATATTTGTAAACGCTCCCACGACACAGGAGAAATTCCTAGTGTTGGGCAACGATAGATAAATTGAAGAATTCAATTAAGTAGAGGCTCTTTTAGACCAACTGAATAAAAATGAATGAACAGTTTGGTCTAGCCTATATGTCTCACAGACCCAAAGTACTAACTCACCCTCTCAATAATATTTGCTTTACTTATTCGTCTGTTTTCCACTCTTACAGACCACTGAAGAAATAAATTATGGCCCAATTCGTCGAGAAATTCGTTGAAGCGGATATTACTTCGGTGCCGTGTTTTGTAACCAATTTCGGGATATTCTCTTTTGGGAACATACCTACTTGTTAATAATTTTTTTCTTATTTGGGTTCCATAACGGTGAGGTGCATTATGGTAGACTAATATTTCTCTAGTCTATTTGTAATTAAGTATTCGTAACCTGGTTCAATCAATTAGCTCTGAATATTGAGGTAAGTATGGAGGGTGAATTTTACACCTTATAATCCCCGTCTAATATAAATATAGTCGGTCAAGCTGTTTCGGAGATTAGCCGGAACAAACAGACAGACAGGTATACTGGCAGACACACAAAAATAACAATATTATTTTTCGTTATAACCGCATATGCATTCAATAAAAGCTGTTATTTTGAAATTACAAACAGACACTTCAATTTAATTTATTTTTATATAGTATAGAAGATCTAAATAAAACAATATTACCTTTACTTCATTTTATCTTTAAAAACACAAAGCCAGCAAAGTATCGAGTAAGAATAAACTTTTCCCATCACTTCATCATTGTTAATTCGTTTAAAAACGTATAATTTTCTTCTGACGTACCCCCATTCTTTGGAAGTCCATTCAAAATTAAAATAATCTCATTTTCCTCAAGTTTTTGATGAGCACTCGTTTTTATTCGTAAAACATTACCATGATAATTCTATGTTATTACCAGAAAGCTAATCCCTAAAGAGGGTTAAAAACAACTTTTTAACCCGTTCGGTCATCTCATTTCCGCCCCTTGGGTCCCTTGTCATCGTATCCTCCGTCAAAAATTGACATGTGCTTAAAAATGCCCTGAAAGACGGTATACAGAACCATGATCTCAGACTTTTTATAGAAAAGAAAATTATTTGGAATAGGCGTGTCCGCCACGTCCTAACTAAAGCGATCGGTCGCAAGAATACGCGATTGTCGCATTCATTTATACTGTCACTCATTTGTTCCGGCAGCCTTTTTTCGGCACGACCGAATGGTTGGGTGAAAAAAGTGAACACCACGCGACGGTCGCGTATTTCCGCGTAGATCACTTTGATTTTGACGCTGCCTTACAGTCACGGTATTATATAGTCTTGGTTATTTTCTGATTCATTTAATCAAATATTTATGCTGTTTTGTGCTTCCGTCCGATTTTTCACGGGTGAACACTGAAAACCAGCGCTGTGCTGTGGTATGGGGACAAAGCACAGCATCATGCTGAGTGGTAATCTGCTTGTCGCAGTCACGACGTGCAAACTGTCAAGTTTTTTTGTTCCGTCCTTTAGAACTTACAAATATTTGTTATGCATTGTTTGTTTTATTGTCTCTGTTTTGTCATTTTGTATTCTTGTCATGTCCCTGCGACAAATAAATATTTTTCTTTCTTTGCATAGCTAATCATGCTGATTATTAACAATATCTAGTCCAATGTTAGGGAAATCCGAAATTAGACAATTAAGCGCTGGTTGATATAATTAGCTGATCATTAAGGAAAATAGTATCTATAATAACCAGATGTAATCAAATTAATCAGGATGACAGGGTTTTGTGAAGTGAGATACTAAATTGGAACCTTGTTTGATCTATAAGGTCGCAGAAAAATACGCAGGTCTTAACTTTTATTTGAACTAAAGTAGATTTCTAACTCTATGGACGCGATGGGGGGAAAAGAGTTAATTCGTTTTTTTTTTTCATATCACACCATCGTGCGGTAGAAATTACCTAGTGGTGTGACCGTTGGAGTGCCACGTGGCAGTCTGATGATGTTCCTCACGATGTTTTCCTTCATCGAAGCAATTAATAATTTTAGCATACGCTCACGAATCCGAAAAATCACAGGTGTGTGTCTCGAGTTCGAACCCAAGACACACACCTCTGATTTTACGGATTCGCGTGCGTATGGTAAAATTATTATTTGCTTCGATGAAGGAAAACATCGTGAGAAACTCAGCATGCCTGAGAGATATTTCTCGACGGCATGTTTCGCCAAGTCAGAGGACCATGGGCGGCATAAAAACTCTGACATCAGGTTAGGCATTAACCACACGATAATCAAAAAAAAATATAGTTTTCACAGCTTTCTTTACGTAAACTCCACAGACGCCATAAGTATCTAAATACTATCAAACGAAAAAACTACTTCAAGCAAAACCTGTTTTTCAATATTTAAACACCAACCTATTAGGTCTGCAGAGTATCCCTAGATCACTTAATTTTACTTTGTATTTACTATCCCCTTTGTCCAAGGGGATGGCGATGTAGATCGGTACGTAACGCACCGGATCAACTCAGGATGGATGAAATGGCGACAGGTCACTGGAACATCTTGCGACCAACGGATGTCCCTCAAGTTAAAGGGGAAAATATACTAGTTCGTGATACGAATGTCGTACTGTATGGATACTGGGCACGGGCAGAGAAGAAGACGGATGATAAAAGATTGTAAGAAGAGACGAAAATATTGAAATGGATGTGTGGAGTGACTAAAATAGATAAAGTTAGAAATAAGCATATAAGAGGAAGTTTTAAAGTGGCGCCTGTTACAGAAAAGATGAAAGGTAGTCGTCTGTCTTGGTATGAACATGTGATGAGAAGGGATGAAACACAGAATGAAGAATATAAAAGTTTTTTGGATGGACAGGGAGAAGAAGACCAAAGAAAAATGGATCGATTGTGTAAAAAATGATATGAAGTAAAAAAGAGTAAATGATAGCATGACGAATTACAGAGAAGAATGGAGGAAAAAGAAGTGTTGCGCCGACCCCAAATAAAATGGGATAAGGGCAGGAAGATAGATGATCATTTACTATCCCCAGTAACAACGAACACACACCTCGTAAAAAATTCATAAAATAAAAATCCTCCATATCTGTTTACCCCACTAAGCATAATCCCTCTTCCATCCAACTTAAGGATTTTGCATTAAAACTTATCTTGTTTGTCCCTAATTGAATATTTTCTGCTTGCTTAGGACCTAAGCCGTGGATGGAAGTTTGTTAACATTTTTAATTTCGTTCCCTTCCCCGTGTTGTCAAGAAATAGTTGACAAAGAATGGTAATGAGATGGTAGAAAATTACTTTTACTTACTTCTTGTCGTTGGAATATTTTAAATATTATATTAAGAGCGTTTATACCTTACGGCATTTCATACAAACTTTCAAGTCCTTATTTTCCGAAATGATTGAACCGATTTTAATTAAACTTAATACGCATAAGCAGGATACACAGGTCTAAAGAGTTACTAAAAACATTTTGAAAAAGCCTTTAAAAAAAAAAGATAATTGGAAATATCTGTTTTTAGATAATTTATAATCGGCCTACTAAGAGCGTTTATACCCTACGGCATTTCATACAAACTTTCAAGTTCTTATTTTCCGAAATGACTGAACAGATTTTAATGAAATTTCCTACGCATAAGCAGTATACATAGGTCTAATAAGTTACTAAAAAACATTTTTGAAATGTCTTTTAAAATGAAGATAATTGGAAATTTCTGTTTCTATAGATAATTAAAAATCGGTCTAATTTAGCTGTAACATTATTTTTCGAAAATGTTTTTTAGTAACTTTTTAGACCTATGTGTACTGCTTATGCGTAGGAAGTTTCATTAAAATCTGTTCAGTCATTTCGGAAAATAACGACTTGAAAGTTTGTATGAAATGCCGTAGGGTATAAACGCTCTTAAGCTGTAACACTTTTTTTCGAAAATGTTTTTGAAAGTTTGTATGAAATGTCGCAAGGCGTAAGAGGTCACGGGGAGTGAAACGATACGTCAAAGCGCGGGCCGTTTTTTGAATTTTGTGATTCTTATTTTTTTTAAGCTTTTATTCTCAAAGGCAAGTCAGCCTCATCATTACTAAAATTATTCTAAACTAAACAACTCATCAAATTCTACACACAATATGAATTACTAATCTCTATTATCTATACTAATATAATAAAGCTGAAGAGTTTGTTTGTTTGCTTGAACGCGCTAATCTCAGAAACTACAGATTGACCGATTTGAAAAATTCTTTCAGTGTTAGATAGCCCATTTATCGAGGAAATCTATAGGCTATATATCAGTCAGGCTATATGTCAGTCCCGCGCGCGCAGTCACTACCTGCGCTCGTGTTTGTCGGTTGTCGCGCTGCCCGTGCGCAATTACCGAAAAATGTCCGCGACAGTAAAGTGTGTGTCGTGTAACATTGTTATCGATGAGCTATTAGCTTATATTCAAAACAAAGTGTCGCTAGCTGATGAGACTAGTATCGTGAAGATATGTGCATCAACTTTTTCGAGCGATGAGATTCAAAAATCAAAGTCGTTGTTGATGGAATCGTTGTCCTCGGAGGTGCGTAGCACTGTCCGCAAAGGAAAAGGCAAAGAGAACAGGGTTTTGAACGACATCATTGCAATTTTCAAAACCACCGAACCCGATATTTTGCCGGTTTTTGTAGCCCGCGATCTCAACAAGCTGCCTCCGATCTGTTTTGATCATTTGGATGTGTCAAAGCTGCTGAAGGATTTAGTGCTAGTAAGAGCGGAGATTGATACAATCAAATCGTCTTATGTGACTCAAGATGAGCTGCAAAGTTTCAAAACGGAGTGTAACATGAAATCAATGTCGCTTTCGTGTGCGGACACAAATGTAAACACAGTGAGAGGTTCATCCTCTGATAATAGTACTATCTGCACATTTCAAGAAGATACACCTGGAAGCTGTGAACAGTTAGTATCGACCGAAATAAACCATCAATTTAGCCACCAGCAGGTCGAATGGAAATCAAGTAGCGGGTAGTACTAAAACTCATGTTCCAACGGTCAACCGTTGTGAATCAGACAGCGGCGAGAGAGACGGCGACATCCGTGCGACGACAGGCGGGGACCGGGGCGATGCGTCATCGTTACCGTTATCAGCCGCTCGCGCTGCTAGTGAGCCTAGTAAACAACTGTGTGAAGACGTGACGCATTCGTTGCGGCCGGTGCCGTTTCTATCGTATGCAGGCGTTGCTGCTGTAAATGTTGATGATGGTTTTACAGTGGTGCATTATAAGAAACCAAAATATAAGAATCGCCTTAAAGGAAGCACTGGTAGCAATGTTGTCGAATCTGAGGAGAAATTCAGATCAGCTGACAGAAAAATCCCCATGTTTATATCAAATGTACATAGGGACGCTTCTGAGTTGCACATAACCGATTATATTGAAAAGAAAACTGGAGAAAAAGTTGACCTAGAAAGGATTAACATTCAGCGGCAGTGCGAACATAATGCGTATAAATTCTTTGTGTCCCAGAGTAAGCTTCAATTGTATTTGGATGATCAGCTGTGGCCGCAGGGGATTATTTTTCGACGTTTTGTGAACTACAGACCGAAGCGTTTAAATAATTTAGTCACCGTCAAGGAAGTCGGCGCACAAAAACGTATGAATGCTGGATAACGATAATATTTACAATGTGTGCAAATTAGTGTCATTTAATTGTAAAAATGTCAAGCGCTCCATTCTAAGTGTTCGTGACTTATGTAAGCAGTTTGATGTCATTGCGCTACAGGAAACGTGGTTACTGCCTGAAGAAATCACGTTTCTTGACTCAATAAGCAGTGAGTTTGGCTGTACCGGAGTATCGGCGGTAGATACGTCAGCAGGCATACTTCGTGGTAGACCCTACGGTGGCGTCGCCTTGCTGTGGAGAAAAAGTCTGTTCCAAAATGTTGTTGTTGTGCAGTGCGATAATCCACGTATATGTGCCTTGAAAATTGTGTTAAGGGATAAATCCTTTTTAGTGTTTAGTGTTTATATGCCCACGGACATTACACGGAATTTAATGGATTTTACGGACGTCTTGAGCTCGGTGAGTGCGATCATTGATAGCTGTAATATAGATTATGTGTATATGTTAGGAGATTTTAATGCGCACCCATCTGAATTATTTTATGTTGAACTTGCCAGCTATAGTAGTGAACAAAAATGGACTTGTATTGATACAGAAATGTTAGGATTACATTCGAACACATACACATTCTTGAGTGAGGCGCATGGCTCAAAGAGGTGGCTCGATCACTGTGTAGTAACAGAGGCAGCTGTGACCACTGTCAGGAATGTGTATGTAGTTTATGATGTGCTTTGGTCTGACCACCTGCCACTGGTTATCGAATGTGATTTGAATGTGATTCTTCCAAAGAAATGTGACAATGATGTATGTGTTAACAAGGTTGTGTGGGGGGAAAGAACTCAAAGTCAAATAGAAGATTATCAGCGTAACTCTCACGATAGATTAAAACTAATTGACTTCCCACACGAACTTGGTGGATGTTGTGATAATATGTGTAACGATCCAAATCACAGAATTATAATTGATAAGCTGTATGCAGACGTTATACACGCTTTGAGTGCGGCAGCATTGGCGGGTCGGGGAAGCGCCGATAGACGTTCAAGGCGGGTAATTGTTGGCTGGAACAAACATGTTGCTGAGGCTCACAGGAAAGCTAGGCAGAAATATCTGTTGTGGGCATGGTATGGTAAATCTACGAGTGGGATAGTTTATAACGAAATGTGTGAGGCTAGAAGAATATTCAAGTCGAGGTTGAAGTGGTGCCAAGACCATGAAGACCAAGTTAAAATGGATATTCTAGCCTCACATCACGCTAAGAATGATTTTCGTAGTTTTTGGAAAAATACAAATAAGCTGAAAACCAGACCGGGCATTCCTGTGAGCGTCGGGGGTATGAGTGAGCCAGAAGACATTGCCAATCTTTTTAAGGAGGCGTTTTTTGTAAAATCTCCTCTAGGCACATCGCGGTCGGTGCCCGATGTTACGCCCGGCATGGAAATAGGGGTTAAATTTAAGGCCGCAGAGATTACTCGAACGATTCGATGAATGTCTAGAGGTAAGTCACCCGGCCATGACGGGCTTAGCATCGAGCACCTCCAATATGCTGGCCCTCACTTGTCTAGGGTACTTGCTATGCTGTATAGCTTTTGTATGGGTCATGGTTATATGCCTAGTGAGATGATGCGATAGTGAGAGTGCAGTGTTGTGTCTTAAGCATGCTGTCACATACTACGCGAAGCGTGAGACGCCTATTTATGCCTGCTTCCTGGACTTATCTAAGGCTTTTGATCTGGTTTCCTACGATGTGTTATGGAATAAGTTGGAACAGCTTAATTTACCCACAGAGCTTCTAAATATTTATAAGTTTTGGTATGGAAACCAGATCAACACTGTACGATGGGCTGGATCGTTTTCTTGTCAATACAGGTTGGAATGTGGGGTGAGGCAGGGTGGGTTGAGCTCACCTACGCTCTTTAACCTGTATCTAAATGAACTGATTGCCGAGCTCAGCAGTACCAGGGTTGGATGCTACGTGGACGGTATCTGTGTCAATAATATCAGTTATGCTGACGACATGGTGCTGCTGAGTGCGTCAGTCTGTGGCCTGAGGAATTTGGTGGCCCAGTGTGAGGCTTACGCCAAAGTACATGGATTGGCGTATAACTGTAAAAAATCTGAGGTCATGGTCTTTGAGGCTGGGGGTAAAAGTCCAGACAGAATGCCTCCTGTACTGTTGAATGGCACACCATTGCAGAGAGTCCAAAAATTTAAATACCTTGGTCATATATTGACCCCTGACCTCAAAGACGATGATGACATTGAACGTGAGCGGAGGGCATTGTCGGTTAGGGCGAACATGTTGGTTCGCAGGTTTGCACGATGCTCACTTCCAGTCAAAGTCACGCTCTTTCGAGCGTACTGTACTTCTTTTTACACGTGCAGCCTGTGGGCTAAATGTGCGCAGAGATCGTACAGTGCTCTCCGCGTTCAGTATAATAACGCGTTTAGGATGCTGGTGGGGCTGCCCCGCTACTGCAGTGCGTCAGGGATGTTCGCTGATGCGCATGTGGATTGTTTTTACGCGACAATGCGTAAAAGGTGCGCTTCCCTGTTGCGCAGGGTGTGGGGCAGCACCAATGGTATCCTAAGCATGATTGCAAGTCGCCTAGACTGTGTTTATGTGGGTCGCTGTTGTGCTATTTCTCATGGGCTGGCGCAGCGGTGATCCATTGTGTTGGTTGTTTTATTAGTGCTTACTAACATAGTCTTAAGTTTTACTAACAGTTTTTGAGTCATGGATACTCGAATAAAGAAATTATTATTATTTCCTTTATTCATTTTGACATCTTACTTATTACATTTTTAAATATTTCTTAAAAAAACAAAGAAAAAAAAAACATTTAAAAATATAAAAAATAGGTTTTTCCGCCGGTGTCAGGAGCAGGGTCCAAGCTACCGGTGGTTAGGGCTGCAGAGACAGGAACCTCCTCACAATGCGGGCCGTATCGAGGAGTACTGCCTTCTGAATCTGGCTCTTGATCCAACTGCCAAGTGAGAGCTTCGACAGATGTTCGTCGAGGCTCTTGGCCATAAGGCCACTGGCCGTTACGACAATCGGCACAATGATAGCCGAGTCCACATTCCACATGTCGACAACCTCGTGAGCCAAGTCGAGATATTTTATCTGTTTCTCTTTCTCAGCTTTCACGAGGTTTTCGTCATGCGGGATGGTAACATCGACTATCATTACGCGGCGCGCTGATCGGTCTATCACCACTATGTCAGGCTTATTGGCAACAATAGTCCTGTCAGTAATGATAGGCCGATCCCAGTACAGCGTGACATGGTCTTTCTCGAGAACTGGGTCGGGCACATACTTGTAGTACGGTACCTCAGATTCCACAAGTTCATATTTCAAGGCAAGTTGCTGGTGAATAATCCTGGCTACTTGGTTGTGCCTGTGCAAGTACTCGCCGTTAGCCAGACGAGAACAACCAGAAATAATATGTCTGATGGACTCACCCGGACGATGGCATGCCCGACACACGTCCACCGTCCCGTCCTTCATAATATGTTTCCGGTAGTTGTTCGTCAGCATAACTTCGTCCATAATCGCACAGACAAAACCCTCAGTTTCCCCAAAGAGGTCGCTGAATCGTAGCCAGGACACGGACGCTAGAAAATCTACGTCGGGCCCATGAAGAGCCTGGTAGAAGCGACCGTGAAGCACCTTGCCTTGCCATACTTCCTTGCGGTCATCGGTAGTAAGTACGACAGGTTTGCGCCAGTTCTCTTTAGCCATGGACAGCGGGGTGAGTACCTTGTCCACTGCGACCACATCTCGGTGCATACCCACCTCGGTTTTCAAAAAATATTCTCTGAGGCTGCACACCTCGCGGTTGTGGAGGGTCTTCGCGTTTAAAAAGCCTCGACCCCCGCACTTCCGCGGGATGTACAGTCTCATCACCGATGATCGTGGGTGATGCATCCGGTTTGCGGTCAGCAGTGTACGAACTCTCCTATCCAGGGCGTCCAATTCGGTCTGAGTCCATTTGAGTATGCCGAAAGAGTACATTAAAACCGGCATGACCCAACCGTTGAAGGCGCGCACCTTGTTCCCGCCTGAAAGAAGGCTATTTAGTACCTTCTTCAGGCGACCAAAGAAGCGCTCCCTCAACGATTGCTTCATGTCAGCTACGTTAATACCTAACGCTTCCGACATACCCAAATACTTATAGTTTTCGGATGAGGAAAGGGATCTTAGGTGTATGGAATCAGAGAGCTGAAGTCCCTCGGATTCCATAATCTCCCCTCGCTTTACATACATGACTGCACATTTGTCCACACCAAATTCCATCCTGATGGCACTACTAAAATTTTCAGTTACTTTCAGTAGCTCCATCAGTTGCAATTTGCTGGGGGCAAAGAGTTTCAGATCATCCATGTAAAGAAGGTGAGATATGACCTGACCACCTCTCCTCAACCGGTAGCCTAGACCTGAATCCTCCAGCAATGTGCTTAGAGGATTCAGGGCCAGGCAGAACCAAAGAGGACTCAAACTGTCGCCCTGAAATATTCCCCGTTTAATCCATACAGGCTCATCGTTCCCCTGGATCTGTTGACATCCTGGATATCGAAGGACCGTCCTCCATTGCCCCATACACGACGCAAGAAAGGTGCGTAGAGTTGCATCTATCTTGTACAACTCCAGCACCCTCATGAGCCACGTATGTGGCACAGAGTCGTAGGCCTTCTTGTAATCTATCCAACATGTCGACAGATCCTTGCGGGATCGACGAACCTGTTGGCTAATGGCCATGTCGATGAGGAGTAGCTCCTTAGTACCACGGGACCCGTTCCTACATCCATTCTGAGAGGCCGACATAATAGAATTACTGTCAATGTGTTTGTTAATTTTCTCTCTCAAAATGGATGTAAGAAGTTTATAGACCGTCGATAAACACGTGATCGGTCTATAATTCTTGGGTTCCGCAGGACTACCTGACTTATGAAGCAGGTGGGTAACACCCGTTGTAAGAAGCTCTGGTAGCGACCCAGACTCTAAGCATGATTGGAATTGAGATGCCAGGCGAGTGTGTGAACTACTTAGCCATTTGAGCCAGAAGTTATGCAGTCCGTCCGGTCCCGGAGATTTCCAGTTCGGTAACGGACGAACTGCTATGGCAACATCTAACGGTGTTATTAAAATTTCTTCCATTTCTGGGATGGATTCACACACTCGCTCGACATCTCGCATCCAGTCAGCCTCCGTATGACAGACGGGCATCGACCAGATGCTGCGCCAGAATGAACTCGTGGCAGCATCATCTGGGCGGCACACGTCCGTCACACTTTGTTCGGGTCGCTCCCAAGTTCTGTATACCCACCTCTCATCACTCTGGAACATGCGATTCTGCGAGTACCGATCAACACGCTTCTTATACCGCCGAATACGGTTCGCCCATGCATAAACTTTCTGCTTCAGGAAGTCGATGCGCTCTGTGACTCGGGACATGTATTCTTGAGGGCTGATTCCTGTCCCCAAGAATGCCCGCCTCACAAAGCGCATCACACGTGGGCGTGTATTGCCCTCCCTGAAGCAGTATAGTTTGCCAATGAGTACCCTGGCCCCGTCGATACGGCACTCGATCCTGCGTTGCCAGGCTGGTACGGCTGGTTTTGGTCGAGTAGCTAGGTCAAAATTTGGAAATTTGACGTTAGCTAAACGACAAGCCGCTACAGCCCCACAATACAGTATCGAGTGCGTATCAACGAGGTCCTCGCTACTCTCAAAAATATTCTTGAGTTGCGAGTCCAAGGCACACACCAGCGCCCTATTTTTCTTATGCATGGGTAACCGCGGTAATCGGGGCCTAAGTTGGGCAGGAGTGGATCGATACTCGTGAAGCGCATCTTCCAAAGCGCTCCTCAAACGTTCGTTGCACTGGCTACTTACCGTGGCAACCCTATCATCCTCTTCTACAGCATCGAGATTGGACCGCGGTGGTATTGCGTCAATATTTGACGCTTGCACCGCGGTTTGCGCCGGAGTCAAGTCGATGTGGTTGCTCGGTACCTCTGAGCGCAGCCTATCAAGCGCGGCGTCGTCCAACATGTGATTGCGTTGGATGACTCGCACCTGATCCGACAGTCGTTGGGCCGAGACGTTGACGGTTGGTTCAAGAGTCTGAAAAAGAGACAGCATCCTAACACGGTACGCAGTGAGGTTAGTTCCCCCCTCTGTAGACCCGTAATATGCAGAATGGTAGCAAAAAAAATTGATAATTGAAAAAATTTTATGGAGAATTTACGAATGACACCTGACAGCTAGAGTTGCCACTTTATTATTATTATTATTATATATCATTACGCTACGTCAAATAGGAGCGGAGCAGCAATGAAAAATGTTTCAAAAACGGGGAAAATGTGACGCAGACGAAGTTGCGCGGGACAGCTAGTATCTAAATAAATCAGCAAGGAGAAATGCTATCGACGTTGAAGATAGCAATTCTCTATTTATTAGCTTTTGTTTTTGATTTTTCTCGGTCATCGATTTTTTACACAGATACATTGCTGTACAAAGATCAATTGGCGCGTGGCAAAACTATTTATTTTTCAATACAATTTCGCAAACGTATACCAACATTTAAGACCCCCTCTAACACCAAAAGTTCCTTTAAATACGTTGCTTTACTACCACGCTTACATTAAGTTAAGAAATTTGTGCTCGGCACTGAAATGTTCTTATCTGGCCACTGTGTACTTAACTCCTTATTCCCTGGTCACCTCTTAAGAAACTCCCGGAAAGACCAAACTTTGCTTTACTTAAGAAACCTTATTTAAATGTGATACCTACCTTGAACCTCTACTTATTACATGGTACGTAAACATAACTGGTGAAATGTGTGAACCAATAAAAAGAAACCAATTACAAAAAAATAGTGCGTGGAGTCCCTCCGCGCGGAAGAAGTGAAACTTAACGCAACAGTGCTTTCATACCTCCTCCATGGTAGCGGTTAACTTTTAACGCAACCTTGTTGGAAGTCGCTTATGAAGTTTCACTACACAAATACACACTTCTAAAATATTAAACAAACTAGACTATTCTATAGTCTTCGTAAAAACTGCTAATACAATCTATTCTCTTTCTGTCGTAGTAAATTTGTGTTAGCTAAATTCCTCCAGATGGTACCTAATGAAGATTTCTGTTTCAATTCTGTCTGTACCATTGACAATAACAAATCGCACCTGCCGGGGCTTATTAGATGGTACTGTGACGTAATAGGACTTTATTCCTTTTTAGGGTTCCGTAGCCAAATGGCAAAAAACGGAACCCTTATAGATTCGTCATGTCTGTCTGTCTGTCCGTACGTCCGTATGTCACAGCAAAAAAAAAAAAACAGATTTTGGGGTTCCCCATACATAGAATTGAAAACCAAAAAAAATTTTTTAAGCGTACCCATACGTGTGGGGTATCTATGGATAGGTCTTCAAAAATGATACTGAGGTATCTAAAATCATTTTTTTCTAAGTGGTGAGATGTGTCCCCCCCCCCCCCCCCGCTAATTTCTAAAGTAAGAGTAGGAAAATTCTGAAAATATTTAGGATTGTAGAACATAAAAAAAAACTATCAACGAAAATTGGTTTCAATAAGATTATGATGTTTAGTTTTTGAGATATGGAACTTTTTCATCAAACTGCAGCAGTAACTTTGTTTTTCATTAACATACTATGAAACACCAATTTAGTTTTGCGGTTGAGTGGAAGTTTACTAACTAATACTACTAAATAATGAATGACAGTTCAAAATATTGTTTGGGGCTATGGAACCCTGTGTGCGATTAAGACTCGCACTTGGCCGGTTTTTATTACTTTTCATCTTATTTAGGAGGTTTATAGCCTGATACTATACCGAGTATCCTCCGTGCCTCGGAAAGTACGTTAAGCCGTTGGTCCCGGCTGTCATTTGTACACGTTAGACAGTCGTTTCAGATAGTCTGTGGCCCGAAAGTCTGACAACCAGTCTTACTAAGGGGTATCGTATTACCCAGTACTAACTGGGATGTGGAGGTCAGAGAGGTAGTCGCTCCATGAGAAATACTGGGAATTAAGCTGCTTCCGATTAGACTGGAAGCAGACCCCGATATCGTTGGGTTAAGACTAGGCAGATGATGATGAAGGAGATGGTTAATAACTTCCTGGAGCTTCGGATACTTATGGTAAAATAATCTGGCAGAAAATTTTATATAAATTAAGCTTATTTCTATAGATTAATCCATAGACATAAATTTATAAAACGATTGGTCCTTATAACAAGATATTGCTTTCTAAAAATTCTAAACTTAAAAAAGGATTTTGAAGAGTGGAACACACTTAAGGTGGTCCCGTTGATCATCCCGCCGCCGTTTTTTCAATAGATGGCGCTGTAGTCTTGCATTTGGGTATTATTTATGATTACGCATAACTAAAATATATTTGATGGACAATATTCTATTTGCGTAAACTAGCCTTTTGTCTTGATTTTTCCACATATACAGCTTACTTGTTAACTCTTCTCAAACGGAGATTTTCGAAATTTCCACCAGCCGTCTCAACTTCATGTCTGTACACACCATGCACACACACACATGCACACGTAAATGGTTAATTTCTGAACCGCTAGATGGCATTGTCATCAAAAACGTTTAATTAGGAAACATGCAGATATCATATTTATCAATATTTTGTGACAAAAATGTTTAAAAAAAAACATACAAGAAGGGCCACTGCAACGTTTTTATTTTAGTTACTATTTTTTTTACAATAATTACCATTTTAAAGTACCTACCTAACTTGAAACGGAATGTCTCTCGTTTGATTGACGTTTTCTCTGTTGGGAACAATAAACATTCAATGTGCGAAAATCTTTTGTATTTTCTCTACTCGAATCTACCGAAAGTTAGCAGACATGGTTGTAGGGACTAAACTTCTAGGTACGGTATGTAAACATCACAGGGAGATTATATTTTATACATCAGCTTCTACACATCAACAAGAGAATCTTATGTTCTGGTTCTGGAATCTCAAATTAGTTGTCATAAATGTGTTGTGTAAGTGTACCATTTAATAAAAGCATTGTGTCCGTTTTCAATGCCGCAATGAAGTTCTGTTCAAACAAAATATGAATGTGGTTATGTTGTGTTTACACAAATTATATAACTTTTGTAAGTAATGCTTTTTATTCAAGTAGTATTAGTATTCATTAACCCAAAGTAAAGAGCCTGTCAGGGTTCGAACATACAACCTACAATTCATTAGTCAAGGCCATTTCCACTAGGCTGTCACTGCCCCCCTTTTCAACTAGGTACATAATACAATAAATTGTTTATAAAAACAATCAAAGTCAAATCATATAAGCACTTAGAAGGCAAAAAAATATAATTGATACAAACTCAAAGCATTTATTTAAATACCATTTACAGGCAGTTTTGAATTGTCAAAGACTCAGTCTCTCTATGGAGAAGAACGTACGGTCAGTGGGTCGTCTTAGGGGTGCAAGAAACTCCATGGACACTCTTTTTAAAAACAAGTTGTTACAAAATCCTGGTTACATTATTTTTTTTGCTTCTACATGCGAGAACAATGTATAACAATTTAATACCTACAAAGATTAACTAGGTGACCTAGCAGTTAAGAGATGACCAGTCTCGAATAACGGCGGCCATTCTGTTCAAACAGTTGTAAAGAAGCTGTATGATGCAAGTGCAACACACGTGCCAACATTAGCGACCCATACCATGACAAATTCTCAACTGCCATGCTCGTTAGTGTCACAGAAAAAACTAAAACTATTTGCAAAAAAAAACTGTCTTCAAAAAGCAAAAAAGTGAAAAATAACTTTAGCTTCAGAAGTCGGTGACATGTTTGTTTTCAGTTTTTTTGCCACCAACTTCTCTGAAACTAAAGTTATTTTTCACTTTTTTTTCTATTTTTTTTTTAATCCATATTTAGTTGTAATATCCTAATAAATTATTTGCTATGAATGTAAATACATTGTTAACAATACATAATGATGGTAATATGCTTATCACCATAGATCGGAGTAGGTAGAATGATTTTTGGTACTTGTATCATAAATGCACACAGAAAGAATAACATGGATAAGCCATTTTTCCGGAAAGTAATTCCGGTATTTCCAGACTCAATTAAATATTGTTAATGTTGGTAGTGATATATTACTACTCAATTCAAAATTTAAAGGAAGGTATCAAAACTAAATTAATTTATTATTTATCTGTTGAATAATAAAAACAATCGAATTCCGATCGAAGAATTAATATTGGTAACCATGGATCAGCTGGTTCGTACTAAGATCAGGGGTTATGACCTGGCCAGCTGATAGGTATATGGGTCGGAGGTCATGACCTGGTCAGCTGAAGGGCTCTGTAGATACCTAATATGGATTGCTTATTTTATTAAATAAGTATGTTTAGTTTTCCCCGGGTGGTTATGCAGCGATCGCTCAAGAGAGTCTTCAGACTTCACGCCGCCGTGCCGTCGCATGCTTACTTGAAAATTCATCGCAGTTTATGTCCGATTAATTATATTCCGCAGCAGCGTAATCAGCCTATAATGTTCGCACTGCTAGGACACAGGCCTGTAATCCACCACGCGGGCCCAGTGCGGGTTAGTCTTATGTCCGAGTGGATACCAAATATAAAAATTTTAATTAGTTCTACCAACATATTTATTTCTTCTAAATTACTTACCTACCTGTTTTCTTAAATTTTTGAGGTAATAATGGTACTATCAATACAAGTTTGTTTTCTTATTACCTTACTACGTACGTACCTAATAGTACCTACATTACTGCCGCGGTTTATAATGACTACTTTGCTGGTCGCGCTGATTATGACCGACAGCGCACAGCGACAGCAAGGGCTGCAATGATGGCCAAGCTGAAAGGCCTAGAGCGTAGCTAGGCTAGCTCGAGGCAATCATAGCGTGACCAGCGAAGCAGTCATTGTGGGCCAAGGTTTGTATAGTGCTTTACTCAAAAATTCAAGTACCTAATCCTAATAAAACCAGCAAGTAATTTAAATAAAAAATATATTAATAAACTAGAATTTTAGTTAAAATGACAACAGTACAGTTACTAAAATTCAACACCGTCTTTCCGGGTTTGATATCTAAATCAGGCCTCCGTCACTCCATGTACTTGCGCGCTATAAGTGCCTACCGCCCAGCCGAGCGGTCTCGGTCCGCCGGCTTATCAAATTCAGTGCGGTTTTCGCCTCGCAAGCGAAGCGCGCGCACGCCGTTCAATTTTAATAGTGCTGTTCGTTCGTACGCGTATTACGATGCCGTGTGGTGCCTATAATTATGTTTTATCTAGGTTTCTTCCACAGTCAGCACCAATATATAAAACAAAACAAACTTACAAATATAATAAAACAAACTTTAAAAAAGAGTACCGACTTCAAAACACTAAACCGTAAGAAATAATTTTTTCTTTGATGTCGGTGCTTTTTCGATTCGTAATTACCAGCTGTTAGCACTACCATAAAAAAAAATTATTTCTTACGGCTTAGTGCTTTATTTGAAGTCGGTTCTCTTTTTTTAAGGCTTTTTTTTTCATTTCTAGTGAACATCTCCGAAGATCATCATCAAACTAAGAAGTATTTATTATACTTATTTTAAAACGTTCTCCTAAATGTAACAAATCCTTTTCTGAAAACCGCATCGATATCGGTTTAGCCAAACGCGAGATTATCGCGCACAAACATACATACCTACAAACCATACAAGTCAAACTTCTCAGTTTGGCCTGTATGTCTGATCACCTCCTTTTTTTTAAGTTGGTTAAATATTTTATAAATGATACATTTTTTACCTGCCACATAAAAGTCAGAACATATTCACAGTTCTCAATAACATAGATAAAAAGTTATGTTAATTTAATTTTATTGAAGAGGCAGCCCTGCGATTACTGTGGAATCGAGCGGTGCGAAGCAATCACTGCTGTACGCTTGAGCATTTAGGCGCATTTTAGCATACAGTGGTTGTTGACGCGAGGGAGTAGGCAATTATCGTAATAGGTATTGGATGTTTTCTACTGAGTGAAGTATCTGTCCTAATCTGTGTCTAAATCTAAACTAATATTATAAAGAGGAAAGATTTGATTGTTTGTTTGTTTGTTTGTTTGCATTGAATAGGCTCCGAAAGTACTGAACCGATT
The DNA here is from genome assembly GCA_949152445.1 of Cerastis rubricosa. Taxonomy (NCBI): domain Eukaryota; kingdom Metazoa; phylum Arthropoda; class Insecta; order Lepidoptera; family Noctuidae; genus Cerastis; species Cerastis rubricosa. The sequence goes on along the minus strand of OX424524.1, from coordinate 15,893,023 downwards.
TGAAAAATTCTTTCACTGTTGGGAACCTACACTATCCGCGGGTGACATAAGCTATATTATATTTTCAAAAAAATTAGGGATCCTTACTAAAACTGCAATTATGTAACCCAAGGTGTATAAAAATTACCTAAAATATTCTTTACATCGCGTGCGCTGCGAAAACTATTGATGATAGAATAAAATAATGTATTACGACTTTGCAGAACACATCATTATTTACAAAAAGTGTCGTGACAGCATATGTCTAACTATTATATTTATGCCACAATAAGTGTTCTTTTATTTAAAAAAATATATTTTAATGCCGCCGTTAGAAAAGGCTCTGTATTTGTATCTTGGTATTAATCCTTATCGAAATAAATTACTTCATATTCAAGACTGTTTCAATACTTTTATAGAACTGTTTGAATTATTCAATTCGAACATTCCATTCGAAAGATATCACGAGTTTAAAAATGTAAGTATTAGAAAAAAGTTGCGTGGTCGCCGCTCACCCTGCTCAGCTGGCTAGGCATCACCTAATACGATGTAGGCGTCACTGGAGTACGGGCCGTTCGGGAGGGGAATATTCAAACTTTGTTTATAATTATTATTTTTTAGTTCATCATCATTCATCATTTCAGCCAAAAGACATCCACTGCAGGACATAGACCTCCCCCAAGTGTCGCCATTGACATAAGTAAGGGGGGTTTTGACATAATCGCCACGCTTGGCAGGCGGGTTGGCGATCGCAGAACAGTTGTTACAAAAGCCCACAGAACCCTGCTGCCCATTCTCTGGCAAGTCCCTTAGTCGCCTCTTACGACACCCACGGGAAGATATGGAATGGTGCTATTCTTTACGTCCGACACCATACAGAACCAAAAAAATTATCTGTGGTGTGAAATTCTGTATGGTGTCCATACAGATTTTCACACCACAGAGACTTTTTTTAGTTACCTGACGCAAATAGAAGGGTTTATTTATGTTTGTGTATTGTTAAATACCCGTGCGAAGCCGGGGCGGGGTGCTAGTTACTAATAGTTTGCGATTTAGTTAGTTTGAGTTGACGGCAAGGTCGACTTTGCTCGAACAAGGTTGTCAAAATAATGACCACAATACATGCATTCTTGAGTAATGTTACTTTTTAGTGTCCACGACGCTGCGACGGTTTGTGACATTTTCGTTGTATTGTAGGTACATATGTAATTATAACAGTAGGTACGCACGACCGCTGATCAAGGTATGAAAAAACCAGTTTATGCAAATTTGTCACTGTATAGAATATATAGACAAAGCGAGGCCACGTTATACTGGAAGTGTAAAGCTTGATGTGTCGCCGTGTGAACATACATGATAATTCCACATAAACTTACCTATTTTGTCCGAGTCGTAACATTGCGCGAATTCATACTTTACATAGTACTTTCTAACCCACCATCTTCTCGTCTTTTTTCTTTGACTTTTAATAATAATTGTGTACTTACGCCGCAGCCAACAACACTACCTCGGTGGCTGGATATCGCCTGCCTTGTGAAACGAAACTTCGTGATGTCGCTAGATATGTCAGGCGAAGTTTCGCGAAGTCGCACGATTTCGTCTGACGTCGCTGCGGACATAAGTCGCGCGTTGTCGCCATATTTGTCAGGCGAAATCGGCCGGCTTCGCTTGACATGTCGCCGATACATGTCGTGGCACATTTGTCCCCTAGTGTATCCTTGGCTTTACTTATTTTTATTATCGAACTAGCAGGCCGCCCCGGCTTCGCACAGGTATAACACAACAATTTCAAAATTATAAATTTAATACCTACATAATCATTTCTTGACATTGATTCCTCTCCCGTACGACGGTACGGCCCGTGCCCGCCAACATCGCTTTATTTATAACTAGCGACCCGCCCCGGCTTCGCGCGGGTGCAATGCAGATACTAAATATACTACAGAATGTCTGTCGACATCACATTGGAAACCTCTAACATTATCAGTGTTTCTCTACTATATTATGCATATATTATACTTATAAACCTTCCTCTTGAATCACTCTATCTATTAAAAAAAAACCGCATCAGAATCCGTTGCGTAGTTTTAAAGATCTAAGCATACATAGGGACAGACAGCGGGAAGCGACTTTGTTTTATACAATGTAGTGATACGTCATTGACTGTAGGTAATGAAACAAACTTTTTGTTTTTAGATCATTTGGAAAGCCTGTTACTCTGAGCAATTTTTAACATAGGAGGTCGACGGCTGCTTATTTTTTTTTTACCTAATATTTTCTTCTGCAATCATAGTGTATAATTTTGTATACCTAATCAAATATAAATCAAATTGACACAGAGACTGGAAAAAAATCTTTGTTTTATTTATTTAACGCTAATTTTGTCTGCGCTTATATGCAGTTTAATTTAGAAAATCGATTCGTATAGATTTCTCAAACTTGAAGATCTGATTCTAATAATCTACCTATCCGAACCAAACGCTAACGATCTACCACCAACCGAATCGACAATCAAATCCATCACCAAATGAAATCCAAACGTAGTTAGAAATCCGCTTTCTCTCTTTCTAACTAAGGGTAACATAGCGGAGTAAAAAGGATAGCGCGAATTTTGTGATTTAGATATCGGTTCTCGGAAATCTAACAGACATTATAATGCGATCAATATAATCTTTACTGTCAAGCATTTAAAGACTACATTTTCGAGATTAAACGTTGATGTATTTTGTTTTATGCTTCAATGTTTCTTGGAAATAGAAAGAATGTATATACCTAATGTTTGTAAGTTTACGTAGTTTCAACCAAATTAAATACTAATGCATATTTGGAAACTTTTCTGCTAGTCCTAAGCCTAGATTAAAGCATGATGGAAAATCGCACAATAACACGAATAGCTCTAGTTCAGTTACCACTTCGCCTTTTTTACAGTCCGGTCAACCGACTTTGACTTCTATTCCGTAGACATAAGAATGAAATTAAAAGCAAAAACGACAGTTAGGTTTGTGTTTTTCACTGTGATCATTATTATTAGAAACAGTTACGACGCTTAATTTTCTCCCAACATAACCTTGACTGCGTCGGTATGTTTTAGTAGGTAAGCAGGTAGTACTTACCTACATTCATGAATGTAAATAGTGTGATGAATGAATGTAATGTTATATAATGTAAGTACATTATTAGTTTATTAGATAAACCGCGAAAAGTCCACGTACAAAAAGCTGTGGCTTCATAACGAATGTTTGGTATGTCTGAATACCTACTTGTAAATAACTAATAAGTTTTAGCTATCACGCAATAAAATTAGCCAACCATTAACCAACTCCGAATTACACATTAATTCATCCCTAATAGGTACTTTCAAACATTGGTTTGGGTGAACAACTTGACATAGTTTAAGAATATTTAACTTCATTCTTATGAAATTATAAATCTAATTTACCCAAATTAGATTTATCTACCTACCTACCTACTTGTTTGAAGAATGAAATCAAAAGTCACGCACACACTAAGACTTACTGTCACCACCTTACAATGACAACGTCACGCCATCTAGTCCTAGCAGATAATTATTTCGAGGTTTTTTATGCAAGAGGCTTGATTGTTCTTTAGATATCCGGTAGATGGTGTGACTCCAAGCACGCACACATGCAAAGATTTTTCTTTTTTTTTCGGCCCTGGAAATCCTACAAACCTTGTTATTTCTTTATGTTTGAAGGGATTTGCGACAACACTAATTCGTAATAACATCATGTTGTTTCATTACTTCTACAAAAAGCATATAAGTATCGAGAATTTGAGAAAAAAACAATGTATGGGAAAGCGCGATTAAACTTCCACCTTAAAGATAAAGACTTTGGTCCAATTGAGCCGAAACCCGCGTGGGATGCGGGACAGAATTCGTTCACGCCGCTTGTTCCAACGAAGTTGTATGGAGATGTTCAAACTAGCGTGAATAGGCACGTGACTTTCTAATCTACAGAAATAAATCAAAAAGTGTTAGTTTGTTATGTAAAAATAGCTGCTTTTTACTAAATGAATATGAAAGTATATACGGCACTTTTAGCAAAATATAAGTTTTTTTTTTTTAACTTTTGCCTTTCTGTCTGTCGGTTTGTTCCGGCTAATCTGTCCGGCTGGTTTGATTTTGATGGGATGGATGGATTTTACTGGCAGATAGCTGATGTGATAAGGGCCAACTTAGGCTAAAACAAATTAAAACCCTTGAAACGGTTAACAAAATCCGATTCAAATATATTCAGTCATATTTATATAATAATTTCGCGCGGTCGAAGGTAGCGGGGATGGGCGTGCGAGATTCATCTTTATGTGGCCAGAGGTTAATCCTTCCAATCTAAACTAGTATTTTATAGAGAAAATATTTGATTGTTTGTTTGTTACGATTTAAGTCAAAAACTACTCGACCGATTTAAAAAATTCTTTCACCATTAGAAAGCTACATCTTTACCAAGTAACATAGGTATATTAAATCACAATTTTCGCTGGCAAAGTCGCGGGCGAAGTGCTAGTGTTTTGTAAAATAAAATCATATTTTTAACCTGTGATCCGTGGACCTCTGGGAATTATTTTTGTATTTGCAGTACTACAAAAAAAGGCTCAGAAAACTATTGCGTTTTTTTCGAAAAATATTAGCTAATAAATCAAACTAAGCTAAGTCAGTACTTCGCAAACTTACCAGGACAACATAAACACAAAGGAGTCTACTCAAAACCGTCATAAACCAAAACAGCCTTGAAGACAAATGAATACCTTACCACACGACCATGAATCGATTGAAACCAATTTGATAACATCGATACCTGTTTTACGATGCTCTTTATAGGCGTAGGCATCGGTTCTCGTTTCCTGGTATCGAATATGGCGTATAATTCGATACTACCCTCTAATACGGGGTATCGCGTGTCGGATGACATGCGAATTACGGGTGAATGTTGACATAGTGTAGAGGAATACAGTAGGATGATGCTTGGCTGTCTCACTGTGAATTTGAACTGTGATTGTGGAAGTTTATTGGGCTTTGTATCGAGATTTGTGAACATTTGTAACATTTGTTTATTTTGTCAAGTTCAATAAAAATCTAGTCGATCGCCCGCCAATTTATGAGTGAAAGGTTAAAAGTTTTGTCATTTCGTACTCGCACAAGCTTGCAGAAAATAAGCTCTTTCGATTATAGAAAAACTCTTAAATGTAAACAGGGTTCCTGGTAACTGGACGTATTCCTTACAGGGTGTCATAGTGGGGTTAAAATAAAACAAATTAAGCCACCAAATGTTCTACCGAAATTCAGTAATTTTTGAGTTAGCTAGATTTTTTGTTTTTGTATGGAAAATGCCAGATGAAATCATTTGAAGTCAATTTAAAAAAAATATTAACGGTGCCTATATAATTAAATTTAAACTATTATTATAATTGAAGCCGTAGCAGACTTTTGTTAAGAATTAAAAGTTCAAAAAAAACTTTGGCAAAGATCACTAATCAAACATTATTTTGGTAGTTTTTGCTATTACTTCATAAAAAATTCTGCCTATGGCAAAAAAATAATACTACGCCTGATGTACAAATCACTAGGAAAATATCCTTGTCTTATCGGCTAGGTATCTAAAAAGATATGAAACTTAATACTAAGTCATGAATTAGAATTCAGATTATGAAAATCGTTTTTCATTTAGGAAGCCGCTGAACAGCCTAATATTAAAAATTAAAAATAACTATCATATTTTCCACGATTTTGAATGCACGATATTGTCCGCTGAGGCACCCATTTGTCTGTACGCATTTGAGAGAGCTACCATATTATTACTTACGTAAGATCGGAAAATAGCGGGTTATAAACCTAACTTACCTCATACCATTTGTTTCAGAGGGTGCTAGAGCCAGCTTCGTTCACCGTGTCCGCCGACCGTCGATTCCTCCTGCTCGCTCAGAACGTGCGCAAGATTCACACGCACTCGTACCTCGCACGGTATACAGTGTACGATATATTGACCACGTGAGTACTTAGCCTAATTTATTTTAGATCGACATCTACAGACGCGACTTGGCATTAGAACCGACTCGTATGCTGTAACGTATGACGAAAAGAAATGGTAAGACGCTGTCATGGCGTGACCCCTCGATTCCATACGATTGCCGCATAAAACACGCCACAACTACTACGATAACTTACTTTTTAAGGTAACTATTTCAAAATGTCTTCTACCTCCTTTCAATAAAAGAGATGGCCAAGAATTGTATGGTACTTTGCTCCAGACAGTACAGAGATGAAATCTATATCATTTGAAAGAACAGATCTTCGATATAAAGCTTTAGAAAAGTGCATCCAGTTACGTAGTAGTGGACAAAAGTTATGAAAGTTAATATTGACCCATATACAGGGTGAAATTGAAGTCATAGGCATTATTTTAACCTAAGGCACTACTCTCGATACTGATTACTTTAGGGCTATTAATACGCAAATCAAAAATATTATTAATGCAAGTATGGAAAACCTTAATAATGTAGTAAGTCATATTGCACAACGCTTATTATTGCAAAAAAACACAAGTAGGTAATTAAAACGAACTACTTCATTAACGTCAATAAGTTTGAAGTATCAAAACCATAAAGCGCAGTACAGCGCGGAACGATAGGTAAACACACCAAATAATACGAATTCCGTACTTGCATTAATAATATGTTTGATTTGCGTATTAATAGCCCTAAAGCAATCAGTATCGTGAGTAGTGCCATAGTTTAAAATAATGCCCATGACTTCAATTTCACCGTGTATGTAGTTCCCTAAGCTGAAAGAACACCTGGATAAGGGACGCACAGAACTGGGAAGTGTGGCAGAAAAAAGGGGAGCGCTGGAGGACCCTGCATTCGGTGATTCCAGGTTAACATGATTATGATGATGGTGAAAGAAAGAGTATGAATTAAACATAGCAACACGCCTGCAATCCCCATAGTGCTTAGCAGTACCTTATAGGACACCCATTTTATTACGCCAGTTATATTTTCAGTTCCATCTAATGGATGGAAAGGGAGAGAGGAAGACCAAAGAAATGATGAATGGATTGTGTGAAATATGAGATATGAAGGAAAAGGAGGGAATTATAGAATGACGAATGACAGAGGACAATGGAGGACAGAGACGTGTTGCGCCGGCCCCAAATAAAATGGGACAAGGGCAGGAAGATGATGCTAATAGGGGGCGCGCCTATCACCATTAATCGGGTGAAATTCCAAAGTGCGTGGCTGCCACTAGGAAATTCCTGATGGAAAAACCCAATAACACTTTTCCCGACACGGGTCTCGAACCCAGGACATAATGTATCCAGCTGAGCATAAGGTATCCAGTATTCAGCCAACGAGTCAGTTAAATTATTAAAATCACATTAATATTATAAAGGCAAAAGTTTGTGAGCGAGTGTGTGTGTTTGTATGTTTGTCTCTCCTTCACGCTTCAATGGCTGAACGGAATTGGATGAAATTTGCTATATAGATAGTTTATGCCATGCGTTAATACATTTGCCCTGCATTAAGCAGTCGCGCTTGCGACTATTCAGTATTCAGCCAACGAGGCAGTTAAATTATTAAAATCACATTAATATTATAAAGGCGAAAGTTTGTGAGTGAGTGTGTGCGTGTGTGTTTGTTTGTATGTTTGTCATTCCTTCACGCTTCAATGGTTGAACGGATTTGGATGAAATTTGCGCGCAGACCGGAATAAAAGTAGCCAATGTATGAATCATACATTGGCTACTTTTTATCCCGGTCTGCGCGGGTGAAACCTCGGGGCGCAGCTAGTAACGAAATATAACGCAATGTGCCCACAGCGGGGTTAATAAAGTTATTTCTCTAGCCAAGCGATTACTTATGCATGAATGGTCCTCGTTAAATCGTATAAATTTAAATTATTTTGGATACAAGCAAGTAAAGATTCGGGCACACTATGTGTATTTTTAAATGTTTAGGTTTCTCTTAAAAGCGTTTACTTACGGCATTTCATACAAACTTTCAAGTCTTTATTTTCCGAAATGTCTGAACCGATTTTAATGAAACTTAATACGCATACGCAGGATATATAGGTCTAAAAACGAACTAACAATATTTTCCAAATGTCTATTAAAAAAAAATCTATAGATAATTTATAATCGGTCTAATTTAGCTGTAACACTATTTTTCGAAAATGTTTTTAGTAACTTTTTAGACCTATGTATCTTGCTTATTCGTATGAAGATTCATTAAAATCTGTTCAGTTGTTTCGGAAAATAAGGACTTGAAAGTTTGTAATGCGTAAACGCTCTTAACAAGAAGACATATTTATATCACTTACATACAAGGTGTAAACGGTCCTCGACTCTCGCTCGAGCCAGCCCGCGATGCTGTGCCATTAGTTTTAAATCAGGCCCTAAATAATGATTTCATTCAGATCCAGCCTGTCCCCATGCAGTCCTCCCCCAGCGACGCCCTACGCCGAGGCTCGTACCCCACAGGGGGTGCCCTTGAATGAATGAATGAATAAGCTTTATTTAATCCCAAACAAAATAACAATTACAATAAATAAAAAAAATAAAATAAAAATAAACACTAGTTAACAATTATCATCAGCAACAAATAAATAATTATATCAAATCAATATTAACTATTAAAAAAAATAACAATAATCGATATTCAAATAACAATAATTAATGAAACAGTAATCAATAATTAATTCAAACAAATTACTAATAACAATAATCGTTAACTAATTCCAACAGATTAATAACACAAAACGGGGGGTGCCCTTAGTGTGTAGTAAACTAAGCGATGTTTGTAAGTTTTTATGCCCTGGCTGGAGGCCTTACTCTTAAGGCACCCACAGGATAGTCCGGTAAAGCAGACGACAACCTCCTAGGGTGTGTAAACGTTCTTCACGAAAGCGTCAACAAAGCTTTCTGTACATCAAACTAATTATCTCTACGCAAAAATTATTACTGAAAAGCTGAAAAGTCACGTTTTACGGTAGGACTCAATGTAACGCACTCAAAACATTGTGTAGATGGATGTATTGAATATCACAAGGGTGGTGGAGGTAATTAAAGTAAAAATATAACATTAAAAACTTGTGAAAAGGTCCGAAATTTCACCTCCAATATCTCTTTATCTAGATCTAGAAGGTTCCCAGAAATAGTCTAGAACAAAGAAGTTATCGCAATAATGGTGAGAACAAGCCTCTTTCGGCTTCTTTAAGACTCTTTATACACCCATTATATTTCAACGCAGCAGCTCCATAGTGTACCCCATTCCTTAACAAAACATTACTTAGTACACAACACGTCTCAGTATCGTAACATAATTAATTATTAAACAAAATTAACAAAGAGCTAACGAGCTCACAAAAGTTGAAGGTCGCTATAACTCCCGTAAATTTGTTGTGCTATTAGTCTTTTAAGGAGCTCGCGGCTAAATAATAACAGCCGCACAGGTGGATCTTTAAGGTTAAGCCGTGCTTGCCGAGGTTGGTCCGTGGACCATAATTACATACCGAGTTTCCTCCGTGCCTCGGAAAGCACGTTAAGCCGTAGATCCCGGCTGTCATTTGTAGATATTTGACAGTCGTTACGAGACATTCACTGCCCTACAATTTGACGGCATGGTTGGCACAGTGGTTGAGCGAACGACTGCTGTGCTGCGTGTCGCAGGTTCGATCCCCGCACGGAACAAATATTTGTATGGCCTACAGATATTTGTTCCGGGTCTGGCTGTTTATGTATGTTAGTTTAAATGTTTTTAAACGCACTCTCGAAACAGGAGAAATTCCTACTGTGGGTGAATGTTTAAAAAAAAACTTGATAATCAATGTAGTCACCACCGGGTCACCACTGCTCTTTGGGACAAGCAATACCAAAAAGTTTACTTACAGAAACTTGCTCACATGCCATTAATTTTTAACACCGACCTTTTGTATCACTTCGCTTCATCAATCTGTATACAGTCTATTTAAATAGTTGTTTCCATTTGATGATAATTTCTCCTAAACCAATATCAACTTTATGCGAATATCCGTTAAATTAGTTTCGAAATAACTAGTGTTGTTTAAGCTTTCACGATTTATTACTACACTTACTCACAAAAACGGGATATTTTCCCTGATCATCAATTACTATGAGCTACCATTAATGGAATTGGAGACCTTAAGTGACAGTATATACAGCATGATTTTTAGTCACCGTACAAATTTAGACATTTTAATCTTTCGCAAAAACCATTGAATACGTGTTTTTTCTTTTAGTATCACTCAATACAAAAATATTGAGATATCATGGACACCGCCGCGCCGTGCGTAGGTACACGCTAGGTAACTACGCAGGCTGGCCGCCCCCTTTCCATTGAATGTTTGCGTGGCAAGTGTAGTATTTTTAACGTTTAACTTAGTGACCAGGCAGAGCTGATTATTTTTTCGAGAAAATGATTTCATATGAAAATTTCATATATCGTTTTTTTTTTTAAAAAATGGAGTTAGTAAAAATTTGGACGGTGACTAAAAAATCTTGCTGTATGTAAGCAAATAACTAGTACTAATAAAAGCTATTGTTTTGCATCCTCGTCAAATTCAAGGACGTAAGTATACTAATGATTCTCGACCCGGATCAATAATAAATTGGCTTTTTTTATTTATTTACGGAAATCGGTAAGTGTGAACCACCCGTGTTTTAAACGCGGCCCGTCTGATCTTCGCACTTTAACCACGTTTCCACATGTACAAACAATCTCAAACGTTTATTCGATAAATTCTAATTCCTTAGGGGGGTTTTTCTGAAATACTGACAAATTTAAACAACAACAAAAAAATACAGCGTTTATTAATAATTAACTAGGTACCGTGATTTATATTGATTATTTATGTCTTTTGTGCCAACCTCCTGAATTTTGACGAGGAAGCAAAACAACACCTTGTAGAAATCTTTTTTTTTTTTTATCGTAACGCCAATTGCATTTATGTGTGGTTTTTAAAGTTGTTTATTCAAAAGCTTTGCTATTTTATTCGTTTACATATTTGGAAACTACACCGCGTTACGTATTATAAGATAACCTCTTGCTTTCTACGCCTACCGGAATAAAAACTCTAATATTTCAAAATTCATTATCAATTCAAGAGTTCGCAAGCTCTCTCTCTCTTGAATTTTGTTCCTTACAAGTCTGTGAATTATGTAATGAAGCATCTGTTCTTGAGTTCTGAAAAATAATGGGATGGGGCAATGTATGTAGGTGGAGTTTTTAGTGGGGATGTTAGTTCTTGGTTTTAAGTAGGTACTTAAAAAACCGGCCAAGTGCGAGTCGGACTCGCGCACGAAGGGTTCCGTACCATTATTTATAAAAACGACGATAAAAAAAACACTTTTTTATATGGGAGATTAAATATTACCCCTTAAATATTTATTTCATTCCGTTTTTAGTATTTGTTGTAATAGCGGCATCAGAAATACATAATCTGTCGAAATTTTAATCGGCTAAGTATCACGGTTCATGAGATACAGCATGGTGGCAGATGGACGGACGGACGGATGGACGGACGGCGGACGGACGGACAGCGAAGTCTCAGTAATAGGGTCCCGTTTGACCCTTTGGGTACGGAACCCAAAAAGGAACTAACTCGTTGGTTTAGTGGTCGCGAATGCGACTGTTGAGCATGAAGTCCTAGGTTAGATTTCCAGTTCACCCAAAGCGTTATTGGGTTTTTCCATCAGGAATTTCTCAGTAGCAGCCGCGAGGTCCAGAGTTGTGCCCAGTTGAGTGCAATGGGCTCAACCCCTATTACACATAACTAAACATAACTGGCGAAATGTTCTAATAGGTAACCGTCTGCCTAACCTTTTGAGAATTACAAGCGTGATGTAATGTTAATAAAGAAAAGAAGTTCATACATTGTTCTGGTTCTTTGGTCGAGATCAGAGGAAGACCAAAGAAACGATGGAAGGACTGTGTGAAGGATGATATGGCATGAAGACATCTCATGGGATACCTCCTGGTATCCCATGAGATGTCAAGTAATAGAGAAGTATGGAAGAAGAAGACATGCTGCGCCGACCCCAAATGAATTGGGATAAGGGCAAGAGAATGATGTTCTGGTTCTGTAGTTCTGAAGACTAGGCGTGGGTTCGGATCACTACTTGATCTCTCAGATAAATTGATACAATAATCTTTAGTTTACACCTGAAAAAACAAAGGAGGAACTCGAGGCTAAATAATAACAGCCGCACGGGTCGATCTTTAAGGTTAAGCCGTGCTTGCCGAGGTTGGTCCGTGGATGGGTGACCATAATTACATACCGAGTTTCCTCCGTGCCTCGGAAAGCACGTTAAGCCGTTGGTCCCGGCTGTCATTTGTAGATCTTTGATAGTCACTACGAGCAGTCAGAAGCCAAAAGTCTGACGTCCAGTCTTACCAATGGGTATCGTATTACCCAGAATGTGAGCGGGAGCGAGTTAGAGCGGCTAGGCATCTTAGGCAGATGATGACCCTAGAAAAAAACAAAAATAAAGGTTATGTGGAGGTACCTATTTGTGTTTTCAATCTCAGGAATTTCAGCAAAAACAATTATAAATATACGTAAGTACCAGTAAATTATTCTCCAAAATAATGATACATACAAATGCGATATGGAAATCATTAAAACAGTCCCTGATAAAAATTTAAATATTTCACCATTCCGTTCGTAAATTTCAATCAGCAAACCGCCAGACTGTGCATCAATGTTTTAAAACGGTGCACATATACATCAAAAAAATATTGTGAACCAATAAATCTCTTCCACATTTATGAAACCCTGGTACCTGGTTACAAATAGGCACCATTATGCACGGGGTAACAATTGAAAAACGTGAAAAATTTACTCTCTTTTCCGAACAACGAGCTTTGAAAACTGAGTAACAAATTGCTTTTCAATGTGCTATGTTAGCTGCAAGATTTATTTGAAAGAAAACGTGCTGTTCCTTATGGGACCTTGGTAAATAATGGCATTGTTTCGGTGTTATTTGGTTCAGCCATTATTGTAGTTTATATCAAAGACTCGTACAAATTACACTTAAAAAAATATCACCTATGAATGAGCTCAATTTTATAATAATTTACCATTCTTTATATAAAAAAAATAAACGGAATCAAAACTATCAAATTATATTATTGAAAGCACTCACAAACAATGTTCCTAGCCTACTAGTTGAGGATAAAACCGTTGAACGTGTATCCCAAACCAATTTAAAAACTAAATAATGTTTAGACTACAAATTGTATTACATTGGTTAACTTATTCTAGGTAAAGACCTAGAATAAGTTTATTACATTATGTTATCATATTATATTCTCATGAAAGTGGCTTTTTGTCTTTTTGAGAATAAAGTATATGTCGGATCCGGTCAATAGTACGGACAGAAAATGAATCAAAAGCGCGCCAAAGGTCATCAAGTGACCTACTTACCAGTCTACCCACACCTAAGCGCGCTTACTAGAGAGTCGTGATGTTTCGAGCTCGCTGCGACGAGGACAGTCAGTGTCTGATCGCGGCGGAGTCAAGACGTCCCGAAACTGTAACCCGATTCATTGTGCCTAGTGTTATTGTGTTGGATTGTAATTTTAAGTAATTTGTTAGTTCGATAAAAACAGTGTATCGTGTGTAGTGTGTATTTTCATTGCACGAAACCCGTGTTCTGCCTACATGATGACCGACTCTAACGGAATAAAATCATCTAACAGCGACATATACATATTAAACCTAATATTACCCGTAACACATATATTGTATGCCTATTTCGGGCACCAATCTCTCACAAAAGTTTACCTGTGTCTTAGATTAAATAATGTTCACTGTAATGTTTGTGATGGGAAAATAAATTTATTTATATTTTAATATTGATTGAAAAAATGGGCAAATGAGGGGTGAGGCAAAGTCGAGTGGCTTCTGGTTAACGGATGCACTTAAGATCCTAAATATTGCATGGATCTCTTTTCTGTATTTCTGAGTTTAGAAGAAAAATATAGTGGGTCAAAAATGTCTGAGTCTTTGCACATATATGTGTTAATTAAACGTATAAATACATAACTATGCAAAAGTTACTGTCTATACCTAAACTATCTTGTTTTGATAACTATCATACACTCTTCTCTGCTTATATCCGATGCTAAGGGAACTTAAAAAACAACAACTTAGGATTACAATTACCGAAGGGAAACATAGATAACTTAACAAGTAAAATACCGTGGCAGAGTGTGGTGTTTCAACGCCCAACTCAAAATCAACGCCAATTCATAGACAATGGCCATAAACACTGAACATCACAAACCACAAACAGACATCTCGATCCCAAATCGATCCCTACAAATCTCGACTCTAATGATTAACCCCACAATTCCAAACTCGTGGATAGTCGGTTAGTTTGTCACAACAAGTTGATTGCTAATGGCTACAAAGACTTATTGTTTGCCGAATAGATTGCTCGAATTTGATTTAAACTTTGAATCGATTATCGAAGTTAACCGCCCTTTGTCTGACACAGAATACATAAAACAGAAGGTCGATTCCATAATCAACACAGCCTTGTAGAGACGCAGTCCACTGCTGGACATACCATGTGTCCAACTGCTGGACATATAATGCCTCTCACAAGCTGCAACAATAACTCTTCTCCCCCCTTCTGCATGCAGCCAGCTCCAGCCAACTGTTTATGGTCGTCGGACCACCTAGATTCGTTTTCCGGATAATATTATTCGGATTTTACCCTTCAAAGCAACCCCAGTTCCATATTAGCAAATAAACGCAAGCACACATCGACGCGTTTCAAGTACAGCGAAGGCAAGCGCACTTGTGGCTGACATTCGTAATATTCCAGGAAAATTAGGGGTTTCACCTCGGAATGAGAGATAGTCAGTTATAAACTTGTGTAAACCTTTATTTTGACACCCTAAAACTTGTCTCAAAACCTACTTATCGTAGGGTGTCCGCGTCACCAAATATTCCAAGGTCAAAGGTCACAAATTCTTGCCCTAATTTGACTAATTTTCCTGGACTAAAATGCTGTTTAAGATCTTTTAATATTAATAACTTACATTATCTTGATGCCCATATTTGTCTGTATACCAATCAATTGCGTTAACGGATCTGAACCAATACGCATCCGTCAACGACCACGAACTGAGATTGGAAAAGATAGCAACAAGTTTATTTTTTAAGAGTAACATTGTGCCTGTTTTAATATTGTTCTATTGAGCCTTCTGTGCTTATCTACTCAGTAGTCAGTATTTGGTTATTTCTCCTCTCCATTATGCCCCAACAAAAGAAACTTTTTCATGCTTTAAAAGTATTTCAAAGCCCGCGGTTTCGTGTTTTGTGAATTGCCTTTTTGTATCCGATTTTAGTCGATTGGTAAAAGGATGTTTCTTTATCGATTTAAATTGCGTTGTGAAAGGTAATTACTAAAGTTCTCTTGAAAAAAGGTTTGTGTTGTAAACGTTTGTGTTTAGTAATGTTGTTTTTGTAATATGGTAACGGGTAAAGTAATTACTTTGTAAACACTGAAGGGTTTGGGCAGAGGTGCACTTAATAATGCACCCACATTTTGCCAGTTATGTTTAGGTCCCGTTAGTAATAGCCTATTGCTATCAATCGGGCACAAATCCAGACTCCGTGGCTGCTACTGAGAAATTCCAGATGGAAAAACGCAATAACACTTTGCCCGAGTCGGGAATTGGACCCAGGACCTCATACCAGCAGTCACGCTTTCGACCACTCGACCAATGGGGCAGTCAATTACTTTGTAAACTCTATTCTAAATTCTGTTCTTCTTTATTCGTAGTCTAAGTGAGGGCTATTCCTGTCTTCTCAAAGTCAAGTTGCTAACTTTTATCTTAAGTTAGTGATTGAAAATCACTACATCGCCATTTTCTTACCAAAACCGTTTTTGAATCCAAATGTTTTGTACATTCTCCTATATACATAATAAAACCTATACAAAAGTACAGCAGCCGTAATCGCAGGTACCAGGCGAGCATAAAACCTAATATGTTCATAAATCGGCCCTTTAACACTACGTTCGGCGTACTAAGGTGTTTTGCTTGAACATACAAAACACGTAAAGGATTCTCTACTCTATCTCATAGAAATAAAGTTACTTACAAATTGCTATTATTTATTTACTGTGTTGTCTGGATACATACAAATCTTATAGTTTGCAGGAACGTGTATTGTAAGAGATTTTGTATATTAAAACACTTCATATTTTAAAGTCTGATTTCATGTTTTCGCATTTTTCAACCTCATTTCGTGCTCATTTCTCATTTTTGTCGAGAATCAACTTTATGCTACAAGTGGCTTTTTCTTATGATTGCAAACTCTACATGTATTCTTGGTTAAACAAGTCAGAAGCTTTACAGAAAGACACAAAAATATCTTAAAACGTTAACTTCAGAAATCACTAATCCTGAATATTTCGTCAACTCTACAAACATTGTTTAATGTTAATTAAACCTACAGTTAATTCTGCAGAAGTTCAAACCAAAATTAGTAATGGACAGAACGATTAACTTAAAGGGCAACGAAAAGATTTCTATTCATCATTTAAATTTACAAAGATTACCTAAACATTTCTTAAACATTTTAGTGAAACCAATGCCGTGATAAAACATGGCCGAGTAATGTATATTTAAAAAGTGAAAGAGATGCAAAAGCGACTGAATAAGGCCTTTGTTCGCCCTTCAGCCACTTCCCTTGGGCCCATTGTTGGAAAAATAAAAAAAATATTCGACCGTTGTGCGTGAAAACACGGCTTTGTGACTAATGTCTTGGATGCTAGAGGATACAGGCTTGTTTATTGAAGCTCTTCGTGAACTTGGGACCCTGGTACTTTGTATGACTTATTTAGTAGGAGTATGTTTCTTTATGAAGGGGCTCGTGGCTACATTAATATTTACAGCCACGGTTTGATCTTCTAAGTTAAGCAACGTATTTCAAAGCCGATACGTGGATGGGTGGCCATCCATTCCGTGCTAAGAACCGTCCCTTGGTAAGCACGTTATGCCGTTCATCCTTGCTGTAATGTTTAGATCATAGACAGTCGCTACGGATAGACAGAAAGTCTGATCTTTTGTTATATATTGATATTCAGCTGCATCCGATCCCACTCGAAGCTGACTCCAAAAACAAAACAGGGGAAAAACAGAAGAAGGCTGCTCAACCGGCCCTGTCCGCGGTCCAGACCTCCTTGCCAAGAATGGGCCAAGTTGATGAAGAGGGTTTCACGAAAGTCGAAAGGAAGAAGAAGAAGCCCTGCTAGCTTACCATGACGTCTTAGAGCAGTATTGTTTTACTTTTATTCCAGTGTGAAAAAGAGACGCAGTTATACATGATGTCTAACGCCATCTCTTTCCCACACTGGAAAAGGAGTAAAACAATAATGTTTTGAGCCGTCATGGTAGGCCACCTGTTCGCGAAACCAGTGCGGTACCGCTCCGAGTGGACTCAACATGCTGCTGCGTCCTGCTGTGCCTACGACGCAGCTGTACATTTCGCGTCTGCATCACTCCACGACGACGGTTGAGGATGTCGTGCAGTACTTGAAAGTGAAGACCAACTGGATTTTGCGGGTAGAAAGGTTGAAATTGCGCCACAACATTAACTTTAAGTCGTTTGTGGTACGAGTTCCAACCCACCATCTACAGACCTGCGTGTGCGTGAGAGAGGACTTTTGGCCGAAAGGTGTCGTATTTCGACGTTTCCGAGGACGGTTACGCGACACCACGCAGCGGAACACGACGCCGTCAACATTACGTGTTTAGTTATAGTTTAAGGTTTTTTAATATGTAAAGGCTCTTACCCGCTGCATCGGAATTACTTTTGATATGTGGCACCAGATTTAATTAGATTAAGCAAACAGACGTCGGCGATCCGTCAACGTCCTGTTACGCGCCACCTTCCTTGACAACTACTCAAGTCAATATGGCTACCCGCAACGACTTGACGTTCCGCCAGAGAGTATTGTAGACTGCTTCTCTCTCGTCTGTGGTAACAGATTAGTTTGCAACGTGAATCATATGAAGCCTTTTTGCAAAGGCGCCGTCACGGCCAGACTGACATACGACCGTCCTCGGGCGTTATTGTATTCCTGGAACAAACAATGTCTAATCACCAAGACATCCGCTCTTCCATCCTGACAAACTATGACAAACATTACTCTCATCGTAACTGTAACTGTTTCAGAACAAAAGAAAGCGTGCGATCTCTCGATCACTCACGGACCAGACGGCATTTTTCTCCTAACAAAAAAGCGCGTGTCCTTCCGACAACTCATGGACCGGACGGCACCTTTCCCCCAGCAAGAAAGCGAATCTCCTATCGACCACTCGTGCACTGGACGGCACCTTTCCCCCAGCAAGAAAGCGTGTGTCCTTTCGACCACTCATGGACCGGACGGCACCTTTCCCCCAGCAAGAAAGCGTGTGTCCTTTCAAACACTCATGGCCCGGACGGCACCTTTCCCTAAACAGTTAACACCTGGACCGGACGAGTGCATCCCTTCAACCAATCCGTAATGGATCTGACACGGACGACACTCTCCTTTCGGCCATACCAACGTTTGAACCGGACAACTGCGTCCCTACGACCATACCAGTGTACGGGCCGGACAACAGCGTCCCCTCGACCAACGTCATCACAAAAACATCATAAACCGGGCACCTGCGTCCCTTCGATCATCGTAAAGCATGAACCGGACAACAGTGACATTTCGACTAAACACACTTTCTTTTCGACTGAAACATGTGGACCAGACAAGCGCGTAACTCCAGATGTCAAAGAACTTTTACAAATTACGCCAGCATCTAATAATTCCTGAACTTATTGGCCGACAACCTATTTTATCAAAATATCGTCTATTTTATTGGTCCTGGAGATCTCCATCGTGCATTTTAAATCATAACCTCCGATGCCAGTAAGGTTTACTTATTATGATATCACCCATAAACCAATAAAACAAGGCATGTTTAAGCAATGAGTCAGATGACCTACTTATCGAAAAGAAAAGAAACGGTCTCACCCGATGATATTGTGAGGGTACCCTCTTGATGATTTGTGCTCGCAGGTTTGAGCGCTTTCTTTGTTGCTTGAAAAAATCATTGGTTATGTTCCTCACTTGGCTTTACTTTCGTGGAGGGCGCGATTCTTTATCCCACTTCTGATAAAGGCTCTTACCCGCTGCATCGGAATTACTTTTGATATGTGGCACCAGATTTAATTAGATTAAGCAAACAGACGTCGGCGATCCGTCAACGTCCTGTTACGCGCCACCTTCCTTGACAACTACTCAAGTCAATATGGCTACCCGCAACGACTTGACGTTCCGCCAGAGAGTATTGTAGACTGCTTCTCTCTCGTCTGTGGTAACAGATTAGTTTGCAACGTGAATCATATGAAGCCTTTTTGCAAAGGCGCCGTCATATGTATTAGTTTATTTTTATTGTATAAGATTATTTTGTGTATTTTATGTATGGGCCTTAGTTGCCTGATAATAAAAAGATTGATTGATTGATTGAAAATGTTTGGGAAAAATCTAGACAGATGATATTGTACCTGTGATGATTGATGAACCAATAATTTTAAATGCAAGCTCTCTTTTATTCAAAACAAGCTACGGCCGAATTGTTAATATTCTGAATAAAATTGCCAGTATCTTTTAATAAAACTACTTGGTCATGGTCTGTCAATCAGTCACTGAACTGTTACGTGTTTCACTAAGTATGAAAGACCTTGCAAAAAGCCGAGACCAAGTCAAATAAAATTCAGCAACAATACTCAGATTTCCAATTGCATTCTCGAACCGAAGCAAATATTTTTACATCATTCAAATTCATATATTCCGACGGAAGTTCGCCGCCCAAGCTCAAGGAGTAATGGAGCGGGCGAGGTTTTCTATCAAACTTGTCTTGGATGCTGTCTTGCGGTCTTGCGTATTTAATCTCCTTGAGACTTTGGGTGCCTGGTACCTTTCGATTATAAATCATTGAAATACCGATTTAAATGGAGCGGGCAAAGTGTCTTTCTTGCTGACTTGCGATTATAAAAAATAATAATAATAATAAATAAGGCTGGCAATACTAAAGTCAACACGTCTATCAATTTCTTTCCATAATTTTCAACAATTTAAATTTTTAAACAGTTTATTTTTTAAGTTTGATACCAGATTTTAATACTAAAATAAATTATGTATCTATATATCCCCGATCACACCACAAAATTCAAGAAATATCCATAGAAATGCTGAGAAGAAAAAACTGGTCCCAAAAATGACATGTGTGAATTTGACATGCATGTCATCTATGAAAACCCCTCAAATAAAATCATGAATTGAAGACGATGTTTACAAGATCAGCTGCTCGAAAAGCACTCCTACCACCTCCGGACTCGTCGCCCCGCTCCGCCTCGCCGCCGCCGGAACCCAGCCTCACCGTGAGTGCTGTGACGCCGGCCGTGGCAGTTGCGTCGAGCGACAGCGACGAGTACTTCTCTCCGCCCACGACGCCACCACCTGCTCGTCGACGGGGAGGACGCCGGCCGCCGGACGGTTTAGGACCTCGAGGCCCACCGGCCTCTGATAGGGTCCCAGCTTCCGGCGGAAGTGTGCAGCGCATGCGATGGACTCAAGCCATCAACGAGAACGTCATGCGCTCATACTATGGGGCTACAGAGGGAGGAAACAACCTGACCGCGTACCGTGTTCGGATGCTCTCTCTGTTTCAGGTGCTTGAGCCAGCTGTCAACGTGTCGGCGCAACGATTATCGGATCAGGTGCGGGTTATCCAGCGTAATCATAATTATGTTGGACGACACCGTACTTGATCGCTTGCGAACTGAAATGCAGAGTCATTGTCCCTCCGTCGCAGGCTGTGGATCCACCACAGTCTAGTCAGTTATTTAATCGCGCTGACGAAGTGAGTAATGACGTGGCTACTAATGTAAGTACCCAATGCAGTGAGGAAATGAGGAGTGCTTTGGAAGGTGCGATTCGAGAATATCGGTACATGTCGCCTGAACTTAGACCACGCTTACCTCGTTTGCCCATGCATAACAGAAATAGGGCGCTGGTGGCTGTTCTGGATTCGCAGTTATCAAACTATTTTGATAACTGCGAAGACCTCACTGATGCTCACTCAATCCTGTATTGTGCGGCTGTAGCGGCATGTCGTGTAGCTCATGTCAAATTTTCTGATGACAGAGCTACACGACCTAAACGTGCCGTACCGGCTTGGCAATGCAGGATTGAGCGACGTATTAGTGGAGCCAGAACACTCATCGGCAAACAGATCTGCTTCAGGGAGGGCAACAATCGCCCTCGAGTGATGCGCTTTGTGAGGCGGGCATTTGCGGGTACTGATATTAGTCCTCGAGACTATATGTCCCGTATCACAGAGCGCATCGACTTCCTGAAGCAGAAAGTGTATGCATGGGCAAACCGTATCCGTAGGTATAAGCGGCGGGTGGAACGATACACTCTGAATCGCACATTCCAAAGAGATGAAAGGTGGGTTTATAGGACTTGGGAGCGACCGGACCAAGGTGTGTCTGACACGCGCTTACCGGATGATGACGCCATGTGCTCGTTCTGGCGCAGCATCTGGTCGGTGCCTGTCAGCCACACCGAGGGTGAATGGACTCGGGTGGTCGAGCGAGTGTGCGATCCAGTTCCAGAAATGGGGGCTATCACTATCAGCCCCCAAGACGTAGCTCGTGCAGTCCGTCCGTTACCTAACTGGAAATCTCCAGGGCCGGACGGGCTGCACAACTTTTGGATTAAGTGGATCCAAAGGTCGCACGCTCGCTTGGCGGCCCTATTCCAGTCAGCCTTAGAGTCAGGGTCGCTGCCCGAATTCCTGACTACTGGAATAACTCACCTGCTCCATAAATCGGGTAGTACTGCGGAGCCCAAAAACTATAGACCGATAACCTGTCTCCCGACAGTGTATAAAGTTCTTACATCCATTTTGAGAGCTAAAATTAGCAAACACATTGATGACAATTCGATCATGTCCGCTTCTCAAAATGGATGTAGGAACGGGTCCCGCGGTACTAAGGAGCTGCTCCTCATTGATATGGCCATTAAACAACAAGTTCGGCGTTCCCGAAGGGATCTGTCGACATGTTGGATAGACTATAAGAAGGCCTACGACTCGGTGCCACATACATGGCTCATGAGGGTGCTAGAATTGTATAAAGTTGATGCAACTCTGCGTACCTTCCTGATGTCGTGTATGGGGCAATGGAGGACAGTCCTTCGCTATCCAGGATGTCGGCATATCCAAGGGAACAGCGAACCGATAAGGATAGAGCGAGGTATTTTTCAGGGCGATAGTTTGAGTCCGCTTTGGTTCTGCTTAGCCTTGAATCCTCTAAGCACGCTGCTGGAGGATTCAGGTCTGGGCTTTCGGTTGAGGAGAGGTGGTCAGGTTATATCTCACCTTCTTTACATGGATGACCTGAAACTCTTTGCCCCCAACAATTTGCAACTGATGGAGCTACTGAAGGTAACAGAAACTTTCAGTAGCGCCATCAGGATGGAATTTGGTGTGGACAAATGTGCGGTCATGCATGTAAAGCGAGGGGGGATTGTGGAATCTGCGGGAACCCAGCTCTCAGATTCCATAAATCTTAGATCCCTCTCAGCAACCGAAACCTACAAGTATTTGGGTATGTCGGAAGCCCTGGGCATCAATGCTGTTGACGTGAAGCAATCGTTGAAGGAGCGCTTCTTTGGCCGCCTGAGAAAACTATTTAATAGTCTTTTATCAGGCGGAAATAAGGTGCGTGCCTTCAATGGTTGGGTCATGCCGGTTTTGATGTACTCTTTGGGCGTACTCAAATGGACTCAAACAGAACTAGACGCCCTGGATAGGAAGGTCCGTACATTGTTGACGGCATATCGAATGCATCACCCACGTTCTTCGGTTATGAGACTGTATATCCCGCGGAGTTGTGGAGGTCGAGGCTTTTTAAACGCCAAGACTCTCCACAATCGCGAGATATGCAGTCTCAGGGAATATTTCCTAGAAACCGACGTGGGCATGCATCGAGATGTGGTCGCGATGGACAAGGCCCTCACCCCGCTCTCCTTGGCTAAAGAGAACTGGCGCAAACCTGCAGTGCTTGACACTAATGACCGCAGGGAAGTATGGCAGAGTAAGGAGCTTCACGGACGCTAATTCAGTGCCCTGCATGGGCCTGATGTAGACCATGCAGCGTCCGTAGCCTGGCTACGTTCCGGGGAACTCTTTGGAGAAACCGAAGGTTTTGTTTGTGCAATTATGGATGAAGTTATGATGACGAATAACTACCGGAAATTTATTGTGAAGGATGGCACGGTTGACATATGTCGGGCATGCCACCGTCCGGGCGAATCGATCCGTCACATTATCTCCGGGTGTTCTCGTCTAGCTAACGGAGAATACTTGGATAGACACAACCTTGTAGCCAGGATTATCCATCAGCAACTTGCTCTGAAATACAGCCTTGTGGAATCGGAAGTGCCGTACTATAGGTATGTGCCCGACCCAGTTCTCGAAAATGGCAATATCACACTGTATTGGGATCAATCCATCATCACTGACAGGACTATTGTAGCCAATAAGCCTGATATAGTGGTGGTAGATCGATCAGAGCGGCGCGCAATGATTGTTGACATAACGGTTCCACATGACGAGAACCTCGTGAAGGCCGAGAAAGATAAACAAATCAAGTATATTGACTTGGCTCGCGAGGTTGTCGACATGTGGCCTGTTGACTCAGCGATCATTGTGCCGATAGTCGTATCAGCCAATGGCCTAATTGCCAAGAGCCTCGACCAATATCTGATGAGGCTCTCGTTAGGCAGCTGGATCAAGGGCTTGATTCAGAAAGCGGTACTCCTGGACACGGCTCGTATTGTTAGGAGGTTCCTCTCTCTGGAGCCCTGACCGCCGGTAGCTTGGACCCTGTTCCCGATACCGGTGGGCTACAATTTTTTATATTTTTAAATGTTTTTTTATTATTTATAAGGAATATTTAAAAATGTAGCAAATTTGTACATATAAATGAATAAAGGGAATAATAATTATAATAAGCATTAGGCATCAATACTGCTGACATGAAACAATCGTTGAGGGAACGTTTCTTTGGCCGCCTGAATAAGGTGCTAAGCAGTCTTTTGTCAGGCGGAAACAAGGTGCGCGCCTTCAACGGTTGGGTCATGCCGGTTTTGATGTATTCTTTCGGCATACTCAAATGGACTCAGACGGAACTTGATGCCCTGGATAGGAGGGTCCGCGTACTGCTGACCGCAAATCGGATGCATCACCCAAGGTCGTCGGTGATGAGACTGTATATCCCGCGGAAGTGTGGTGGTCGTGGCTTCTTAAATGCTAAGACCCTGCACAACCGTGAGGTATGCAGTCTCAGGGAATACTTCTTAGCAGTCGACGTGGGGATGCACCGAGATGTGGTCTCAGTCGACAAGGGCCTTACCCCGCTCTTCTTGGCTAACGAGAACTGGCGCAAGCCTGTAGTATTAGACACTAATGACCGCAAGGAGGTATGGCAGAGCAAGGTGCTTCACGGACGCTTTTACCAGGCCTTACACGGGCCCGATGTAGACTTCTTAGCGTCTGTATCCTGGCTGCGTTTCGGTGACCTCTTCGGAGAAACTGAAGGTTTTTTCTGTGCAATAATGGACGAAGTTATGCTGACGAATAACTACCGGAAACATATTATGAAGGACGGGACGGTGGACGTGTGTCGGGCATGCCACCGTCCGGGTGAGTCCATCAGACATATTATTTCTGGTTGTTCTCGTCTGGCTAACGGAGAGTACTTGCATAGACACAACCTTGTTGCCAGGATTATCCACCAGCAACTTGCTTTGAAATACAACCTTGTGGAATCAGAAGTGCCATACTATAAGTATGCGCCCGACCCAGTTCTCGATAATGGTAATATCACGTTGTATTAGGATCGACCTATCGTCACTGACAGGACTATTGTTGCCAATAAGCCTGACATTGTGGTGATAGATCGATTGGAGCGTCGCGCAATGATTGTTGATATAACGGTTCCACATGACGAGAACCTCGTGAAAGCAGCGAAAGATAAGCAATACAAATTTCTAGATCTGGCTCGCGAGGTTGTCGACATGTGGGATGTGAATACAGCAGTCATTGTGCCGATAGTCGTGTCGGCCAATGGCTTAATTGCCAAAAGCCTCGATCAACATCTTAGTAGGCTTTCGCTTGGCAGCTGGATCAAGGGCTTGATTCAGAAAGCAGTACTTCTGGACACGGCACGTATTGTTAGGAGGTTCCTCTCTCAAGAGCCCTGACCACCGGTAGCCCGGACCCTGTTCCCGATGCTGGTGGGCTACTATTTTTTATATTTTTAAATGTTTTTTTATACAATTTTGTAAAAATATTTAAAAATGTAAATTATATGTGATTAAAATGAATAAAGGAAATTATAATAATATAATAATTTTTTCACTTCAGTAGCTCAAACATGTAGGTTTTACTGCCTGAAATCAGTGAGCAAAATGCGATTTTGCTCACTGAGTGAGACAAAGTAACTTTTTAATTATTTTTTTAGAAAGCCGCGATTATCTTATTCAGCCTTGGATTAATCATACAATTCGAAACATTTACACTCTATCTCTTTCCCGCCATTAGAAAGAGAGAGAGAGAGAGAGACAACGAGCAGCCCTTTCGAAGTTCCTATTTTGAATTTGACCTCAAAGACAAACACGTTCGGAATTTCGTTCTAACTAAAGAAATTTTGCAAAAAGATAATTATGTCTTTTAATGTAATTTATTGAATTTTTAACTTATTGTTGTATTTAAACGAAAATAAGTTTTTACTGCACATAAAACTAATACTTAACCTGTAAATATTTAATTCTAGTTCAAATAATGTTACGTAATATATTTTGAATAATAAAATATCATGGGTGCTATTTCGGAACACGCCATAATTAAAATAAAAGAGCAGGAATAAAATTTCGTGGCTGGCGTAAAGAGTTGAATAAGTCAGAAAAATATTAAAATAATCGTAAAATATGAGTGAAACTAGCGACGAGAACAGTACCTCTACCTACAATGTTAATTATTTTGATTCACGATAAATAGTTATTTCAATCTATTCCTGTTTATTATTTTATCTCCTAAAGTGTTCTCGCTGCTGAAGTGAAAAGTTGTATGTGCTACACGAGACCAAAGTTATTTGCATCTCGTGTCTTTGAATCCCTCGCTGCACTCAGGATTCTAACCTAGAATCACTCGCTACGCTCGTGATTCAAATATAGAATCCTTCGCTTACTCGGGATTCAAAATCAACACTCGCGGCAAAAACCAACTTTGCTCTCTTGTTGCACAAATAACTATTGATTAGATTGGTTTTGTGAACATGTAGCCCTAGTACGTTCTGATAATGTTTAGTCATTCAAATAGGACGAGCACTGAAGGGTGGTTTACTATCTTTTTGAGTCTATGTACGAAATCTTTTCGAGACCTTGTGATCCTGGTACTTTTTGATTATTTAGCCATTGAAATAGGAAGTCCATCGTTTTAAATAGCGCTGATGAAATTATTGTTTCGTTAGCAAACGTGGAGCAAAAGTATTTATCAAATCCAACATGCAATGATATTTAGGCACTAAAAATGTTGCCTAGTAAATAAGTCCCATCCCTAGAAAAGCATTCTCTCTGGTTGTCAAAAGGCACGTAGTGAATGAACTATTTGAGGTGACGTCATCAAAATTGCTAATTCTAGCAGGAATATAACAAGCTTGTTTTAAGGACGTGATGGTACGAAAACGCAAAGTAAGGTTAAAATAAGACTGTTTTAAGAAGTCATAGTAAGGCCCCTGAACGGCACCTATTTTAACACTAACTATATGACAGTTGTAAATTAGAATTATAAGGCATCAAAAATATGAGTAAAAGTACCTACGCAAAAATCCATCAACCACATACAGCTTTCGTCAAAATTCAGCAACAATGTTCAAAAACAAATCAGTAACATTTTTCCATCATTCATATTCATTTATTATCGTAAAAAAAATATCTTCGCTTATTTCAAGGGGTAACGGACGGGGGGGTGTCGGAAGAGGTTTTCTATCAAACTTACCTTGCGGCGAAGTCCCGTCTAACATGATAGAACGGCGAATATTAACATTAGATCCACTTTCTGTATAGTTAGGGAGGGTCATGGAAAAATCATTATTTGGGGAAGGTCAGGGATTTTAATAAATGTAGCTGGCAGAATAAACTGCGTGGGGTAACTTTATGAAAGGTTAGGGTAAAATTTTCAGTTAGGGACATTCATAGGAGTCATGACGTGTTACTCGGTGTGGTTTTAATCTATTTTGTGCTAAATAAAAAGAAATGATGGGTAGACTCTGAAGGATGATATGCTTAGAAGAAATGAGGTGTCTGACGAGATAGAAAAGTACGGAAGAAGAAGACATAGGTACTGCGCCAAACCTAAATGAATTGGGAGAAGGGAAAGAGAATGACGATAAAGTTTCTTTTTAGATTCGAAAAATTATGTATAAAATTATATAATTATATATTATAAATTATAATTTGTTGGCAAAAAATAACGTCCGGCTGTTTTTCACATTTATAAAATACTAGTTGACCGGGGCAACTTCGTTTGCGTCACATTTTCCCCGTTTTCGCAACATTTTTCATTGCTGTTCCACTCCCATTGGTCGTAGCGTGATGATATATAGCCTATAGCCTTCCTCGATAAATGGGCTATTTAACACTGAAAGAATTTTTCAAATCGGACCAGTAGTTTCGGAGCCTATTCAATGCAAACAAACAAACATACAAACAAACAATCAAATCTTTCCTCTTTATAATATTAGTTTAGAAGTTTAGATTATAAAATATTATTTCTTTCCAAGAACGCTCTACTCTGATTAAAAATAAAGACCGCGTAAAGAAGCTATGTTAGACAAATCTTAGAGAAAACAGGTAAAACTGAGTATTTTCAAAATCACAATCTCTCAAAATCACAGTAATCCTTATTTCCGTTGAAATTAGGTCGCAGTTGGTTTGCTGCTAATGCCAAAATTACAATGATTCTTATTCTTGTTTCAAAAAGGCATCTTTTTTTTCGGTTGCTTCTCTCAGAGGTAAAATATTTTCAATACAATTTCCACAGACAATGTTACAAATGTTTATCCTCGTGACTATGACATATCCGTAGGTTTAGGAAAAAGTTTCCGGCCTACACACATTAGATTATTCAGAGATACAAAACTATCATGTCACTTAATTACCAGAAGTTTTCTCTAGTTAACTACGGTAAAAAAAAAAATCGTTCAATTTAATATTCCCTTCAATGTAATCCATTTTTGTTTGGATATATTTCAATCTTTTTAAATCAAATTTCTTTTAAAATAATTTTATAGTTGGAGCCAGAAACTTCTGGGCCTTACCATGTCCCAAGCGCCAGAAGTTATAGGCTACAATACACACGTATAAAAGACAAAAGAAGATCATCACACTGTAACCTTTGTGGTAACTATGTTTTCATGAGCCGTTTGGGGTTGAAACTCTGAGGCCGTGGTCCGAGTGTTCAAGACCTTTTTGAAGACATTTGGTAACGCCTTGTTGACGCTTCCTGTGTCCCAAGAGCTGGCTTTTAATTTGGCCAGAGGATAAGTATTTAATTGCCATACAACGTGGCAATGCTGCCAGTTTCTTGGGCACATTACCAGCCGACAGAGCGACAGAGGAGTGTTTTGACGCCCTTTTATAGTAAATTGTTATTTAAGTGAATAAATGTATTCGTTTTTAATCGTAGTAATGTGTAAAGTTCCTTTTTGTGAAATACACACTAATTCCTACTCTTTTGTCCTCAGAGAATCGTATCCCCTCACTCATCTACCAGACGAGGTCGGTGGCGGCGTGATTACAGAAGGTCCCTCACTGCTGCTCGCCACCTGGACGCCCAAGGGTCACGGGCTGGTCACCGTGAAAGACTACGACATATACTACAGACCAGCTCCTCGGTCTTCCACGGGCTATCGAGTCACAGAAACTGGGATCCCTGGGACTATCCACAATGGTGTTCCGGATTGGTTGTATGAAGGTATGTTCGTTTTTTTTCCTAGACCGTTTTGCCTACATGTGAAGCAAATTTTCCTTGACTTAACTTGTTATGTTTATGTGCTTTATCTTGTATGCATCACGATGACATTTAATAATCTTCTTTCTTCCTTTCTAAGGTACGAAAAAACCCCGAATGTTTTCAAAACTCGACATACGGTTTAACTCGTAAGAAATTTCAAGACAAAATTGAATTTAAAAAAGCTTTTAAAATTGTTTTGTAGACGTTTTTAATCCACAAAAGTTGACATGAGCAGTTTCGATGTACCGGTTTTCTACTAATTTTAGTTAAATAAAACATTGTTAACCATTTTTGTTGTGTAGGTAAAACGTACCTTTGATTTTACAAACATATGTAATAAGCACGTATAGTATTCAGACTGCTGCATGTTAGAACGCAGGGCGGATTTTATGCTCATTAAAATATTTTTTCGCTTACCAAAAACAAGACTCCATAATTTCATTCAATTCTCGACTCCATCACAATACAAAAAAACAGCAATTTCCTCTCACCATAATCTCCACAAACAACAAAGGCATATCTCGCTCACTTTTATCGCATCTTCCATAGAACGGTCGCCCGAAAATTTTCAAATATTTTCTTCCAGCAAACAGACACTTCAATTTCATGGTCGGCAAGGCGTATCCGTATAACGCTTACGTCATAACCGTTCGTTTTCACAAAGGAAAATCTGGAAGTCTTTGGGAACAGAGAAACCAGTGTTGCTAGTCAATTTGAATTTTTTCGTTGGCGATTTTTTGGATTGTGAATTGAGAGTAGTAGGATAAGTGAGGGTTGCTCTTGAAATAAATTTTTTTTCGTGCTAATCACAGGAACAAATAGTTCGAATTGAAAAAATATTTTAGTGTTAGTTGGTCCATTTATCGAGAAAGGCTTTAGGCTATATTATTATAACAAACAAACAAATCATTTATTTCGGAAAACAAAAAATAAAACATTAAAAAATGAACTGAAAAACAAATAATCTCCAAGCTTAAAGGGCGTGCACGCTTACAGGTGCAATGATGGTGTATACGTATAGCAAGGAGTACTTGAATAAAATCGAATTACTAATAAAAGTAACGAAAACCTGGTCAACAAGGCGATCAGTCACCACAAGCAGCACTCGTTCACGAGCATAACGCGAAGATCAGCCATTACCCCCCTCATTTTATTTGAGGGACGGAGGTAACCCGATCCCCGACGCTACCGCAAGCAATGACATCTATGGGAGCATGACGAACTGTCACACGTGCCTGAAGCTGGGCCTAACTGTTTCGAACCCCTGTGTTTTATTGTATATAACATCACGCTACGACCAATAGGAGCGGAGTATCAATGAAAAATGTTACAAAAACGGCGAAAATGTGACGCAGACGAAGTTGCGCGGGTCAGCCAGTTACATTTTATTTTAGAGGAAGCTGATATTGCTGTATTACTAAATTCTATTTCTGGAATGAAACGTGTGAGTCCTGTTCTGTCGTGAGTCCTTTCATATTGGAAATCGTCATAAATAAGTCTATGCTGAAAGTGCTCATGGATCGATGGAGATATCATGTCTATTTAATGTGTATCAAAGGTATCATTTCATCATTCATTCATCATAATTTCAGCCCAAAAGACGTCCACTGCTGGACATAGGCCTCCTCCAAGTGTCGCCACATTGACATTTTGGGGGGCTTTGCCATAATCGCCACGCTTGGCGGGTTGGCGATCGCAGTCCGGTTGTTACAAAAAAAAAAGCACAGATTACGCTGCTGCCAATTCTCTGGCTAATCCCTTAGTCGCCTCTTACAACACCCACGGGAAGATATGGGATGGTGCTGGTGATTCTTTACGTTCCGGCACCATACAGAGCATCAAAGGTATAGGCGATACATATTACTAAGTACACGTAGTCGTATATTATTACATGCCAAAGCTGACGAGCATGTCGGCGACTTTGTATGCGTTCAGTTCTGGTAGAGTTAGACGATCTGCACCTTTTTCGGAGATGTTTGCGCAAGATTGTACCAATGGGTCTCACATGGTTGTTCGTAAGAAAACTGCTTCGCTACTCAGGAGAGTGAGAGATAGTAACAACAGCATTCTGAAAACAGTAGCAGAGGGCTTTAGCTCTCCAATAATTGTTATAAATATTAGATAATAACTTATACTAATTAAGTTATGAACACTGTATGGATCTTCATTGTTTTCCGAAATACAAATGATTAATTTATTCATTTAATGTTTATTTGTCACTTTTCGTGTCTGTCTATGTTTCCGTATGTATGTAACACATAAATATCAAACATACATTGACATACAAATAGTACCTAAACATGGTAAATATCCAGTTTCTAGTGTTATTGATAGTGTCCGTTTAAAAACTTATATTACACTAGATGTCCCGCGCAACTTCGTCTGCGTCACATTTTCCCCCTTTTCTCAATATTTTTCATTGCTGCTCCGCACCTATACAGCGCCATCTATTGAATACTTACTCAATCCAATCAAGAGATACCGCCATCTGTTAGAATCGTTTGGAGCTAACAGATAATTGTGTCTTAATTTGCAATATAATAATATTGCGACTATAAATTGAGATGTAAGCTATCCTATCTTTCAAGTTGGATCAAACTGCAAACGGTGTGCAAAGATTAAAATCGGTTAGGTAAGTAGTTTAGGAGTCCATCCCAGACAAACAACGTGACACGTAATTTATATATATGTTACCGGCCAAACCTGATTTCAGGCCAAACTAGTTTGTCCTTGGCCAAACCAGTTTACTGGTTTATCACTGACCCAAACAAAACATTTACAATGCGCCCAACTTGGATGTGGCATAGCTCGCTACGCTCGCCTGGCTCGCGCGTTTATGGTCACGGTTCTAACCTAACCTAACCCATATAGATGGGGTGCTCTATATGATCCTGTTATGATGAGTCCTAGTTTGGCCTAGGACAAACTAGATTAGCCGGAAATCGTGTTTGGCCGGTAACATATATATAGATTACAATATCAAGCAATATAATCAAGCCGTACAAAAGTTGCAAAGCAGAGTCACTAGATAATTTCTAAAGCAAAACAAGTAGGTGCTAACTAAATGAAATACGCCCCGTCCAGTCAACTCCTGCAGTGAGAGAACCTACAATTTCCAATATCAATGTAAATTAAACCACTGCCTCTTGGGCTGTGGTCCATGAAACTGGATATTTATCGACGATTCGCTTTTTCAATATGGCCGACGCTCATTCAGCTCAATATTGTAATTCTAATAAAGTTTCGATTGAAACGCTTGTCGTTTGTTCCTTGAGAATATTCTATTCAATTTTGAGGGTAGGTTCTAGTCCTACAAACTCCGATAAGTATTATTTTTATTGATATGAGGGTATTTCTATGTTGGTGATAACGTTTGGCCAATATTTGGTAAGGATTCGATGTAACCCGACGATTTTGACAGGTGACAAAATTATATGATCCATTTTATTCAATAGTAAGACATTTGCCCGATTAGATTTCCCATGAACTGCATTCGGTTAGATTGGAAACCGATAGTTGGTAAAAGGCTAGATGGATGGGGGTAGAAATTTTAGTATACTGAAAAATAACCATGCTAAAATTCAATGCATTCTTGCTTTATGACTTCTAGACCAAGTGTTTTAGACCGTGGTTACCCGTTAGTCAGTGCATGAATGATTTTAATATTTTTTAAGGAGAGCTTTTCCCTACGTTTTATACCAAATCAAATCAAAATCATTTATTTCTAGTAAGCCATTTACAGGCACTTTTGAATAGTCGAACAACAATAGAAGGAACATTCGAAAACAATATAATTATGACATTAATTTACCAGTTTTGAACAATATGATGTATTATAAAACTACCTATGTTACTGCTATTCGTGTGTACAATCAGTTACCGCCAGCAATTAAACAATAACATGGAATCATGTTTAAAAAAATGAAAAAAATGTTAATTGATAATGTATTTTATAATCTGCATGAGTTTTTTGATAAAAATAATGTTTGTAAGCCTTCTAATACTATTGCATATCCGACTTTGGTGGACTGTTGAAACATGTACACAGTTAAGCAATAATTATATCTATATCTTATCTTTATAAAAATGGAGCTACAGTCCTAGTCACAAGACTGTGAACGTACTGTAGTTGTCCATTCCAAAGCGTAGATCTCTATGGAGAAGAATGAGCAAGAAACTCCAAGGACACACTTTTAAATCAGTAGCTTGTTACAAAAACCTTGGTCACATCATTCATGTTGAGATGGGACATCGCCAAATGGCCAAATTGCTCTTTACCACGTATCTACTTACAGCAGCTGCATGAAGCAGGTTGTATTTTGATACGGTTGTGTTCATGCATGTCTAATTAATTCTCCCTGCGTTGCTGGAATATCTCAGTTTACTGATACGATAATCTCGTCTCTGTTCTATCAGGTTATACCTTGGTTATAATGTTTAGGAAGAGCTCCTGTATTAAGCTAGTGTGGTCTTTAGTCAGACCTTCAATCTATCTACTTCATGACTTAGAATTTCTGTACTGAGGTTGCGTTTCGTGACAAAAGGGGCTTGAAGATTTTCAAATGAAACGTGGCCTACTTGCGCCATTGTTTTTATTTTCAAAATAGTTTCTACGCATAAAACCTCTTATAAAAATATGTAGTCAAAAGCTGGCATCAATACAAACAAATTATGTTTGAGACAAAATCTTCGTGGGTTCAATGTCAAATGTCTGGACAAAATTTTGGTTCTGCACACGTGAACTCACAACACAAATTGTAGATTATAAAAATGTCACAAATCTTTGTTTGAAACCACAATTAGTAGCCATCAGAGTAGGGAAAGACTGAATAAAGGATGGATGGATTGTGTGGAAGGTGATTAAGGTGGTAGATGATAAGGTGTTTAAAATTAAAGTCAATAATAGAAGTTTTCTGCATTGATAAAGGGGAGAAGATAAAGGAGACATTTTATTTGTTTCGAGACTAGTACCACTGCTTAAATTGTAGCATATAATAATGAAACGTGTTTTGACTTCTTCCTTATTATCGCCAGATTCCAATGGTTATATTAGGTCTTTACCTATGAAATTGCCGTTTTGTTTGAAAAAAGTTAAAGTATTTTTTTTTTCGAACTTATTTATTTCTTTTATTCAAAGTAATCACCCCTGCAATCAATGCATCTTTGCCAACGCTGTGGCAGTTTATGGATGCCCGTCTTGAAAAAATCACCTGGACGGGAGACAACAAACTCTTCAAAGGCGTTTTGTACTGCCTCTCGGGAATTGAATTTTTTTCCCGCTAAAAAGTTGTCCAAATTTTGGAAAAAGTAATAGTCGGAAGGCGCAAGATCTGGTGAGTATGGCGGATGAGGGAGAGCTTCCAAACCCAACTCATGCAGCTTAGAGACGGTCTGTTGTGCAGTATGGGGCCGCGCGTTGTCGTGAAGTAGCAGTGGAGACGACCGATTGACCAAAGCTGGTTGCAGACGTGCGAGTTTCGCCATCATTGTGGTCAGTTCTTCAATGTACACATCTGCAGTAATGCTCTCGCCGTTTTGTAAAAAGCTATGATGAATCACACTAGCACTAGACCACCAAACTGTGACCATCACCTTTCTAGGGGTCATTTTTCGTTTTGCACATTGCTTTGGTACCGAACCAGGATCTAACCAACTTGCTGAGCGCTTTCGATTGTCAAAAAGAATCAATTTTTCGTCGCACGTAACAATTCGGTTCAAAATTCCTTCATTTCTGTGCCTGTTAAGCAGCGCAAGGTAAGTCTCGACGCGTACGTTGCGCTGGCGATCGTTAAGTTCGTGGGGCACCCACTTATCAAGCTTTTTTATCTTGCCAATCTGTCGCAAATGGACCAATATTGTTTTAATGCTAACATCAAAAGCTGCTGCCAGCTCAGCTGTAGATTGAGTTTCATCAGCTTCAACAATCACCTTTAATTCATCATTGTTGACCAAAGTTTCCGGACGACCACGAGGTTCATTTTTCAAGTCAAAATTCCCAGAACGGAACCGAGCAAACCAATAACGGGTTGTGCGTTCGTTTGTACAATTCTCTCCGTAAACGTCGTTGATGTTACGGGTCGTTTGTGCCGCGTTGGTGCCACGACGGAACTCATATTCCATAATTACACGAAATTTCAAAGTATCCATTATGAGAAAAATGTTGAAATGTAATGAAAATACAGCGCTAATCAATAAACAAAAGACTGATTTTGTAAATAGAATGTCATATTTTTAAAACAAAATTAATTTGAATTTAGAACTCATAGCCAATCAAAACTTTTTTTTGTTTGAAAAAGTCTGTACTGCAATACGGCAATTTCATAGGTAAAGACCTATTATTAGCTAAGCTTTGTCCAACGGAAATATTGAGATTTTAACATAAAATAGTGCACTAAACAATAACAAAAATAGTATAAAACAAAGTCACTCATACGTGTCAAAGAGTAAATGTCAAATCAAGTTTTCTGAGAACTACTAAAATAGCGGATTACAACGTTCCGTGCCATGATGATTTTTTAAAACATCAACGCGATTTTATTGAAAACCTTTAAAAATAGCAATAAAAAAAGTTCCAAAATCAAAATATTTTATTTCAGTTAGGCCTACATAATAAGGCACTAAGAAAACGTCGACAAAAGGTGCACGGTTTGGGTTGGCCTTTTCTTATGGAAAACAACCGGTGAGAAATTCCATCGTTACTTTTTTTAAATCATTTGTTTTCACAATATCTGTATGTTATAGCGTTAGTACTTAAGTATGGGAGGACAGCGCAGGCCCAACAATAAGTCGTGGCTTAGGTACTACAAAACATAAACCAAGATAAAAACTTAACAAGCATCTAGGAATCTACAAGGCCTACAATGTTCACACATTCACAATCAATTGGTAAATAAAAAAGAATCCATACCAATTAAAATATTATAAAAAGAGAAGGCGAATTAAACAATTGACACAAATATTGTCATCAGTGCTGTAACTATTCTGAAAAACTACACAGTATATAACTATTTCTTTGTATATATTAAAGCCGATATTGGTATTTCTCGGTACCGTATTTTTTGTCAACTTAAAAACGCCCCTATTTACGCATTTATTGTGACGTGCTGGGAAAATCACAGGTATAAATTGACTCGCTAAAATTATACCAAAATTTCACTAAATATTCCGTTTATTTCCTATAATATTATTATTGTGAATAGTATACACGTATAATATTCATATTACCCCTGATGTTTACAC
Source organism: Cerastis rubricosa (assembly GCA_949152445.1). Lineage (NCBI taxonomy): Eukaryota > Metazoa > Arthropoda > Insecta > Lepidoptera > Noctuidae > Cerastis > Cerastis rubricosa. The sequence continues at coordinate 15,856,627 of OX424524.1, read as the reverse complement.
CATGTATGTTACGACATGCAAGGTGTAAACAGACCCTTTACGAAGCCGTCAACCAAGCATTCTGTACATCACACTAAGTAACCCTACGCAAAAATTATTGCTAGGAAACTATTTTATTTTTACACCAGACATTTCCTATTTTAAATATTATTTAAATATCACCAATGTTACCTAAAAATATTCAGCCCTCATTAGTCAATAGTATGCATAAAGTTACCCATTCAAAATAATGACTATATTTTCGCGCTCTCAAAGCATAACTTTTTGCATCGTATATCGATGTTTCCCAACACTACTCCTTTACAAAGTGCACATGCGAGACCAACTTCGTGAGTTACGAGTCTACAAAGTTTCTTGTTGGTTGGTTCTGTGCGTCTTAAGTAACTTATAATTTGGATAGTTTATTATTATTATTAATTACTAGCTGTCCCGTGCAACTTCGTCTGCGCCACATTTTCCCCGTTTTCGCAACATTTTTCATTGCTGCTCCGCTCCTATTGGTCGTAGCGTGATGATATATAGCCTATGTCCTTCCCCAGGTTGAAATCTATCTTCTTGCCAAATTTCATTAAGATATGATCAGCCGGTTAGTCGTGAAAAGGTTACAAACATACATACAAACAAACAGAGTGACTTTCGCATTTATAATATTAGTATGGATTGAACTTACTTGCTCGTAATAGTTTTATACGGATTTAGTATTCTATAAGGCTGCCTCGTTGGTCCAGTGGTTGAAAGCGCGACTGCTGAGCATGAGCTCCTGGGTTCGATTCCCGGGTCGGCCAAAGTGATATAAGGTTTTTCCATGAGGATTTTCTCAATTGCAGCTACGGAGTCTGCATTTGTGCCCGGTTGATAGCAATAGGCTCGCCCCCTATTACATGGGAATTAATCATAACTTTCGTCAAATGTTTTTAAGTTACTTCTTAGACCTACGTATCCTGCTTATGCGTATTAAGTTTAATTAAAATCGGTTCAGTTATTTCGGAAAATAAGGACTTGAAAGTTTGTATGAAATGCCGTAAAGTGTCAACGCTCTTAATATCCGAGAGGAACAAATTTTTGCATGCGGTTAAAAAGTATCCAATGCAATGTATAATCCCAGACATAGCTTATAACATAATATCACGCTTGTAATCCCCGGGCAGTTAAGCAGAGGTGTACCTAATTGTACATGTTTTAAATTTTCAGATCATCAACTTGTAGTGTATATGTTATGTTAGTGAAAAAGAAACTTAAAACGTCCAAACAAACAGACTAACACGTGGAGTGCGATTCAGTGTCTAACAAACGGACCATATTGCCTGTCTGCTATTACTTTGATGAAACGGTTGGCGCAGTGGATGAGCGATCGACTGCTGCGTTGAGTTTCGCGAGTTCGATCCCCGCACGGAACGTATATTTGTATGACCTACAGATAGTTGTTCCGGGTCTAGCTGTTTGTGTATGTAAGTTTCAATGTTTGTAAACGCAACCACGATACAGGAGAAATTCCTAGTGAGAGGCAACGTTTTAAAAAAATAACAACTTTTATGTATGTCCTTAATCTGTTCCACGCGTACATGATTAAGTTTAATTATTATCATTACATTTTTGAATAACATGAAGATGCTTTTTGTTACTGTTAATATAACATAGAGGACATATTCGCAGCCACATCTCAAACACCACTGGCTCGAGGTAAAGGAAAATATCCCGAGAAAAGTAGCATAAAATCGGCAACACGCAGTGTCAAGTACTAGCAAGCCATGTGATCAATATTTTGTTCTCTTCTCACTTAAAAGAGAAGAGCTTCATTCTACACTTTAACTAACTTATCAGTGCAGGTGGGAAAAACAGAATTAAAATAAATGTAGCAAGTTTGACATATTCATGCAATTTTAGGGTTCCGTACCTTGAAAGGAAAAAACGGAACCCTTATAGGATCACTTTGTTGTCCAACCGTCCGTCCGTCTGTCCGTCTGTCTGTCTGTCAAGACCCTTTTTCTCAGGAACGCGTAAAGGTAACAAGCTGGAATTTACATCAAATACTCAAGTCTACTGTTCCTTGAAGCTGTGAAAAAATCAAACTTCTAAGCCAACGCAATCAAAAGATACAGCCGTTTATGCCGCAAATTTTCAACACTCGCAAAGGAATCAAAACCTACAGGGTACTTCCCGTGAACTCAGAATCTTGAAATTTGGTACAAAGCAACATCTTATAGCACAGATAAAGAAAAAATTGCGAAAACCGTGAAGTTTTATTTACATCATATAATAAAAATATGTTTAATAATTTTTGTACGGAACCCTCGGTGCGCGAGTCCGACTCGCACTTGGCCGGTTTTTTTTCTTGACAAGCAGCTCCACATTTGAACTGCAAAGTTAAAGTGGTCAGACTACAGTCTTTCAGTGGAACAATAGAAGCTTTTATTGCTTGCAAAGAGTCTAATTAAATCATACCTACAATAGAGGCAGGCTAAACAAAAGAGGAACCCACTTCCTTTTGTGTTTGCATTGCAATTAAATTGAACCATATTGTGTAGATAAGTAGAGTAGAGTATTACAAGTTCTAGTTAAGAATCATCATCTGCCTAGCCTTTTCCCAAACTATGTTGGGGTCGGCTTCCAGTCTATCCGGATACAGCTGAGTACCAGTATTTTACATGAAGCGACTGCCTATCTGACCTCCACAACCCAGTAACTGGGTAATACGATACCCCTTGGTAAGACTGGATGTCAGACTTTTAGCTTCTGACTACTCGTAACGACTGTCAAAGATCTACAAATGACAGCCGGGACCAACGGCTTAACGTGCTTTCCGAGGCACGGAGGAAACTCGATATGTAATTATGGTCACCCATCCACGGACCAACCTCGGCAAGCACGGCTTAACCTTAAAGATCGACCTGGGCGGCTGTTATTATTTAGCCACGAGCTCCTCAAGTTCTAGTTAAGAATATTAATTTGAATTATGTTTATTTCTTAGTCCAGCCAGTCGTGTACCGTGTTGTTTTAATTCTGCTTATCCCCAAACGATAACTCCTTTGTTTAATCAGCAAGTATTATTTAGATTTTTTTAGTTTTGTATGTTTTTCCGAATAAGTGTTAAGTGACACACTAAGATTAAGGGACAGTAAGTGACACACTAAAACTCTAACTAAAATTTATTTTGTAATAAGCTGTGCCTTTGTACTCTATGTTATGTTATGTTGTTTCCTTATGTTCTTTCTTGTGTGTACATAAATGGTAAAATAAATTCCAAGAACTACACGAAAGGAACAGAAAATACGGTTTTAAAAAGATTCCTTTACTAACACAGTGACAAATGAACTTGTCTTATGTACTGAGTGCATCATTTAATGTTTCCTGCAGATAGAATCACACTGAAAGGTAGAATTCATTGTACTCAGGCTAACCATTTAATTCCAAATCCAAACCCTACCTGACCTTCCATTCCAACCAGAAATAACTGCCGAAATGTCGCATAAAACACGTTCCAACCCTCCAGCGCATCTCTAGTGGCAACCTGGCAGGTATGCCATGGAATGTGGCGGACTGGCAACTGGCACAATCTGACAACTGGCACGCGAATGAGCCGAGTGCAAGCGCTCATTAAGATAAAGGTGGGGGCTCGTTTACAAGCTGTCTAAAGGAATTAAAATATGATCATTCTTTCCCCCTGGGGTGTGAAATTAGACCGTTTTGTGGGTTCGGATTTTCAGGATTTTGTAGAATGATTTGTGTATTTGTGGGTGATCTTTATGGATGTAGAATGCACAGTACTTAAATATAATAATAATATTCATTTATTTTCAGATATACATCCATAAAATTGTTAGTAACACAGAAATGCTTATGAGAAACTAATGTTAGTAGTAGACATAATACAAAAACACTTAAAAGACGTAATACAAAAATAAAATAAACATAAAACAACATGACTTAATGGATACTCCGATACTCGTGCGCATGTTTACTTGACTGTGTGTAGTCTTATCCAGCGCTCAAGCATTGGAGAATCCCACCGGTCCGACAATACGCACAGGATGCTGTTGGTACTAGCACGCATGCGTGTAAGGCGGTGTAATATGATATTTCTTTTTCAAAAGTGTCATTGGGTTTTTCCATCAGGACAACCATGGAGTCTGGATTTGTGCCCGGTTTGGACAATGGCGGCAACCCCTATTACATGGGACTTAAACGTAGCTGGTGAAATGTGGGTGTACTATTAAGTACTCATCTGCCTAACCCTCCAGGGATTACAGGTGTGGCGTTATGTTGGTTTTAGAAGCACCTCTTGCATCTCTTTGTTTTAGGTGCAGTCGAGAAACTATAATTCCTAATCTACAGGGTGATACATTGGGTCAAATAGGTATTGAAATTTTGCATGGGGCAGCAGAAATTTTTTTCGCTATTAGGATGTTTGTACGATAGAAAATCATGTTCAGTTTGATGGTCTGTAGCACACCCTTAAGTACGCATTTCCCTTTCCGTTACACCCGACTGCTAAATCTTAAGTAACAACATAAAATAACACCAACAGATTGTACACTTAACTCGCAATAAAAATTTGACTTTAACTTTGACCCTGTATAAGTAGGTACCTTCACTATCATTTTTAACCCCCGACCAAAAAAGAGGGGTGTTATAAGTTTGACGTGTGTATCTGTGTATTTGTGTATCTGTGTGTCTGTCTGTGGCATCGTAGCTCCTAAACGGATGAACCGATTTTAATAAAGGTGGTGTCGTTTGAAAGGTATTTTAATCGAGAGTGTTCTTAGCTATGTTTCGAGAAAATCTGCTCAGCCGTTTGAAGATCATCACCTCTTTTCTAGTTGATGAAGGGATGTAAACAACTTTCCCAGGTAGTCGATTTGAAATTTGAAATATTGTCGCTTGTCACCATGGACATTGCTGAGAAAGGGGGGTGCACCCCCCCTCCCACCAATTTTTTTTATTTTTATTATATAATTTATATCTTTCCTTGGTTTCGTTAATTAGCGAGAAGAGACTCAACACCGAGAAAATTGGAAGGAAAGGGGGGAGGCCTATGCCCAGGAGTGGGACAGTCAAGGCTAAGAAAAAATAATATAAGTTTAAAAAGCATGAAGAAAAAAATAAAAGATTTAAAAAACCCCCGACACAAAAAAAAACCTCTAAAAAGCCAAAAATAAATTAATCCAAGCGTCGTAGCGTCGGAGGTCCGCTTTGTTCTGTGCTTGTACTAAGCGGTCTTCTTAGCGGTCCCCCGACGCTTGGACGCTACAACGACGCTTGAATTAATTTATTTTTGTGTATCAGGGGTTTTTTTTAATTTTAATTTAATTTGTAAGTTTAATTTTAAAACTTTTCAAAAAGAATTCTGTCTTTATTCGTTTCATTACTTTACATAATTTATCATCATCTGCATAGCCTTTTCCCAATTATACTGGTATCGGCTTCCAGTCTAACTGGATTCAGCTCTATATTAGAATTTTAAAGACGAAGCTCTTCAAATAACAGCGTGTACCAACAGCTTAACTTGCATTCCAAGGCACAGAGGAAACTCGATATGTAATGGGTGGTCGCCCATCCACAGACCAACCTTGGCAACCGCGGTTTAACCTTGACCCTTGCAGCTATTATTATTTAGCAAATTCGCCTTTTATATAAATTAAACAACCCACAAACCTTGTCTTTATATCCACTACGAACATCATAACAAATGTATGTCCAAGCACGTTCTCTTATTATAACAAAGTAGGATCAGGAGGGTTTTTTGTTCGTATCGGTCACTTAAGCGTCTTCAGAAATTCCTGCCCTTTCAAACTAAAATTACTCTCGCTCAATCTCTTCTTCTACCTCTTCTAGACTATGCTGATGTCTGTTTTCTTGATGCAACTGAAGAACTTCTTGATAAGCTCGAACGTCTGCAAAATTTGTGTATCCGCTTCATTTTCGGGCTTCGAAAGTACGACCATGTGTCGGAATTTCGTAAGCAGCTGAAGTGGTTACCTATTCGGCAGCGTCGAGATTCTCACACTCTTTCTTTTCTTTTCTCTGTTCTTCATAACCCTAAAGCTCCTTCGTATCTTCGGGAACGCTTCGAATATCTTGTTCCTCGAGGTAAACCCTGTCGCTCATCATCATCTCTTCTCCTTCGCTTCCCTCCCCACTCCTCAAGTCGGTATGATGGATCTTTTACTGTTCGTGCTGTGCGTCTTTGGAATTCACTTCCACACTCCTTGCGGGATAGCCCTTCGTTAGACGTGTTCAAGAGAGGAATTAGAGAACATTTCCTGTCAACATGATTATAGTATATATATAGTATTGTATATGTATGTTGATCTATATATGTATAGTATGTATTACGTTTATTGTATGTATTAGTTTAATTTATAAAATTAGTTGAATTAAGTTTTAAAAGTTCTGTTCATGCACAAAGCTGTATCCTCTTTGGCAAATACTCCTGTTAAATAAGGTTTGCTGTAAGAAAACCCATTTTTGGGTTAAGCTCGCCGTTGTACATTAGCTATATATTATTTGTGTGTATATCTTTTAATTTTATGTGCAATAAAGAATAAGAATAAGAATAAGAATAAGAATAAGAATAAAGTCACGCTTCGATACAAAATACATACCCACACTGTTCCCAAAGTGTTCTAGCGTAATAATAAAATCAAATATCCCACTATCTGCCTCCCACAATACCGTCTAACCCTTTGACCACAAGCTACACCTAACACGCGGTTTGTGACAGCGTCTGCAGGGAGAACAATTGAAATAAATTGCTTGCCCTTGGCATGGTCGCCACGAGACAACGCGATATATAAACTCGTGCGGAAAAAACAAGTGACATACGCACGTGTCGGTTAATACAAGAAGCATCGCCTGAAACGATCGAACGATTTTAAAATTGAAGATAGGTACCCGTTTCACAGAAAATATTTACTTAATTTTAGTTTTTTTTTTTTGAACGGTGCCCCTCTCGAAGACGTTCTCATGTATCGTGGGCTGCATTTCATCATCTGTGTAGCCTTTTCCCAAACTATCTTGGGGTCGGCTTCCAGTCTAACCGGATGCAGCTGAGTACCAGTATTTTACATGAAGCGACCGTTTACAAAAATTTAACTCACACACACAAACCGCCACCTAAAAATATTTGTTCCGTGCGGGAAACGAACCCGTGACACGTAGCGCAGCAGTCAATCAGTCAGCCACTGCACCGACTGTGCTGTCCTGTAATTTATTAATATATTTTATTTTTTTAAGGGTTATTATTTACTTACTGATAGGGTAGTTGTATTTTCATTTCAGAAATCGTTCGTATTTACGGTAAGTTCGCACCGCTCGCTCTTGCTAGAACAGTAAAGTAAAAAACCTAAAGGCTAAAGTGTTCTTGCGTAATAAAATCAAATACCCCGCCAACTATCCGCCTCCCACAATACCGTCTGAAAGATGTAGGGTTCTATTCTCGGCCTGGCTTACGTCGACACTAATTGACCTAGGCACACGTAGACCTTGACATTCGGCTCAGATGGATGAAAGTTTTCCGCTATACTTGAGTATAGCCTTGTTTGTTCAAGAGCTATGCCTTGTTCCTATCAATAATCTGAGGAAATGAAATAAATGTATGTATAAATATTGCGTTAATTTACTCTGACTTTATCAATACACTAGTGTATTGAACTGTCCCGCGCAACTTCGTCTGCGTCACATTTTCCCCGTTTTCGCAATATTTTTCATTCCTGCTCCGCTCCTATAGCCTTCCTCGATAAATGGACTAACTAACACTGAAATAATTTTTCAAATCGGACCCGTAGTTCCTGAGATTAGCGCGTTCAAGAAAATAAACAAATAAGTCTTTAGATTTATTATTAGTACTAGCTGTCCCGCGCAACTTCGTCTGCGTCACATTTTCCCCGATTTTGAAACATTATTCATTGCTGCTCCGCTCCTATTTGTCGTAGCGTAATGATATACGTGGGACACTCAGAAAGTTTTGCGAAACTAAAAAAAATTGTTCTATACGTACATATATTTTTATTAAATCTTTTCAAAGTACTTTCCACCAGCCTCTATACAAAGATTCATGCGCCTAAACCAGTTTTCAAAACACTTTTTCCAGTCCGCCGCAGACACCTCGTTTACAGCCTGCTCGAACCCAGCCAGCGCATCTTCCGGCGACGAAAATTGTATCCCTTTGAGCTGATTTTTTATTTTTGGGAATAAAAAGAAGTCACACGGTGCTAGATCAGGGCTGTAAGGAGGGTGACCCAGGAGTTTGACTGGCGTGCTGTCCAGGAAGTCCCTCGTTTTGAGTGCGGTGTGCGCAGGTGCATTGTCGTGGTGGAGCAGTAGCCCGCGGAGCCCTGTGTTTGGTCGCTTGTTGCTTATAACAGAGAAAACTTCTGGCAAACATTTGGAAGTATACCATTCGGCATTAATGCTTCTTTGATCCCGTAAGGGAATTGATACCAAGTGGCCAGTCAAATTAAAAAAGCTAGCGATCAAAATCTTACCCCCGCTTCTAGATCGCTTCACTTTGGTAGGCGTTGGCTCATTTTGAAACACCCAAACAGTCGACTGGCGCTTGGTTTCTGGGTCGTATTGATAAATCCAGGACTCATCACCTGTAACGATGTCGTAAACACGCCGAGACGAGCCTGCTTCAAATTTGTTAAGCATATCACGGCACCATTCCACCCGGGCCTGCTTCTGAGCATCGGTGAGGTTGTGCGGCACCCAGCGTGATACTATCCTCCTCACGCGAAGATGGCTGTGTAGAATCTCGTGAACGCTTCCCGATCCAATCTTCAATATGTGTTGAATCTCCTGATATGTAATTCGCCTATTGTCTTGGATTAAATTTTTCACTGCTAGCACGTTTTCTTCGGTAACAGCCGTCAAAGGGCGACCGCTTCTTTCGTCATCCCCCAAAGTTGGTCGACCGCGCTTGAATTCGTTATACCAACGATACACGGTTGCCTTGGAAGGGCCTTCATCCATGAATGCCATTTGAAGTCTATCGTACGATTCATCCGGTTTCAGGCGACACTTGAAATCGTATAAAATCATAGCTCTAAAATGTTCCCGGCGCAGATCCATATTTCAGTGAGACACAATACTTTGAATTAACTCGCAAAAAATGTGGAGGGAAATTTTGAAATTGGAACTTACTTATTTTTACTTATAAATAATCATATTTTCGAAAAACATAATAACTGGCCAGTCTCCCATATATAAAAACTTTTTTTCGCAATACTTTCTGAGGGGCCTGGTATAGCCTATAGCCTTCCTCGATAAATGGGCTATCTAACACTGAAATAATTTCAAATCGGAACAGTAGTTCCTGACATTAGCGCGTTCAAGCAAGCAAACAAACAAACTCTTCAGCTTTATAATATTAGTATAGTCTAGATAAGATTAAATAAACAATTAGTAACATTAACTAATTGTTGGCCATCCATCATTGCCATTAATCCAAGATACCAAGTCAGGCTGTTTGGCAACATAGGCCTCCTCTATTTTCCTCCCCTTATTCCAGTCCTAAGCACTTCTTCGCCAACCTTTTGGCAGATCATCCCACCTTTTCAAATGTCTTCCTCTACCTCTTATTGCCATTTCTTGGGTACAATTATGTGACTTTTAAGGTCCATTTTTTTCTGTGGAATCTGGGGAATACACATTTTCTAATTAATTTTATTTTTTTGAACTTTGGTAAATAATGTGATTTACGTGTTATATATTGTTCCCAGTGTAACTGAAAGCATAACCGGAATCTAATGTGTACTACTAATTCTTATTTTTTTGCCGATTTATAAAAAGGTGGAGTCGCTTGCAGCGGTTTCTGACAGCTCACAAACTGTCAGAAACCGTCGGAAGCGAAGTTAATGGAAAATCTTTTACCATGCCCTTACCTTATTGCATAAGACCGTTATCGGCACAACCTCACTTGAGGATCCACGAGATAACTTGACAGCAAGACCAAGTTAACTTAGAATCAGTACCTATCATTTACGATTTTGATCCTTAAGCCAACCTCTTGAAAGTGTATTATGTAGTTTCAATTCCTTAAAATTTAAGTGTTAATCTTGACAGCAGTATACTTGTGCCCTTCTCAAGATTGCAAACTAACTATTTCATCATCATCATCATCATCATTCTCCTGGCCTTATCCCAATTTATTTGCCGTCGACGCAGCATGTCTTCTTCTTCCATAGGTCTCTATTTCTCGTCTTCTCACCAGTCACCTCCTTTCGTTTCTTTGGTCTTCCTCCAATCTTATAATTAAAATACTAAATCTGTCTTCTATCCTTACCGTCACAAAAAACACTATTTATTAAGCTTTGGCACTAAGCACGTCAGCCATCCGTAAAATAAAACACACAAAGTATAAATAGAAAAGGACGCACCATCAATGGCGCGCCCTCACTACATTCCCCAGGCTTTCCGACTATTTCATAGTTATTTTTCGCAAACACGCCAAAAGGGTTTCCACTGCCTTTTCTGTGAAAGGGCTCCAAAAGGCGCAAAAGGTTCGAATTCCTTTGGGAGTGTGTTAAGTTCGTTTTATACTTGAAAAACTACACAAATATGTCGGTGATGGGACTCGTATACAAGGTGTAACATAATAAACGCAAGATCTCTCGTTTGGTAACTCAGACCATGAAACTGAACCTCTTTTGTTCTGTAAGTTTTGGAAATCCTTACGTTTTCTTTTACCATACATGTTGATCAGTAGATCGCGTAAATTCCTACAGCAAAAACCCTTTTTTATAAATTTTATTAGAACTTGTAGTTGTAGGTACAGTTTTATAGTCCGAGATACCATACAAGAGGTCTTGCGTTTATTGTGTTTGCAACTTGTATTAGTAAAACAGGATTAAGGGTAAACGAGAGCACGCAAAAGAGCTGATCAGAAAAACCATTATGGCCATGCAATAATACGTCATTTTCCTCGCTTCAGTTCGCACGACGCGACCCCTTACCAATGCCCCCTACCCGTCATTTCTTCAACTTCTCTCGGAAGTTGTGTTGTGCTTCTTCGCTGATGATTTGGCGAAAAGAGGCACTACTAGGCATGCGGATCCGGGTTTCAGTCCCATAGTTAAACCCCGGGAACATCTTTTTTTACTATGGAACCGAAACCCGGTTCCGTATGCCTTAGCCATACTACTTTTTGGAACACTTAATACCTGGCTATAAAAATAAAATACAAACAAATGTTGTACTTACTCACAAAACATTAATAAATATTAGGAGTATTCGAAGAATAATTAAAAACATGATTTATGTTGACAGTTTTAATTATTCTTTTGGCGTGTGAATATTTTTACGGGTTAATTTATTTTATGTGTGTGTTACAAAAATAAATAACAGCTTTTATATTGTTTCGTTGTTCATAAAAATACTTGCTTTTTTTACCTATATTTTGTTTATTATTTATTTTACTATTAATGTACACACAGTAGACAAGACTGGAAAATAACATGAAATATGACAGTACATTAATATCACATATTAGTTCATTCTTTATCCAACCTTTTGAATATCTTATGAATCATCAGCACTAGCATTGCTATTGGTACATTACAGTCGCAAAACTAAAACATCAAAGATTAGCTTTGAATTTTCTATATTTTATGTTGCACTAGCCATGTCCTGTCTCTACATCACTAAGATTGGCTGGTGAAAATGTCTTAAAATAAATCCTCCTTTCTTCATTTTAGTAAAGAAATACAACAATCCTTGATTAAAATAACAACATTTTATGCGAATTAAGCTCCTCCTCATTCAACATAAATCATTTCAGATCTACAGAACCATCAGCACTTTACCTGTAACAATTTATTCAGCAGATGTCTACACGATTTTATCTTATCCGTGGAATGTCATCGGACCGTCTCGTGAGCGCGCACCTTAGTATTGAGAACCCCAAACTTTTTATTTTGACACTTGGCGGTAGTCGTAACTAACGCCGCCCTCTTGTTTTGTCAATACAATTTCCACAGAACATTTCACAAATGTTTACCAACAGCGCCCTCCTGACAATGTAATTTATTTAAACTTCATGTACAATAGTGGTACACAGGTGGACTTAAAGCCACAAATCATTCTCGTCCAGTCAACCTTTGAGTTAAATAGGACAACACATTGTTAAAGGGTATGAAAATAAAATAAAAAAATAACTGCTTGTTTTCGAAAATTCATCATTCATTCAAGCGCCAAAAGAACTATTCTGCACTTTTGCGTTTCAAACTGAACACGTTTGAAACTGACAACTAAGTCATTTTGCTTTTTAGTGTCGCACTCAGACATCACATTTCTTCTAAATAGAAGCCTCTCAACATAAATCATTTCAAGCGTACAGAACCATCATCATTTACCCTGTAACAATTTATTCAGCAGATGTCTACACGACTTTATCTTATCTATGGAATGTCATCGAGCGGTGTCGTGAGCGCGCACCTTAATGATGAGAATCTTAAACTTTTTAATAGAAAGACTTGGAATGGAGTGAGGTACAGACTTTATGGTACTTCAGAGTAATGTTCAGGAGCTGATTTAAGTTTAGCGTTGAATTCTTTGGTTTGAATTAAGATTTGACTCTGTGTAGTTATCTTGTTAGATTAAAAAAAAAGTAAAATAGTAGGTATTATTACGTCACATTTTTTTTATTTGCGATGGGTTTGCTCTTGACTCTAGTCTAGGTCAGAGATGACAGAGACAAAGTCGACGATGGTACGATGTTACGCAGAAGAAGCCTGTTCACTCTAACTTTGAAGAGATTAGGGTTGTAAGCGTTTGGAAAAACAGAAATTAAATATAAAAAAAAAACATATAATCACTATCGGTCCGTCGATGTCGGAAGTGACGTCCAAGCTACCGGTGGTTAGGACTCCAGAGACACGAACCTCATCACAATATGATACGATCCGTATCCAGAAGTACCGCTTTCTGAATCAAACCCATGATCCAGCGGCCTAACGAGAGCCTCCTCAGGTATTGGTCGAGGCTTTTGGCAATTAAGCTATTGGCTGAGACGGCCGGTATTATTATTGTCCTCTATTTATTTGTACACAAATTACATTTTTCAATTCAATAAATATTCCTTAAAAATACCACTTCATCGACCGAATATTCAGCAGTCAGTGAATTCTGAAATTGGGTGGCATTACCGACTACTAGGTACAATAAAGTTATAAATATTTGTATTCATAACATTAATTTGTAATGTTTGTAAAACTTTAAGAAATTAATCATCATTGTCAGTATTAACAACACAGATAGACAATTTCTTGGATTATAATCTATCAATACATTATTGTCATCTAGCTATACATAAATTACTTTTCTAAATAAGCGAGGGAAATCATAGACAACAGCTAAAACATAGTTATAAAACATAGTTTCTCCCTATTTTATAATAGCACCCAACCCTTGCTACCATAGACACATTTTCCACTCTATTATACAAGGCATCCCTCTGATAAACAATATTTATAGTTCCCCTACAATCTGTGTAGGCCTGGTAGCCTGCTTAGTGGGGTAAAATAAACATGGACGCCAGTTTGCCACAGATAATGTAATAATGGCGCGATGTGGGGAATTATTGCGTAGTTTTGTGTATTCAGAAGCAAAGTTGGAATGGGTAGTGTGAAATGTTGCGGTGCGTGTTTGCGTCTTTAATGTATACGCAAAACACTGATAATACAAGTTCATAGAAATATTTTAAACTATCAAATAAATCATAACATAGAAGTGAAAATTAAAAAAATTAAAAAAAAAAACTGTTAACGAAATACAACGCCATTTATAAATATTGGTTTACTAACCTTATGTATAATTTGGACTTATTCGCGCACCCTGTATATTTAATTTGTACACGTTCTCGAATACGGCTTTAAAGATTTCGATGAACGTTGTAATATAATGGTTTACGGCGCGAAAAATCGACCTAGGTCTCGTATCCAATAATAATATTTTCACCATTGTTTGTCCTTTTATATAAGTATTTATATTTTGACATATATTATAATATTTTGATATATATTTATAGTATTTTATATATCCTTTGTAGTTTGTTTTAACATTAAATGAATAATATTTTATAGATATTGTTTTTATTGCTGAGGCACAGGGCTCCCCACTGTTCGAAGGACCAGATCGGAACGGAATGGCCTCCGATGCGTGTTGGCATATCACATTATTTCGGATTGGCTGCTCTAGGACAGGCTAGTTTCCTTCACCCTTTAGAGAACATTGGCGTTTAATAATTAATCTACACAAGTCCCTACTTGTGGTAGACCTGGTTGCCTTGGGGTCTAAAACGCCCGCTTTAGCAGAATATTATTATATAATAATATAATGCGTGTTACCATCCGCGCGGGTGAAGCCGTGAGCGAATACTAGTCTAAACTATAATAATATTATAAAGAGGAAAGATTTGTTTGTATGTTTGTTTGTTTGCATTGAATAGGCTCCGAAACTACTGGTCGGATTTGAAAAATTCTTTCAGTGTTAGATAGCCCATTTATCGAGGAAGGCTATAGGCTATATATCATCACGCTTCGACCAATAGGAGTGGAGCAGCAATGAAAAATGTTGCGAAAACGGGGAAAATGTGACGCAAACGAAGTTGCGCCGGACAGCTAGTTTATTGATAAAATATTAGAGATGTCGGCGCCTTTGCAAAAAGGCTTCATATGATTCACGTTGCAAACTAATCTGTGACCACAGACGAGAGAGAAGGGGTCTACAATTCTCTCTGGCGGAACGTCAAGTCGTTGCGGGTAGCCATATTGACTTGGGTAGTTGTCAAGGAAGGTGGCGCGTAGCAAGTCGTTGACGGATCGCCGACGTCTGTTTTCTTAATTTAATTAAATCTGGTGCGACATATCGTAAGTAATTCCGATGCAGCGGGTAAGAGCCTTTATCATAAGTGGGATAAAGAATCGCGCCCTCCACTAAAGTAAAGCCAAGTGAGGAACATAACCAATGAATTTTTCAAGCAACAAGGAAAGCGTTTAAACCTGCGAGCACAAATCATCAAGAGGGTACCCTCACAACATCATCGGGTGAGACCGTTTCTTTTCTTTTCGATAAGTAGGTCATCTGACTCATTGCTTAAACATGGCTTGTTTAATTGGTTTAAGGGTGACATCATAATCAGTAAACCTTACTGGCATCGGAGATTATGATTTAAAATGTACGATGGAGATCTCCAGCACCATTAAAAAAAAAGCGATATTTTAATAAAATAGGTTGTCGGCCAATGAGTTCAGGAATTATTAGGCGTAATTCGTTAAAGTTCTTTGGCGTTTAGAGTAAGCGCTTGTTTCAGTCGAAAAGAAAGTGTGTTCAGTCGAAATGTCACTGTTCCCCTATTCATGGTGCCTAGTGTTATTGTGTTGGATTGTAATTTCAAGTAATTTGTGAGTTCGACAAAAGCAGTGTACCGCGTGTAGTGTGTGTTTTCATAGCACGGAACCCATGTTCTGCCCACATGATGACCGAGTCTAACAAAATAAATCATGACAACTACGACATCACGAGGGCTTAATGGAATTAGCTGAAGGCATTATGAATGACGAGGAAGCCGTGAAGGCGGTAGATATGCAGTCAGAAGGCATTATTGATGCCGATTTTGAGACTATGTCGGCTCGCAGTGTTGACACCTTGACTGCAGATTCCGCTAATCTGACTGCATCGTCTGAAACGCTTGCGGCCCCTTCTGGGTCAGTGGGTCGTTTTAGGGGCTCAAACAGCTAGTGCTGATTCGGAAGATGAGGGACCCTTGACCTTTGACGTAGAAGTAGACGTCCACCGAGCATAATGTTCAGAACCTAAGGTACGTTCAGATTATGTGATGTGATTACGTGTGGGTGTTGTTGTCCGGTTTTGCCCGTTGGTTGGTAACTCGAAAGGACGCAAACCCAAAGACGAGATGTTGTCCGGTCCTGACTAGAGTGCTAGCAGGTTCGTAGGGACGCATGCGTCTGTGTGTCACGAATGGATTGTATTGTCCGGGCTTAGCGGTGCTGGTCGAAGGGACGTACGAATCTAGTTCGTTGACGTGAGTGATGGCGAGTCGAAGGGACGGTGTTGTCCGGTCTTGCACTTGGGGCAAGTCGAAGGGACGCATTTGTCCGGGCTACGCATCATGAGTGAGCTGATGGCTAGTCGAAGGGACGGTGTTGTCCGGTCTTGCACTTGGGGCAAGTCGAAGGGACGCATTTGTCCGGGCTACGCATCATGAGTGAGACGATGGCTAGTCGAAGGGACGCTGTTGTCCGGTCTTGCACTTGGGGCAAGTCGAAGGGACGCATTTGTCCGGGCTACGCATCATGAGTGAGCCGATGGCTAGTCGAAGGGACGGTGTTGTCCGGTCTTGCACTTGGGGCAAGTCGAAGGGACGCATTTGTCCGGGCTACGCATCATGAGTGAGCCGATGGCTAGTCGAAGGGACGGTGTTGTCCGGTCTTGCACTTGGGGCAAGTCGAAGGGACGCATTTGTCCGGGCTACGCATCGTATGAGGAAACAGAGCGGTGCAAATTGCGAGAGTGAGTTCGAAATAGGCTGTGACCTAAAGTAAGAGGCACTGGCTCATGTCAGGGTGGACGAGCGGATGTCTTGGTGATTAGACATTGTTTGTTCCAGGAATACGATAACGCCCGAGGACGGTCGTATGTCAGTCTGGCCGTGTCGGCGCCTTTGCAAAAAGGCTTCATATGATTCACGTTGCAAACTAATCTGTGACCACAGACGAGAGAGAAGGGGTCTACAATTCTCTCTGGCGGAACGTCAAGTCGTTGCGGGTAGCCATATTGACTTGGGTAGTTGTCAAGGAAGGTGGCGCGTAGCAAGTCGTTGACGGATCGCCGACGTCTGTTTTCTTAATTTAATTAAATCTGGTGCGACATATCGTAAGTAATTCTGATGCAGCGGGTAAGAGCCTTTAGAGAGATTGAGAGTCGCCCTACTTACTCTACAGTAAGTACTAAAAGCCAGCTCGGCGGCACAAAGTAAACACTACACCGTATATACAGGCCTATTTACTTGAAGTACCTAAACAGGGTGATGCGACGAGGCAAAAATTTTTTGCGATTTCTGCCTTTTAAAGTAGTGGACCTCATTGGTTCCATAGAGTGTTTTGATCCTTACAAGAAACAGAATCGATTGGCGCCATAAACTTTTTGCGTTTTTTTTTCCAAAACTTGTGAAAGCAGATCAAAATGTCTAAAAAAGTTATGCATAGACTACTAAGACCGTTTTTCTGTAGCTACAACAGTTAAGGTTCAATTACTACCCCATCTGAAAATACCACACTGTATAGAACTCGGCTGACCTTTAAAACACTTTTAGAAAGCCGACTGAAGGGACATAGTGTATTTTATTTCGCGGGACACTTTGCTAATGCAAGCTTGGTTTATCTTTTAAAGAAAAACCTTTGTTAAAGGCCTGGTGAATTGCCAAATGCTTCTATGAAGGTTTTCTAAAGCAGATGAAGAACGTTGATGCCGATTTGTATAAGGGAAGCGTGAATTCTGTATGTATCCAAAGTATTGCATTGTTCAACTTCGTTCATGTTATGGTCTTAAATTATCCCACAGAAACGTTTAAAAAATAGACAGCCTGGGATAATGTATCTACCATTAAAATTGATTATAGAATTCACGGAATCGAATCAGCGGTTCAGAAGATACAAACACGCATTCACTGTAAAACGTTTATTTGTTTGGTTTAAAATCATCATGGTCATCATCTGCCTGGTGTTTTCCTAACTTCGACGGCACGGCTGGCGCAGTGGTTAAGCGATTGACTGCTGCGCTGCGTATCGCGGGTTCGATCCCAGCACGGAATAAATATTAATATGTCCTACAGATAGTTGTTCCGGGTCTGGCTGTTTGTGTATGTGAGTTAAAATGTTTGTAAACGCACCCACGATACAGGAGAAATTCCTAGTGCCCCAGACAAAGAATAAAAAATAAAAAAATTGGGTTCGGCTTCCAGTCAAACCGCATGCAGCTGAATACCCGTAAATGCCTACATGACCACATTCAAAGTATGATCATAAAAGGATTGTTTTTGTTGTTTGTAACGTTTTTATTTTTCTATGACTATACCCATGGTCTAAAATAGAGAGGCATATCAGAGGATATTCACGTCTGTTTCCCTTAATAGGCAAAAACCACAGAACGCGAACAGCTACGTACACATTCTCACATACTACTTTCGCCTCGCCCACTTGCATACATTTGGACTATAAATATGATAATCATAACTAAGGACAACTTAGTCCAGTAAGCTTACTCTATACCCAGGAATATTTAATTCCACGGGACATTCACTAATGCAGGCCTACACCTGCGGCACGAAGTAAACACATGTAGTACATACCTAGGCTTATTTATGCGTTAAATAACTGGGATGACCTTCAGATAAGTTTACATACACCTGTGTTCAGTCCGGGTGCTTTTTATTTACAAAACTTTACTGAAAAGTGGATTTTTGGGGTGTAAGTTAAAGTCTATTTTTGCCTGTTACGTTCATGGTATGCTACGGTGTAGTGGGTACAATACTTTATTCTCTATGCTGCTTGCTGGTTAAAGTATCAGCAGGAAGGCAGAGGGAGGCGAACTGCCCCAGAGGACTTAGACAAAGTGGCATTCTATAAGCGTTTACATTCTCTACGTATACATATGTATGTTCTATATAGAGATGATGTAAAAGTAAAAAATGAATACCACATAGACAAGCGACCGAAAACCTTACCCAAATCAAATCAAAAAGTCATTATGGAAATAATAAACTATGAAAACTATGAAAGCGATAGACGACATTTTGAAGAGACGACGCTTTGAAGAGATTGGCTCTCTGATTTCTTTTAAGCACCGCCATTGATTATTACTACCCACCCACATTTACTTTGTTAAATATATAATCTTAAGTCACGTTTTCGCTACCATGTTTGTATACACCTACCAGGCTACCATACAAGGTAGGGAGTTTAGCAAACAGAGCTTCTGACCTTTACAACATACAAGTACGGTCGGCAAACTCATGGAAAGGTTTTATTAATTTAACAAACTTTACACACATACGTAGAATTTAAATTTGGAACTGACGCTTGTGAATAAAATGGCGGATGTGTAAGTCAGTACAGTTCTTTTATTGTTATTTTACCTTTGCTATTGGATCGCATATTATATAGGATATTGATAGCATAAGGTTGTTCTCAGGCTAATTTCACTGACCAGTCTGCCAAAATGATAGTGAGCATTATTTTATTGACAATAAAGTTGCTATTGGTCTGGTAAAATAACTCTTAACAGTACTGTACCTTCAATTTAGTGTCCTGGTCACGTTTTCGTCTGCTACCGGTTCTTTAATTCCGTACCTAGTCAACCACACGTTCGTGTTGCAATTTGAATTTCGCAGCGCCTTTATTTCGGTGCAGTAGGGGTGGTTTTTGTAATTCAAGTGTACACTTGAATTACAAAAAATACGCTTGAACGCACGTTTCGCTGCCACCATGCTAGTTCTTGGTGTCATTTGAATATGTATCTTTGCGTGTAAATTTGAATGAAGTATTTCATTGAGATGACAGGTATATCTTGCCTCTATAATAGTTGTGTTCTTGTTTATATTAATGATCTCCCTTATATGATGGCCAAATTTTCGGATATAATTCTATTTGCTGATGACACTTCGCTAATCTTGAAAATTGATAGAAAAGATACGGACGTCTTACATGTTAACGAAAGCCTAACTATTCTCTCGAAATGGTTCGCAGCCAACAATCTTTTATTGAATACGAATAAAACAAAATGCCTTAAGTTTTCTTTACCAAATGTACCACAACGTGACCTAAATTTAAATCTTGACGGCAAGAAGCTTGATGTTATAGCGGAAACTGTATTCTTGGGGATTACTATCGATTCAAAACTGCAGTGGGGCGCGCACATTAGAACTCTTTCAGGAAGATTAAGCTCAGCTGCCTATGCAATTAGAAAAATAAGGCAGTTAACTGATATAGCCACAGCTAGGTTAGTATACTACGCTTATTTCCATAGTATTATGTCCTATGGCATTCTGCTGTGGGGATCGGCAGCAGACGTTGATTCAATTTTCATGCTGCAAAAGAGGGCAGTCCGCGCTATCTACAAAATGGGTCCTCGTGAATCCCTCAGAGAAAAATTTAAAGAAATCGATATACTGACTCTGCCTTCACATTATATTTTAGAATGTATTTTATATGTCCGCAAAAACCGAGGACTTTTCAAAATTAGAAGCGACTTCCATAATATAAATACACGCAGTAAACACGAAATTGTAATACCCAAATTCAGATTAACCAAAACTAGCAAGTCTTTTCTTATAAACAGTATACGCTTTTATAATAAGTTGCCGAAGTCAGTTACAGAACTGACCGATGGAAAGTTTAAAAATTATATTAAACGTGTCCTAATTAAAAAAGCATATTACAAATTAAGGACTTCGTTGAAGATAGAGAAGTTTGGCCTTAGCCCCTTCGCACATGCGGCTTCCCTGGTAGCTCATAAACGGCACAAATGTGTGGATGTCTCTAACTATTCTCAATCTTATTTTTTTTCCTTTCTTTTTAATCAGATGTTTTACTATAGTTTTTAAATCATTACACCTTTTGTTTAGAATAGTTACAGCACGGATGACAACATTTGTGTCACTTATTTGATCTAGTCATTTTGTGAGATTTTTTGTTGTTGTATAGACTCTTTTTTTCTTATTTACCGATTGTTTGTAAATGTGTGGACATTGTAGGCCTTATAGATTCCTAGATCCTTGGTAACTTTTTATTTCGTTCTACGTTTCGTAGTAAGCAACGACTTATTGTCAGGCCTACGATGTCCTCCCATACTTTAGTACTAATGCTGTAACAGAAATATTGTAAAACCAAATGATTTTAAAAGAGTAACCATGAAGTTTCTTGCCGGTTCTTCTCCATAGGAAACGACCGGCCCGAACCGAGCACCTTTTTGCCGACGTTTTATAAGTGCCCCTGTAGGCCTATGTAATTGTTTGCTTAAAAAATGGCGTTTTAGCTGTTTTAGCCCTAGATATTTTTTATAGCCGAAAAAAAATGGTAAACCAGTTATTTTCTCTAGCACGCAATGGTTTTCCAATCGAATACTTACAGATTAACCCCAACCCAACTTCCAAACAAAAGCCCAAATATTAATTAACTTTCTGCCGACGCTACGTTCGTTTTAGCAAACACCGGCCCATTAAAGTGGAACTTTTTATGCCGACGCTACAACATCTCTGTATAGTTCTAACGAGAGGTAGCGTCGCAAAAAAACATGGCCGTCTGAAATTATACGCCTTTGCATTTACGCCAGCAGTATTAGGGCGTGAACTATGCAATCTTTTTTGCTAACCGTACACTGTATGTGCTAACTTTATAGCATTTTAGTATAATGAAGGAACTGGCGTATTCTTTTACATACTGGCTGTAAGAGAATACTCTGGTTTAATGAGGTCGAGCTCATTTGTACTAGACTGTATTTACCTATTTATGGAGGTACCTTGGTGTGTATTATATAAATTGTCCATCTGAAACTTTTGCGTGGGTATGTAATTTTATGGCAGGAGGTAGCTTGTGAGAAACCATGGCCCTGGAACACAAAGGACTAAGAAGGAACATGGATGGGTTTTAGCCAGTACAAGTCTGACACTCCCTTCCGCTCCGCCCAGAGCAGGAGGGGTCATTTGATCATTTCCCAACCGTAAAAAAGGAGGTAGCTTGTACATAGGTATTTTTATTCTGGATCGACCTCTGACGCTTGCAAAGAGCATTACTTGATTGACTAAAAAAGCTCAAACGAAACGAATGTGATAAAATATGATGTTTATTTTGCAAATAGGTTTTCACAAATATTTTTACACGTATTTTTTTTTTAACTAGTTGAAGCGGGTTATTCTTACCTGACTACTCTGAGAAGAAACGGCTGAAATAAACTCAGAGGTCACAGTCTCTTAAGGTCCAGAGATAATTTTGGTCAATTTCACTTAAGGACTATGCATATTAGAGTCTGAGATGATCTTTTGATTATAAAACAAAGAAAAAGTAAATGTATGTGGGAATGTAAGGTTAGTTAAGTGGCAACACTGATTGAATGTGGGAATATATGATGATGGAGTGACAACACTGTATGTCAAGGACGGATACGTAAAAAGAAGTAAGACGACGACGAAAGGTGAAAGACGTTTAATTTTGAAAAGTTTATTATATAATTATTTAAGAAGTTTACTTGCCGTTTTATTCGGAATCCCACCACACACTACATTTTGGGGGCTCGTCCGGGATTCCTAAAATAAAACGAGGAAGTAATAGTTTCTGCGAAGCGGGTTTGAAAAAAAACACGATGACGTTAGAACAAAAGAAGATCGAAGCAGCAACGGGTTCAGGTTCCACGCTTCAAATGAGCGCGGACCTGGTACCAAAGTTTAACGGCCAAGACCAATCCTATCCGGCATACCGATGGGTTCAGGAGGTAGAAGATAACGCCGTGATCTTCGAGTGGACCCCGATGCAACAACTGCTGGTGGCGAGGCGTGCGCTAGCAGGTACCGCGGCGCTTTGGCTGAAGTCGGAGAGGCCATTCAAGACATGGGGTGAGTTGAAGAATGAACTTCTCATGGAGTTCGCAGACACCACTGACTCAAAGACCATTCATGAAATGATGAGCGCCCGAAAGAAAAGGAAGGACGAAACGTGTAGGGATTATTTACTTATCATGAAAGAAATGGGCAGAAGAGGCAAAATGGCCGACAGTGTAGCAATAAAATATATTGTAGATGGTATCGTTGACCATGAGACCAATAAAATCATGCTTTACGGTGTAAATACGTATCCTGATCTTAAAGAGAAATTAAAAATCTACGAGACAGTTACGGAAAAAATGAAGCTGGAACATTCTAGAAGTATCAATAGAAACGAAAAACGCGGTTTCGTACGTCACGAAAAACTGTTGAAAAGGTGCTATAACTGTGGCGATGGCGATCATGTATCGGGAGACTGTCCGCAGAAGGCATAAGGTCCAAAGTGCTTTAGCTGCAATGAATATGGTCACATTGCACCGAAGTGCCCGCATAGAAAAAACATGGCTGAAGGCGGCCGTAAGGAATATTCGAATTCGATTTCAACAAGATGGCGTAGCTCCGGCGATGAAAAAGACCACAACGGTGCATCGACGAGTGGGAGCGGGAGCGGCGAACGTGTGAGCAAGCAAGCAATGTTCGGCAAGTTATCGTCCGACAACGCGGATCATGCGTCACACTCACAGGATGACAACATGACAGAAGATGCCAGCAAAGATTTAAAAACTCAACTTCAAAATGAAAATGACATTTACGATGTAAACAAACCATGGCAACGAGAAAAACCATTGAAAATTGTAGAATTATGTGGAAAAACGACCAGTGCGCTTATTGATTCTGGTAGCGATTTGAACTTGGTATCTTCTGAGTTTTGTGCTAATATCGGTAAAGTGATGAACAATAACATAACACTGTCTGGACTTGGTTTCGCCAAAGTGGAGTCTCTAGGTTGTATAACAACAAACGTTGTGATCGACGGTACGAAATACTACGATGTGTTATTCTACGTGGTGCCTAAAGACTGTATGCCTTTTGATGTAATCATAGGTCACGATTTTCTTAAGAATGTTTTAACGGTTATGAATGGAAGTTTAGTGTGGATGAGACCAAAAGATGAAGATTGGTTAGGCAGATTGAATTGTTTTCCCTGTGTTTCAGATAGTATAGGTTATATTGGCAGCGAACAACTAAAGAGCCAAGTGGTAACTTTGATCAATAATTACCATCCTAATCAAACAAAGGATATTCCCATACAACTGAAGATAGTTCTCAAGGATGATGTTCCAGTTGTTCAAAGACCACGCCGAATTTCATTTGTGGAACAAGAAGAGGTTGACAAACAGGTAGCAGACTGGTTAACTCAAGGAATTGTTAGGGTAAGCTATTCAGAATATGCTAGTCCGTTGGTCCTGGTACGGAAGAAAGATGGTACTACCCGAATTTGTGTAGATTATAGACGGCTCAATGAAAAGATTGTGAAAGATGAATTTCCACTTCCTCTGATAGAAGACTACATTGATAGGCTGACAGGTGCTAAAGTTTTCAGTGTTTTGGACCTGAAAAATGGGTTTTTTCATCTTAAGGTTGATGAAGACAGTGTGAAATACACATCTTTTGTTACACACAATGGTCAATACGAGTTCTTGAGAGCACCGTTTGGTCTGTCTGTGTGTCCTAAGTACTTCATGCGTTTTATAACTTATGTTTTTAGAGATCTGATAGCAGAAAGAAAAGTTATGATCTTCATTGATGACATCGTAATTCCGGCAGATGATGAGTATCAAGCTGTGGAAAGACTAAAGGAAGTTCTGGAGGTAGCATCCCAGTATGGATTGCAGTTCAGCTGGAAAAAAGCAGCCTTGGTATGTCGTAAAATTACTTACCTCGGTCATGTGATCGAAGATGGGAAGGTGAGGCCTTCCAGTGACAAGATTGATGCGGTGATTAAGTTCCCAGAGCCAAAAACGGTTAAACAGTTACATAGTTTTGTTGGTTTAGCCTCATACTTTAGAAAGTACATTCAGGATTTTGCATTAATAGTTAGGCCACTGACTAATTTACTGAAGAAAGACACAAATTTTAAATTTAATGAAGATGAGAGTCGTGCTTTCAATACAATAAAAAATAAGTTGTCTAGTGATCCGGTGCTAAAGATATTTAATCCAAAACTTTACACAGAGTTGCACACGGATGCATGTTGTGTTGGTTATGCAGCTATACTTATGCAGCGTAGTTTGAACGATCAGCAGCTACACCCTGTCTACTACATGAGCAGAAAGACAACAGATGCAGAGAGCAGATATACAAGCTATGAACTTGAGGCATTGGCAGTCATCGAAGGTGTCAAAAAGTTTAGACACTACCTATTCGGTAGGCATTTTAAGATTATAACAGACTGTAGAGCGTTTCAAATGACTTTAAAGAAAAAGGAGCTGGGAATGTCAACTAGAGTAGCCAGATGGATTTTGTTTCTTCAGGATTTCGACTTTACTGTAGAACACAGAGAAGGTTCTAGTATGAGACATGCTGATGCATTAAGCCGTAATCCTTATGTAGCGGTAATCAATGAATTATTTGACAGTATTAGAAAAGCTCAACAAGCAGATGAAGGTATGAAAGCTATTACAAGTATTTCGCAGAATGCACCATATGAAGATTATGTGTTGGACAATGGTCTTGTGTATAAAGGAGTTGACAAGAAGTTGGTGGTTCCACGAAGTATGGAAGACGAAATTATCAATAGACTTCACCAAAACGGTCACTTTTCCAAAAAGAAGATGTTAGAGTTGCTTGATAAGGATTATTTTATAAAAAACGTAAGTAAAAAAGTTGAAGATTTTCTTTTAACATGTATTCCATGTTTAGTAGCAAGCAGAAAGGAAGGAAAACAAGAAGGATTCTTGCATGTGATTGACAAAGAAGCTATACCCTTGCACACCCTGCATGTTGATCACATTGGGCCGATGTCAGACACAAAGAAACAGTACAATCACATCTTGACTGTAGTGGATGGATTCACTAAGTTTGTTTGGATTTTTCCTACAAAGAGCACTACGAGCAAAGAGACGTTAGACAAACTACGTATTCATCAACAGCAATTTGGTAATCCAAGTAGGATTGTTACAGACAGAGGAACAGCATTCACCAGTTCTGAGTTTCAGGATTACTGCAAAGAAGAAGGGATAGTGCATGTGAAAATTACCACAGGAATGCCAAGAGGTAATGGACAGGTTGAGCGTATACATAGAATAATTATTTCAGTCCTGACGAAGCTATGTATAGAAAACCCTACACTGTGGTACCGGCACGTTAGTCGTGTGCAGCGAGCTATCAATAGCACTTATCAGAGGAGTACAGGTACAACACCACATGAACTTCTAGTTGGTGTGAAAATGAAGAGCAAAGAAGATGTCAACATTTATGAAATGCTGCGACAAGAAGAAAGGGACAGCTTTATTTTAGAAAGAGAAGAGCTCAGGCAGAAGGCCAAAAAACAGATATTAAAAGTACAAGAAGAAAATATTAAAAATTACAATAAGAAGAGGAAGAAAAGTGTTGAATATAATAAAGGAGATAAAGTAGCAATAAGAAGAACGCAATTTGGAACAGGGTTGAAAATCCAACCAAAGTATTTTGGCCCATACAAAGTTACCAAAGTAAAAGGAAAAGATCGTTATGATGTAGAGAAGTGTGATGGTAGCAATGAAGGTCCAAATAAGACATCAACCGCGGCCGACAGTATGAAGTTGTGGCCAACATGTTAAGGTGTAAAGTTTAAGGAACGTATGCATGATGATGAATGAATAGTATAAAGGAGAACAATATCATTGTAAAAATTTTCTTTCTTTTGAAATTAAAAGGAGACACGTTAGCAATTAGGTTCTTTGTTTTAAATATTAGCTGTTTATGTTTTGTAACTACTGATGTTATATATATTTTTTTCTTTTGGTTCTTATGATGTTAAAGTTTAGTTGTAACTTGTACCATAAATGTTGTTGTATTGTGTTAAACATAAGTTAATGTGTTCATAACTTATAGGTTGTTTAAATGGTACGTGTGGTTGTAAACGAGTGATGAGTGTGTGTTCAGTGTATGTAAGCGAGTAATGAGTGGATTTAAGCAGAGCAATGCATGACTGAGGACAGTCATGAAAGTCAGAATGGCCGAATGTGGGAATGTAAGGTTAGTTAAGTGGCAACACTGATTGAATGTGGGAATATATGATGATGGAGTGACAACACTGTATGTCAAGGACGGATACGTAAAAAAGAAGTAAGACGACGACGAAAGATGAAAGACGTTTAATTTTGAAAAGTTTATTATATAATTATTTAAGAAGTTTACTTGCCGTTTTATTCGGAATCCCACCACACACTACATGTATGACTGAACTTTCGAAGTTTTTTTTTAACTTCCATTTGTTTAGAAAAAAAAATGCGGAGTATAATTATAAATCTTTGCTGTTTACTACGTTACTACCCATGATTTATATTCCGCATTTAATATTTTATTCAATTGTTGTTATAATTGTGTGGTTGTTGTGTAGTTCGGGAAAAGGCTAAGCAGATGATGATGATGATGTTATAATTGTATTTTCATCACACTTGCACGTAATGCCCCATATAAAACCCTGGGGCTTCTTTTTGCCATGAAACCCTAGGGCTGTAGGTAATTTTTTTTTTTAAATTACAGCACAACACATAGGTCATGCAAGTTCAAGCAAGGAGTTTACACGCAATTGAAAAATTGTCTTAAAATGTTATCTAAACAGGAATTTCATTGCAATCTTGCTACATGTTACTTAAATACTCAACGAATGTTTTAATCGATAGTTTTTTTGTATCAAAACGTCGAAATTATTTTATTTACTTTTTACACTCCGTCATGGCTGTACATGGTATACAGCCATGACGGAGTGTAAAAAATAAGTATTTGCCCTTAACGTTTTTGAACGAAACATTTGTATAATCTGTGGTGTAGGTGGAGCCCGCCATCTGCCAAAAAAAGTTCACGTATTTCGTAATAATAGTTGTGCTGACGTGTGTAGTAAAGCCATAATTCATAATTATTTACTCGCAAATGTGATGAAAAACATTGTATGTTTCACGGGCGGTACGGGAATTACGAACCTCGACTCAGAAAGCCCTCAGTCTTCGACTTCGGGCTTCTACTAGAGCCTCGATCGTAATTCCATACTTACCGTCCTTATTACACAATGTACTATTATAAATAAATAAAAAATCGTTTATTTCAGACTAATGTCAATACTTTGTTAGTAATAATTATTTGTTGCAATTGTTTTAGTTTATTAAGTTGATTTCAGAAAAAAGAAAGTTGAGTTTAAAGTCATAGAAATTATAGCTCAAAACTATGACTCAAAGTCAAAACCAGTGTGGGTTATTTTTGAAAAAAAAAAAACGTCACTTTGTTTTTAACATGTTTAAAGCTATAATTAGCGTTAGGTAAACTTAATCAAAGTAACCCTACATTATCTTATTTTTCTATAAAAGTATTTAG
The DNA here is from genome assembly GCA_949152445.1 of Cerastis rubricosa. Lineage (NCBI taxonomy): Eukaryota > Metazoa > Arthropoda > Insecta > Lepidoptera > Noctuidae > Cerastis > Cerastis rubricosa. The sequence goes on along the minus strand of OX424524.1, from coordinate 15,828,504 downwards.
AGCAACCAAAAACGTCTAAACTTTTACGCAACTTCAGATAAGTTCCTACCGAAAGGAACAATTTACATAAATAATTGACTTGGCGATTCTTCACCGACACCGTTACTTGGGCCTGTAGAGGCTTCTAACTTATAAAGATAAAAAACTTTGAACAACGAACTAGGTAGTCCATTAAAACCCAATGGGGTTTGCAGTACTAATAAATACTGTAAAGTATTTATTACTTTCACCCTTACTCGTTCTCGAGTGACCACAAACAATTGAAAAGCGAATTCATTTGTTTTTTAAGTATATTATGGTTTCAGATCTAGGAACTTTCGAATTTCGAAGTGTAATTTATAACGTTCCGAATAAGTGGATCGCATTTTTGAGTTTTTATACTTGCTTAATTTTTTAATTCAGAACCCCACGTGGGTAGATTATTTTTGCAGATCTGAATTCATAATTGGACTCAAAAATAGACATTCTCAAGTCATTATACGATGGGTGTAGGACGTAGGTGTAGGTACTACAGAACCTCACCATCAAATAGTAATTTATCATTAAAGTACTAGGCTCACATATCATCGAGGCTTATCATATGATAAGCCACAATAATTACGATGTATATACATCGTAATTATAATGTGGGCTAAGGAATTAATGTCAATGACTACGAGCAGAGACTGCGACCATTGCACCACATCTGTGCAGTATTAATAGATGCGAATATACAAGGTGTGTCGTTAAGAGTTGACAGTTGGAACTTTTTGATTCTTGTTGTTTTGTTGAACGTTTTATTTCCTAATGGCGTATCCACACATGCCGCCGGCTTTCAGACCGCCTTACCGCTGAATTTGCCGCCGGCTTTACAGATGTAGTTGCAACAACACTACCACTCCGTATCGATGCCGCAAGCAAACTGCCGCCGGCATCCAAAAGCCGCGCGTGCCGCAGGTAAAAGACATATGCCGGCGGCCTGGCCGACAGCCTGGCCGTCGCCCGTGCCACCGGGCATGTGTGGATGCACCATTAGCTTGACTAAGTATTAGAACGCAGGAAGTTGTCGCATTTTCGATATGAATTGTGTATTTCAGGAGTATGTGTTTACTATTACTTAATTGTAAATTGAAGTAGGTTTCTTTGTCTGTCTGTGTGGCTGTTCGCTGTTCTTCGAAACTGCGCAACATATTTTGTTGCGATATAAGTTTTGGAACTGAAATGGTAGCCAACACTGTCATTAGCACTTAAACGGGATTTGTTTGTATATTTGATTTATTCATTACATTTATATTTGATCACGGATCATGGCGCTTGCAAAAGTACCGAAATATCAGAAAATAGAAAAAAAAAACATCATTCTCTTGCCCGTATCCCAATACATAGGCGCAGCCAGTATTCTCAAAAAAAAAAACTTGGTAGATATCTCGTTTTAAGTGGTACAGAAAGATTTTGATGCAGTTTCGCCATCATGTAAAGAAAAAGGTTCGGAAGATTTGAAACCATGTTATTCACCTATTAATTAGGTAACATTCTGGAGCACTACAACTCTTAAGAAAATTTCGACGGTCCCTACGTATATAAAAACATGTCGAAAATGGCATTTTTTTATTGTATTTTTGGCTATAGATTATCTATGCGCACATACTGACATACGATTTTTTTTAATTTTATTTATTTACCTTGTTTTACAAATCGCAATTTTTTTTTTTTTTGGAATTGCGTCTCGCAGTTCAACCTAGGAGGTTGTCGTCTGCTTAACCGGACTATCCTGTGGGTGCCCTAAGAGTAAGGCCTCCAGCCAGGGCATAAAAACTTACAAACTAAGCGACTACACGCTGAGGGCACCCCCTGTGGGGTACGAGCCTCGGCTCAGGGCGTCGCTGGGGGAGGACTGCCTGAATGATATCATTATTTAGGGGCTGATTTAAAACTACTGGCACAGCATCGCGGGCTGGCTCGAGCGAGGGTCGGGGAGGGCATGGACCGGGACGTCGCGACGGACCTCGACGGCGAGGTCGGAAAGACGGCAGTTTGTGTCTGAACTTTTTAAGAGTGCTAGTCTCTTTTCTACTCTCCTGGAGGAGGGTGATAGCATCATCGGGAGTGACGAGGGTATGCCGAGGACGGCGTACTGTATTAATGCGCGAGGGTTCGTAACGGGCGGCCGCTGCGATCAGGGGATTACAGTGTTTAATGGCATTATCGAAGAAACGTTTCGAAAGACGTTTCATAAACTGAAGGAAGGTGGGCATTCTAAGGTCTATGTGTAGACGGTCATTACGGACATAAAAAGGGGCTCCCGTGACTCTACGTAAGAACCGGTTCTGCAAGGTTTGCATCCTATGGATGTACTTAGGCTTGGTGTGAGCTTACACGACGCAAGAGTACGTCATAATGGGGCGGATCACCGCGGTATAAAGGCGCAACTTGCACTTGAGTGACAACTTGCTTTTTGCCGAAATCATGAAATGAAGCCTACCCATAGCAAAGGCAGCTCAGTCGCAAGCTGCTTTGACGTGCGCCGCGAAGGACAGGTGGTTGTCAAGTAAGACTCCTAAGTACTTGGCTTGCTTTTCCCAAGGGATAGGCTTACCGTACATAGTGATCGGGCTGAGCGCGGGTGGCTTATTTTTACGCGGTTTAGAGAAAAGAACTGCCTGGCTCTTGTCGGGGTTCACCTCGATTCTTCATTTCCGAAACCAAGCGCCTAAGACGTTGGCTGAGGTTTGGAGGGTGCTGTAAATAGCGTCGTGACTGCGGCCAGTGTAATAGATGGCCGTGTCGTCCGCGAACAGGGCTAACTGAGCCATCTTGCTCTTGGGGATGTCACTGGTGAACAGAGTAAAGATAAGGGGAGAGACGACGGAGCCCTGAGGAACTCCGGCTCTAATGGGGTGGGGGAAAGACAGTGCCTTCCCGATGCGATAGCGGAAGGTGCGATCCGACAAAAAGCCTCGTAAGATGAGCACGAGACGGTCTGGCACTCCCAGTTTGTACAGCTTATATAATAAGCCGTCTTTGAGTCACTTATAAATAAGTCTCTCGTAGATTTTACAGAGTGCATTCAGGAGACTGATAGGTCTGTAGCTCGAGGGCTCAGACTTGGGTTTGCCTGACTTGGCGAAACCGATGACAGTGGCCTCTACAAATCGTATAAAAGAACAAGTACCTATTATAAATACAACGAATAAGTGTCTTAGATGCGGACATCTATACATATCTTTTTGTATGGTGTTTTAAAATGCATGCCACTCGGTGGGAACGCGGTCTTGTCAGACTTATCGCCATTTACGGACCCCGAACGAGACAGGTCGATGCTTGTTGGTGTGTTATTTAGTTATAAGTACTCATATTACCTCCAACAATACTATAAAACATGAATAACAGCAGATCAAAGTTATTGGTGGATATTGCAAAGTCCAGAAATAATGTTTTATGCGACACTGTTTTTTTATTTCCTACGTATAAGGGTATCGTAGACATGACTGACATACTTCTATTTTATTATCGGCGTAGGTTTGGTCATCGTCATCTCTGTTTTTTCAAGAAAACCTAAAAAAAAAATATGTGTAAATAGCATTATAAAGCTCTTAAAACTGTTTAAATACTGTAGAAAGAAAATATTTATTATTGGTCATAGAATTATTTCTAGGGCGTGTTGAACACAAATTACGCTCTGCTGTAAACCTCAGTTATTGACTTGACCTTATGTACAGTCAACTAATTGGGTATCGGACCCCCGTAAGGACTATCCTTGCTTCCAGCGTTAAAACAGTTAAAAACTTTCTATTCCTTTGTCCCTTTTTTTGTTTTATTTATTTAACAATTTATGTACACACTAAATACAGAAAAGAAGAAAGGAAAAGAAAATAGGTACAAAGGTGATGCTTATTTCTAAAGAAATCTCTTCCAGCATACCTGCGAAAGGAGATACTAAAAAAGAGATGTAGACATAGTGTGTAAAAGAAGAAGAGAAAATAGAATACATAAAACATAAAGCAAATAACGATTTAAAATAAAATATACAATATAAGAACATACTAACTTACGTATACATACAAAGACAAAAATATAACGATACTATAAATACAATAAAATAAATACTTATGCAACTATGACGGAATGGAAAGATAATGTTCTTTCACTCTTCTCTTGAAAACTGCAATAGTTTGGCAGTCCCTTATGTCAGGCGGCAGTGAATTCCACAACCGCACAGCGTGTACAGTAAAGGAGTAGGAGTAGAAATCGGTTGAATGGGGAGGGGATTTAAGGAGTTTCCTAAGATGCGACCTGCAAAGTGCATCTGAAGGACGGGAGTAGGAAAAGCGTTCCCGCAAATAGGATGGCGCTTTTGGGTTATGAAGGATGTTAAATAGCAGACACAATATCCGAGAGTTCCTGCGAAGTCGAATTGGGAGCCACTTGAGTATGTTGCGAAAGTTGGAAACATGATCATACTTCTTAAGGTTAAAAACTAAACGAATACAGATATTTTGCAAACGCTCAAGTTTGTTTAAAAGCTCCTCGGTGGCATCCAAATAACAGGCATCGGCGTAATCTATGATGGGCTGAATGAGGGTTTGCGCAAGGGAGATTTTGGTTTTCAATGGCAAGAAGCTCTGGAGGCATTTTAATGAGTGGAATGTGTAGTGCACCTTGCGACTAACTTCAGCAACATGTGCAGTCCATGATAAGTAGGAGTCCATAGTCACCCCCAGGTTTTTAGCCTTGATTGCGTAGTCAATCTGAACTCCATTCAGCCTGAGTGGAGACAGCGACTCAACATCGAGCCTATTCCGCATATACCTGCCCCCGATGATCAAGGCCTGAGATTTCTTAGGATTGATCTGCAGTCCAAAGGACCGCGACCACTCGCTAATCAAATCCAGATCCTTGTTCATGGCAGATACAGCGGCTTCCGCATCTTCCCTCAAGAAATGATTGTAAAGCTGCAAGTCGTCGGCATACAGATGGAAAAAGGAAGAGATGACTCTGGTGACAGAGTTAATAAAAATAGAGAAGATAAGAGGGGAGAGAACGCCACCCTGAGGTACACCCGCGATAAGAGGGCACCAATCAGAGCAAGACTCATCAAGACGAACACGCTGTGAGCGGCCTTTAAGATAGGAGTCAAACCAACCAATAGTGGAAGAGGAGAAATTGAGAGAATTGAGGATCGCAAGAAGGATGTCGAAATCAACAGAGTTAAAGGCACTGCTAAAGTCTAGAAGAACAAGTAAGGTAAGAGACTTGTGATCCATCGCCCAGCGAATATCGTCGGTAACCTTTAAGAGAGCCGTGACAGTGCTATGGCCAGGACGAAAACCAGATTGATAAGGACTAAGAAGGTCATTCCTCGAAAGGTAGGCAGTGAGTTGCTGATGGACAATGTGCTCAAGAACTTTAGAGAGATATGGGAGTATGGAAATGGGTCTAAAATCAGTTGGAGAGACCGGATCGGAAATTTTGGGTAAGGGGATGACATGGGCTTGTTTCCAGACCTCAGGTACAGTAGAAGAAAACAAGGAGTAGTTAAAAATGTGAGTTAAAACGGGAAGTAATGCGGGAAGGATGGGAGAAATCATTCTTGAGAAAAGGTTGTCATTACCAACAGCAGAGGAGGAGATAGCAGAAATAGATTTCTTTACCTCACTCTCACTCACTGGTCTTAATTCAAAGGATTCACAATGCGGCAAAGGCAAACAAGAAAGTTTATTTAAAGTAATTGACCTGACATGCGGATCCAACGTAACAGGGGGGCGTGAGAAATGATTGTTAAGAGCACACACGTCAGTGTCGCTACCAGAAACAACTGGAGACTTGCCAATGCCGACAGATTTTAAGAACTTCCAGACTTCAGAAGAGTTGCGGTTGTCTTTGTTCTGTCCTTTTTTTGTTTTATTCCTATTGGTCGAAAAACGGTGGTCAAACATCTGGGATCATTAACAGAGACTGAATTTTTTTTTTAAACCAAACTTATTTAAAAAAGGGTCGCGTTTATTGGTCCGCAAGTTGCGGACCAATAGCAGTAAGGGTGTTAAACAGATGTGGTCTTCGTGTGCACGGGATTTGGTTTGAAAAGTGTACCTATTACCACTTTTGCTATAGTACGGAGGAACCGTCGATCCGGCAAATGAAATAGACTGTACCCACAACTCGTCCAAAGTGTGAATAAATTCATGTGTCAGACCAGCAAGTTTATTGAGACGTGTATAATTTTTCATTTTAAAAATAAACCACCCTGTATACACATGACATGGCACGCTGTGGTATGCACTGACGTAGAAACGATGCACGGCTGTCAGCTGTGATGTGACGGTTCGCTGACAAACGCGTCTGATCTACTTATGTATATATATACCTTATATACATAAGTAGATAGATCTGCACCCTATAAACTATATATTTATTTGAGACTAGCTGCGCCCCGCGGTTTCACCCGCGCAGACCGGGATAAACCTCTGATGGCCTCGGATGGCTCTGTATGGTGTCGGACGTAAAGAATAGCACTATCCCATATCTTCCCGAGGGTGTCGTAAGAGGCGACTAAGGGATTAGACAGAGAATGGGCAGCAGCGTTCTCTGTGCTTTTGTAACAACCGTTCTGCGATCGCCAACCCGCCTGCCAAGCGTGGCGATTATGGCAAAACCCCCCAAAATGTAAATATGGCGACACTTGGGGGAGGCCTATGTCCAGCAGTGGACGTCTTGTGGGCTGAAATGATGAATGAATGATGAGACCGGGATAAAAGCCTATGTGTCAACCTATGTGTTAATCCAGGGCATAAGTTATCTGCATACTTACCAAATTTTCCCAAATCCGTTCAGCCATTGAGGCGTGATGGAGTGACAAACATACAAACACACACACACTCACTCAACAACTTTAGCCTTTATAATATTAGTGTGATTAATTTAGCGTCTCTATTCGAGTTCATATGTAAATTTTATAGACATATAAATCATACTGGGTACGCACCATGACGTTCAGCGTACATCAAGTTTCAACAATCTGTTAAATTTATTTTATAGATATTCAACTTTATTGTTAAATTATTAGGTTTAAGTTTGATTGGGAAAATTTGTCAGTTTCGTGTAACTTGATGTACTGGCGTCTGTACAAACGGTGTACCGCATCGTTACGAGACGGTTCACCGACTTAAACATTTAATTATTTACCATTGCTATCGTTACCATTATAACATTAATATAACTACCAGAAAAAAATGAATAATGATTTTCCAACTTATACGTCATCATTGGCGACGTCCTCGTTTTTATGAGATCCTAGAACTTGTTGTATGATTAAATTATGTTCTTCTTCTCTAATCTCATTAGTCAACAATATCATTTCCTCGACCGTTGAGCAAAATAGTTTTTTCAGTAGCAACCCGGATTTTGGTAATATTTACCCCATTAGATGTTCTTTTTAAATTAGATTTATATTTTGATATATATTTTGTAGTATTTTGAAATATATTTAAAGTGTTTTAGTAAATAATTAATATATTTTTTTAAATATACACCTACCACTGTTTGTCTCTACATCCCCCAAAGGTTGATTGGTAGAAAATGCCTAAGGCATAAAGTCCGTCTCTGTACTATGTGCTTGAAGTGAAATAAAAATAAATAGGTACTTTTTGTCGCTCTGGTTGCAATAAGCTCGGCCTTTTGACATGGTACTTAAACATAACCGGCGAAATGAGGGGGGTACCCTATACGCTTCTGTCAACCTTTTCAGGGACCACAAGAGTGATATTATGTTAATTTTTCTATCAACTTTTATTGATAATAAAATTCTGTGTCGACATAAAATTTTGTGTCATGTTTTTTAAACAAACATGGCTATCGAAAATATATTTGCATTGAACGTTGCGACAATGAATCGCATATTTAATTTGAAAGTAATTTCCAGTAGTGTTCAGCTGAAATAAATATTCAATGTTGAAATGAAAAGAGGAAAATGTCATGCCAACTTGTTATATTTTTATGTTTTTCTTATTTTGCTTTCAATTCAGAAAAATATCATAACATTTTTAAAATAAAAATACTAGCTGGTGCCCGCGATTTCGTTCGTTCGTTGGGTTTTAGGGGTATGAAAAATAGATGTTGGCTGATTCTCAGACCTACCCGATATGCACACAAAATTTCATACAAATCGGTTCAACCGTTTAGGAGGAGTTTGGTAACAAACACAGTGACACGAGAATTTTATATATTAGAAAATTAGCCGTCCAGTGCAACTTCATTTGCGTCACATTTTCCCCGTTTTCGCAAAATTTTTCATTGCTGCCTCACTCCTGATGATGATATTATAGCCTTTCTCGATAAATAGACTATCTAACACTGAAAGAATTTATCAAATGGGACTAGTAGTTTCAGAGCCTATTTAATGCAAACAAACAAACAATCCAATCTTTCCTCTTTATAATATTAGTTTAGATAGATTCTGAATTTTCAATCTGGCAATGACTTGATTATTTTTAATGAAATTTTTACATATTTATATACTCATACATACAAAACATAACGCCAGTAATCCCCCAACGGCAAGGTTGAAATCTACCCCACAGCTGTGTTAAAGTCCAATGCTATCTGACCACCTCGGACTGCTGAAAAATTCTTGTTACAAAAATCCAATAATCCTTCACCCGACCCGGCAATCGATCTCAGGACCTCTTGCTCCTGCATACACCAACGAGGCAGGCGTCTTCGAAGCATATTTTTAGTGTATCTTAAAATACTGTTGTTCTGTGTGGTGTCGGACGTAAAGAATAGCACCATCCCATATCTTCCTGTGGGGGTCGTAAGAGGCGACTAAAGGACTTTCCTGAGAATGAGCAGCAGCGTTCTCTGTGCTTTTGTAACAACCGTACTGCGATCGCCAACCCGCCTGTCAAGCGTGGCGATTATGGTAAAACCCCCCTTATGTACACTTGGGGGAGGCCTATGTCCAGCAGTGGATGTCTTTCGGCTGAAATGATGATAATAATGATGATCTTAAAATATGATATCCCTGGCTACCCCACCAGCGGTCCGGGACGATCATGAGGGAATTTTCTTTACCAGCACGCGTAGCATAACCACTGTAGAAACGAGTTTTGTCTAAGGAAAAATCGACATAATGACAGACAATGACACTGTGTCAGTTTGACGATTCTTGCGTCGACAAAGCCCATTTCTACGGCGGTCATGCTAAGCGTGCTGATACATATGCCCCCACTCATCATCATCAGCATATAATGTTCCCACAGCTGGGACACAGGCCTCCTCTCTATGAGAGGGCTGTAATCCACCACGCGTACCCAGTGCGGGTTGGTAGATGTCACATGTCTTCGAATTTTTAGTTCTAGGACATACCGGTTTCCTCACGATGTTTTCCTTCACCGTTTTTGAGGACAGCGGTGATGAAATAAATTACACAAAGTAATGCGCCTGCCTGGGTTCGAACCCACGGCTTACTGCTCGTAAGTCGGGGCTGCCACCACTGGGACACCGCTGCTCTAACCCGCACTGTCTCACAAATTGTCGATGATTAAAACTAGTTTCTTGTTACAGAAGAAATCCTGGGCTCTCGGATTGCGCTATGGATGTCAGCAGACGGACACATGGTGTTGTACGCGACCTTCAACGACAGCCTGGTGCATGAACAGAAGTACCCCTGGTATGGAGCAGCATTGGACACCGATGATCCTGCCAAGGTAATCTGGATGTTATGTGTTGACTGTTAAGGTCGACGAATGCTGCTGTAAGAAAAATGGATAAGGGGAAATGTTGTTAAAAAGTGAGCTATACCTATTAAACAAAAGGGCTCTTTTTTCCATTTCCTTTCCTCAAATACACCTTTTTATTTACTGGGACAGACTGTGTACGTATTACCGTTATGCATGAACAATGAGAACTGAATGTTCCCAAAGAATAAACAAAGAAGGAAGCCTCATCACCAGCCTATAATTTTCCCACTGTTGAGACACAGGCCTCCACTCTATGAGAGGCAGTGGGCTGTAATCCACCACACACGCCCGGTGCGGGTTGGTAGAAGTCACATGTCTTCTTTAGTTCTAGGACATGCCGGTTTCCTCACGATGTTTTCCTTCACCGTTTTTGATGAAGACTCGGTTATGCGGAAAAAGGATTTCCTTAAAGAAACTGCCCCATTGGTCTAGTGGTGGCAAGCGCGACTGCTGAGCATGAGGTCCTGGGTTGATTCCCAGGTCGGGCAAAGTGTTATTGGGTTTTTCTATCAGGATTTTTTCAGTAGCAGCCACGGAGTCTAGATTTCTGCCTTGTGCCATCAGGCAATAGGCTCGCCCCCTTTTACATGAGACTCAAACATAACTGGCGAAATGTGGGTCTACTACTGGCTACACCTCTAACTTACCCTTCAGGAATTATAGGCGTGATGTTATTTTATGTTTTAAAGAAACTGCCGATGCCGTGCGGTTACAATTATTTCCGAAAAACCTAAATTTAGTCTTGTCTGTCTTCTTTAAATAAGCAACCTTAAGAGCGTTTACTCCTTACGGTCCTTATTTTCCAAAATCACTGAACCAATTTTAATGAAACTTAATACGCACAAGCAGGATACATATCTCTTAAAACTTACTAAATACCATTTTCGAAAAGTCTTTTAATAAAAAGGCAATTCGAAATTTCTGTTTCCATAGATAATTAATTAATGAAGTTTCATTAAAGTCGGTTCAGTCATTTAGGCTAATAAGGTCTTGAAAGTTTGTATGAAATGTCGTAAGGCGTAAACGCTCTTAAACAATATAGGCTACTGGATGGAATGTGGTTTCCCTGCCCGCCTACCATCTTAGATCTCGCATTCGTCTCAGTATCGGGTCATACTTGAAATATTTGCGAGTTACATCACTGCGGCGACTTGTATAACTGGACTTCGTTATGTCAACAATTGAAACTGGGGGTCCATTTATCTATTCTAATATTATAAAGAGGTAAATTTTGTTGCAACTTCTGATGACAAAAACTAACTTCTGATCCTATTCCGAAAATTCTTTCACTATCAGGAAACTAAATTTCTTTTTGTTTAATTTGTTTTAAAATTAGCTTGACTTTACTACAAAATATAGAAGTATGAACTTTAAGGTTCGACTCCCAGGTGGTGGTGTTTTTGGGTTTTCCCATCAAGAATTCCTCAGTAGTAGCCCGAATTGGATTTTTTTCTCGATTGATTGCGATGGGCTCCCCCCCACACTCACATTCCATAGTACTTAAACATAAATGCCGCAATGTGTGTACCTAGTACACACGGCGACTCATCAAGCTATAAATTTCCAGTATAACATGGCCTCGCTTTGTTTACATTTTCCAATACAATGAGAGATCCACATAAACTGGTTTTGAATAGCTGGATTGGTCGCCGTGCGTTATAAGGACATACAACGCTGCGAAACCCTTCGGGGAAATACTGGTGTGACGTTACGAGTACCTACCTATGTTGTGTTTTTACGTTAGGTAATGAATCTTTGTCTTTGACATAATTAAAAACTTCATTGTTATATAAAAGAGCGCCTCTCGCCATCAAACATAAAAGTTTGGCGAGTTTAGTCTTAAGTAACACCTCTGTATTGTAATTTAATTTAAAAAAAAAAACTCGTTTTTGCTTTTTGTTTTTCCTCCATACATCCATTCAAAGTGAAATAAAAAGACTATGGCCATAAAAATTATATATCAAACTTCTTTCTCTTCCCCCAGACATACCCGGAGATCAGAAGCGTGAGGTACCCAAAGCCAGGGACGAACAACCCGACAGCGACACTGACAGTCGCCGACATTGCAGACCCGAAACACATACGGACAAGACACCTCACTCCACCCAAAGTCATACTAGAAGAAGGGTAAGTAAACTTCAGATAAAGTAAAAACTTGAAGCATATAATTTGAGGAGACCATTGGAACGGTTCTAATGACGTCATAATGCAATCTATTTCTTATTTGGGCCATTGGCCAGCCTTGCTCCACTCACTGCTGTATATAGGTGTCCTCGCTTTTGTGCCATGTTGTCCTGGTACACGCGAGTCTTAAACAAAGCTATCTTATGATAGCATTATTTGTAGTAATAGTACATTACTGCCGCGGTCTATAATGACTACTTTGCTGGTCGCGCTGATTATGGCCGACAGCGCAGCGTAGCGCAGCTCCAGGCTGGCACAGCGCGGTCAGCGTGCAGCACTTGATGGACGAGCTGAGATAAAGGCCGATATTTTTCGAAAATTTCTAAAAAACATTTTCGAAAAATAGTTTTACAGCTAAATTAGACCGATTTTATGTTATCTATAGAAACAGATATTTCCAATTATCTTTATTATAAATGACGTTTCGAAAATATTTTTAGTAACTTTTTAGACATCTGTATCCTGTTATAAGGTTTCATTAAAATCGGTTCAGTCATTTCGGAAAATAAGGACTTGAAAGTTTGTATGATATGCCGTACGGCGTAAACGCTCTTAATTAGTCTTTAAATCCGATATTGATGAAGAAGGACCACCTCTTTATCCAGCAAACTGTACTAAGGGGCGCCCTTATTGTCTACCTCAAATTTTCCCATGTATCCAACGTAAATTACAGTTACTATAACAACAGCTCTAAACATTTTACTATACTCGAAAGAACCCTTCTTCATAGTGTTCCACTTTCAATATACAAAGTCCCAAGATCTCCATATAAAGCGAAGATTCTAAAGCGGACCCGACTGCTTTAAAGCGCTGTATGCCATAAACCGAGCTAGATAAATGAGTTGAACCCCGTAAAGTAAACAAAGTGGGAGGGTATCGTATTAAAACTTCAATATTTTGGATCGAGTTTCATTTACTTACATTGTGAGTTTATTGGGGAAAGAGCCCGATCGTGTTATGTTTTATTGTTAACTGTTAGTTTCTTAAAGTTATGTTTTGATTTCTTTCACTTTTAGTAAGTGCGAGAGTTTTTATAAAGATTGTTTAACAGTGTTATGAAATTGCGTCTATCATTTTCGATAGTTTTTGACAAAAGAAGAAAGACAATAGAAGTTTAGTATTAAAACTAGCATTTTCTTTTTATCTAACGACTTAAACGATCACAATATCTGACTGCCTATGTACTAGGCGATCAGAAACTTTAAGAGTCTTTAATCTTCGAACTAGTTTCTGGCATCATTTTCTCCTTGGAACTCGATGTTCACTCGTTTTGTGTTTTTTTTTTTTTAATTATTTATAGGCCCGCGCTTGACCACTATCTCACCTGATGTTAAGCGATGATGTGGTCGACGGTGAAGCACGCTTGCCTAGAAGAAACCTATTCACTCTTGACTTAAAGACCCCTAGATTGTAGCTATTGTCTGTGCCAGTTATCGTCTACAAGAAAACAAACTCTATCTTCGTACATTTAATTGTAATTTTTCTTGAGAAATCTACCTTCTATTGCAGTGACTACTATTTCACGAGCGCACAATGGGTGTCCCTCACAGAAGTGTGCGTGGTCTGGCTGACCAGGATGCAGAATCTGTCTGTGGTCTCCGTCTGCAAGAGTCCCATGTGGTACTGTCAAGAGGTAAGGATCTTTAGCATTTGGCAGACATACATATTATTTTGGCCAAGGTGAGCAATACATACCGAGTTACTACCGTGGCTCGGAAAGCACGTTAAACTGTTAGTCCGGCTGTCATTTGTAGATCTTGGACAGTTGAAACAAGTAGACAGTAGACCGAAAGTTCGAAGAAATTCCTGGTGTGGGGCAAAGTTTGTTAATAAAAAAAATAAGAATACCCTACAGATAGGTACCCATTCAGCTTCAATACAAAACAATATAACTAAATATCTACCAGTTCCAGTTACACTAAAAAGTCTTGATATAAAAGCAGTATCACTGTCTAACTTAATAAAAGAACTGTCTTCGAATGGATTCGAAGAAATTTTCATAAAATATTCAAGTTGAATATTTTTATTGAAAATTTAACAATTCAAGAAGATTCTGTGTTCTATTGTTACTACAAATTTTCAAGTTTTTTTTTTAATAAATGGCGTTCTCGAATTTTGTTCTGTCGTTGCTTTTCAATTTAAAATTTTATGTTAGGTTTGGGAATGCGGTTATGTACTTTATTTTTAATGCTTTACGTACTGTTTTTGTTTTATTTTTCGTCCCTAACTTTATAGCTTGGTAATTTTAAATTCTTATTAATGTTCAAGAATGTTAACTTTTCGCGGCAAGGATAAAAAGTCTTGGATTAAATATTCACATGAATTAAGCTAGCTTATTAAGAACAGAAGTTTATTTTACTTTGCTTGGAGCACATTTGGTTTATCTTTGCTGGTTTCGGCACCAGTTGCCAAATGTAGGCTTCCTTTGTAATTTATTCTACGGCAGTATTCGTTTATTCTTGTTATTTTAAATATTACTAGAAATAATAAATTCAATACTGAATACAAGGCTCATAATTTAGGTGGTTTTCGTAGGGATTAAAAATTATATTAGGTATACAAAAGCAGAAGAATACTTCTCCCATTTATTTATTAAACATTTATGTAGTCACAATTAATAGAAAACATAAGAAAACAACATTTTTTCCATTGCAAATACATAGTTGCCCGTTCGATATTTCATTTCTTTTGAGCCTACCACTAGACCGACGAGGCAACTGAGAAGACTAATGGGCCTACCACACGCACAAGCTTCACCACAGTTCTGCCTGCGCAAACCGTTTTGTACACAGAACACCGTGCGTGCGGTTGGTAAAACTGTCACGGTGTTCCGTGTACAAACTGCCAAGTCAGCTCAGTCAACTTGCCTCGTCGGTCTAGTGGTACCAGGCGCGACTGTTGAGCATAAAGTCTAGGACTCGATTCCCAGGTCGGGCAAAGTGTTATTTGATTTTTCCATCACAACCTTTTTTGTAGCAGCCACGGAGTTTGGATTTGTGCGCGGTTGGTGGCAATAGGCTCGTGCTTTATTACATGGGACATTAAACATAACTGGTGAAATTTTGGTGTAGGTACTTGTTAGGTACACCTCTGTCTAACCCTTCGGCGACTTTAAGGCGTGAAGTTATGATGTAATATAAAAAAAAAACAAAACCAGAAATACACTTATCCCATTTAATGATTTCGATACTAATGTAGGTACTCACAGTCAAACCAACATTATTAGTTTTGTTTACAAATGCTTACCCGTTCAACATTTTAATTCCTTTTCTTCTCAGTCTAACATCTTCATTCTTCCCCAGGTCTACAGAATATCATCAGGGTTAGACGGCTGGGTAGAGTCAGCCCCCTCGCCTCTCTGGTCAGCCGGTGGCGGGGCCCTGGTGACCCTAGCACCAGTCAGGGACGGCCCAGCAGGGTTGTTCCGTCATATAGTGCGGACGGAACATAACTCCCATGGGCCCAGAGCTTTGCCGCTGACGCATGGGAGCTTTGATGTGGTCCAGTTATTGGCTTGGGATCATGCCAATCAGCATATGTGAGTGCTCATTTATCCTTATTCAGTCTTAGTGCTAGTTTGTGTGCTGTCTAAACCTTCTTCTGTTTAGTATTTATTGAAGTGAAAACTTCTTTAGCTGCGTTGTGCACTTTTGTGATGAGTAAAAAATGTTAAACTCGAAAATTCGTAAGACGTATTGACTTTAGGTTACGAAGGAATTTGAGTTTGGGTTTCCAAAACTGGAGAATTCGTAAGACGGATCGACATTGATTATTTCTTAATTTTGAACAATTCTTTCTTGGTAATCTCTCACACTGGTATTCTCAGTCATGAACTGAACTAAGTCGGACTTAACCACGCCTAAGTACCACCCAGTTTGTTTAAAAATTTACATAATTAACGCCAACTTTTCATCTGTCTTTGAAGTACCGGAAAACTATTAAATAAATACATCTTTAACATCATTAAAGTGACATATGACATCTTTAGAATTGATTGAAGCAGAATGCAACAATGGTTTTGACAAATAAAACTAGTGTAGAGGAGGCACCTTATTCGAAGATCCGCAAATTGCTGCAGAAAAATTGTCGGAATTGAATACGATGTAGTGCGTGATTTCAACTGTTGTCATGGCAACAACGGTCGACTTAGTTCAAAAAAGGATTTGGGAAGGCTTTTAAAATATGTGTAAGCCTTTATAAACACAAATATAATATTTCGATTTGTGTGTATCAGTTAAGTTTAAGCGGTGCACTTTTCACACCTAAAAAGGTCTCATTTAAAATACTCGACCTGACTTATTTTTTTTTATAATTTTTCCTATTAGTATACAAAAAAGTGTAACTGGTTGGTCCTATGAACCGATTGTGACTGATAAAACTTGTTTCAGATATTACATGGGTATCCCAGAAGGTAAACCAGGGCAACAGCATTTATACAGAGTATCGTCCGAAGCGCCGAGACCGGGCTCCCCGCAGAAACTACCGTACTGTGTCACATGTAACTCACAGGTCAGTTCAAAATGCATGTATGATCACCATTACCATGTTTTGTACCAGGAGAACAGAGTCGAGAAAGAGCTGTCTCTCAAACGTAAAGATCGTTCTCACGCCTGTATGTCGTGTAGATAAATCACAAGCCAGTTTAATCGCCAATGAAACCATAGTGTTGGCTCAGTGGTTGTAAAGTCGAGTAGTAACTGGATAGAGGTTATTTTAGAAAGCATTATCAGCCTTATGCTAATCAGCATAATGTTCCCACAACTGGGACACAAATGTCTTCTCTGTGAGAGTAAATGGGCCGCGAGACGTGTTCACGCAAGCTAAGTGCGGGCTGGTGAATTTGTTTTATTGAAGTTTTCCATTGCAGGCACTAAGACATACTAATCAAGTAGGTATATGCTAGATAGGGAAAGAATCTAAAGTTCAGTAATGGCTTGAGTTGGATGGATAACTTGGGTTAGGCTGGCACAAGAACGTGGAGCTTGGCACAAGCAAAGAGAGGCTGGATAATAATGATGGTGCTTGATTAACGTTGTTTGGAAGAAAATCAAATCTCAAACACGCTATAACTATTGTGAAAACTCAAACATTTATCTAAAATAACTACTAAATCGTTTAATCGTTTACATCAGTTTGCAATGTGTAGTGGCTAAACGCCAGAATATTGTAAGTACGCCTTTACCAACATCTGTGGACTGTGCTACATCGGTGAGACGGTGACACACGGAGTCAGGATATTATGACATTGCGTGCAGTTATACCTCTATGTAGTTTATGATTGCCTAGTCGAAATTGTAATTGTAGGTTTTTCACAGAATAAATATGATTCAGGTGCGTACTTACCAATAGTTATGCTTTTGAAAGTGGGAAGAGACATGAGACGTTCGTTTTTTCGATCTCTAAACTATAAACAATTCGATTATAAATCATCGTAAAACAAAATTAAAAAGAAAACTAAAAACACACCTTCTCGTATTCTTCTCAAAACACACACTCAAAAGTATAAAAATCCAGCTCAATCGGTAACCACGAAGTGGGTCAAATTTTAAGTTTTATGATTTTTTACATAGTTAAAAGACACATACATATTTTCCTACAACAACAAGACGACTCGTATTTTAATTAGCATTCAATGTCTCATTAGGATAATATCGCAAACGACCTAAAAGAACAGATTCCGGAAATAATAAAAAGTTTCTCGACAAACGTATCCTAAGATAGAGTTAAAATAATACTCACAAGGCCCACGCGATCGTTTCGTTCATTACCTGGTCAATAGGTACCAGGGTTGCAGAAAGTTGAAGAGTAATATGAACACAAATATCACGAGTACACACTTGATGTTCGAGGAAGCGGCTTATATTGCAACAATATTTGCTTCACTGGTTTCTGATATTGATCAAACTGTAGATTTCGTATTTTCGTAGTAGTCGTGGATTTTTATTTATTAAGGAGCTCTTACGTGGAAGTATACTTACCTGAAGAATATCGATAATAAGAATTAATAATTTACGTGGAACATTTAAAAAACAAAACAATATGAACAATCAATCCAAAAATAAACTCTATTTTAATGCGAAAAGATTGATTTTAGGTGGGGGCGTGGCAACACCATTTCCCGTAAGCCGTTACGAGTCGATTTTACAGCCTAGTCGCGCATATAGATGTTTCACATTAAAAAATAACAGAAAACTTAAAAAACTTAACTTTTAATGAATACTTTAATTACATACGGCCAAAACGCGGCTTTCAAAGCGACCCATGGGAATTTAGAAAACACAAATCATAAATACATAAGTATCACAATTTTATTCTTCTCCCTTAGCCATCCCCGTCGATAAACCTGGAGTACTACGGCAACCTGGCGTCCTCTGGTGACAGCACGTGGGGTGACAGTGACTGGGACGAGGAGCTCCCAGCCACCTCGCCCTCGCCCAGCAAGAAGAAGAAGAAGAAGTACCCTGGTAAGAGAACATTCTGTTACGCTTTTTACAGAAGTATTCCACAGCAAAGATTGCGTCAAGAAGGACTTTGTGTTGGAGAGAAGTAGGGATCGGGCCTAAAGATAATAGATACGGGGTATAGGCCACAAAAAAGAGCAGCGGTAGCCCAGTATTGGCACTTGGGGTTCGAACCCAGGCAGGTGCATTACTTTTTGTAATTTATTTCCCCGCTGCCCTCAAAAACGGTGAAGGAAAACATCGTGAGGAAACCGGCATGTTCTAGAACTAAAAATTCGAAGACATGTGACATCTACCAACCCGCACTGGGCCCGTGTGGTGGATTACAGCCTACTCCCTCTCATAGAGAGGAGGCCTGTGTCCCAGCAGTGGGAACATTATAGGCTGATGATGATAGGCCACAAAATTATTGTTATCGTAGTTCTAAACGTGTGTCGTTGCGGTTGCGTCACTTGCTGTAACTATCAACCGCACCAGCGCTCCGCCGCCGCTGCGGTTTGAATTCCGAACGCGTCTTCGACAAGAAATACCTCTTGTTCAGTATCACGACAGTCATTTGTCAAATAAGCTTCCAAAACGTCTTAAGATTTTTCCGAATGCGGCCTCAACCGGAAACCACAGCAGCAATGCAATAATTATATTTGTGAATTACTAGCATAGCTTTAAGTCATCTTGATGTACTACTAACACTCTATGGACCTAAAAGTCTGAAATAAATGTTTTGAATTGAATTTAATTGAATAATGACAATGACGGACGTGCACGGAAGCGTTTTCATGAAGTTACATAGAAGCCAGTCGTGTCGTTGCGGTTTATCATAGAATTTTTTTTTTATTTTGATTCATAGAGATATATTTTTGATAGTTAGGAAGTCGTTTGTCTTGGTATGGACATGTGATGAGGAGGAATGACACGCATGTGACGAAAAGAGTGATGGACATGAATGTTGATGGATGGAGAGGGAGAGGAAGGCCAAAGAAAAGATGGGAGGGTGGTGTGAGGAATGATATGAAAGAGGAAGGAGTAAATGATGCCGTGACGTCGGACTGAGAGACTGAATGGAAAACGTATTGCTCCGACCCCAAATATAATACGACAAGGGCAGGAAGATGATGATGTCAATGTGAACACCATGCAAGAGTCCATTTACTTTCTCCCCCCTTCCCCCAGATGGCGTGCCTCAGAACCTGCCGTGCCTGTACCACGAGGCGCACTTCAGTCCTTCGTCAGCCTACTTCGTGCTGGAGTGCCTCGGGCCAGGTGTGCCCACCTTCAGCCTGCACAAGACTGCGCTGCCTGATCCCAGACTGGTCGCGCATTTGGAGAATAATACTATTGTTAAGGTAAGAAGTATGAGTCAGGTGCCCATGGGCGGCATAATAACTCTGAAATCAGGTGAGGCACTAACTACACGATAAAAAAAGGTAAGAATTAAACTTCGTTCGTTCATCACGAACCCGACACTGTTTGTAAATTATTATTATGTGGAACTTAAATAGATTAAATTGAATCCTTACTTTCAGTTAAATTACATTTCTAGAGAACTGTTTATTACATACAAAGAAATAATCAGAGCCTAAAGGTTTTATTTCCAAACACTTTGTTTTATTTTCCCGTAAAATTTTTGGCACAGAAAAATAAAACCTTAATTGTTAAAAATGTAAATTATTTTTGTTAGCAGTGTACCAAACTGTCGAATCAAGGAAAATCTGAAACTGGCAAACTTTGGAAACTGTCGAATTGACGCAATTGTCTAATTCCTGAAACTGTCCAATCTGGAAACTGACGAATCAATGAAACTGGCAAAAACTGAAATCGACGAATTGGCGCAACTGTCTAATTCACAAAACTGTCCAATCTACAAACTGACGAATCAATGAAACTGGCGAATTGAAAAAACTGACGAGTTCGGGAAACTGATCAGTGATACGCGAATTCGTAATTTTTTTTAATTATATATATAATTAAGTATACATTCGATAGCAGTTATCGAATCTATACTTAATTATATATATTATATATTATTAATATTGTAAAGCTGAAGAGTTTGTTTGTATGTTTGTTTGCTTGCTTGAACGCGCTTATCTCAGGAACTACTGATCCGATTTGAAGAAGGCTGAAAATTCTTGCAGTGTTAGATAGCCCATTTATCCAGGAAGGCTATAAGCTATATATCATCACAGTACGACCAATAGGAGCGGAGCAGCAATGAAAAATATTGCAAAAACGGGAAAATTGTGACGCAGACGAAGTTGCGCGGGACAACTAGTCTTATATAAAGGTCTTTATGTGTCATATTAATACGCTCGAGTATCTACAGCGCATATTTTCCACGAGACGCTTTTATTTACAGTGTTTAAACACCATTAAGTTTATAGCATACTTTTTAAACATTCATGAACATAAAACAGAGTCACGCACTTTATTAAACATGTTTGCTCAACATTTTATATCCCAGTCCTTAAAAAGCCATAACTTTACTCAAAAAAAGCAGACGAATAAAATTTTAATAATAGGTAAACAGTCCCGAAGTTATTTCTGTAGAAAATTTTATTTAGGAATACAAAATCGACCAAGAGGATAATCCGGTTTAGCTATTATTCCGGATAATCTTTGCTTTTATCACGGATCGATGGGTAAAAGAACTTTTTGCTTCAGAAAGCTGAAATTCATACTTTGACTTATATTTCGCAACAGGACAATAGAGAAGAATATCAACGATAATGTTTGGTGTCATTACCTATTAAACGCATCGGTGGCTCAGTGGTGGTGGCCCCGACTTACAGGCAGTAAGCCGTGAGTTCGAACCCAGGCAGGCATACTACTTTTTGTAATTTAGTTCATCACCGCTGCCCTCAAAAACGGTGAAGGAAAACATCGTGAGCAAACCGGCATGTCCTAGAACTAAAAATTCGAGGACATGTGACGTCTACCAACCCGCACTGGGCCCGCGTGGTGGATTACAGCCCACTCTCTCTCTCATAGAGAGGAGGCCTGTGTCCCAGCAGTGGGAACATTATAGGCTGATGATGACTTATTAAGCATGACATAACATAACATCACTCTTGTGATCCCCCAAGGATTAGGCAGAGGTGTATCTAATGGTAGGCACACCGATATTTCGCAGGTAATGTTTAAGTCCACATAAAGGGGCGCGGGCCTATTTCTACCAAACGGGCATAAACCGAGGCTCCGTGGCTGCTACTGAAAAAACCGGCCAAGTGCGAGTCGGACTCGCGCACTAAGGGTTCCGTACCATTATTTGTAAAAACGATATAAAATATCACTTTTTTGTATGGGAGCCCCCTTTAATATTTATTTGTGTGTTTTTAGTATTTGTTGTTATAGCAGCAACCGAAATGCATAATCAGTAGAAATTTCAACCGGCTAAATATCACGGTTCATGAGATACAGCCTGGTGACAGACGGACGGACGGACGGACGGACAGCGAAGTCTCAGTAATAGGGTCCCGTTTGACCCTTTGGGTACGGAACCCTAAAAATTGAAATGGAAAACAACCAATAAAACTCGCACAACACACACAACACGAAGTCGAGCAAAGGCTCGACTTCGAAATATTTATGTTATATCTAAAATTTATGTCCTCACTGGCCTTCTGTCATTGAGAGGGAATCCTTGACACGGGCCACTGCGGGTAGGTAGATGTCACATGTCAAGTCTTCGAATTTTTGGTTCTAGGACATCGGTTTCCTCACGAAATTGTTTCCTTTACCGTTTTATTTTCATCAACACGGCGTCACTAAAAGACAAAGTCCCACACAAAAACAACGCCTTGTATCTTATCATTCGCTCATTATATTTTCCTTAATATTTCCTCAATTACACAGACCATCTATAAAACCCTGGTTTCTTAGCACATTGTGCCAATTGTATGAGAGTTAAGATGTGGACATTCATCACTTCACAAGTACAAGGTTAAGACTCCACTGTAAGAAAGGCGGAATTATATAGCTTAGCGTCATTTGAATGAGCTTGGAATCTCGGCAGTATCTTGGAGCATTTTTGGATTATGATTTTCGAGGGATATTGTTTATCCGTTGGGATTAACATTGAGACATTAAATAAGCAGGAAAAGATTAATCTTCTATAGAGACGCTGACTGTTTCCTCCAGTTTTCTTTTTTCCGAACGATTTTTTCCTTCATTCATACATGCTTTTGCCGTGGGTGGATACAGAAACAAGAAATAAAGAAAATACGTTTATTTGGCACATGCCACAAGTGCACACAGCATTAAAAAGATAAAATAAAACTTAAACATAAACACAGAAAAAAAAACGTGTGCATCTCCGGACGCTCGACAGAAGTGATAACTTAAACTAATCTAAGCCTGCTACCGTATGCGTGAAAGAATAGGAAGTCAGACAGAGTGGCGGGCGCCGTAACGCGTTACGTTAAGAAGCTGTTTACCCTCCCATAAGAAGTTATCACTTTAAAAAGAAGGTATTTTATGTGTGTCACACGGTTGTGCTAAAGAGGCCCAGTTCAGCAAAATGCCGGGCAACTAGTGTCCGACGCTGGTTTTCAACTAGACCGGAGAAAGTGATGTGACGGACGTTAACAGTTTTATACTTTGTCTATCTACATGTGTGCGCAAGTACTTAAATAAAATAAAGATTTTTGCTCCGTTCACGTTCATACATCAGCTGGCCTACCATGACTTCTTAAAGCAGTATTGTTTTACTCTTATTCCAGTGTGGGAAAGAGACGGAGCTATACAGGACGTCTAGCACCATCTCTTTCCCACAATAGAAAAGGAGTAAAACAATACTGCTTTAAGACGTCATGGAAGGCCACCTGATCACACACGCACGCCGGTTGTGAGTACTACGCACAGACGGAACGGTCGGAAAACTATGCCCACTAGACATACTTTTCAATATAAAGAATATGTTTGTACGTTGAAATCAACATATTCACCTTATTCTCCTTATTCCCCCTCCTATTCCCCCTCCTACTCCTATACACTACTACTCCTATTTCCTCTTATTCTTTCTTCCTTATTCTCTTCATTCTTATTCTTTATTCTTATTCACCTTTCATATCAACCAGCTAACCCAACTATTTCTTTACAACAGGAAAGACTAGCAGCCATAGCTCTGCCGACCCCCCGAACATTCTCGGTGCAGCTGTCCAGCGGTCACGCAGCCAGGGTGCGGCTGCTTCTACCACCAGGACTGAGAGAAGACGAGGTCACGAAGTACCCTCTTGTAATGAAAGTGTGAGTGCAAATACTTTTTTATCCTAACAAGTAAAAAGGTATCGTTGCCAAGGGAGGTCTACAAAATGCTGGCGTGAGGCGTAATAGGCATTTGTGAGAAATTGGCTGGAGAAAACTGCACGGAGAGAATAGTGCAAGGTTGTGGGGGAGGCCTTTCCTTAGCAGTGGGACAATATTATAATCATAGGCTAGGAAAATAAAGGAGGCGCTCGTGGTTAAAGAAGAACAGCCGCACTGGTCGATCTTTAAGGTTAAGCCGTGCTTGTCAAGGTTGATCCGTGGATACCGTGATCAAAATTATATACCGAGTTTCCTCCGTGCTTCGGAAAGCACGTTAGGCCGTTGGTCCCGGCTGTCATTTGTAGATCTTTGACATTCTTTACGAGTAGTCAGAAGCCAAAACTGACATTCAGTTTTACCAAGGGGTATCGTATTACCCAGTTACTGGGTTGTGGAGGTCAAATAGGCAGTCGCTTCATGTAAAATACTGGTACTCAGCTGCACCCAATTAGACTGGAAGCCGACCCCAAGATAGTATAAGTAGTTTTTTTAACGCAATTTGTGTTTAGCATCTTGCTAAACACAAATTGCGTTAAAAAAATTAGAAGACGCAAAATCCACGGAGATACACACGCAAAATACAGGAGAGGTAAGAAAATTTTCTTTGGAAGATGTCTTTACTGCAATATACATATTTCGAATACGTAAAAGAGCAGTTACTCCAAATTTTCTCCGACCCTAGTACTTACTATAAAGCACATTGACAGTTATCGAACTTCTCAACCAAATTCAAAGATCAGAAAACCACTGAACACCAAAATTATTCGAATTCTGCCAAAGAATGAAACTGTAAAAGTAAAAATATAACAGCACTTACATTTTATAAGACTGTTAGTCTATTCCTAGCCGATAGCCGCGCCATTACAGTCATTGTTACGAAAGCAATAAGAGTCGTAATGGCTTGAGATCCCACAAATCATTTGGACAATAGACTCTGAAAATATATCTGATGCTTAACATTCCTTGTAAGTAATAAGAGACATTTATGGACGAATTTATTACTGTCATTACTGCTCTCAAATAATACGGATTTTTAAGCAATCTCTATTGTAATTTTCAAATCAAAATTCCCGTTTATTTTAGCCTCGGATCTGTAAAAGAGCTCATAATTTTAGTCCACACATTTTATGACTGAAATATAAATCTTTTTGAAATCAGGGTAAATCTTCGAGCTTATACTTTTTCAGTATAAATGAATAAGTACCTAAGCCCAAAAAAGCAGATTCCTAAAGTTTGAAAACTAACAACGGACTAAGGGTTTAGAAAACCGCAGAGTTATACATGAAAGTGTCGTTGCTACCTTCTGGTGTGTTGTTTTATCCACTTACAGTAACACAGAGCCTCATGATGGGATATTGCTCTTGTCTTTCATCATAACAACCGAACACTTGAAAACTCTCTTAAACTGCCTAGCTACTAGCAATTAGCAGCAGCTTCCTCAAAGTTCCTTATAACCTTTGCTCGCCTGGTACTTTATTCCTGCTTCAACAACATCTTCATTTCACACACAGCTTAATTACAGACCGTTGGACTTCAGATGCGAACTGTCTGTGAGTTTAGGGAGCTGCTGGTGCGGAAAGCACGCTCGCTTCAATTCCCTGTACAACTTATAACCGCCTGGTACTTTTACCTGCATTAATTCCTCCAACAGGCATGACGCACCAAACACGCAGCTAGTCATGGAGCGTTGGGATCCAGACTGGGGCTCGCTGGCTGCTGGGAGCGGGGATCTATCCTCGCTTCAATATTATTTACCACTTATTATAAATTACCTGGTACTTTTTCTCCAATAGGCACGGGGCACCAGGGACACAGCTAGTCACAGAGCGCTGGGCCCTCGACTGGGGCTCGCTGGCTGCTGGAGCGGGGGCTATCCTTGCCTCAGTAGACGCAAGGGGGGCGGGAGGACGGGGACTCGGTGCTCATCACGCTTTACATCGCCGTCTCGGGACTGTTGAGCTGCAAGATCAGTTGGAGGTTGCCGAGTAAGTTATGCTAAGCTACAATAAGAAATGATCGTAAAATTAATGACAGTAAAGATGTAAATTCATGAGCTTCTTGCTCAAGCGCAAGCAAAGAAGTTATGCGCGTGTGCGTGTTTGTTTTGCTAAGCCGGTACCTGATACCTTAGCGCTTTTGGACTCTAATAATATGTATGAAGATAAGTGATAGCTGGCCATGTTTGTTTTCAACTGACGCATTTTGGAATCGCCTCCAGAGATTGAAGGGCGCATTGGGCATTTGAAAGCCTTCAATTATAATGGTGGAAAAGCAAAGAGCTGGCTATACCAGTCTCTACTTTACAAACCCTGGTGTTTCCCCGATGTATGTCGTTTTCTATATCCAATTCTATACTAACCATGATTTTCCACCAGGTACCTTCGCGACTCTCTCCACTTCATAGACGCACGTCGCGTGGCCGTATGGGGGCGCGCACACGGCGGTTTCCTAGCAGCGCTCGCGTTAGCCAGCACGCTAAACGTGTTCCATTGTGGCATCGCGCTGACTCCCATCGTGCGCTGGCGGTACTATGGTGAGCAATGTATAATTGTATAGTGAACTATACGATAGATGCTTCGGTACTTACAGGGATGGGTTCGTGGTGGATTTCGGCTTATCTGGCACACTGAACGTGTTCCATTGCGGAATTGAGCTGACGCCTATCGTGCGCTGTCGGTAATATGGTCAATAATGTGCGATAGATGTATAGGTATCTTTAGAAGTGGGTTCTAAATGTTTTTATGCTAACCAGCGCGCTGAATTGAGATTATGACCCTGTCAAAAAAAACGTAGATACTTTTTATGCTCTGGACACCATAATTAACATAACTCCCGTCGAGTTATGTCGGTTATAAAATAGAAACCTCTTATGAAGCAATATTAGGCGTAACTTACGCTTCGAAATTCACTATTTCGCACACTGATGCAGCGTATGAGCGTATTTTAACAAATTAATGTTTCGTATTCTAATATTATATTTGTATAATGGCTTACATGTAAGCGATGTTCTAGTAGACTGTTTCAACCAACAATCAAAAATTGCACAATGACTAGGATGAGCGATTAGGAGGGCATTTCGAGCAGGTGATTCGATTTCATAAGAAGTTTTATACAAATAAAACGATTAACGATATGATTTTCCTACTGCTACGACCAAAGACATTAAAATATTGACGAAATACGTATTAGTTTCTAAGACGGAAAAATACAAAGAAAATCATAATCCAATACTTTTTATTCAATCCAATCCAATAATCATAAACAGATCGTTCTGCTAGTGGCATACGCCAGGTTTTCAGGTAGCATTTGTGATCAATATTTTTATATGAAAACTGGTTGCTGCCCGCTACTTCGTTCGCGTGGAAATTTTGGTGGCCGATTCTCAGACCTACCCGATATGCACACAAGATTTAATACAAATCGGTTCAGCCGTTTCAGTGGAGTTTGGTTACAAACACCGCGACACGAGAATTTTATATATTAGACAATATTCCCAATGTCCGCTCTTTATAATAAGTATTTTAAATCTCTCTAGCTACGACATACTTAACACTATACATCTATGCCAATCAACTTCCTTTCTTCCATTTAAACGAACCAAGCAACCACAAAACTCGTCAGAAGCCAGACAACAAAGGAACTCGAATAGTAATCGAAGGACGATTGTAATCTATATATATAAAAGAAAGTCGTGTTAGTGTTACTTCGCTTATAACTCAAGAACGGCTGAACCGATTTAGCTGAAAATTGGCAGGGAGGTAGTTTAGAGCCAGGAGAAGGACATAGGATACTTTTTATCCCGTTCGACATCATTCCCGTGTGACTTGACATGTAACGTCAGTCACTATAAAACGTGGTATAACAAAAATGCCAACAAAGTACTAGGAGATCAGAAAAACGAAGTACTAGGAGATCAGAAAAATGAATGGATTGGGGTGGGGTAGGGTAGGTAGGGTAGAGTAGGGTAGAGTAGGGTCGAGTAGGGTAGAGTAGGGTAGAGTAGGGTAGAGTAGGGTAGAGTAGGGTAGAGTAGGGTAGAGTAGGGTAGAGTAGGGTAGAGTAGGGTAGAGTAGGGTAGAGTAGGGTAGAGTAGGGTAGAGTAGGGTAGAGTAGGGTAGAGTAGTGTAGAGTAGGGTAGAGTAGGGTAGAGTAGGGTAGAGTAGGGTAGAGTAGGGTAGAGTAGGGTAGAGTAGGGTAGAGTAGGGTAGAGTAGGGTAGAGTAGGGTAGAGTAGGGTAGAGTAGGGTAGAGTAGGGTAGAGTAGGGTAGAGTAGGGTAGAGTAGGGTAGAGTAGGGTAGAGTAGGGTAGAGTAGAGTAGGGTAAAGTAGGGTAGAGTAGGTAGGTAGTAGGTAGGTAGAGTAGGGTAGGTAGGGTTGGGTAGGGTAGGTGGGTAGGGTTGGGTAGGGTAGGGTAGGGTAGGTAGGTAGGAAAAGTGCATTGCTTTAACTTTTGACAGAACGAAGTCTGTCCGGGCAGCTAGTTTGTTATAAATACTGTAATTTCGCCCTTATACTAATGGGCCTTAATGTTATTTTAATGGCGGTACATGACAGGCGTTACTCGCGTAATCCATTTGAATAGGCCTTTGTTTTCAAGGGACTGCGGTTTCATAATCTTTGGTGATTAAAAGGATAGGAGGATGGTTAAGCATAATTTTGAAATTGGATTGAAATTTGTCATTTGTTTGTTTTGCGTAAGTTTCCGTATCAACTCTCTGTTGTGTGTCTCGTAATTGCGCTGCCATTGTTATCATCATCTGCCTAGCCTTTTCCAACTTTTTGGGGTCGTGTTTTAGTCTAACCGGATGCATCATAATACCGGTATTTTACATGCAGCGACTGCCTACCTGCCCTCCACAACCCAATTAGTACTGGGTAATACGATACACCTTGGTAAGACTGTCAAGGATCTACAATTGACAGCCGGGACCAGCGGTTTAACTTGCTTTTCGAGGCATGGAGGGAACACGGTATATAATGGGTGGCCCATCCACCGAACCTAGGCAACCGCGGCTTAATCTGAAGATCGACCATAGCGGCTGTTATTATTTAGCCACGAGCAAAGTTAAAATAAACGTCATAATGACGACCCAGAGGACCTCGCCAGCTTTCAAAGCGCTTCGTATTTCCACAACGAATTTTAACAGGATTGAAGAGTTTCGATAGTGTTCAGTCATCTGTGTGACAGTATTTTTTTTAACTTTTTATTCATCGATATCGCTATTGTATTGGGATAGAACTTTGCCAGCTAATTTTGTCTATTAAAAGGATAGTGGGCAAAACTTGTATGGGCAGCACACCCACGTCCGCCACAGCTTAAACTACTATTATTTAGAAGGTATCACAGCCGTGTTTCTCTATGCCAAAGTGCATCAAATTCTGTCTGATGGTCTCTATTTATTTTAAGTCGAGTGCATTTTGCCCACAGTCCTTTGTCTGTAGGTCTATACTACAGTATTAGATCATTTATTTGAACCTTAGTAGAGTTTCTTGATACTGGGAATCGTTGTTAAACGTGGAATTCCGAGGTCGAATGAATTTAATAATTTCTACAATAATGTACTATTCCTATAAGACTCTGGTATGTTTAAAACTTGAAAGTCCTTTTCTAGCCTTTTCTTTAGGTCTAACTTTATTTTCCTTCAGATCTTCACAATGCTTGAATAAATAATTTTATTATTCTCTAAACCATTTAAACTTATTTCTTTCTTTCTTTAAACTAAGCTTTTATTGTCTGTTCCGAAATCTTAGTCGAAAGTATCAACTTTTTAAGTCATGGAAATCGATTTGGGATTGTACTTAGGTTCTGTTTTAAGTTACTTAAAATTCCTTTATTTTGTAATGTTTTTAAACCATTGTCATTATAATCAATCTCCTGCTCTAACCCCAATTTATTTGGGGTCGCCGCAGCATATGTTCTTCTTCCATAGAGCAGTGTCAAGAGCAAACTAAAGCCAGTATAATGTTTTTCAATACATTGCAAGAATGCATTCAAGAGCCAACCTCGTAGCCAAAGATAAAAAAAAACTGTATTAACACTCGTGGCAAAACAGGACGATATTAAACATGATGTTCTTCCCTTTAACAGCCTCCGCCTACGCGGAACGCTACATGGGCTTCCCGAATGCCACCGGGAACTACCGAGGGTACGCCGACGCTGACGTCACCAAGCAAGCAGCAGCCTTGCACGACAAGATGCTGCTCTTGGTGCACGGGACTGCAGACAATAATGTGCATGTGCAACAGAGCATGGCGCTTGCAAGGGCGCTGGCTGACCAGGGGAGCATGTTTCGACAGCAGGTGAGCGAGAAAACCGAGCTATCATTCACGGGAATAGAATAGTGATAATGAAGGTTGTAAAAGTACTAGGACAGCATAATTCAATAGGAGATAGAGACAGCAGGTAAGATACCGACAGAAGTGCAGTGATCAGAATGGTTTTAAAGGTACTAGGGCAGCATTTGTCAACAGAAGTTAACGAAATACTATGGAAGAAACAACCTGAAGACGACGAGGTTAAAAAGTTTCCTAACTTCGAGACTATTCCGACAAAGAGTAACTGATACACAAACTAAGAGGATAACAATGAAACTATACTTATCTAATAATAAGTTCGGCGAAAATCCTAATGATGTAAGAGTTACTAGTAGTCGAGGCAATGGGCTGCAATCCACCACGCGTGCCCAGTGCGGGTTGGTAGATGTCACATGTCTTCGAATTTTTAGTTCTAGGACATATTGGTTTCCTCACGATGTTTTGCTTCACCGTTTTGAGAGCAGCGGTGACGAAATAAATTACACAAATTAATGCGCCTGCCTAGGTTCCCACGGCGTACTGCTCGTATGTTGGGACTGCCACCAATCGGCCACCGCTGGTCTCACAACAGACTGCTAAATCCTTCTTTCTTCCCCCAGATCTATCCCGATGAGGGCCACAGCCTGGACGGAGTGAAGCGACACCTGTACCGGACGATGTCGGCCTTTCTGGACGACTGCTTCCGCAAGCAGGTTCCCCCGGAGACCAAGGCGGGATTGCGGAACGGGGGGAACCTAGACTGAGACACGTGGAAAGACGAGGAGTTGTGCTCTTGGTGAGATTTGTGTAGATGTAGCGTTACTACCGTGTTGTCACAAGCAGTGATAGCCTAGTGGTGTGACCGTCGGACTGCCAAGTCTAGGATTCAACATGCGTAAGAGATATTTTTCGACGGCATGTAAAGCCAAATTATGTAAAATACTGGTACACAGCTGCATCCGGTTAGACTGGAAGCCAACCCCAAGATAGTTTGGGAAAAGGCAGGCAGATGATGATATAAACCCTAGTCAGAGGCCCATGGGCGGCATAAAAACTGCGACACCAGGTAAGACACTAACCGCACGATAAAGAAGAAGAAGAAGACTGTGTTGTCTATTGTTTTTAGCTTTTGGGATTCACTTGTTTTTGACAAAATCTTGTTGAATCCTCAGTGACAGTATTGGCTAGTTGCAAAAAACATAAATTAGTATCTTGAATCTCTTTATCTATTTCTATCTTCCACCGATGGTAATACGGTTTTTTGTTAAGTTTTAAAACTTCAATAGAGTCGTTTTTGGAAATGTTAGTAATTAGGTAGACCTTTTTCGGTGCTGTGCCTTAAAAATCGCAGGAAAACGTTCCTCGTTGAATGTATGATTTTAAAGTGTTTTTGCCACATTGAGTACAATGCACTAGTCCTGGGTAAAGAGCCTTCTATAGGGTTTGTAAGCACGTTTGAGATGGAAGTATAAAAATCACTAAAACTTTCTTAAAAAAATAAACAAGTCCTGCCCAAATATCATTAATCATTCAAGTACAAAGCTTAGCCGGGCAATACGTCAGCAATACAGCGACAAGTGGAAGGCTACCAGGAATACATAAGTTACAAGAGGCCGGTAGTAGCCCCGCATCATGCCTGGCGGTCGGGATACAATGGCAAGATATACGTATCGCTCTCATACATGTTGCAACTGCGGCTTGTTGTAATCCGGCCGGAGAATAATCCGGGCCTAAATGTGTGTCAGATGTTTCTTGTGTGTAAATGATGATAG
The DNA here is from genome assembly GCA_949152445.1 of Cerastis rubricosa. NCBI lineage: Eukaryota > Metazoa > Arthropoda > Insecta > Lepidoptera > Noctuidae > Cerastis > Cerastis rubricosa. Next base: position 15,796,777 of record OX424524.1, on the reverse strand, counting down.
AATATGTCCGCCGTTGTGGTAAAGTAATTAGTCAAATTTTGGCGATTTTTAGTTTTCTTCAAATGCCAGCACTTGCACACATTTTATAGTATCTTTTTATAGTTTTAAGAATTTTCTTTTTATTTAACAAAACGTTTTATTGAGTGATCCTAAGTTCCTGATTTCTTCAACTAAATTCATATATTGGCACCATTCCTTTCATCGCCTATTGATTTGAATACAACGTTTGATAAACTTGACATGTTTGTAATGATTTATGTATTTGCTCACAGCTCACCAATACGAGCAGAGGACAACTCTGAGCCAGAAGACTCCGACGAGAGGTATTTATAAGAACTTATTGTTTTATTTTATGTTACCTTGGTACTCTCAACAAAAAGCTTATCTCAGCCGAATCTAATTTGAGATTGTTTACGCCTAGGATTGATTGAGATTTCGCTCGATTATAAGTTTCCTAAAGTTTGCTTGATTTTTATACAGACCTTCCAAAGATTATGGATAACATCCATAATTCTTTTCATTTATTTTCTGACATTTAATCTATAGTTTTAATTCCCTGTTCTCTATTAAACTTGTTATCAGTACAAATAGAAAAACTAATGATATGTTCCCTTTCTTCCCAGGTAATAAATAATCAAAAGTGGACTAGCACCCGAAGAGAGAGTGTAGTGATAATCAAAGAACCCGTAGTACAATTAATTCCATATCCGACGCGTTCGACAACTGCCACGTCATATATAAACAGGTTTTAATATCATCGCAGTCATGGACGAAGCCAGGACACCTTGAATATAAAGAGTAAAAGAACGATGATTAAACTCTAATAATACAAGGATCTTTTGGCACTCGAATGACATTCACATGGCTGTTGGTAAACATTTGAGATATGTATTGAAAAAACTAAATGGCGCCGTTAGACCCGATTTCAGATACGCGCCAAAAGGTCCATTTACAGGATTTTATCAATCCACACATTCGTTTACTCATTGAACAAAAATAATGGTAAAATGGTCAAATAGTTTGAAAAATAAAATTGGTATTTACTTATCCGTCACGTCCACAATAGAAACACTGTGAATGAGAATTCCGAGATTGAATATGTAGTATCTATTCTCAATAAATTAAAACAAACTATTTAAGCTACAGTAACTGATTAAACGAAGGAATCCTGGCTACGTTCATGACATCATAAAAAGTATTGGATCATTGATAAAGATTCGGCCACATTATTGTAGCGGCGTATTATTAATTAAATTGAAACGACAGTATTAATGAAAACTACGGTAAGATGGAGATGTATTCAGTCTGGTCTGATTAATTGGAATGAAGTAATTTAGATTGGTACTGAGAATTAAAAGGTTGTACGATAAATGAATACGTTTTAAATAATAATAATTTAAGAAGTTTAATAATACGCCGCCGTATAGTAGTGTGGCCGAACCATAACAGACAATCTTGTCAAGTTTCTTATTATATAAACATACCATAGTATAGCACTAAAATGTTAACCTCAAATGAAAATAACGCCAACTATATTTAAGATAAAACGATATTTACAGCAGTAACTTTACACAAACACATATCGGTAAACTCAAAGATTTCTAACAATTCCTATTCAAAACTCAAAAAGAATTACTCGTAACTTAATATCTATTTTAAAAGTTTACTATTTGCTGCCTTATTTTCTGCACAAACACAAGATTCTTCCATTGTACCCTCTGTGCATGCATTGTACGCGTCTTCTCAACATTTAGCTTGTAAAACGCAATATTTCATCTAGCGACTAATAAAGGAATTGATAAATAGTTCTTTAGTCAATCAGTTTGTGATCTAGTAGTTAAATTGTTATAACTAGTGGTACCTTTTCATGTATTCATTGTCATGTACGCTCGAGGAAAAACTCCTCGAATAATGTAGAATTTTCGTTGATCGAAAATGTCTTGAAAAGCGGTCACTGTTTTTGATGTGGCGATCATGGTCTGGCTTTTGTGCAATTGTAGGAAAATGTAGCATACAATTTGAAGAAGTCGTAACATCTTAGAATCGGAAAATTCGAAGACTTTATATTCCATTCACCCCACTTGCTCTCACCTAGAAATGGAAATTGTACTATAGACAATCAATCAATCAATCTGTTTATAGTTCAATTTTGCGAGGATGGTATGGAACGACTCCAGTAGATATTTTTAATAAACAAACGTAACTTATGTGCGGCTAACACACTGTTATTTCAAAATGAATAGTTTTGCAACAAAACTTGTCAGGTGGTTAAAAGTTAAAACATTGGTTTGCCGTCATTAGTACAGTTTTCAACTCATCCAGTACACGGATAGATTGAAAGCTTTTGAAACTAAATATCCGTATGAGATCAATATTTATACTTACTGTTATTTGGAGAAACAAATAATTAAAGTGTTTGTACTTCGAAATACCAGTCCATTTTACTACTATTGCTGCTCAAAAAAGACCAAAGCCTGAAAAATACTCGAGTCCGCATGAACCACACTTAAAGCCATTGCAATATTTTGCAATGTGAATAATTTACTTCGAATAATAATTTAATCATTAATTTTAATGGCATACGATGATGATGGTAAAGTGTAATTTCTAAATGACAAATAATTGTACAGATATTTATATAATATTTCCCATTTAGATAATATAAAACGCTTCTTATGTATTTTACTGAATGTATGGAAAAATAATTCACCATGGATTTTAAAATCATGAAGCAAAATTAATTGGTATTTCCATAAAGTTAGTAAAATACATTTATTTTAACAAGTATCCAAACATTTGATCTTTAAGTATAAAATTGCTCACTCTCATCAAGTTTTGCATGTTTCTAGACACTTCATTTATAGTATTAATAGAATTTAATATTAAATTTTATTAAAGACCAATAGTACGTTAAAAATATTTTATTAATGAAAAAAAAAGTTTTAAAAACTAATTAGTGAAGATTTTGAAAAACTAGTAAGATTTAGAGCATTAGTTACCTTAGTGAAAGTTTGAAATTAAAAAAAAGTTTTATTGAAATGTAACTAATATAGCAATAATTTAATAGATAAAATACCTCCTTTGTAAGTAAGCACTCTTCCGATAAAGCACTTGTATAAAAGGAATTTTGAAGCGTTAAAAAATATGGAGAAAACTATAGTCACGAACAGTTAGTGCACTTGCACATACGACTGGGTTTATGTTCAGATTTCATGACATTACTGTGTACGAACACCAATCGGCATCGTTTAATGCTTTAGTAAGTGTCTGCACTAGCCAAGTAACGATGTTCTTATCTGGTCCCATCGTTCGCACAGATTTTTAGCTAAGGCAACAAGCGTATGATGTTCCTGCACAAAATTGTAGCGCAAATCCAGTTCTATGTGCAAGTGTTCAAAATCTACACAATAAAAGAATATTTATTCCAGTGGCGTTCTATTGAGAAAATGATACAGCAATGTAATAATAATACGCCAGTACGCGTAGTTTTATTCTATTCTACGCCACTAGAAAAATGATTCTTCATTGTAGGTTGAAATGTTCCAAATAATAGAGTTGAGTGAAGCAATGCTCGAAAAAGATTGTTCGAAAGAATAAAGGAAAAGACCTAAGTGCCAAAAGCGTCGTTTTATCTCGTACGTTTCTGTGTAAGTAATTATTGTAAGTACATTAGATTCATACGGAAAATTCGATTTCATACTCGTGAATTATTATTTTTCGACATTAGATTTTATTATTCCAGCCGAATAAGCGGTTCGTCGGTAAAAATTGGTTTTGTGACATTGAATTTTTTTGTTGTTTACATATGTGATTTTAAGTCTTTTCCGTAAATTGGGTACCTATGGGAATTTTCGTGATTGTACTTACTTTGTGTCATAAAAATAATTGTATTTCGTGTTTGTAAGAAAAATGTTGTTTTTTATCGTAATTTATTTGTATGATTTATGTTAAATGTATAAATCCTATCGATCGAATGTATAATATAATAAGTTAAATAATACAAATTCATTTGTTTGAATGTTTATAAGGACGTCTTCGCAACTAGCGTTGTTAAAAAAAAAACACGAAAAAATGTCACGTTTGACGCGGCATTACCGCTGGACCACAAACTACATGCTCAAACGACACGCGTGAAGCTTGCTATGATGAATTACTATTCGTGTTAGCAATTTTTCGAAGTTCCGTACATTGCGATGATGAACATCCTCAATTAAGTAATTTTTCATAGCGTACCTTCTGACTCACTTAAGTTGTACTTTCAAACTTTACGTATACGTAGACAGTCCAGCGACTGTGGAGACAAATAAATAAAAGAAATTGGTTAGAACGTGCCATTAGTGCGTCGCAAGGTGCGTCACGGTGTCTCGTGCTCTAAACATTTTTATTTCATTTTTTTTCCCCGCCTCCGCAGTGTCAACACGCGTATCGCTTGATTGTGTAATTCGTGGCCAAGTGGTTAGCGTCAAGTTTACTTGTACAGTGCGCAAGGATCTTTTGGCGCTTAACCGACCTAGTCAGGAAAGCGCTATTGGCAAACACTTGTGAAATAGTCTATGGGAAATCCAAGATAGTAGTGTTAGTTCCGACTATGTCCACGAGCCAATAGAACCAAGTACAACTATACGCTAGATGTGAAGGGGTGCCTAAGTCGAGTGTAAAATGTTAAAGGTTCGCATACACTAGCACGTTCGAGTAACACAAATAAAACGCACAGATTGTGATTTTTGCCTTATCGGTGTTCTCGCTGTTAACGTTTTTGTTTTTAAGCAACCAGTTTGTTTGTATTGCTGAATATAATAAATCATGAGTTATGAACAGAGGTCGGAATTAGGTAGAGTTATTTGTGTACTTACACTGATTTCATACAGCGAAAGAATAAAGCGGATAATGCCTCAAATCCCGATATTAATTGTAAAGAGCTCAAAAGTCCCGTGATTTATTAAATAAAAAAGTTATTTACTTTGGCACAATTTAAACCATCCGACATCGGATGTCCAAAGTTGCAAAATTCCAATGCGCACACGCAAGGGAAGATCCATATTAAAATCAACATTTCGATGCAAGTACAAAAATAACTCTACCTAATTCCGACCTCTGGTTATGAAACAGAAATGGTCGGGCACCATTTTAAATTTCCGTATGAAGGGTATTGAAGCTTGAATTGTAAAAACGTAGATTGAGATGATGGTCAATATAGACTATGTCCAACAGATTTGAAATATATCTGCGTATAGTTTCTAATTAGTTCTCAGTTTTATTTTGCCAAAGATTTGACCACAACTATCAGGCTCTATTTCTGTTCTCGGCGACTTGGGTAGTTGTGGCCATAGTTTAATGTGAATTATTGATTTTAAGCTACTACTTGAGATATTATTATATTTCATTTCTGATGGTCTCACGCCGAGATTTCATAGGGAGTTGCCCATCATCCTTTACGTTTATTTTTCTTAAAAATTGTTTGAAATATGTTGTAAATATGAATATGAAATATTTTGTGTTGTTTATTGTGTTAGTTACCTTCAGCAATACAAATAAATAAAAGGCAATGGTGCAATCGCTTTGTGATTACAATATAATAACTTTAAAACATAGATTTAAGCTGTTTGATTCGAGGCGTTGTTAAATGTAGTTATTTTTCAACCATTATCGTAATATTTAATTAGGAAGTAATTGAAATACAACGCTATATTTTTATTGAAATATCTCTGATTCTACTCTTATAGTGTAGGGAGATGCAATGTTACAAGACATTAAAATGGTCTACTTGAAACTCTCTTTGGTCTGTGATGCACGGGTGTATACAAACGGGCGGCACAACCAAACCGTACATTTTATATTTGTGAAAATATGTTCGGGAAAAAACCGCTCAGGTTAGCTGGAGTTGTGGCAAGCCGACCCGAACATGTTGCAAGCCGCTAATGTGTAGTAATTACTTCGGGTCGGCTTTGATGTAAGTATGTACAGCAAATACTGCCGGTCAAATGTAGGTAATGCATGTAGGATGAAAACTGACCAGTTAACACTCTACATTTGAATCACGTCGTTGTGTACTGTCTGTCTGTGTGTGTGGCTGTAGTATAGTTTGTTATTTAAACAAAATAGTCCTGTATATTGGTCATTAAAAGTCTCCATGTGTGTACATTTTAGGCCTTACATTAAAATTGATAAAGAATTGAAAATATAAACACTTGGAGTTAAACAATATCCTTTCCTAAGTTGCTGCGTGAAAAAAAATGCGTTGCAGCCCGCCTGTAGTTTGCAATATTTCCTACAAAACGTCCGAAAATAATGTAGGAGGATTTTTGCAATGGGTTGCGGCATACCCAAATGTACAGCCTTGTGAAATTGCTCTATAAACGGTGAAGGAAAACATTGTGATGGAACCGGCATGTAATAAAACCAAACATTCGAAGACATGTGACATCTACCAACCCGCACTGCGCCCGCGTGCTGAATTACAGCCCCACTCCGTCTTGTATATATAGAGACGGCCTGTGCCCCAGCAGTGGGAACAATATGGGCTGATTCTGCTTGTAACATTGCATCAAACTACCCACTTCTACATACAATTCAAATCTAGACTTACATTGATACATCTCTATTTTATAATTTCGCTTTCCAACAGATTTTAAACCGATGCCAAAATGATTTCTAGTAATGAGCAGTATTGAATTTGTGTTATAATCATAGTTCGATTGTTATTTGATCAGATCAAAGTATTATTAGCTAATTAATATATTGTAAACGTTAATTATTGTGGGTAGTGTCAGTCAGTGAGAGAACTAAGAAAGCGGTAGGGAGGAACTACACTAAAAGACGCAGCATCGGCTTGACTAGGCCAAAAGCAGCTTTAGCTCCATGCAATAGAAGCGAAAATGATATCACTCGTCTCGTTCCGATTTAGAAATGAAAGAAAAGTGAAAATGATACGTAATCGGGATCGGGGGATTCGTAATACGTCAGCCAATACTGTGCAAGTTGACGTCCACGAGTGACTTCCAATCTTACATGTAGAAACATATAGGAAAGGATTTGCAGGTACTTTTGCTGGAAAATTGTACAAATAATCATCACACAGTTAGGTACTTAAAGCATAGTCAGTGCCCTGTATAACCTGACCATCTTACAAACCAGAAGAGAGGAAGATGTGTCAAGAAATGCAGGGCTCTGACTGTACTAATCAAGTAAAATAAAGATTGTTAAAGAAGCGCTATAATTCATATAAGCTAGTTGTTTTTACACCAAATGCACACAGAAAAAAGTACATAGCACTTCGCACAATCGGTGTGATATGTGCTTACCTTTTACAGTGGCGGCACGGTGCAGTGTCTGAACGATGACCGCTGCGCTTTGTGTCGCGGGTTCGATTCCCTAACAGAACAAGTATTTGTATGGCCTACAGGTGGCCTACCATGACGTCTTAAAACATTATTGTTTTACTCCTTTCCCAGTGTGGGAAAGAGATGGCGCTAGACATCCTGTATAGCTCCGTCTCTTCCCCACACTGGAATAAGAGTAAAACAATACTGCTATAAGACGTCATGGTAGGCCAGCAGGTCGTTGTTCCGTGAATGTGCGTTAAAATTTTTGTAAATGTACCCACGATGTAGGAGAAATGCCAAGAGTGGAGCCAGGTTTTATACAAAAAAAAAGTGGGAGTAAATAGTTTTCAAATACATGTTAATGATTGATTATGATGGTATTCACACACGCTCTAATAGATTTAGACCTACTATAGAGTTCCCTATGAAAAACCCAATTCTTTAACTAAATAAATAATCACAATTCAGTCACAGAAAAATCACGCGTATTTTCTCGATATCCCTCCACCCGGCGCAGATAAAAAAATAAATTTCCTTTTACACTGATTTGTTATCTTTTGCGGAAATATTGACTTTTTGTCGTACTAATGAACAGCATGCCAATAAAGGTGAAAATTGAATAAAAACCTAAAATAAAGTAAGATTTTTCAATATAAATTCTTTAGGCCCTTGTCCCACCGTTAGCGATAAGCGAGTAGCGAGTATGGAGCTCCTAGAGCGAGTTGTTTGTTAGACAGAGTTCGGGCGGGTGTGAATCACAGATATAGATATATACTTTTTTTATAGATTGGAAATCATCAAATGACGCCCAGAGTAGGAACTCTGGGCGTAGCGGAAGGGAGTGTCAGACTGGTACTGACTAAAACCCATCCATGTTCCTTCATAGCCCTTTGAGTATCAGAGCCGCGGTATCTTTTTCAAACAGTTCCGCAGCCCTGGTATAGATATATACCTCTATACCGCAAGTATAACGATCCGCATAAAAACCAAGCGGGCTATTTTTTGACTACCTATCTATAACTATGACGTCATTAGCACTATTTAGCTACCTACTAAATAAGTTACTATACAAAACAGACTACGTTTTTGTTCTTTTAATGTCTAGAATTAAGTTCTTGAGTTATAACGCTGTTTAAAATTGTTTTAAACAAATAAGCTTGGTCAAATCAAATAAGGTTGGAAATAAGCATCTGCTTAGGTTTTTCCAAACTATCTTGGTGTTGGTTTCCAGTCTAACCAAATTCAGCTGTTTACCAGTATTTTACACGGAGCGAGCTGCTCCTTTTCGACCTGTCAATTCAAATTATAGAGTCTCTGCCTATCTCACCTGCACAACCCAGTTAGTACAACGGTTTAGAACATGTGTCAGCCCTTGGTTAGACTACTGTTGTGAGATATTCGGGACACGGACTACCTGTAACGACTGTCAAACTAATATTATCCCTTACCTATCTCGCGACACGCTTTCTCTCTGATGATGAGGCAGAGCCTTATTAGTCGACAACTCGGCAACAAGCCGAATTGAACCCGTTTAAATAAAGAATGTGAAAAATATGCTAATTATTTCAAATGAAAACCGGTTCCTTTCCAGTTGAAGTAACTTTTCTGCGTTTTCCGATGTTTTCAAGGAAGGCTATAGGCTATATATTATCACGCTAAAACCAATGGGAGCGGAGCACCAATGAAGAATGTTGCGAAAACGGGAATAATGTGACGCAGACGAAGTTAGACGGGACAGCTAGTTATTATTAATAAACATTGCTTTTTTTTTGTTCTTTAAATTTGTCAGTATTTCAGAATAACCCCCTTAACGTGGTTTAGGGAATAAGAAATTATCGAAAAACGTTTGAGATTGATTGTTTGTGTGAAAGCTCAGTTATAGGGCGAAGATCAGACGGAATTTGACGAAGAGCAAAACAACAGCCTGTATTCTGTTTGTAAAGCTTTGTAATAATAATAATAACTAATATTATAAAGAGGAAAGATTTTATTGTTTGTTTGTTTGCATTGAATAGGCTCCGAAACTACTGGTCCGATTTGAAAAATTCTTTCAGTGTTAGATAGCCCATTTATCGAGGAAGGCTATAGGCTATATATCATCACGCTACGACCAATAGGAGTGGAGCAGCAATGAAACATGTTGCGAAAATGGGTAAAATGTGACGCAAACGAAGTTGCGCCAGACAGCTGTTCTATATAAAATTGTGGTTTCGCTGACTGACACTAATCGCCACACATCAATCTACTTCTAAGTATGTTATTGCTGCAAATTTTATTTACTTACTGTTATCTAACTATTGGATGAACTCACTCACTTCATCGAGACTTATTGTACTATGAAATCAATAAATAGATATCATAAATGATATGTGGTTTTATTTATGTATGTTACCTATATTATTACGGACTTTTGACACTGAAATGGAATTGGTCAGGCCGTATTCACAAAGTTACGGATGAAAGATGGTCACAAATTATTACAAATTGGTATCCAATGAACAAAGAGAGAAGGAAGGGTAGACCATGTAAAAGAAGGAGTGACAACATCGTATAAATATCTGGAAACTTATGGCCCAGAATGGCAAAAGACAGAGTCAGCTGGAACAGTTTGGAGGAGGCTTTCACCGCAAAAGACGGCCCTTACACCTAACAATACTAATCTTATCTTAAGTACAAACTAACATTACTAACAAATAAATAAATAAGTACACAACACATTAGATACAAACTAAATGTAAGGGATAAATAAAGCTCGGCCGGAGGACACGGTGAAGCACACCGTGGAGCTATGCCCCGCTTGGGCTGAGCACCGCAGTGTCCTCGTAGCGGCGATTGGCGGCGGCATCCGGCCCTGGTTCAATCCATGGTCCGGAGCGAGAGGGATTGGGAAGCCGTCGCCTCCTTCTGCGAAGTAGTCATGCTAGCGAACGGTGGGTAATGGGGTAGCTCACCGTCCGTCCGTCTTATGTCGACAGGCCGTGTCGACGGCGCGTTCGTGTTCCACGCGCGTCTCAAGATGTCAGCAAATCGGAAGGGGTCCGAGAGGGCCGATGAATGCCAGGGCTGCGGGTTATTCGAATGAGATACCGTGGTCCTGGAACACAAAGGGCTAAGAAGGAACATGGATGGGTTTTAGTCAGTCAAGTCTTTCTGCTCCGCCCAGAGCGGGAGAAGTTGATGATGATTTGAATTTGATGATTTCCCATCCTAAAAAAAAAGGATAAATAAAGCTTAATAAATAAAATATTTTTACGGATGGGTATATTGTTTGCGGAGGCGCGCATCGATTGCTTCTACGCTACTCTGCGCAAGCGGTGCGCGTCAATGCTGAGCAGAGGACGGGCTAGTCGCAACAGCGTTTTGTGTATGATAGCCAGTAGACTTGATTGTCTGTACATTGGTCGATGTATTGATGCTCACACGAGTATTGATACTTCGATTCATAGGTCAGGCAGGGGGCGAGTAGATTAATGTTGTATTACTAACTGCACTAGTTATAACTATATATTATATGTTTGTCTAAATAGTATATGTACTACTAAAAAAAACCCTGGATCCTAGTTATCTTAAATAAACGTTTACTATTATTATATTATATTAGAGCAGCGGTGGCCTAGAAGAGCAGCGGTGGCCCATTGGTGGCAGCCCCGAATTACAAGCAGTAAACCGTGGGTTCGAACCTTGGCATGCGCATTACTTTGTTTAATTTATTTCATCCCACTACCTCTCATAGAGAGGAGGCCTGTGTCCCAACAGTGGGAACATTATAGGCTGATGATGATGATTATTATAATATTATTACAAGAGCAGAGGAAAACCAAAGAAATGATATGTGGACTGTGTAAAGGATCATAATAATATGGCAAGTTTTACGAGATGACGAATATTATAGAAGTATGGAAGATAAAAAAACCTACTGCGCCGCCCCAAATAAATTGAGATAAGGGCAGGAGAATGGTGATGTTCCATTTATTCATACAATTTCGCCATACATTTTCATAATGATCCTACATAATACTGAGGCTTTATGTTGGTCTTATGGTCGCAAGCCTGACCGCTGAGGGAATGCTGGGTTCGATACCCGTGTGAAACATATACCACGATCTACCCCTTCAAGAAATTCATAAAATACATATATTTGTAGATATTTGTTTTGTACCATAACCAAAGTCGCTATACATATCCAAAATTATAAGAGGTCTTAGTTTTAGAACGGTCCATATTAACAGATTGGAGTAAAAGACATAATAATATTTTCATCAATGGTTACATAAATTCAAAACAATATAACATCAGATCACACTGAACAGCACAAAACTTGGTGTAATATTGATAAGTGTTAACCAACTTCTGATGCCGACTTTACATGAAGTTTAAATAAATAAATAAATACCCACAGTGGTGATGTTTGTAATGTGACTACCTAATATATCTCATCATCATCATCATTTCAGCCGAAAGACGTCCACTGCTGGACATAGGCCTCCCCCAAGTGACGCCACATTGACCGGTCCCGTGCGCCTCGCATCCAGCGGATCCCCGCAACCTTGACCAGGTCATCGGTCCACCTAGTGGGAGGCCTTCCAACACATCGTCTTCCGGTTCGCGGTCGCCATTCCAGAACTTTTCGGCCCCATCGGCCATCCGTTCTGCGACCAATGTGCCCTGCCCATTGCCACTTAAGTTTGGCGATTCTTCGGGCTACGTCAGTGACCTTGGTTCTCTTGCGGATGTCCTCATTTCTAATTCGATCACGCAAGGAAACTCCGAGCATAGCCCTCTCCATTGCCCTTTGGGTGACTTTAAGCCTTCTGATGAGGCCCATTGTGAGCGACCACGTTTCGGTCCCGTATGTCATCACTGGCAACACACACTGGTCATAGACTTTCGTCTTGAGACACTGCGGTAAGTTGGACGTGAAGATATCACGCAGCTTCCCGAACGCTGCCCAGCCGAGTCGGATTCGACGATTGACCTCTTTCTCGAAGTTAGACCTACCCAACTGGACCGTTTGTCCCAGGTAGACATAATCGTCTACAACTTCGATAGTAGAGTCTCCGATCTTGATAGGAGTGGGTGTTACATGGGCATTCAACATGACCTTGGTTTTGTCCATGTTCATTCTAAGACCCACTCTTTCGGAAGCTCTACTGAGGTCATCGAGCATTGTACTGAGGTCCTCCATGGTCTCAGCCATGACCACTATATCGTCGGCAAATCGAAGGTGAGAGATGTACTCGCCATTGATGTTGATGCCTAGCCCTCTCCAGTCCAGAACCTTGAAGACATCTTCCAGTGCAGCGGTGAACAGTTTCGGAGATATGACGTCTCCCTGTCTCACACCTCGCTGCAGAAGGATAGGTTCCGAGGTCTGGTCCTGAAGTCGGACTGACATGGTGGCGTTTTTGTATAAACACTTCAACACCTCGATGTACCGATAATCAATTTGGCACCGTTGGAGAGACTGCAGAACAGCCCAAGTCTCGATCGAATCGAAGGCTTTCTCGTAGTCCACAAACGCTAAACAGAGAGGCAGGTTGTACTCTTCGGTCTTCTGTATAACCTGTCGCAGCGTATGTATGTGGTCTATGGTGCTAAAGCCTTTACGGAATCCGGCTTGTTCGGGAGGCTGAAAATCGTCAAACCTGCGCCCGAGACGATTCGTGATGACTCTTTGAAAACAACTTGTAGACATGGCTTAGAAGTGAGATGGGCCTGTAGTTCTTCAACCGGGCATTGTCGCCCTTTTTGAAGAAGAGTACCACCACACCCCTGCACCATGCCTGAGGCGTTTTGCCCTCGAGTATGACGGAATCAAACAGCTTCTGAAGGGCCTTAAGTACCGGTTTTCCACCCGCCTTCAGAAGTTCGGCCGTAATTCCATCATCACCCGGTGCCTTGTTGTTTTTAAGCTGTTTCAGAGCCATCCTAATCTCGTACAGGCTGATGTCCGGGATGTCTTCGGTATAGTGTTGGGTCAGTCTAGCTCTTGGGTCATTCGCTAGATTTACAACGGGTTTCCTGGTTGACGTGTACAACTGCCCATAGAATCTCTCGATCTCCCTCAGTAGCTCCGGTTTGGCGGATACGATCCTGCCATCGTCGGTCTTCAGTTTCGTGAGCTGGCTTTGCCCAATAGCCAGATCTCTTGCAAATACCTTTGAGCCTTTATTTCGCTCAATTGCGTCTTTAATACGCTCGGTATTAAAGCGGCGGAGGTCGCTTTTTAAGGATTTGGAGATCCGTCTATTGAGCTGCCGGTATTTCCACGCCTCGTCTGAAGACTGCAGGATCATCTCACGCCGTTCCTTCATGAGCTTGAGAGTATGATCGGAGAGTTTTTTGTTGTTCTTCTGTGCACGACGTGTCTTGTAGAACTTAGACCCCGTCGTATGGACAGTTTCCACGAATCCATCGTTGCATTCGTCCACTGAGCTTCCTAGGCACTCGAAACGATTCTGAAGTTCCAGCTGAAAGCTCTCGGGGTTTCGGATCTGGATCTGTGCTGGTCGGAGCGTAGACTTCATCAGTCGAGACCTTTCAAGCTTAATATTAATGTTCAATGTGCCTCTTACCATGCGGTGATCGCTCCCGGTTTTCACTGAATTGATCACAGAGACATCATTGAACATTTGCTTTCCGGTTGACATGATGAAGTCAATCTCATTTTTTGTTGCACCATCGGGGCTCTGCCAGGTCCACTTCCTGTGCTCACGCTTTCTGAAGAAGGAGTTCATCATATAGAGGCCCTCCTTCTCCATAAAACTAGCCAGTTGGTGTCCCCGGTGGTTCCGACGTCCAACCCCAAATTGCCCCACCTGCAGCTCATCCCCGTCTCGTTTGCCCAGTTTCGCGTTGAAGTCCCCCATGACAACGGTGAAGTGAGTTTTGAAACCATGCATGGCTTTAGAGATATCCTCATACATGGTCTCCACTTCGTCGTCGGGGTGTGCCGAGGTCGGGGCGTAGACCTGTATAACCTTCAGCGAATACCTTGAGAATATTCTGAGTATAAGGCACGCCACCCTGGTCGACACACTCTCGATCTTCACCACGTTATTCACAAGGGACTTGTGGACGATAAACCCAACACCACCCTGGGACTGCCGGTCACCCTCTCGGAAATAGAGCAGGTTACCAGATTTCAGGATCATCGTGTCCTCCCCCTCTCTTCGGACTTCAGATAATCCTACAATACTCCATCGCAACCTGCTCAATTCCTCTTCGAGTTCGGTTATCTTCTCGTCAGTTCGGAGTGTTCGCGTGTTGTAAGTTGCCAGGTCTAGTCGTCGGTATAGGCAGCCGGATCCCTTCCGGAGATTCTTCGCACCCCTTGCCACGTCATTACCTCGACCGCTACCGTAGTCGAGGGTAGACGGGCTGCCGGGTACTAGGGGCCATTTTGGTATTGCGCTCATTAGGGGGGTTTTGCCATAATCGCCACGCTTGGCAGACGGGTTGGCGATCGCAGTACGGTTGTTACTAAAAGCACAGAGAGCGCTGCTGCCCATTCTCTGGCAAGTCCCTTAGTCGCCTCTTACGACACCCACGGGAAGATATGGGATGGTGCTATTCTTAACGTCCGACACCATACAGAACCAAATAATATATATAAAATATATCTACCCAACAGAAAAAGGCAAAACCATTAAGAGCGTTTACGCCATAAAAGTACTCGGTTTACGCCTTATTACGACATTTCATACAGACTTCCAAGTCCTTATTTTCCGAAATGACAGAACCGATTTTAATTACACTTAATACGCATAAGCAAGATACATAGGTCTAAAAAGTTACTAAAAAACATTTTACAAGTACCTACAGTATCGCAGTATATAAACCAGCGTTGCTCTCAGTCAGTCGCACGACAATTTCCGGCGCCTGCCTGCACTTTGAGTTATTTCCACGCGCCATGGCTGTACATGGGTACTGTTTGTACATTTGTACTGGTCGTAGTTAAGTGATAAAAGGTTCTAAGTAGTATGACATAGATTCAGAATTGTGTAGGTACCTACGGCCTATTTTACTACTAGAAAATGTCTAATCAGTTAAGAGCGTTTATACCCTACGGCATTTCATACAAAATTTCAAGTCGTTATTTTCCGAAATGACTGAACAGATTTTAATGAAACTTCCTACGCATAAGCAGTATACATAGGTCTAAAAAGTTACTAAAAACATTTTCGAAAAATAATGTAACAGCTAAATTAGACCGATTTTTAATTATCTATAGAAACAGAAATTTCCAATTATCTTCATTTTTAAAAGACATTTCGAAAATATTTTTTAGTAACTTTTTAGACCTATGTATACTGCTTATGCGTAGGAAGTTTAATTAAAATCTGTTCAGTTATTTAGGAAAATAACGACTTGAAATTTTGTATGAAATGCCGAAGGGTATAAACGCTCATAATCTAAGTATACATACAAATAAAATTTAAGTGTTTGTTTGTAATTTCAAAATCTTTTTACTGAATGCATAATATGAAAGTTTATACGGTACTTATAACAGTTTTTTTATGTTTCAGTCTGTCTGCATGTCTGTTTGTTCCGGTTACTTTTACGCTATAGTGTTCAAGGTGTGACCCTTCACGAAGCCGCCAACCAAGCATTCTGTAAATCAAACTTAGTAACCCTACGCAAAAAATATTGCTGGGAAACGACTATTTTTTTTTTGGGGACAAAAATCACGTTTTACGGTACAAAACAATGTAAATAAAATAGTAAACATACATGGTAAACGTACATGGATGCATTGAATAGTAAATGGGTCATGGAGGTATTTAAAAATACAGTCTTCTTCTTAGCATGTGGATGACAATTTAAATTGAGTCAGCCCAAAATTTGGCGACGAGTTTGGCATTTTCAGTTGAGTCCATCAGCTCCTGTGATGTGCAAGCAACGGGACAGGGAGGACACGATATCAATTATCGCGTCGTTTGTGGGGCAACACCACATTTACACTCCAGAGCAGAGTCATCTATGACTCTTGACCTGAACAGGTTTTCCTTGCTTCGGCTAACCTGTGTCCAGAGTTTATTCAAAGACTTCCAGGTCAGCCATGGCAAGTCGTGTCCTGGTGGAAGATTTTCAGCCGGTGGCACAAATGGGTTGCGTAGGGAAACACTTTCTCGCCAAAGCTTGAGTTTTTCTGAAGAGCGTTCGCCAGTGAGCGGAGACAATAGTACATTGTTACCCCAGGGGTGTAAGTAACTTTTTAAGTCCCGAGACGGACACCGGACGGACGGACTTTAATAGTTCGAAGGACTATTTAAGGCTTTAACCCGAGGTAAACACTGTGCTTTTCATTACGAATACAAGGAAAGTAATAAAAAAAACATGAATTAGCTAAAGAAAAAAATAGTAAATTTTATTTCGGATTGCCGCTTTCCCGCCTGTTTTTTTTTTTTGTGGCCAGCCATCTATTCAGCCACTATTTTTCATTTTCATCATTGAAAAAATTGTAAATATTTTGCCCAACTCTATGTTATTTTAAAGAAATTGTTGTAACTAAATTATAATAAAGTTATTTAAAAAATATATGACGGCGGGAGCGTGGGCGTAACGCTAACAGGGGCGTCATTGTTATTGTTTCTTGGTTCGGGTTCCATGAAGAAGGTGGGTACTCGGGCAAACCAGTGAAACGTAGTAGGTTTAAACACAAATTACAGTCACGTTTATTACTCGGTAATTACAATAAGTGGCAATATGAAGAACTAGGGCTTGTACGGTGGACGTGACAGTTTCGATCGTATGATCTCAACACAACAAAATCCCAGTCTAGTATTTCTGGATCGACTCTGTCCGCGTGTTTTTGGCGGGAGAATTCAAGACTGAAGCGCCACCTCACGGCGTCCACTGTACTAACCAATCAACCAATGAGAAATCAAGTAACAGTTTGACCAACATTATGAAATCAATGAGTTGGTACTACCAACTTGCTAGAAATAATAATTAAAAAAAAGGTTGTAGTCTTGAAATCGCTTGCGACGACACGGCCAAACTGACGAGTCACACGTCTTCGTGTGCATCTGTAACAATATTCTTATTTGTAGCATAACTTTTGCTCGGCTTAACCTGACTACAAGGTAAACATAAAAAAAGAGTTCGAAAGATACCTCACAGGTAAACATACTCAGAATTAACTTCAATGATTGTACAGTGAACAATTTACAAACACACAACACTAATATGACGCAGCTGCTCGGCAGCGTAGTCTCACTGAGACCCAAATAGTAGTCTTAGCCCAGTAGTCCGCATGACATCAGGCAAATCACCCCACTTTGACGAGACATAGTCGCCATAAAAGACTTGCGAGTGCACCTTCTGCTTGATGTTGTTGCAGTTCTTGCTGAATGTACGTGAACTGTCCAGGGTAACATCAAGATATTTCAGGAAGTTGCTGGAAACCCCACCCCAAACGATGTTAAGTTTGCGGCTCGCCTCGCTATTGCGAAGATGGAATATGCACGACAACGTTTAGCTCGGATTGGGCTAGAGAGAATTAGCGTGGTAGTACCTTCGTGTCTAAGTCACCAAGAGCGTCTGACAAGTGCACATCGGCCTCCTCAAAGGTGGTGGCTTGGGAAGTAAGAGCAAGATCGTCTGCATAGAGGAGGCGGGAGACCTGGCTGAATGGTTAATCGTTGGTGTATATATTGAATAGGAGCGGTGCCAAGACACTACTTGGGGTAGGCCGGTTTTCTGTGCTTTCCAACGACTTTTTTCCGAGAGAAGATGGATCTGAAATCGGTGGTTGTGGAGAAGTACTCCTTCCACAACAGCCGCTTGAGGTTAACTGTGTCGTAAGCTACAGTCATAGAATAAAAAGTAAGTAAAAGTAAGTAAGCAGCTGATACGTCAACGAATAAGTACAGTTATAAAATTTAACTAATTTACTATCATTTAAAAAAAAAAATGAAAATGTTGACGTCCAATATCTCAGTAACTAGAAGGTTCCTAGGTATGATCCAGGACAAAAAATTATCGGAATGACGGGGAGAACAAGTGCCTTTCGTATTCGTTAATTCGTTTCGCAGACCAACGAGGCACCTAAACTCTGTATCTTCGTAAGATTGAATTAATATTGCTCCTAGGTCTCAAAAATGATGTAGGTAGTCTTTAAGAGCGTTTACACCTTACGGCATTTCATACAAACTTTCAAGTCTTTATTTTCCGAAATAACTTAACCGATTTTTATGACATTTTCGAAACTACTAAAAACATTTTCGAAAAATAGTGTTAGGTACAGCTAAACTACACCAATTATAAATTATCCATAGAAACAGAAATTTCCAATTATCTTTTGTTTTAAAGACATTTTGAATATGTATTATAGTAACTACAAACATATGACATATTATGATGATATAGACATACCTATGTATCTTATTATCCGTATGAAGTTTCGTTAAAATCGGTTCAGTCACTTCGGAAAATAAGGAGTTTGTATGAAATGTCGTGAGGCATAAACAACTTAAGCCAGTAATACTTATTTTCCTACTAATACTATAACTACGAAATTTTGTGGGGATGGAAACATGGCTGTTTGTTTCTCTTTCATGTGAAAACT
Source organism: Cerastis rubricosa (assembly GCA_949152445.1). Taxonomy (NCBI): domain Eukaryota; kingdom Metazoa; phylum Arthropoda; class Insecta; order Lepidoptera; family Noctuidae; genus Cerastis; species Cerastis rubricosa. The sequence continues at coordinate 15,777,883 of OX424524.1, read as the reverse complement.
ACTGAACGAATTTGGATAAAATTTGGCACACGGGAATTTATAACCTAGATTAGGTAACACAAAGGATTTTCTCACGGTAGTACCGACCTCCACGCGTGCGAAGCCACGCATAAGCTTTTTTGTTTATAAACGCACCATGTTTCAAAATTACTGTCAAACTAAACCAATTACAAGCGCTTTTGTGTTGATGTGAACTCCGTCCATCAGAAAAATAAACTAATTATTGCTCATTACAAGGCGTAGATTTCATTGGAGTAGGACCTAGTCATTTCCAGTACCAAACTTTTACTCGTACTTATCTACCGTAAATCTGCCTAGCCGTTTCCCAACTGTGTTGAGGTCGGCTTCCAGTCTAGCCGGACATCAGTATTTTACGTCTGACCTCTGGTTATCATTTGTTAGTACTGGGTAATAATGTAATTACCCCTTGCTGAGACTGGTTTTCAGACTTTCAGGCCACTAACTCGGACTACCTGTAACGACTGTCAAAGATCTACAAATGACAGCCGGGACTAACGGCTTATCGTGCTTTCCGACGCAGGGAGGAAACTCGGTAGGTATGTAGTGGGTGGTCACCCATCCATAGACCAACCTAGGCAAGCGGGGCTTAACCTGAAGATTAATCTGAGCGGCTGTTATTATTTAGCCACTAATATTCTAATAACTAATAAACGAAGCCTACGTAATAACCCTTTTTAACCCAAAACACATTGACCCTGACCTTCCCGACGCCCTTACGAAGGTTATGGTGTCAAGTTCGTAGGTATGACAGATTCAGAACAAGCAGATGTGACCTACGTGTCTATGGCTAAGTTGTGTCTATGGTGCTGACGTTTGAGATGAGACAGCGTTCGGGTGACTAAAGAGAATGGGTACTGGTGGGTAAAAAGGGGTTATGATTTTGTTTTTTTTTTTGTGGAGATCTGTATCATGGGAGACCTATATCGACTGTGTTGGTATGGACATGTGATGAGGAGGGACAAATCTCATGTGACTAAAAGAGTGATGAATATAAATTCTGATGGATGGAGCGGGAGAATAAGACCAAGGTAACGATGGGTATGGAGGTGTTAGATAGACTGTGGTGTTAGGTGTAACGCAAGGCCTCGTCTAGTCGAGAGAAAGCAAGTCCACGATGGATGGCTTGTGTGAGTAATGATATGAAAGAAAAAGGTGTAAATTATTGCGTGATGGTTGACAGGGAAGAATTGAAGAACAAAATGTATTGCGGCGACCCTAAGTAAAATGGGATAACGTCAGGAAGATGATGGTACAGCTGGTGGGGGCTTTCTAAAATACCGCATGCGCATATTTCACAAGTGTTCTAAGTTTCAAAACACGGGTCCGCTTATAGCCATTGACAGGTCGATTTTGTAACTGGAGACGAATGGAAAGATTCAAGAACACTTCCAGGATCGACCCCAAGTCTTCAGCAATCACATTTAAGTACACCTAGTCTGACATGTAGACCCACGAGACAGTTAAATGTCTAAAGATGAAGTATCTAAACCGATTCCAAAATGTTATTTTCGTAACTTTTATTTTTTACGTTTTGGTTGTCTTTACTGTGGAGTTGGTATTTATAAATTAAGAGTAGTACTTAGGTAAAACTTTGTTATATTTGGACACACAGTATACAGGGTGTAACGGAATGGGTATATACATACTTAAGGGTGTGCTACAGACCATCAAACTGAATGTCTTTCTCCATCGGACAAACATCGTAATAGCGAAAAAATTATATGCTGCCCCATACAAAATTTAATACCTATTCGACCCAAATGTATGGGGCAGCTGATATTTTTGTTGCTATTACGATGTTTGTGTGATGGAGAAACATGTTCAGTTTGATGGTCTGTAGCACATCCTTAAGTATGTATATACCCTTTCCGTTACACCCTGTATAATTATAAGACGACGTAATTCTACTCTAGCTAGGAAAACACTCCCGGCCGTCCGAGTCCCGATCCCGAGCTAACCGGTGCTAACGTTAAATAGCTGCGTTGACAGAATGTTACAATGTGTCACTACAACGTTAACCCTACAAATAACATGTTAACGAAAATTGTTACTTTCAGCATTATATTACACTAGCTGTCCGGCGCAACTTCGTTTGCGTCACTTTTTCTCCGTTTTCGCAACATTTTTCATTGCTGCTCCACTCCTATTGGTCGTAGCGTGATGACATATAGCCTATAACCTTCCTCGATAAATGGGCTATCTAACACTGAAAGAATTTTTCAAATCGGACCAGTAGTCAGAGCCTATTCAATGCAAACAAACAATCAAATCTTTCCTCTTTATAATATTAGTATAGATAGATAAAAATGTTATACTATGTCTAGGGTAAACTTGCCTAATTCGTACTTACGCCAAATTCGTACTCCACTTAAAACTCGGCTTCGGTAAGAGCTATCAGCGCCTCTAGTGTCAAAAAATAGATGTAACACTCGGCCATTTTACGACCAGACAGATGGCACCTGTGAAGCTGTTCTCGACAAAAATATTGAAAAAGTAAGTTTTTTTCAACTATTGCTGTAATATTTTTACACACTTCGTAAGAGTTTTATTCAAATTAGGTCGTGTTAACCTATTTTACGATTTGATACGTATTATTGTGTATCTTTCCGATTTAATCTGACGTGTTATCATACTCGTAACTCTAGTCAACTTTTTTGGGCGTAAATTTAACTTTTATTTGGCTCTTGCTCCTATTTCGTACTTCGACTTAAGTTCTTAAAACGTACTGGTACGATTTAGTTATATAACTGCGATGATTGCCGAGAATTGGCGAAGACCATCCGTCGAATTTGTTAAGAATTACTACTTGCTTTAATAACACATTGTTGATTATGACTCGGATTCTCAATACTGTATACCAATGAATAGATCTCAAAGTACGAATTAAGGATATAGCAGTACGATTTGGGATGAATGATCTTAAATCGTACTTTTATTAGATTTTTTAAATTGTTTATTTTTTTAGAAATTTATAAGGTTTATGTTAAATTTGATTATAGAAACAATAAAGCATTTAGCAAACAAAAATTACATTACTTGTAATTAAAACTAATTTATCTTTCCTAATTTCTTAAATATGATGGTTTTCTCTTAAGGGGTACGAATAAGGCAAGTTTACCCTACATGTATCATAATAATTAGGTACCAATACTCGTAGACATGCGCCCCGTATAGAGAAAAATGAAAAATGTTTGCTAGTGGCTGTACCTCCAATACAAAAGAAAATGTCTACCACTCGGCCCCTGCCTGTCTGTATTAGCCTGTACGTACTGTTCGATTCACGCATCGTTTGAACTATTTTGGTTTTAGGCTAATAAAAGAATGACCTACGGCGGTGACTTGATTGGTCAGATTATGTCTATGACCGCAAGTCTTCTTTTTAAAATAGGCAGGCAGAGGTTAAGTCCAAAAAGCCTTAAGCAATGCTTTTAGGAGTCTACCGACTTGGATTTCGATAGGCACTTACGAACTGTTTTACCCAAGTGCAGTTAATATGTTTTTGTTTGCCTGAATTTTCACGAAACTTTGTTTTCGAGCTCAATGATGAAAAGATTTATCGAACCAAATTTCTTCTTTTTATTTTAATAAAAAATTGTTAAAAATAAGTTTTTTTTTTCAAATCGGGCCAGATAAGTTTTAAGTTAAGAGCCTATTGTTATCAATGGTCACCATCGTAATACTTTTGAAAAATCTACTCATCCCTCATCTGTCTGCTATTTCCCAACTATATTAGAGTCGGCTTCCAGTCTAACCGGATGCAGCTGAATATCAGTATTTTACAGGGATTGACTGCCTATCTGACCTCCACTACCTAGTCTAGTACTGGGTAATACGATACCCCATGGTAAAACTGGATGTCAGACTTTCGGCCACTGACTACCTGTAACGACGGTCAAAAATCTATCTATCTATCTTCTCAGAGTGGTCAGGTACGAAACACCGGGCTCATCTCAGACACGTATCTCCATAGTCCTCATGTGAGTTGGTCAAGATTATGTATGGACCTTAAAAGAGACTGTGACCTCTGAGTTTGTTTCGGCGGTTTCTTCTCAGAGTAGTCAGGTACGAAACACCGGCCTAATCTAGTTAAAAAAAAAAGACAACGTGTACAAGTGTTTGTAAGAACCTATTTGCAAAAATAAACATCATTTCATTTCATCTAGTTTAAAAAAAAAGACTCATAAAAGTGTTCGTAAAAACCTATTTGCAAATTAAACATAATTTCATTTGATTACTGTAAATGACAGCCGGGATTAACTGTTTAGCATGCTTTTTTTAGAAGCACGGTGGAAACTCGGTATCGGTATCCACGGACGAACCTAGGCAAGCGAGGCTTAACCTGAAATTCTACCAGAGCGGCGGTTATTATTTAGCCACCCTACTATTCTTACTAATAACCATAGATCGGAGTATGTAGATTGATCCGAAACGTATATATTTATATTAAACGTAGAAAAGTATATTATTATATGGACATACCTCCGGAATTTATTGATTTGATTGAATTTTAAGTGCAACAATTTATAAGAAGTTGTGGCCATAAAAGTCCAAAACAAAAAAAAAAATATCCTTCGATCGGAATTCGATTGTTTTTATTATTCAACACATTTAGTTTTGATGCCTTCCTTTAATTTTTTGAATTGATTAGTAATAATATCACTACCAACATTAACAATATATACTTGAATCCGTAAATACCAGAATTACTTTCCGGAAAATTGGCTTACCTATTCATGTTATTCTCTGTGTGTGCATTTACGATACAAGTACCAAAAATCAATCTACCTACTTCGATCTATGCTAATAACACCGAAACCTTTAAAGCTGCTGCCTGTCAAAATTACCCAAAGTCCTCGTATATGTATCAAACTTTCTTTTATCATACAATAATCACAAATGTAATAACGTTAGCTGGGGCTTTCAACAAGCTTTTAACCCATTTCCTGCCATTTGTAGTGCAAATAAACATAACTTAAGATAGTATGTATCGATTTCAGTTTCTATGAACAATAAACAGAACTCAACCAACCCGAGGAGTAGGTTCCAACTGGATCTCATTGGAACAACAGAGAAGCTTAAGAGGGAACACTAGTGGGCCTTTCTCCATACAAACGTATTCCACTGTTTTCTTCGTGGATAATGCGTCTAGAGCAATGTTTTTTTTTCCAAAAAATCTAGGTCTTATTAATAAGGTTAATACATCACCTTATCATTTCCTTTTTTTCAAAACCTAGTCACTAAAATAATTATGACAATCCAAAAACCCGAAAAAAAACCGCCATGTTCAGACGACTATCAGACAAATTAAATGAGTTTTTAACAAAAAAATAATAATAATAATAGAAAAATAATAATGATTGTTGATATTACGGTCCCACATGACGAGAACCTCGTGAAAGCAGAGAAAGATAAGCAATTCAAATATTTAGATCTGGCTCGCGAGGTTGTCGACATGTGGGATGTGAATACAGCAGTCATTGTGCCGATAGTCGTGTCGGCCAATCGCTTAATTGCCAAAAGCCTCGACCAACATCTTAGTAGGCTTTCGCTTGGCAGCTGGATCAAGGGCTTGATTCAGAAAGCAGTACTTCTGGACACGGCGCGTATTGTTAGGAGGTTCCTCTCTCAAAAGCCCTGACCACACCGGTAGCTCGGACCCTGTTCCCAATGCCGGTTGGATCCTATTTTTTATATTTTTAAATGTTTTTTATATAATATATGTAATTTTGTAAAAATATTTTAAAAATGTAAATTATATGTTGTAAAATGAATAAAGGAATATAATAGAAGCATAGATATACTTTTCCACAAAATTTTGATATAAGAATTATTTATGTCAGTTTAGTTTTGAAGAAGAAAACAGCGTAATACAAAACGTCTTTTGGTCAAGATTTTTGTAGGTAAAATCAGCCTGAGCTGTAGTTGTTCCTTTCGCACTTTACGGGGGCTTGGTTGGGCGCAGCGCGACGGCAATAGTTTCTTCAAATACCTATTCTTGAAATTCCTCGGAACAAGAGTCCCCTCTTAAGGTGGATGCGCTAAGGTAGCCTGCTAAATTTGTACGATTTTTTGCAATTTGCAGGTGTCAATAATCAGTTATTTTGTTGATCAAAATATAATGCGCAATCTTATGGTGAATGCGGCAGCCTGCAAAATTCTAGTTTACGTATTTTGCTATTTCCTAAACTATCTTGGGGTCGGCTTCCAGTCTAACCGGATGCAGCTGAGTACCAGTATTTTACATGAAGCTACTGCCTATCTGACCTCCACAACCCAGTAACTGGATAATACGATATATATATATATGATACGATACATACGATATATATGGTTGAATGATGTTTAAAATATGATGATTCGACCTGCACATTGCAAAAAACCTAAAAAAAATAAAAATTCGCAGTCTACCTTGGCGCAAACATGTATTAACAGAACATAAGAATCATAAATACATCTCTCCAAGTTAAGCGGACAAAATATGTATAAAATATAAATACATGGTCACGACTGATTAAAGAGAACGAAAGAAACAATGCACCGAGCGCAGACTTACTCCGCCACTTTCTTACATGTTGTTGTATGTGCAAAAATAAGCTCTGTACGTGAACCAGATATACAGGCTGATTAATCTTGTACACGGTATACGGGTTAATTAACCTTTACTAAGCTTTTTCCCCTTACTCTAAAAAATAACCCGATTACACCCCTATACGGGTAAACTTTTCACTCCCTTTAAAGAGCACTATGGAAAAATACCATCCTCTACTAAATGGTTTAAATTAGTCATAGTCATGATAGTTTCAATGGAAGTAAGCTACATATTTTTGCTGATCATAAATACCGTCAGGCGTAAATCTTGTTCTAAATAAAACACACGCGACATGTTCATAATTTTATTAGTCCGACATTAAAATATGATCTATACAATAAAACATTATCAATTTGTTCCAGCCTATTCATATACGCAATATGAGAAATACTTGTAAAATTATAATAAAATCAATCGTTATGTGGGATATATCATTATAAAATATTGTCTAATTGTAGCAACGTTGAGAGCCATGGTCCCGCCTATTTTACTTCATTGACAATCTGCAACAAAATGATTAAATTATTAAACTTTTTAAAAGAGATGGAACGTGACACAACCAACAGTGGGACAAAATTACAGGAAATTTGGCCCTGATAGACACGCCACGAAGGAGATGGCGGGATGAACTGGAAGGAGGACACGCGGGTCCGCGAGAAATGAACGAAGTGGAGGGACGCCTTTGCCCAGGAGTGGTACAGAGCAGGCTAGCAAAAAAAAAACGGGTTGCACACCGGGAGTGAAAACTTGAATATTAAAGTTTTGCATTTTTGATATTTTGGAATGGATTAGGGAATAATTTTGCACGAATTGCTGTAATTATCAGTATAAAAATACTATCATTTATGTGGTAAAATACAATATTAATTTATTGCGCTATCGTACACAAACATGACAATTTATATTACATTAAAAATGTACTACAGAACTATTACAATCCGTCTTACGAATTTTACCTCTTTGGAGAAACCGAAGGTTTTGTTTGTGCATAAGATAATTATCCAGTTTTGGAAACCCAAACTCAATGACAGATGTCATAAAGTTCAAATTCCTTCGTAACCTAATGTCAATCCGTCTTACAAATTTTCGACCACGAACGACGACGCGAGTTTAACATTTCTTACCTATCACAAAAGTGCACAAGGCCGCTAAAAAAGTTTTCACTTCATTAAACTGATGCAAGGAAACTCGGAAAGTCTGAATATGTTTGGGCACTCCACGCAGGACTGGATAGTTTAGTCTATGTATGTCAGTCCAATCTAATTCTTATGGGAGATTCACCATTATCTGCCTAACCTTTTCCTAAATGGGGTCAGCCTTGAGTTTAACCAAAGACAGCTTAATGCTAATATTTTACATGTGCTAATGGTAGTCTGAAATCTGGTAAATTATTTCCCTGAATAGCTTTTGAGTGACCATTGCTCGACATCTTCGCAACCATTTCTTGCATGCGTTTCATTTCCTCCACTCTATTACAATCCCTCTCACCCCATGAGCATATAATTCTACTTACGGCAGCTTGCTCACGTGTTTCTCTTCTTTCTACAGAAAATTCCCTCCACACCGTTACCATCCCTACGTCTATATGAATAGAGTATACAATTCAACTCACGATTGATGCTAGCTCCCCATGCTGTTTGAGGTACTCTTGGTCATCAACTTGGCGACCATCTCTTGCACGCGTTTCATTTCTTCCAGTTGTGTTGTCAGTTGGTACAGGCGGTTCTCTCGTTCGAGGACTGTCTTCTCTAGCTGTTTTATTGTCTGTAAAACAATATAATATTACCATGACTGCTTAGCATGATTTTAAACTACCATAATAATAGGCCATAGGCTAGGCATAGGCTTATTATAGGCTATTTATTTTTAGTTATTTAATACAACTAAAAATTAATACTTTCATAATATGGACGTTTCTTGTAGATAGTTTATGCAGAACCATAATTCTAAGCCCAAATTAAAAAAAAATCTAACTGATTAAAAAGGCTTCCTCTATAACATTGTATGTCAGCTACAAATTATTGACAGAACCATGTTTTAAATACATTCGAGCTAAATGCATTGAGTGACTTGTGTTGCAAGCTGGCCTAGTTGCTTATGAGTTTCAACTTATTCAGATTCCTGAAAACCTACTTAATGACATTCTGTTGTCTTTGCAGATTATAATCTAGCATTGATAGTCCGCGGGTGTGACCGTCGGAATGCCAAGTCATGGGTCTCAAGTTCGAACCCAAGACACGCGCCTCTGATTTTTCAGATTCATGTACGTATTGCATAATTATGATTTGCTTCGGTGAAGGATAACATCGTGAGGAAACCAGTTTTAGAGATATTTCTTGACGGCATGTAAAGTCAAGTCAGAGTCATAAAAACTCACCAGGTTAGACGAACGACATGATAAAAGAAAGGATAATCTATACAAGGTGTTGTTTTGCATCCTCTCAAAATTCTGGAGGTTGTCACAAAACACATAAAAAATCAATTAAAATTACGCCATCTAGATAATTATTAATAAACGCCGATTTTTTTGGTTGTCTAACTTTGTCAGTATTCCAGAATACCCCCCTTAACGTGGTTTAGGTAATAATAAATTATCGAATAAACGTTTGAGATTGTTTGTATGTGTAAAAGCGCGGTTATAGGGCGAGGATCAGACGGGCTGCGTTTAAAACAAGGGTGGTTCAAACTTACTGATTTCCCTAAACTTATTTAGGGAAATCGGTAAGTGTGATACTGATACTGATACTGATTAGCCTGTGTCATCCCACTGCTGGGCAAAGGCCTCTCCCCATGACTTCCAATTGTCTCGGTCCAGGGCCAATGTGGACCACTGTTTGCTGGTCTTGTCTAGCTCGTCCCGCCATCTTCTACGAGGTCTACCACGACGCCTTCTGGTTGTGTCAGGGCTCCAGAATGTGGTTATTTTGGCCCACAGATCATTGGGCATGCGGCAGACGTGGCCAGTCCAGTCCCACTTCATCTTAGCGGCTTTTTGAACTTTTTAAGTGTGAATTTTTATAATAATCTTAAAAAAAATAACTAGCTATTTTACAATTGAATCGGGACGAGAATCATTAGCATAGGTACCTCCTTCAATTAGACGAAGATGCAGAACAATACCTTGTATAGACTAGAATCTAGCTCATGCTAAAATGCAAACTAGTGCAGAAGTTACCGTATCTCTCTGATCGATTTCCCTCTTCAGCGCTGCGTCGTTGCTAGCTGCTTCCTCTAACTTCTTGTCGCGTTGCTTGACTCGCTCTTCAAACTTTATGAGCACGCCCGCTAGTTCGCTGTTTTTACTCGTCTATGTGAAAATATAATGGCAGTTATCACAGGGTGTAAACATTCTAATCCCAGCCGTTATCATCTAGATTCTGCACGTCATACCAAAGTAACATTAAGTAAAAATGATTGCTGGGTAAGATTATTATAGCTTTTATTATGGCTTCGGCCCCAGGTTGGTTGCAGCAAGGAAAAACTGCTCAGGTGGAGATTCATAAATGACTCTGCCCTTGATGGGAAATCATCAAATGACTCCTCCCGCTCTGAGCGGAGCGGAAAGGAACGCCAGACTTGACTGACTAAAACCCATCCATGTTCCTTCTTAGCCCTTTGTGTTCCAGGGCTACGGTATTTCTTTCGAACAGTCCCGCAGCCCTGGCAGGAATCGGCCCTCTCAGACCCCTTCCGCTTTGCTGAAATCTCCTTGAGGCGCGCGTGGAACACGAACGCGCCGTCGGCACGGTCTGTCGTCATAAGACGGACGGACGGTGAGCTAGCCCATTACTCACCGTCCACAGGCCCGCGCCTACGGTGGCCGGGGGCCACTGGTTGCCCCCCGACGCCCGGGGCGTCTCCCGCGGCGGCTGGGACGTGAGGTTCTCTCCCTCTCACGTTCCGCCACCTCCTTCGCTAGCATGACTGATTCGCAGAAGGAGGCCACGGCTTCCCATTCCCTCTCGCTCCACAAACGATGCGGCACTTAATATCGTGTCTTGCTGTTTGTTCATTACAGGAACTGATGGACGCTACAGAGGGCGCCAAACATACAAAATAGTGGCTCAATTCTGGGCTGACACAATTTAGATTGCCATCGACACGCTAAGAAGAAGAAAGAATGAGTGTAAAAAATGATTTAAAATTATCTTACCTGTTGTTCTAATTTCTTCTGTATCGCTCTATTGTCAGCTTCGGCCGCCTTCAGACGTTCTTCAAACTCTCTGTCGCGGACTTTCATTTCACTCTCAAGACTCTGCAATAGTACAAAGTTATAGGTATAAACAAGAATTGAAGTTATTTTCGCAAATAAAAACTTTATTTATTTATTTAAACTTCATGTACAATAGTGGTACATAGGCGGACTTAATAATAGGAAAATGAATAAACGGAATAATAATAATAATCCATTTATTTCAGGCAACTAAGGTCCATAGATAAATACACAAAAATAATCTTATCTAATCTAAACTATCATAAAGAGGAAAGATTTGATTGTTTGTTTGTTTGCATTGAATAGGCTCCGAAACTACTGGTCCGATTTGAAAAATTCGTTCAGTGTTAGATAGCCCATTTATTGAGGAAGGCTATAGGCTATATATTATCACGCTACGACCAATATGAGTGGAGCAGCAACGAAAAATGTTGCGAAAACGAGGAAAATGTGACGCAAACGAAGTTGCGCCGGACAGCTAGTACAATAATAAACCAATACATACAAAAACCTTATTCTACAAGTTAACTAAATCTTTAAAACTGTTAGAAGCTATTGTACGAAAATGACGGCGTCGTGTCGCGCTGCGTGGTGTCGCGTAGCCTTCCGCGGAATCGCCGATACATGACACCCTACGGCCTAAACTCCTCCTTGAGGAAGGTCTCGATTTGATGAGTCGGAACTCGCACCACGAACCACGGCGACGACAGTTTTTTTTCGTTTTTTTTTTCGGTTAATGACACAATGCATTCTCTACCAGTCAACGTTTAGGTTAAATACGACAACATTGTAACAGGGTACAAAAAAAAAACAAATTACAAATAACTACAAGTTAACAAAAAAATCATAACGTTGTTTAAATAGATAATAATACACATTATAGAAATAAAATAGACTAATAATATTAATTACTATGACTAGACTTAAATTGAGTGATATTTAGTCTGACTTAAAAATAGTGGTTGCCAGCTTTCTTTTTAAAAGTGAATTAACTTCTCTTTGTCCTCCTTCTAGGGCAGTCGAGTAATGAAACATTTGAATTTGCATACTGGAGATAAAGAACTGATACTGAAAAATACATGCATACTAGTTTTTCAGACATTTTGTGCAAAATAGAGTCACAAAAAAAGTTTTACAGTACATACCGCCATTTGCGCGCGCATTTCTTTGTGTAGATTTTCCTTCTGGTGTTCTTTATCTAGTTTTTCAGCGGCTAACTTCGCCCTGAAACCTCGCAACGTTTTTTCTGCATCTTCTAGTTGTTTGTGTAAATCCTCTATAGTTTTCTTGTGCCTAGAAATAATAAACACTATATTACTTACTTTTACAAAGAAAAAATGTATAATCTTGCTTTAAAAATCATATAAAAATACAAAAAGAATACTGCATCGGCCGGGAATCGAACCCGGGCCGCCCGCGTGGCAGGCGAGCATTCTACCACTGAACCACCGATGCTTATACAAAAGCGTTTCAATTTACCGTTCCAATTCGAACTAGGATTGGTACTAAGTAAAGTAAAAGTAGATTCTACAGACAAGCAGTATTGCGGTCATTCACCTATTGCGTAATATTGTAAATCAAGAGATTCGCGAATCGTGATGTTATAATAATATAGTGCGGTCGTATGTGCTAATTTAATGCTAACAGCAACTGTTATACTTCATGATTTATGTTTTTCGATTGGTGTTTTTGAATTTACGCTATGCATGATTGCGGTGTGGGTAGATTTAGTAGTTATATTTTACAACAAACGATCAATTTATTTTTTCAGTCAGTTTAATATGTTTTTAAGAGATTAATGACTATTATTAAAGAACATTTTATACTAAAAAATAAGTAATTCATTAGCTTATAATTAAATGTTCTTTTGTAAGTAACTTAAGTAACATAATAATATCATCTGCTGAAAGATGTACATAACTTCACAATGATATTACAATCGCTTTTCAGTAGTATTTGCAAAAGCCAATATTGAAAAAAGATTTGGCCTATCTTGCTATAACCGATCGTTTCTAAAGTATCAGTTATTTTTTTACAGTATTGGATAAATAGTAAATTAGATTAAAAGTGTGGGTTACCTTTCATTCTGCATCTGTGTGGTGTACAGCACATCTTGTTGAGATGAGTTGGTGGCTTGTAGCATCGCCAGAGCGTGTTGTAGTGACGCCATGTGTTCGCTGGCACCCTGGAAACATGATGTGTGTTGGCACTCAACAAACACGCAGTCGGCACGCGCAGGCCACGTGACCGACCTACTCGGCATCGGCGAGCGAGGGGAGTTGCAGCCGGCCTGCGGACACTCGCTTCCTCGGACACCACCGGGACAGATGACCCTCTCAAACGCCTTACTAAATTATTTTATGTTTGTCCGGGACAGTTCAACATTGTAAATTCAATCGGCAATACACCAAGCCTATCTATATACAGTCCACTTTTATTTCTCCCAACAAGCTAATTAAACAATGTGCATTATAATTTCATATGTTATCAATAGTGATCGGATATTCGGATGCATATTTACCTAAAGTACGTTCTTTCCTGGCAAAAGGTACAAAAGTATGAAAGTGACTATTTTAATGCCAATTTTTGTCGCGGGATTGCGAAATTTCATAATTCTTTAGCAAGTATAAATGTAGTACTCAAAATATCGTAACGAATATTTTAAATGTATTAAAAACCTGGCAAGTTTGATGAAAATAACAAGGAAAAAAATACAACAACTATTTGAATTCGTGTGCTGAAATGTCGAATGCTAAAACAAAATGGTAAATATGTCTGGGCATAATTCATTTGGAGCTAAGCGAAAAAGTAACTAGACAAGTTTTTATTTTTTTAAATAAACTTCTTTTCCCATACTGACGCGCGCTCCATACTAGTCAACACTCAAACTTTAGGTAAATATGCATCCGAATATCCGATCTCTGGTTATCAATCATACGACGAAAAATTCACACAATGATAGCTTAGACCGTCGGTCTGCTAAGTTATAGGTCATAAGATCGAGCTTAAGGCACGCATCTCATGATCTTTCGGATTCGTCGTACGTACTGTATAAATATCACTAACTTCGGTGAAGGAAAAAACATCGTGAGGGAACCAAAAATGTCTGAGAGATATTTCTAAATACATGAACGGCATAAGAACTCTAGACACCAGGTTAGGCACTAACCACACGAAAAAGACGAACATTTAGAGTCAAACCACACGGGCGGCGCGGCAGCGGCGCGGCGCCGCTGCGGTTTTCTACATACAAAAATGCAAAAATGCATTGTAGCCACATGTGCTCCGGCGCCGCGCCGCGCGCGCATCCGAATCGAGACGAGGCGGGGAGGGGTGTAAGCAGAGCGGAGCCGGAGCAGCGACGCTCGCAGTTCATTGTTTGCGCAGATAGGGAAGGACGCATGCTGGATTAGGGCAACCCCTCATTTTGCCGCCGCGGCTCCGTAGAACGTTGCGACGCCGCTCTGCCCGTGTGGTCGCCAGCGCGGCGAAATGGCTTGCGGTGCGGCGCCGCACCGCCCGTGTGGTTTGTGTTTTTTTGTGTACTATATTGAATGCGAAGACGGCAACATATAAAGTGATGGAAAAAATAAAAAGTTAGTTTACCTGTAAAGCGACCGAGTGTGAGTGCAGCCTCTGTTCTAGACACGTCATCTTGTAACCATACAACTCCATCACGCTTGACGTTGCGATGTCGGATATCTGAATATTAATAAAAGTATAAGAATCACTTAAACTGAACCAGTCATTATGGAGAAATAGGTCGAATATATAACCACCTCCTTTTTAAGAAGTCGGTTAATGACTAAGTTGATGAGTGTGTTACCTTCCCATCCCTCAGCTTATCAGTGAGCGTGGCGACGAGTTTATCCACGGCGTGCTCCTGTGCCGGCGCCAGGCGCGCCGCGCAGCACGCGCCCTCCGCGCACGCGCCCGCCGCGCCCGCCGCGCCAGCCGCGCACACGTCCGACGTGGCCGACGGCAGCCCTTGCACGGACTCGCCGAATACCTGGCCATGGAAACAACTTTCTGTATAATTGGGATGATGACTGGGTAAAATAATAATAATAATAAAAGACCAAAGACCTTACAGATATGACATCTGTCATCATAGTGAAAACGAAGACGAAAATGAAAAATGGAATGATTTAACTAAATGAAAACACGAGCAGCTGCACGACGTGCACTCCCACCACCCCCGGACTCGTCGCTGAGCTCCGCCTCGTCGCCGCCGGACCCCGGATCACCTGTGTCACCGGCAGCGGCAGTTGCGTCGAGTTCCAGCGACGAATATTTCTCCCCGCCGACGTCGCCAACACCTGTACGTCGGCCGGGGCGAGGCCGGCCACCGTCAAGCTTCGGACCTAGGAGCCAACCGGCCCCGAGCCGGGTCCCCGCTGCCGGTGGTTGTGTGCAGCGCATGAAATGGACTCCGTCTATAAACGAGAACGTCATGCGCGCATATTACGGGTCTACAGAGGGGGGAACTAACCTCACTGCGTACCGTGTTAGGATGCTGTCTCTTTTTCAGACTCTTGAACCAACCGTCAACGTCTCTGCCCAACGACTGTCGGATCAGGTGCGGGTCATCCAACGCAAAACATGTTGGACGACGCCGCACTTGATAGGCTGCGCTCAGAAGTACTGAGCAACCACATCGACTTGACTCCGGCGCAAACCGCGGTGCAAGCGTCAACTATTGACGCAATACCACCGCGGTCCAATCTTGGTGCTGTAGAAGAGGATGATAGGGTTGCCACGGTAAGTAGCCAGTGTAACGAACGTTTGAGGAGCGCTCTGGAAGATGCGCTTCACGAGTATCGATCCACTCCTGCCCAACTTAGGCCCCGATTACCGCGGTTACCCATGCATAAGAAAAATAGGGCGCTGGTGTGTGCCTTGGACTCGCAACTCAAAAATATTTTTGAGAGTAGTGAGAACCTCGTTGATACGCACTCGATCTTGTATTGTGGGGCTGTAGCGGCTTGTCGTTTAGCTAACGTCAAATTCCCAAATTTTGACGTAGCTACTCGACCAAAACCAGCCGTACCAGCCTGGCAACACAGGATCGAGAGCCGTATCGATGGGGCCAGGGTACTCATCGGCAAACTATACTGCTTCAGGGAGGGCAATACACGCCCACGTGTGATGCGCTTTGTGAGACGGGCATTCTTGGGGACTGGAACCAGCCCTCAAGAATACATGTCCGGAGTTACAGAGCGCATCGACTTCCTGAAGCAGAAAGTTTATGCATGGGCGAACCGTATTCGGCGGTATAAGAAGCGTGTTGATCGGTACTCGCAGAATCGCATGTTCCAGAGTGATGAGAGGTGGGTATACAGAGCTTGGGAGCGACCCGAACAAAGTGTGACGGACGTGTGCCGCCCAGATGATGCTACCACGAGTTCATTCTGGCGCAGCATCTGGTCGGTGCCCGTCTGTCATACGGAGGCTGACTGGATGCGAGATGTCGAGCGAGTGTGTGAATCCATCCCAGAAATGGATAAAATTATAATAACACCGCTAGATGTTGCCAGAGCAGTTCGTCCGTTACCGAACTGGAAATCTCCGGGACCGGACGGACTGCACAACTTCTGGCTTAAATGGCTGAGTAGTTCACACACTCGCCTGGCATCTCAATTCCAGTCATGCTTAGAATCTGGGTCGCTACCAGACTTTCTTACCACGGGTGTTACCCATCTGCTCCATAAGTCAGGTAGTCCTGCGGAACCCAAGAATTATAGACCGATCACGTGTTTGGCGACGGTTTATAAACTTCTTACATCCATTTTGAGAGTGAAGATTAACGAACACATCGATAGTAATTCCATTATGTCGGCCTCTCAGAATGGATGTAGGAATGGGTCCCGTGGTACTAAGGAGCTACTCCTCATCGACATGGCCATTAGCCAACAGGTTCGTCGATCCCGCAAGGATCTGTCGACATGTTGGATAGATTACAAGAAGGCCTACGACTCTGTGCCACATACATGGCTCATGAGGGTGCTGGAGTTACAAGATTGATGCAACTCTACGCGCCTTCCTTGAGTCGTGTATGAGGCAATGGAGGACGGTCCTTCGATATCCAGGATGTCGACAGATCCAGGGGAACGATGAGCCTGTATGGATTAAACGGGGAATATTTCAGGGCGACAGTTTGAGTCCTCTTTGGTTCTGTCTAGCCCTGAATCCTCTAAGCACATTGCTGGAGGATTCAGGTCTAGGCTACCGGTTGAGGAGAGGTGGTCAGGTCATATCTCACCTTCTTTACATGGATGATCTGAAACTCTTTGCCCCTAACAAATTGCAACTGATGAAGCTACTGAAAGTAACTGAAACTTTTAGTAGCGCCATCAGGATGGAATTTGGTGTGGACAAATGTGCAGTCATGTATGTAAAGCGAGGAGAGATTATGGAATCAGATCTCTCTCCTCATCCGAAAGTTATAAGTATTTGGTAATGTCGGAAGCGTTAGGCATTAACGTAGCTGACATGAAGCAATCGTTGAGGGAGCGCTTCTTTGGTCGCCTGAAGAAGGTACTAAATAGCCTTCTTTCAGGCGGGAACAAGGTGCGCGCCTTCAACGGTTGGGTCATGCCGGTTTTAATGTAGTCTTTCGGCATACTCAAATGGACTCAGACCGAACTGGACGCCCTGGATAGGAGAGTTCGTACACTGCTGACCGCAAACCGGATGCATCACCCACGATCATCGGTGATGAGACTGTACATCCCGCGGAAGTGCGGGGGTCGAGGCTTTTTAAACGCTAAGACCCTCCACAACCGCGAGGTGTGCAGCCTCAGAGAATATTTTTTGAAAGCCGAGGTGGGTATGCACCGAGATGTGGTCGCAGTGGATAAGGTACTCACCCCGCTGTCCATGGCTAAAGAGAACTGGCGCAAACCTGTAGTACTTACTACCGATGACCGCAAGGAAGTATGGCAAGGCAAGGTGCTTCACGGGCGCTTCTACCAAGCTCTTCATGGGCCTGATGTAGATTTTCTAGCATCCGTATCCTGGCTACGATTCGGTGACCTCTTTGGGGAAACTGAAGGTTTTGTCTGTGCGATTATGGACGAAGCTTATGCTGACGAACAACTACCGGAAACATATTATGAGGGACGGGACGGTGGATGTGTGTCGGGCATGCCACCGTCCGGGTGAGTCCATCAGACATATTATTTCTGGTTGTTCTCGTCTGGCTAACGGCGAGTACTTGCACAGGCATAACCAAGTAGCCAGGATTATTCACCAGCAACTTGCCTTGAAATATGAACTTGTGGAATCTGAGGTACCGTACTACAAGTATGTGCCCGACCCAGTTCTCGAGAAAGACCATGTCACGCTGTACTGGGATCGGCCTATCATTACTGACAGGACTATTGTCGCCAATAAGCCTGACATAGTGGTGATAGACCGATCAGCGCGCCGCGTAATGATAGTCGATGTTACCATCCCGCATGACGAAAACCTCGTGAAAGCTGAGAAAGAGAAACAAATAAAATATCTCGACTTAGCTCACGAGGTTGTCGATATGTGGAATGTGGACTCAGCTATCATTGTGCCGATTGTCGTAACGGCCAATGGCCTTATGGCCAAGAGCCTCGACGACCATCTGTCGAAGCTTTCACTTGGGGGTTGGATCAAGAGCCAGATTCAGAAGGCAGTACTCCTCGATACGGCCCGCATTATGAGGAGGTTCCTGTCTCTGCAGCCCTAACCACCGGTAGCTTGGACCCTGCTCCCGACACCGGCGGAAACCTGTTTTTTATATTTTTAAATGTATTTTTTTCCTTTTTTGTTTTTTAAGAAATATTTAAAAATATATAAAATAAGAAGTTAAATGAATAAAGGAAATAATAATAATAAAAATTTATTTCAGACCAAGTAAGTCCATATTTAAAAACATAATAATTTTAGAAAACTAGACACATTTCAAGAACTTATTTTAAATATATGAAAGACGCACGATGAGTGGTCATCCAATGCCACATTATTGGACTGTCCATCCTGTCGGCCACGGTAGCCACCAGTCTGTTAGAGCTACCGCGCACTCGCCGCATCAGGGATGCTATTCGTGTCCGCATAATACCGTAAAAATCAGACACGCCATTCTCCGCAAACATCCCCGATGCACTGCAAAAGCGCGGTAGTCCCAACATAAACCTGAAGGCGTTATTATATTGGACCCGCAGAGCATTGTACGAACATTTTGTATAGCCGACCCATAGGGCGCACGTGTACATAGATTGGCAATACGCTCTAAAAAGTGTAATTTTTACCTCTCTAGTACAACGTGCAAACCTACGAGCCAGCATGTTACATCGAACTGCTAATGCTCTGCGTTCCCTCTCAACGTCCACATCATCGGACAGATTATCGGTGACCCAATGCCCCAGGTACTTGAACCTTGTTACCCTGGAAAGCTGAGCGCCCCCCAAGATAACTGGCGGGACAGTGTCGTAACATTTGTTACCCGCTTTGAAAACTAAAAGTTCACTCTTTGTCGCATTGTACCTGAGGCCGTGAGCCATCGCATAGTCCTCACAGATACCGAGAAGTCTCCTAAGTGCACTGATCGATGGGCTCAGCAATACCATATCATCCGCGTAGCTGATGTTATTGACGCAGTGCCCGTTAATGGAACACCCGATATTGGTATTGCTGAGCTCACAGATCAGCTCGTAAAGAAAACGATTTTTTTTTTAAATGATAACTTCTTATGGGAGGGTAAACCGCTTCGTAACGTAACGCGTTAGAGCGCCACTCTGTCTGGTTTCCTTTCTCTCACGCATACGGCAGTAGGCTTAGATTAGTTTAAGTTATCACTTCTGTCGAGCATCCCGACAAGCACACGTTTTTTTATGATTGGTATGTGCTAGCTGACATGCGACATAATTTAATGTAATGGATGTTTTATTATATTAACTTGAATACTATTGTATACAATCTGGTTCTTTTATCATATCAGATAGATGTGTTACTGGGGAATTTGTTCCGCCACTTCTTCTTCCCAGCCATAACACTGGGAAATGGCGAAAGGCGGGCGTTTTGGAGGACTGTCTCTTATTATTTTGACGTTCATAAAGTGCTGATTAGCCCATCCAAATTTGAATAAATGACTTTTAATATAGTTCTTTTAATTTGATTTTGAGATTCTATTTTGTCCGTCAGTCAGGTAATACAAAAATATAAGACACTCATTTTTTGTTTATCAAATTAACAAACATACAATTATGCGCCACAACTCTACAATTTACTTAGTTGTGACATCATGCGCCATTTCAACTGAATATAATTATTATTTCCGTACTTAATTTTTAGATTACGTGAAAAAAGAAAAAAATACGTGTCCAATACTTTTTAATAATCTACCTGATAGAAAAAGAAAAGGAAAAGATAACTAAGACTTTTCAATCGCAATAAGTTTCTTGTAAGTTCACTAAGACCACGTCAAGTCACTTATCGAGGGGGGATGGCCTTGCACCTATTATGTTTTTATGTATGTTGCATTTAGGCCTATTTCATAAGAAACTGCCACCAGTTGCGTGCACCGGTCTGACGTTTCGATATAAGTAGACTATGGACTTGGGTAGTACTTCGGTTTTACTGCACATCTTTCTGCCCATCTCTTGATAATTGTCTCTCCCATAGCTATAAATGAGTTTGTAGACGTGTAGACTGCACACATCTGCACACATAGTCGACGGCACGGTTGACGGAGTGGTTGAGCAATCGACTGCTCGGATGCGTGTCGCAGGTTCGATCCCCGCACGGAACAAATATCTGTATGGCCTACAGATAGTTGTTCCGGGTCTGGCTGTATGCGTATGTGAATTTAAATGTTTGTAAACGCACCCACGAGACAGGAGAAATTCCTAGAGAACGGTAAAGTTAAAAAAAAAAGTTATGTATTTATTTATCAGATCTTTATTGTGCCCGAAGAAAAGGCAGAGGAGTACCAATTAGTACAGCCACTTCTGTTACTGAGAGATTCCAAGCCAGTAACACTCTGACCGACCCAGAAATCGAACACAGAACCTCATGCCCAGCAGTCGAGCTTGCAACCACTCAACCAACGAGGCACTACTTTAGTACAACTATATTACCTGATTCATCTGGTCGGAAGGGAAGTAGTGATGTTTGACTAGCTGTAGTATCTGTCGCCGTCTCGGACCATTACTGCTTGTTAAACCAACGCACAGGAGTTTCCTGACCTGTAAAAACATGAAATGTTTATAATATTGTCTTTTTTATGGGTTTCTTTGGGAGCGATTTTATCAAGCAGTCTTTGAAATTATTCTTCCAGATTATTGCACCTTTTTTGAGGTATATTAGTGTGTTTTCATGTATTACAGCTTTCTTTCTCTCTCAGATAGCAGGCAGAGATTTAGGGTGTTACCACACCAATGGATTAGTCGACAATCGATCGATAGGTGTACCTAGTGATAACTATCGATCGACGTCCACTAATCAATAATCCATTAATCGATGGCATCGATCGACGATCGATCGATTGGTCTGGTAACACTCTAAGACTCTGCTTGCTCTCTGAGAGAGAAAGAAAGTTGTGATGTACACAGCTCCATTAAGTACACACATCAACACAGTCTAGGGATATTTCATACTCAATTAAATAACTCGAAAAGTACTGGCCGCATTGGAATCTTTTATACACCGATTTGTTTGTAATTTATCTCAGACTAATTCCAAATTCAAATTTTTGAAAATTCTTTTGTTTCGGTATCATAAAAATGTATTGATGTGTAGGAGAGGGAATTTTCATTTGTGCGAAATTTAGAAAACAATACGAATTACGTTTAGTTAGTTTTTTTTCATTTTTAAACGAAAGATAAAGTTTAAATTGAGGTATTGTAACCATGCAACGCCAATATTTGTCGAGGGCGGAGATGTTACGAGCTGTGGGAATGCTGGAAGCTGGGTCTGTTCAGCGTAATGTTGCTGAGGCCATAGGGACCCACCAAAATGTAATTTCAAGATTGTGGACACGCTATCGTGCCACAGGTGAAGTAGCGGAGAGGCACCGGGGCCAAGTCGCATCACTACCCCCAGACAAGACCGATTTTTGCAAATTACTGCGCGAGCTCAACCAAATGCAACGGCGACTCAATTGGTCCAAAGGCTGCGAGTGGAACACCAAGTGCTTGTGAGTGACCAAACTGTAAGAAGGCGACTGCATGAAAGCAATCTACGCTCTCGTAGACCACTTTTGACCACTTTTGGGCTAAACACATTTGACCTTTTTGCCATCGAAACACTAAGAAGAAGAAGCATCATAATCAGCAGCCTATAATGTCCCCACTGCTGGGACACAGGCCTCCTCTCTATGAGAGAGAGTGCGCTGTAATCCACCACACGGGCCCAGTGCAGGTTGGTAGATTTCACATGTCTTCGAATTTTTAGTTCCAGGACATACCGGTTTCCTCACGATGTTTTCCTTCACCGTTTTTGAGGGCAACGGTGATTAAATAATTTACACAAAGTAATGCGCCTGCCTGGGTTCGAACCCACGGCTTACTGCTCGTAAGTCAGGGCTGCCACCACTGGGCCACCGCTGCTCTCGAAGAAACAACGAGAACATTATAGACTGATTACGTCATACGTTTTACCAACCTGATGATGAGCTAGCATACGTGCTAGGGCAGATTCCCAGTTCCTGTCGAGCGGAGCTAATGTCAGTGCAGTACGACATCCCACTACCACGGCCTGCTGAGACGCTTCGGCGCCCACTACACCGTTCTGAAACATACCAAGTAAAAGACTGTTACAAAAGTAACAAGTAAGATTCTAGTTAGTATTTATAAAAGAAATTATAAATGCGAAACTTTGGATGGATCGAAATCTGTTACCCAAAACGCCGATGTCGTTCGAATTTGGCACAGAGATAGCTTATAGTCTGCAAGAAAACTTATGCTGTGGGTAAAAGATTAGCCAGTACATACATTTTAGTACGGCCGCGCGAAGTAATCAAAATATTTTTATTTTGCATAGTCCTACACGGGCACTTATAAAACGAGCTCGGTTCGGGTTGGTCGTTTCCTATGGAGACGAATCGGCAAGAAACTCCATGGTTACTCTTTTAAAATTATTTGGTTTTACAATATTTGAATGTTTCAGCGTCAGTACTTAGCACGTTGTCTGCCAGACAATAGACACTTGAAAATGTATTGTTTAAGGTCACCGGTGACCGGAGCGGCAGTGAAGGTGTTATGTATCGGAGGACAGCGTAGGCCCGACAATAAGTCGTTGCTTACTACAAAAGGTAGAACAAGATAAAGCAAAAAAAAAAAATTTTGGTGTAGGTACCTGTGATGTATATTGCAGTACGCTATACAACGTATCTTCGAAAGCGTCGGGTGTCACTTCTAGCAGCAGTCGTTCTTGTGTTTCTGAGGACTCGCACAGAGCGCCGACTACTTGCAACTGAAAAGAAGATTATTTTTATTTTATCAACCTTATTAGTGATCATCATCTGCCTAGTCTTTTCCCAACTTTGTTTGTGTCGGCTTCCAGTCTAACCGGATGCAGCTGAATACTAAGCATTTCACATGGAGCGACTGCCCATCTGACCTCCACAAACCAGATAGTACTGGGTACTACAATATCCCTTGATAAGACTGGTTGTCAGACTTTCGGGCCACTGACTACCTGTAACGACTGTCAAAGGTCTACAAATGACAGCCGGAGCCAACGGCGTGCTTTTCGAGGCACGGAGGAAACTCGGTATGTAATGGGTGGTCAACCACCCACGGACCAACCTGGGCAAGTGCTTAAGCTGAAGATCAACCCAAGCGGCTGTTATTGTTTAGCCACAAGCTCCTCTACAAAAATACATGATGTATGTACAGTCAGCAACAAAAGTCCATGAACAGATACTAATTTTCAAAACACCTGAACACTAAAACGGACCATAAATCACTTACCAGAATAGAGTACACAATAAGGTTATCATTTCAATTTTACAAAAACGCTAAGCATTAATATTTTCATAAGTCGCTAAACATCATTATAGCGTAAGTCGATAACTATCATTCTGCCGTAAGTCGCTAAACATCATTACAGTGTAAGTCGATAATTATCATTTTTAACGCGCGACCAAAAAAGAGGGGTGTTATAAGATTGACGTGTGTATCTGTGTGCCTGTGTATCTGTGTATCAGTGTGTCTGTCTGTGGCATCGTAGCTCCTAAACGGATGAACCGATTTTGATAATATTGGTTTCGTTTGAAAGGTATTTTAATCGAGAGTGTTCTTAGCTATGTTTCGAGAAAATTTGCTCAGCCGTTTGAAGATCATCACCTCTTTTCTAGTTGATGAAGGGATATAAACAACTTCCACGGGTCTAGTCGATTTGAAATCTTGTTACTCGTCACCATGGGCATTGCCGAGTGGGAGAGGGGGGGCTGCACCCTCTTCCCCTCTAAATTATAGTTTCTTTTTTAATTTATAACTTTCCTTGTTAGGGTTCCGTAGCCGAATGGCAAAAAACGGAACCCTTATAGATTCGTCATGTCTGTCTGTCTGTCTGTCTGTCTGTCCGTCCGTCTGTATGTCACAGCCACTTATTTCCGAAACTATAAGAACTATACTGATGAAACTTGTAAGTAGATGTATTCTGTAAACCGCATTAGGATTTTCACACAAAAATATAAAAAAAAAAAACAATAAATTAAGGGGGTCCCCATACTTAGAACTGAAAACCAAAAAAAATTTTTTCATCAAACCCATACGTGTGGGATATCTATGGATAGGTCTTCAAAAATGATATTGATGTTTCTAATTTAATTTTTTTTCTAAACTGAATAGTTTGCGCTAGAGCCACTTCCAAAGTGGTAAAATGTGTGTCCCCCCCCCTCTAATTTCTAAAGTAAGAGGAGGAAAATTCTGAAAATATTTAGGATTGTAGAACGTAAAAAAAACTAAACTATCAACGAGAATTGGTTTCAATAAGATATGATGTTTAGTTTTTGAGATATGGGACTTTTTCATCAAACTGCAGTAGTAACTTTGTTTTTCATAAACATACTATGAAAAACAAATTTAGTTTTGCGGTTGTGTGGAAGTTTACTAACTAATACTACTAACTAATGAATGACAGTTCAAAATATTGTTATTATATTGTTTGGAGCTATGGAACCCTGTGTGCGAGTAAGACTCGCACTTGGCCGGTTTTTTTTTATTTTTAACCACCGACCAAAAAAAAAGAGGGGTGTTATAAGTTTGACGTGTGTATCTGTGTATCTCTGTGTCTGCCTGTGGCATCATAGTTCCTAAACGGCTGAACCGATTTTGATAAAATTGGTTTTCGTTCAGAAGCGCAACACCGAAAAAATTGGATGGAATGGGGAAGCCTATGCCCAGGAGTGGGACAGTCAAGGCTAAGAAAAAATAATATAAGTTTAAAAAGTGTGAAAAAAAAAACTAAAACCTCCGACACATAAAACCTCTAAAAAGCCCAAAGTAAATTAATCCAAGCGTCGTAGCGTCGGGGGACTGCTTTGTGCACAAAACAAAGCACAGAACAAAGCGGACCCCCGAAGCTACGACGCTTGGATTAATTTACTGTGGGCTTTTTAGAGGTTTTATGTGTCGGAGGTTTTAGTTGTGTGTGTTTCAGTGTAGGGAGCCTATGGGAAGTCTAAAAAAAAAAACTAAAAAAATAATAATTTATATTCTGCACTAGTACCTAGCTGTGTTTATTCGGCAATGTTTTGATTATGAAAAATGCGGTGCGCTGCAAAGGGCAAACGGGTTCAATGAACTGGAAATGTAGAAAATTAGCTATGATCAGCGACTTTTGTATTTATTACAGATCATACAATTTTGTCGGTAGTAATGTATAGCAATTTATGGTTTAACTGAGTTCAGCGACTTTTGTAGTTTTATTATGACAAGTTGTTTTATAATTTACTTTGGTCAGTAACTTATGCTAAATAATAATGATTAGGAAATATTGGAAACAAATTATGTTCAACGACTTCTGTTGCTGACTGTACGTATTTTAAAACTTGTACTAACCAGTTGTATATGGCTAATCTCTAAATAATCTAGTCAAATTATAATAACTTACCCACTGCAACCCCGCCTTGCCCGGCTCCAATGAAGGTGGAACAAGCAGCCCCGGCAATCCGTCGCTTATCACTGATATCAACTCCTGAGGTAAACGACCCTCATCTAGAAAACACAGCATTTTTTTAAATTTTTAATTCCGAGCCCAAATGTCAGTTGACTATGGTAAAGGCATGGCCAACCTAAATGGGTAAGGTTAGCTAGGTTAAAAAAAAGACTTCTAAAAAATCAAAAATGTAAATCAGCCAAGTAACCACAAAGAAAAAATAACCTCCTCATTCCTGTATAAATAAGGTGACTGGTAATAAGTGACCGATACTTAAACACGTGATTATACTCATGATAACAAACAACTTTTCCAAAGAAACATTTTTTTTATATACACATTCGCTTTTATCACAAGCTGATGGGCCAGAGGAGCGCGCGCGCGAATTTCGTACGGCTGTTGTATTTTTGTGATAAAAGTGACTGAGTGTAAAAAAAATATATTTGGAAAGTTGTTTGTTATCATGAGTTTATTCAGGTGTTTAAGTATCGGTTACTATTTACCAGTCACCCTATATACACCGGAAGAAGAACGATATTTTGCAAAAATAAAAAACATAAAGTAAAATAAATATAATTACCTCTATATTGTGACACGATAGCGGCGAATAATTCTAGAGACTCCGGCAAACATATGCGACTTGCTTTCATACATAGACAGACTAAAGCTCCGTGGTGGCAACGAAGCGAGTATAAATCTGAAAATATAACAGTGATAAATTCATCATCTGCCTAGCCTTTTCCCAAAACTATCTTGGGGTCGGCTTCCAGTCTAACCGGATGCAGCTGAGTAACAGTATTTTACATGAAGCGACTGCCTGTCTGCCTCCACAACCCAGTAACTGGGTAATACGATAGTCCTTGATAAGACTGGATGTCAGACTTTTGACTTCGGACTACTCGTAACGACAGTCAAAGATCTACCAATGACAGCGGGGACCAACGGCTTAACGTGCTTTCCAAGGCACGGAAGAAACTCGGTATGTAATTATGGTCCTCCATCCACGGACCAACCTCGGCAAGCACGCCTTAATCTTAAAGATCGACCCGTGTGGCTGTTATTATTTAGCCACGAGCTCCTCTTAACAGTGATAAATTATTCACAAAAAACATATTTGGAATGCGAAGAAACTGATTGTCCGTTCAGATTGACTAAATAAGTTTACAAAGCGTGATCAATAGCATAACGCTCCTAAATGGAGTGCGTTACACTAAAATCCGCCATCGGACGAAAGTCTACGAGCGACTTCGGGGACCGGGCGGTACGCCTAAACTGGGCAGAACATTTAGCTAGACGCGGAGATGGTCGATGGAGCAAAGCTTCGATTGACCATGGTTAAGCCAAAGAAACTCGGGCCGTTCTAAAGCTCGTTGGGTCGACGATACCGTCAAATTCGCGGGAAACACCTGAATTAGCGACGCACAGAACCGGGAAGTGTGGCAGAAAAACGGGAAGGCCTGTACCCAGGAGTGGGCAATTCAGGGCTGATATGATAATGATCATTAGCATTAGATTAATGTAGTATGTATGTGAACTCTACTGTCCGTTTTCGACATCAAGTGTAAGTCGGCCTGTTATACATGGTGGGGTTCTGGCTAACATAGGCTCTATCTTCGCCCAGAAGCACAGACTCTTCTCTTGGGTGATCCAAAGAAAAAAAGCGTTCCCTTTGATCCACTGCAGGGTTTAATCGATAAGTAAGTTCATGGAGAATTCATGACACTCATAAGTACTGAATTAACTCTGCGATAGAAACTAGTCAGAACTGAGGCACCCCTTACCAAATTACCATAGCACATTTCGATAAATTCACTTCACCTAAGATTTTATTTTTTAAAGATCCAATTTGAAGGATATGGGAGAAGTCTTTGCCCAGTAGTGGGACATGCAAGGGGCTATCAAAAATGATCAAAATTGATTTACAAATACTTACCCAAGCTAACCAAAACGGTAAGGAACTTCAGCACATTACGAAGACAATTAGACGCGTTTTCCGGCTCACCCATATCGTCCGGTGCTGACTGACATAGCTGATTCACATCCTGAAAAGATTATTTTATAAGGTTGGTTTCCTAGGTAACAAAACATCACGCCTGTAATTCCCAAAGGGTTAGGCAGAGGCGTACCAAATAGATGACTCACATATCGTGCCTATTGCCATCAACAGGGCTCAAATCTAGACTCTGGCTAGACAGAGAGTCACAGAAGTGACAGAGAGTGGCGAGACAGAGATTTTTTTTTTTTTTTTTTAGTAGTACCTTAAATACTCTCACATGCATTCAGTCATCATAATCATCATCATCAGCCTATAATGTTTCCACTGCTGTGACACAGGCCTCTCTATGAGAGTGAGTGGGCAGTAATTCACAAAGCGGGCCCAGTGCGGGTTGGTAGATGTCACATTTCTTCGAATTTTTAGTTCTAGGACATGCTTGTTTCCTCACGATGTTTTCCTTCACCGTTTTTGAGGGCAGCGGTGATGAAATAATTACACAAAGTAATGCGCGCGTGCCTGGGTTCGAACCCACGGCTTACTGCTCGTAAGTCGGGGCTACCACCACTGGGCCGCCACTGCTCTCCATGCATGCATTCAGTAAAAAGTTGCTATTATGAAAATACAAATAGACACTTCAATTTTAATGAATTGTACAGATGATATAGAAACTTATTTCCGTTGTTACCTTCATGGCCTCGGCGAGCGCATTAACAAAATGCGGGTATGTAAGCACGTAACTGCGCAAGTTGTTGTCAGAACACAGATCGTTGATAAAAGTGTACGCGTGGAGTAACTGGGTCGCGTCCTCTTCGCTGAAACAGAATTGAAACATCAACACTTGGTTGCTCAGCATTTATTTATTTATTTTATTATATTTGAAATTCATAGATGACACTGCCCTGGAATTTAAGTGTAGCTGCACCACAAAATATGGGACACTTGATATCGTGTCCTGCCTGTCCTCTTGTTTGACCATCACAGGAGCTACGATGGATGCTACTGAAAGCGCCAAACTCGTCTCCAAATTTTGGGCTGACTCAATTTGCATTTTCATCGCCACGCTATGAATCTGTGCAGATTTGTGTGAACATATCTGGCTTTTTGGTTGTTTTCTGAATTTCATCATTTTGGCAGACGTTGACATTTTGCCGGAATTTTCTACATTGATCTTCTTTTAAAATAAAGTAAAAATATTAAACAACTACTGAAAAAATAAAGGTTTCCGTGTTTTATTCAAATCCAAAACGCGTATAATGCGTACGGATCGTAGAAACACTACTTTCCCGACTAACACTAGTAACGATCTGGAAAATTAATTTTCTTTTTAATAGGCTTTAGAAAAAAAACATTAATTGTAACGAAAGCGTACCTGACTGCCTTACTAAAAGTGCGCATAGTACAACACAGATAGCTATGCACGTCTGGCTGCCTGGTCGCGGCTGAGCCTCTCGTCGCACCAGATAGACACAGGAGCAGCCTGCATACTTCCACACCACCATAGCCTCCATCCTACAATGGGAAATGGTTTAAATAAGCAAAGAAAGATGGTGAAATGTTCAGTGATAGTCCGGTTAAGTAGAAACCAGCCTCATAAGTTGACCTGCCCCCGTATTCACAAACGCTCGCATTCGATTTCGATTCGATAAGTCGTATGTCTCTGGCTCGCTTTCGTAATGCCAAAACAAAATAGACATACGAGTTATCGAATCGAAATCGAATCAGAACGTTTGTGAATAGGGGCCTGTGAGATGAAATTAACGAAAAAAATCGAAATGTTCATTAGTTCTTCACCACAGTTTTGCCTGCGCAAACCGGTTTGTACACGGAACACTGCGCATGCGGTGGGAAACGTGATACAGTTTTACAAACCGCACGCGCAGTGTTCCGTGGTAAGCCCATTAGTCAATCAACTCTCTTCAAACTCCGTCTTGTTTTAGAAACAACACCTTTGAGCAGCTTAAGGCAGTGACTAAGACGTGTATAGACTCGAATCAAAGCGAAAAAGTGGCCGCGTATCAGTCCGGACAATGAGACTCGACACCCACCGAAATAATGCGACAAATGCAAGGTCGGCTCAAGCTAATTCTGAGTGGATAAGTGTGGTCACACCCTTAAGAGTCGGCCGCTGGTCAAAAGGACATGCAAATATGTTGTGAAAATAGAATTCTAATCATTATTTAAAAAAAAAGCTTTTAAAAACGCTGCCCAACACTAGGAATTCCTCCTGTTTCGTGAGTGAGTTTTTAATTTTTATTTGAGATGGGTTTACTCTTAACTCTAGTCGAGCTCACCCAGAAGAAGCATGCTCACTTTTACTTTGAAGAGATTAGTGTTGTAAGCGTTCGGAAAAACAGATGCTTGTGATTTTAAAATCATTTAATCTCACATACACAATCAGCCAGACCCGGAACAACTACCTATAGGCCATACAAATATTTGTTTCGTGTGAGATTCGAACCCACGACATGCAACCGCTCACGCAGTGAATCGCCCAGTCACTACGCCAACTGTGCCATCAAGAAAAACCGGCCAAATGCGAGTCGGACTCGCGCATCGAGGGTTCCGTACAAAAATTATTAAAAATATTTTTATATTATAATGCTGTAACTAAACATTTACGGTTTTTGCAATTTTTCCTTTATCTTTGCTATAAGACGTTGCTTCGTACCAAATTTCAAGATTCTGAGTTCACGAGAAATACCTTGTAGGTTTTAATTCCCTTGCGAGTGTCGAATATTTGCGGCATAAACGGCTGCATCTTTGGATTGCGTTGGCTTAGAAATTTGATATTTTCACAGCTTCAATGGACAGTAGACTTGAGTATTTGATATAAATTACAGTCTGATACCTCCACGCGTTTCTGAGCAAAAGGGTCTTGACAGACAGACAGACGGACGGACCACAAAGTGATCCTATAAGGGTTCCGTTTTTTCCTTTTGGGGTATGGAAACCTAAAAATGTAAAAATTGACAACAAAACTGCTCTCTATAGTTACACATACCTTCAAACTAATAAGATGTACAACAAAATCCTTAGTATCAACAGTCCTCATCAAGGCATATATAGCTGGCAGGTTTCCATAGCAAATATTGACCAACACAGTCAGTGATTTGTGGCCGATGGTGCGGTGTTGAGGATCTGCCATGGGTTGGGTTATCCACTCTGTTAGTTGCTTCATAAGGTTGGATAAGTAGGACTCTTGCCAGCTGATTTTGATGCCATAGGATATTTCCTGCAACAGAAAACGATTTCAAATGTCTGAGTATTCTAAGGTATGCTTTGTAAAAGAGGATGTTTTTTTTTTCGAGTTTTTATATGTATGCGGAGGGAAATCTCCAGAACTACAATACCTATTTGAAAAATTCTTTCATCATATACAAAGTACATTATTCCTGATGAACATAGGCAACTTTTTATCAGGATACCACACACACAAAGGCGCACACAGAAGCTAGTTTCATATAAAGATAGAAGATAGCCAGCAAGATACCAGCTATCTTGAATAAGGAATAAAAACCACAACTTTATGTGATTATTTCCATAAGCTTCAGTACTCCCTTCTTTGGTTGATATTCTCTGTGATAAGGGCGTTTTACATAGAACTTATAAAACTAGCCTGAGTCATTGGTATGTGAGAAGGTACCTGTGCGGTGGCTTTATTTTTGTTTTTAAATTGGGTGACTGGTAATTAGTGACTAATACTTAAACACGTGGTTGTACTCATGATAACAAACAACTTTCCCAAAGAAACATTTTTTTTATACTCATTCACTTTTATCACAATAACACAACAACCATATGAAATTAGCGCGCGCGTGCGCCTGTGACCCATCAGCTGTTAGCCGAGTGATGCCGTTCTGTCTCATTACTATCGTACCGGTCCACAGTGTGGTGGTAGGCAGAGCACCCGCACGGCTTGCAAACCCGAATTTCATATGGCTGTTGTGTTATTACCGAATGTCACATACCACATCTGGTTAAAGTACTCGAGACTGATTGCAAAACCAAAAACAAACAAAAACAAAAAGCATTATTACTTACTTGCATAACAGACAAAAGTTTTATCTTCTTGTCATTTGATATTGCGTCAGATAATAGTCTAGCCAGGATCGGCATGAACCTGAAAATATAGAAACAAATATCATAGTAATTTGTCTTGGTGTGGACATGTTATGAGGTGAGATAAAACGAATGTGTTGAAAAGAGAGATGGATAATACATGAATGTTGAATGATGGAGAGGGAGAGAAAGGCCAAAGAAAAGATGGATGGGCGGTGTGAATGAAAGGAATGATATAAAAGAGAAAGGATTAAATGCTGTGACATCTGACAGGGCAGAATGGAAAAAGAAAACATGTTGTGCCGACCTCAAATAAAATGGGACAAGAGTAAGCAGCATTTCACTGAAGTAAGCTGTACAACCCCAAATAATTGTGACAGCCATACATGATATGATACTTCCGTTAATTCAAACAATTAAGACTTCTCAAAAAACAACAACTGGCTTGTTCCATGTGATGTGAGCCCAGTTGCACACCAGACAAGTTCAAACTTGTTTAGAGTTTGGTTTGTTAGCCATAGATTCTGAATCTGCAATATGCTACAACTTAGATAGGATGCAAAACTGGCTTGTTGGTCTAGTGGTTACCAGTGTGACGTTTGAGCACGAGGTCCTGGGTTGGTTTCCTGGGCGAGGCAATTTGTTAAGTATTGGATTTTTCTATGAGAAAATTTTCAGTAGCAGCCATAGAGTCCGGATTTATGCCTGGTTGAGGGCAATAGGCTCGCCCCCTACACACCGGGGTTAAACACAACTGGTGAAATTTGGGTATACAATTACATACACCTCTGCTCAACCCTTCGGAGATTACAGGTGTTGTTATGTTAGATAGGATGCACATTAAGGCTGTATTTGTTGCAAAGGCATCTGCTACGCCCGCTCGTCAGATATTTGAATAAATAACTTGACTAACTTGTAAGTATGAGTTAGGGCATGTCTAGCACTAGGCTCAATAGCAGCCCTCGCAAGCACCGCCAAGCCGGCCCAGTGTGGGCCACGTCCATCACACAACACGCGCCATAACGAGCTGAAGAACGCGCACACTTCTGAACGACCCGGCGAGAATATCGAGAGATCGCATGACGAGGCTATTAGCTGAAAAAAAGAATTAGAATATCAGCCAGGGCTTTTCATTTATTTGACATATTGGCATGTTTGTACAACATCTGGTACCATTGGTGTGTTTTTTTTAAAGTGTGGGGCATGTTCGAACCTAAACAAAGACTTGAACTCACCCCAAGATATCGAGTCATCAAATTCACAGCAGATTCACTGTGTGTTGCTTCAAATTCACGAGCAGCAGTCACAAAAGCTTTCAAGTTGCAGAACTTTCCACCTTCAGATGGATTACTGATAGTTTCGAACCCGTCGACTTCCATGTCCATACCATACGGGTTTCAGGACAGTTCAAAAAAACTATTGAGTATGGATATGAATCACAAAAGCAATATTACACGATGAGCAAAAATCACGCCTAAATATATGAAAATATCACTGATAAAATGAATAAAATTGTTAAAAACTTATATCTTCACCGCAAAATTCAATTTCAACTGTTTTCTGTGTCAATTCCTTGAAGCGACAGCCCAATTTGCTTGTTTATAAAATTTAGCGTTTTGATTGGTCGGTGTGGGGAACCATAAAGATATAAATATAAAAGTTGGATATTCTCGTTAACCATGGAGATTAGCAGGAGAAAAGGTAAAGATACCCAGCAGTATATACAACAACGTATATCTCAATCTCTGTACTCAGATCAAGATTGAGGTGAAGAGTAGGCCCATTTAATTTATAAAAAATGGGACACTTTTCTTGCATGGCGGTGTGTCCATACACTAACTTTTGTATATATCGAGAATTTCATCTTCTCCCTTTTAGGCTGTATAACTTGATACATGAACCAAAACAAGAAAAAAAACAACCTTGACGTTTTCGACTGTGTTGTTATTTTTATGCAAACAATTTCATTTATCAGGAAAGTACAAACCTTTCTATATTTTCAGCATCACAGTTTTATAAACTGCCATGGGAGTAGACGTAGAAACTATTACACCTGGTAATGGTACGTAATTTATCAATAAGTTGTGTCCACCCATTTTATAACCTCAATTGATATATTTGTATTATTAAAATTTCCTTAAAGGTACAACATTCCCTAAACCTGGTCAAACAGTAGTTGTTCACTACACAGGCACGCTAGAAGATGGCAAGAAGTTTGATTCCTCGAGGGATAGAGGACAACCATTTAAGTTTACACTGGGAAGAGGAGATGTTATTCAAGGATGGGATCAAGGAATTTGTAGGGTAAGTACATAATAATAAAAAACAAGTATCAAAGTAATAAAAATAATATAGTGAAAGAACAAGGTTTGACCAAGCCTGTTAGTTTACAAGACACTAGATCAAGGATCTAATAGGGCCAGATCCTATTAAAGATAAATAGAATTTTATGACAGAAATCTGCAATATTCAACTCTAAGATGACCCTCTGACTAAGTCAATCTCACAATCCTTAAACTCGGAATACAGTCAAGTTGGGCATTCAACCTGAACATAATTATCTTAGATATTAATAATGTTGATTCACATCATTTTCTTACCTGCAACAACACATTTTCCAGATGTCCGTTGGTGAGCGTGCAAGATTAATCTGTTCTCCGGACTTTGCATACGGATCTAGAGGCCATCCTGGAGTCATACCACCAAACGCAACTTTAGTATTTGATGTTGAGCTAATACGTGTTGAATAGTACTAGCAAACAACAGCTACACGGAAGGCACTGGTCCCACTGCCAAAGAGGAAGCATCAAGCTATCAACAATTTGCTTGTCCGAGAATTGTACAAAAGATTATATGTGCTGTATCAGTAAAAAAGACACATCATTAACTCATTTATTGCCCATGGAGTAAACATAATATTCCGAACCATATTTGGTTCATTGGAAAGGGTTGATAGACGACGATTCAGTGTATACACTGTTGCCGAGGACTGTCAAATAAAACCACTAGCTTTTAGTTGCTTTGCTAACTCTACTTGCCTATTTGGCAATCCCCGGTGGTGGGACAAGAACCTATGTTTCATAATATTGTTGACAAAAATCTCATTAAATGTTTATAATAATTGTTTATAACAGTATTGGGTTTGTGACTTACTTGTGATGTTTATACTAGATCTTATAATGTACAAATACTCTGCTTATAAAGATTTTTTAAATGTAGTTTGCTAGAGTATTTTAAAGTATGCATTTTGGTGATGGAACGGACAGCTAGGAAGGTATAAAACAGAGCAGAAATAAAGTGGTATGGTTATTTGCATTTTGGCATGACCATCATTGACCCACGAAAGGAACATAAGTCTATATCTTCCATTTGACAACTATCGACATGGATCAATGTTTTGGGTCTTGCAAAGGGATAGTAGAGAAACATCTATGCTACGTATTTGGAGATCTATTTTGGGTACATGATTGTGATCACTAGCTGTTTTGAACTTTGAATGCACACACACAGATTTGAATGTCAGCTTGCAAATGCTAGAATTTAAATAAGCAAGAAGCATGCTAAGATGTCCAAAAGTTTCTGACTTCAACTGTTGAATTAAGAATTAATATCCAAACAAAAATGGATTGAATTAAAAGGGAGACTATATTGAACAAAAATATTACTATTTTTAATATGTGGAACTAGAGAAAACTTCAGTCATTTAGTGACATGATAGTGTATCTCTGGTTATTCTAAACTCTTCTCTATGTGTAGGCCAGAAACTTTTGGACCTATGTGATAGAGATAGATCATTATTTGAATAAATTGGTCAAAATGGGCCTATTATGTTCTGCATAGAAAAGTCATCTTCTCGTATAGAGAAGACAAGCATTGACCAAGCTTGTTAAATTACAAAGTGTTTAAAATATTTAACTAATAGTTCTATGTATTTGTTGTTTTAGGTCTAATAATGTTGTATTTCTATATTCAATAATCTGTGCTTATCTGTATAAATTATTATATTTTACCTCTTGATGTTTCCAACCTTTTTGCTTGGCAAGTAGCCTATTTTTTTTTTTGGATATTCCGTGATTGTTAGACCTATGTCATTTAATAATAGTTGAAGTTTCTGTAGAAGTACCTTTCTACAGGTATCAACACTTGGCGACTATGGAAAGTCACTTGTGGTAGCTATGACAGAAAAAATATATAGCTGTTATAAAATTATGGAGGTCTGGCAGTCGCGGGGTCTTCATCCGATGATGATCCAGGATAATTGTCAAACATCAAATTATAACAGAATTTTGAAACAATTTTTTCATATTCATACTTTCTGTTGTATTTACATGTAGTTTCTTTGATAACTAACTTTAAGGGATTGATAATTCAAATGCATTTTGTATTGATAAGGGCACCTAAAAAACACCAGTGATCATTTTAAAATGACACTTGTGTCCTTAGATAAAGCTTTTTAAATGCCTTATTTTTAACTTGATAAAACTAAAATCTTTTTATCAATGTCTATGGTTCTTTGAATTAAATGCATTTAAGTCTATGCGCAAATGTTCCTTGTCCATACTATTGACATTATAAATGCAGAAGTGACTTTGTCAGACTAGTACCTTTTCATGCCTTGATGGCTAAACAGATATGGATGAAATTTTACACACAGGTAGACCATGACTTAGTTTAGGAGATAGGATACTTTTTTATGCCAGTCAGAAGTACTTTCCCGGCGCTTACGTAGAAAATGCTAGTTACGAAATAATTTGCCATCTCTTGTATAGATTAGCTTTTTCTTTTCCTGAAATTGTTATCATGTTAATTTATTACTATTTTATCTAATAAAAGATTTTATTTAACTGGAAATATATATTTATTTTCATTACTATGCTGATAGCCAAACCCACTACCATAATATGAATCTTTAGTATCCTAATTTAATATATTTAACATAAAATATTTTTTATCACAATATACTTAATGCTGTTTTAAGATAGATTATATAACAAGGCAATATTCAGATAACTTATAAAGGGTGTAAATAGGCCCTCAACAAAGGCGAAAGGCACTTTGTTCTCCCCTCATTGCGTTATTTTTTTTGTTCTGGGCCATAGCTTGGAACCTTCTAGTTACTAAGATATTGGACGTCAAAGTTCCAACTTTTTCACAAAAAAGTATTCGTTTAAATACTAGTATTACTTTACTCTTTTGAACGCCAGAGCAAAAACGCATGAACTTGCCCTCAACGCCAGGCCACAAATTCACCGCAAATACCTACGAAAAAAATAGGGATTCCAAAACTTCATCGATAATCAATTTTATTTTCATTTTCGTCTTTAATTTCGAAATATAATGTCCTTATAACATTGAAATTTAATTCAACATTACATTTCTTCCTATTAAAGTAATAGTTATACACTATTTACAGACTTGTATAATACCGTAATAACAGATATGAGACTACAATATATTTAAATATAATAACTGTAGGTACAACACTATTCTTGATCTGCTGTCTTCATATTGTGACCATGGCGTGGACGGCCCGCCATTTTAATAACTACTTCGCTTCCGAAATAAGGATGTGGCAACGTAATATCTCGTTTATCGATGTTCTAGTACAATATTATTTTATAATAAATGAAACACGTTTTTTAAATCAGATTTATAATTCCGAATGTAACAGGTACTTAAAAATATATGATTGAAATAGGTTAAGAAGGTAAATAAAAACTATGAAAAAATAGAAAATTTTCCAAATCCAAATATTCTGTTTCCAAAAATTCTTCGTCATCTGAGACTCCTTCTAATATGCGAAGAAGTTCTTCCGTAGTCATTAAATTCCCACTCATTATAATAGTCACTTAATATAAATCTTGAACTCGATATCACAAGTAAATTAATCATAAATATTATTCATTCACTTCACTAATTTCTGGTCGCCGCGCTTGTGACGTCACGATATTGTAGTCTAGTCGTGACCATGGCGTACAGGGTACTGATAATTCGGGTTGCGTTAGGGATGCGCTTGAGTTGGGATTAGTGAATATCGAAATTCGACCCAACCAAATTTTATTTTTGACTATGTAGCTTATTGAATGATTTTTAAGACTGGTTTTATAAAATTAATGCTGCTTTATCCTAGTACCAAATTATACCTAAAATAATATATTCCAGAGGAAAGTTTCGAATCGATCTTTGATTTGAAATAATGATATTATCCAACATGCGCTACATCACTAGCGGTCACGCAGTTATGACTCTGGCGTGTGAGGACATTCTTTTTTCAGAGTTTATTTCTTTCTTTTTAACGTAAAATTTCTCAATATTTATAATGCAATTTAATTAGTTTTATGGAAATAAATAAATTTTGGACCTTCTATTTTACAGGTATATAAATAAATAGGCATTAAAGTAATGTTTAAATAGTTTATTTCGTGTTTTAATGTACCGCTGTTTTTGTCACATATTTGTGTCGTTGGCGTACAGGGCACGCGCTTGCTTGTCACGTATATGTGACAATGGCGTTGAAAAGGTTAAATACGTTCATGACCCGTTTACTATTCAATGCATCAATCAGCTCAATGTTTTGAGTGTGTTACATTGAGTAAAGCGTGAATTTCAGCCCAAAAAAAGTTGTTTTCCAGCAATAATTTTAGCATAGGGTTACTTAGTTTGATGTACATAATGCTTGGTTGACGGATTCGTGAAGGGTCCATTTACACCTAGTATAACAAAAAAAATAAGCGTAGATTGTATATCTGAATAAATAAATGTCAGTTCTAGCTACTATATTTATTATACACATAACTTCTTTTCCTATTACTTAGTTACATACACTTTCTTTGGTTAAACATTTCCTAGCATACATAAGCATTTAATTTCCCTAACCCAAAATATAAATATTTAACTACAAAAGGATTGACATTACACATTTCCCTTTACCTAAATTCTCAATAAAACAAACAAATTGTCTATGATCACTCTAGGAAATAATTCATCAATGGAACAACACAATTTTTTGTGAATGGTGAGCGACATAATGCACAATGTTCCAGTGCGCCATAAGAGCAATTCATACAAAAGATGTGACCACAGGGTAAGACACAAGGTTGAAGTATTTCTTCTAAGCAGGCAACACAAGATTTGCTACTATCCACCTCATTTGGGATCTCTCTCATTTGCTCCATGTGAGTTTTTGCTCTGTACAAACTCTGGCCACAGGAAACAAAGGCATGTAGCAGAGTTACTATACCAAGAAGTCTTAAATGCGCGTAGTAAGCTGCAGCAGCCGGCCTAACATGTACATAGTCTATTCCAGTCACTGTTTTACCTATCTGCAGTGGCCCCCCATTCATATAAGCTATTCCTCGGTGAATATTCTGAATCTGAGGTACTATGCTGCTCAAGGTCTTCAGGAAAATTAAAAATACATTCTGTGCTTCTACAGTTAGGGATGGATTTTGTTCAACACGTTTTTCTATTTGTTGGAGTAAGTGCCTAGTTATGTTCTCTCCAAATGTTGATAGTATGATGCTGAATAATCGGCTGTAATACGATGGCAATTTATTGTAGCTTTCGTCGACTTGCACGATACCAGAGTATTCCTCTCCGAGAGTCTGAAGGTCCTTAAGTGTAGTAAGGGATCTGTACATCACAGAAGATAAAGGTATTGCCTTAGAAGCGTTTCTTGCTGACATCAGCTTAGATAAGGATTCAGCCAGCTGTTTCTCGTAAAGGTCGTCTTTCTGCCATGCTCGAAGAACTTCGGCAGGCTGGGCAGTTGGTAACGCCATGGTTTTAAATGGAAAACACTCGCGATACAGTTAAATTATTATAATTTCGTGTTAATCGTGAAGTTTGGCTCTGAATCAGTTTGTTGTCATTTTTGACACGTAAATATGTCACTGTCGGTTGTCAATCGTAACTTTTTTTT
Source organism: Cerastis rubricosa (assembly GCA_949152445.1). Taxonomy (NCBI): domain Eukaryota; kingdom Metazoa; phylum Arthropoda; class Insecta; order Lepidoptera; family Noctuidae; genus Cerastis; species Cerastis rubricosa. Next base: position 15,737,949 of record OX424524.1, on the reverse strand, counting down.
TCTAGTTATAACTTGTGACATTTTGAGCTCTCTAAATAAACTTAGATTAGTTAGCATGAAATAATCTTTTAAATAAGTTGTAATACGTAACCCACGCACTTTCACGTATCATATGATATTACACAGATTGACCCGAGAAGTTCTCGACGGCAATTGCCTAAACCCAATTCATTCTGCCTGACCTGGGAATCAATCCTTCAGTAATATATGTTGTACATACATACACGTCTAGGTCTATGTCACGCAGCATTAATATCGTTACGACGACACGTGGTAGGTGGCCTAAGGCCTAGGCCACCTACCAGGTATCGTCTATATGGTATAGGTATGGTTTGGAGTCTAGACTCCAAACTCCAATAGAGCAGAGACGAGTGGAGGGGACATATGGAAGCTAGGATGTATCCGGCGCACGCCGTACACAACACACCGCTTCCGCTGGCCTAAACAATTAAGTTAAATGCAGGTATTGTTATTTGTATGTATTGAGTTGAACTTGCTTCGTTGGTCTTAGTGATCGCGCGCGCTACTGCTTAGCAAGAGGTTTGATTCCCAAGTCGAGCAGTTTTATTGATGTTTCCCGTCAAGAATTTATCAGTAGCAGGCAGGGGTCTGGATTTTTGGCCAGCTGATGGCAATAGGCGGGCCCCCTATTGCATAGGACTTTAAACACATGGAGACACTAAGTTATTAAATAAATGTTTGTTTACTATTAGGTACATCTCAGCCAGATCCTTCGGAGATTACAGTAATGTTATTTTGGACTTGGATGCCCTCATCCCCTTGGTATTTACTCTAGATGCCCTCAATCGTCAGCGTCTTGTCTACGTTTATTTATTGACCTAGTCATACAATAAACAGTGAAATACCCCAACAAGCAAGAGTATTAGAGTAACAAATAAAATGTCAAACCTTCGTTACAAATCATGTAATTTCTTTAAAACTATTACAGATTACACAAATACAGTAATCCCAAATCATACAACATCCAAGAATCACCACAGAGTTCTTAATCAAGATTCAAAACTGCATTAAATTCGGAAAAACTCTGCCCACATACACAAGAACCAGACATCAACGAAATGTGTGCTTGTGCGTTTGTCAGGTCCGCCTACGCTTCGCCGGTGTGGTGGCTGGGGGCGTAGATGTATTTGCTCTTCGGCGGCCGCGGCGTGAACCTCCGTCTTCATCTATCAGAGGAGAGTCCCATGCTGTGGAAAATGTTTCTTGATTAAGTATAACAAATAATGAAAAAAAACCGGCCAAATGCCAGTCGGACTCGCAAACACCGGGTTCCGTAACACCTAAGAATATAACAATATTTTGAACGCTCATTCATTATGTTAAATAATCAACAGCAAAATTAAATTCGTTTTTCATAGTATGTTTACGAAAAACAAAATTACTGCTGCGTGATTTTACTTATGATAACAAACAACTTTTCCGACGAAACATTTTTTTTATACCTCTTCCCGTTGTATACAATAACACAACATCCGTATGAAATTCGCCACGCGGTACTCTGCCTACCTACTGTTGCACGGTACGATAGTTAAGAGACAGAACGGCGTCACGCAGCTAACAGCTGATAGGATAGGTCACAGGCATGCGCGTGCGATTTTCATACGGCTATTGTGATAAAAGTTAATTGGTATAAAAAACGTGTTTCTTTTGAAAGTTGATGGTTATCATGAGTACAATCACGTGCAATGTACAAATATATCCGTCACTAATTACCAGTCTATATACGCGGTGCTATACTGAAAATGCTTCTGGTATATATAAGGCCGTCTTGCTAGATTTGCAACAAATTTTATCACTATGCCAAGCAGCATAGTGATAAAATTTGTTGCAAATTCTGTACTTACTGTTGTACTTATAAAAAAGACGTTTGTTAGTTCTTGCGAAGCTAGCGATTTCATTAACACACACACACACACATACATACGTAAATGTACATACATACAAATACATGTATGTATATGTTTTATATTTATTTATGAGTTTGACGAAAACAACTTATGTGTAGGAAGCAGGCGAGATTCATATATCTAATATATAAAATTCTCGTGTCACAGTTTTCGTTGCCATACTCCTCCGAAACGGCTTGACCGATTTTGATGAAATTTTGTGTGCATATCGGGTAGGTCTGAGAATCGGCCAACATCTATTTTTCATATCCATAAAAAACCCCGCGAACGAAGTCGCGGGCAGCAGCTAGTACTATATATAATATTATAAAGCTGAAGAGTTTGTTTGTTTGCTTGAACACACTAGTCACAGGAACTACTGATCCGATTTGAAAAATTATTTCAGTGTTAGATATTCCATATATCGAGGAAGGCTATAGGCTATATATCATCACGCTACGACAAATAGGAGCGGAGCAGCAATTAAAAATGTTGCAAAAACGGGGAAAATGTGACGCAGACGAAGTTGCGCGGGACAGCTAGTCTAAACTAATATTATGAAGAGGAAAGATTTGATTGTTTGTTTGTTTGCATTGAATAGGCTCTGAAGCTACTGGTCTGATTTGAAAAAATCTTTCAGTGGTATATAGCCCATTTATCGAGGAAGGCTTTAGGGTATATATCATCACGCTACAACCAATAGGAGTGGATTAACAATGAAAAATGTTGCGAAAACGGAGAAAATGTGACGCAAACGAAGTTGCGCCGGACAGCTAGTTGAAATATAAAATTATTAAAATATGGAATGAGTCCCGCCTACTTCCAAATGCAATTGTTTTTTGCCGTTCGGCATTCAGTCGGGTTTTTTATTAAGTCATTTCTTACCTGCCACTGAGCTAACTTTAGATTTCGACACTTTCTCCCTCTGCGAAGTAGACTTTCTACTGCTGGAGCTGTCTCGAGGACCAGAGGCGTTTGAGTCGCGAGAGTCTCTTCTGCGGTCTAGAAATCATAAAATAAACAACACTAAAATATTTATAACATTGTTATGGTGGATGGAGGGGCAGAGAAACCTCAAAGCAAAGATTGAACAAAAAGGATATCAAAGAAAAAGGTTAAGATTTTAGTCCAAGGTGTAAGCAAAATACATGCTTAGAATAAGGAGTAGTAGACACCAGCCCAATATTCAATAGAGAAAAGTTGGACAGAGATGAATAAAAAAAACAGATTGCTCTGACGATTAATTAATATGGGTCAAAGACAGGAAGATAATGATTATGGCAAATTGTCTGTATTATATATGTGTGTTTTAGCACAATATAATAGCTGTATAATATCTACCCACATTACTCTCTTAAATCCTAGTTAGTAAAGTGACTTTTCAAATGAATATAGTACCATAGCCAATATTTCCTTACCATAATCTTTTTCAGACTTGATGCTGGGTGTGTCGGTGGAGGCATGTGAACTACCACTCTCCTTGCGGGTCTTAGTGGCCAGTGCGCTCACACTGTCCTTGCGGCTGCCTGGTCAAGTAACTAGCATGTTAAATATGTATCAATAAAAAAATATATTTACATTCCATAAATAACGTGAATGAAGACAATAATACTGCCCTTATATGCCAAAAAGTAGTAAGTACTAAACTCAATAAAAAAAAAACTTAATTAAAATCAGTTTCTTTTTGGTATTTGTTAGATTGAAACAAACATCAGATCAGAAGGCTTGATCAAAATCTTTTCTTCAAACCCATAAGTATTTATTTCAGTTCCTAATGATGATCTATTAGGATCTTTTAAAAACTTCTAATAAAATATGTATATCTCATTTTTGTACTGAATTAGAGACATCATTTTTGCACAATTTGTTTTTCGGAACATAGATTTGTTGAGTTATCGCTTTTTGGCTTACAGGGGCAGAAAAGACAATTCAAAGTAAGAATAGGACCGACCTTTAATGTTGTTAAACTGACTTCACTTGAGTATGAACATCTTACAGGGATTTACCAACTTGATGACTTAATACATCTTAGAATGGTGATTGTCAGAAGTCAATCCTAATCTTATCTTCGTTTCAAAGTAATTTTCTGTAGAAAATAATGAAATGATTATTTAATGAAACCATTTTTCATGGCTGTTTAAATTAACAAAATTTATCCTTATATACCACATCACTAGCTACAAACACCACAACCACAAAAAAAATACAGTTGGTAATAGACAATTTCTACCTTTGGGTGTACTATCTTTAGACGCAGTGCCCCTAGAACTGCTTCTAGGTGTCGAAGGCTTAGGTGAAGGACTCCTCCCATCTAGATGTTAACATTTTAATGCATTATAAGCGTAAACATGATGGGCCAAGCAGGCCATGCCACTGAAAATAGCAAGAATGGGCGGCAAAGTTTTCAAATTCAGAACACCATATTACCTTCACTATCATCCGCTAATATAGCCTCCTTACATTTCTGTTTCATGAGAGAACCGAACTCGCTTTCAGGCAAAGTGAACGGCATTTCTTGATTCGGAAACGGTATTTGCTCCGTCTCTTCCAACATATTTAAATCGTACAAACTTCCTATGTGTTTCCATATATCTTGCGTGGAAATCTCTTTGGTTATGGAGTTGGAAAGCTTTTCCCAAATGCAGGCCATGTGAAAATGTTTGTTTATACCAACCGGCTTGTGGTTAGCCATGGCGTAAAACAATTGAACCTCCATATCGACGTCCCATGTTAATGGGTCACCGGTCTTCACTTCCGGCTCTTCCTCGCTAGAAACCATTTTTTTTGTAATACAATAATCGCTTGAAAGTAGTGAGTTCAATTGCTTTAGAAGTAATTCCACTGTTTACAATTTTACAGCGCGTCGCCCTCATGAAAACTGTCAGACAATGAGACAAATGAAATATGACAGACAGTTGAAGGCATCAGTTTGACAGCTTTTCAGAGACAATCCTAACCGTTTTTTGTTTCAGTTTAGGAAATGTGGAAAATAAATCATACTTCAAACATACATTATAGACAGCAGGAAATAAAAAGTAGAAAGATATTGCAATATCTTATTATTCTAATAATTGGTTTTCCCAATTTTTTATATGAACCAACTAACCGTCCCAATAATACCTGATTCGCATGGGAACGCAATGAGTATTCTATTTGTCTATGTCATTTAAAATGTGTCAAATTTGACACCTATTAAAACTCGGCGTTGTGGTTCTGTATATGATATGTGTTGAATTTATCAATATATCACATCCTTATGCCGATTAACTGAGTTTAATTACAGCTGAGCCCCTAATATTAGCCATGGCTAATCACTATGAGGTGCCCAATTGGTAAGGGATATCTCCGTTCTTGTCTTATAGACATATGTTGAAGGCTGAGTTCGCCGGTCATAAATTTTAATTTTCTTTTAGGGCTGGAAAGCCTCCCACTGGGCTTCACTTGGACGTTTTAAAGGGCGACAAATTGATACAGAAGCTTATGATTGATGAGAAGAAATGTTATTTGTTTGGTCGGAACCCGCAGATGAACGATTTTTGCATCGACCATGCTAGTTGTTCGCGAGTGCATGCGGCGTTTGTTTATCATAAAGACCTGCACAGGGCATTCTTGGTTGACTTAGGCAGCAGTGAGTATGAACTATGAGGGATCACGCATATCACGCAGCTACGATGAAGACTTGTCGTACGACGGGCTGCAAGTTGGTTCACAGAAGCTCTGACCAAGAAGAAAGTTAAGCTGCACAGCCAGTCAGCTGGTCAGTTTTGTTCAAGATTACGGCTTCTTGTGCGACAAGTTGTAGACGTAGCCGTGTAATATGTGATGTGAGAAAAATCGTCTTTAAACATACTGTTTTCATGAATTTCAAACTTATGTGTGGATTAAAATTGTACTTTTTTAGCTCATGGAACTTTTATCGGACAAATGCGTTTGGAGTCAAACAAGCCGACGCAGCTGCCTATAGATTCCAATTTCCATTTTGGTGCTTCTACAAGAAATTATATTATAAGGTAGTGTATTTTATAATGGGCTGGTTTCCGCAACTCCACATCTAAAGCTATTATAAGGTAATATAGATAAGTCTCTGTCAGTTGAACTGTCAGTCTTTATGCTGCCCATGGGCCTCTGACTTGTTGTTGCATGCCATTGAATAATATCTCTCAGGCATGCTGGTCTGCTCACAATGTTTTCCTTCACGGAAGCAAGTGATAATTCTTCTACAATATGCACAGGAATCTGAAAAATAGAGGTGTAAGTCTTGGGTTCAAACTCAAGACCTGTGACTTGGCAGTCAGACCACTAGACTCTGACTGCTTCAGTTGAACTAAAACAGACATCTTTCCTTCTGTATGAAAGATGTCACGGTGAATGATCACAATAGAATTATTATCCTATGTATGTACTTGTTAATGTGTCAATGACAATTTAAATCGGCCCAAAGTTTGGCAATGTGTTTGTAATCCTATAGTAAACATACTGTACAGAAATTGTGAAAAAATATTCTATCCAATAATACTAACATTTGCCATACAGAGAGCGTCCTACAGGCAATTCTAGAGGCATAATGGAGGATTTGCCTAACACAGAACAAGAAGGTGCATTACTGGGTCTGCCTGAAACACAAACTGAATTAGATGTAAGTACTACTAATTTAAAATAAGCTAAAATTAAAGAGATATCTAGAACTTCACCATCTGAAAATGGACCTTATCCTCTGCTGGAAAAGATTTCCTAATTAAATAAGCTTTAGTAAGCCATAATGTTCTTTTATCTGTATGTTATTGTAAGTGTTTTGTGAATACTCTATAAATAAACTAGAAGCTGCCGTACTTCACTCGTGTGGAAATTATGATGTGTTTTAGGGGTATGAACAATAGATGTTGGCCGATTCTCAGACCTACCCGATATGCAAACAAAATTTCATACAAATCGGTTCAGCCGTTTCGGAGGAGTTTTGTAACAAACACCGAGACAAGAAATTTTATATGTATATTAGATTATTATTTATGTTTTCATAAAATATTGAAAACTTAGACTTGACTCTCTTGTAGTCTAACTTGAAAAATTAAATACTTACAGAATCTAACGGAATTCAACACAGCACACAACAGAAGAATTTCCATGTTGGGAATATCAACCGAGGATGGTAGCGACGTCATGAAGGTATATTTTTTGACCAAAGAGGTTTGAACACCGACTGTCTGAATAAAACCTATTTACAAAATTTTCCTTTTAGCCTCCCACTGGCACAAAACGGTCAGCGTCCATGACTGGTGGGATTGCAAAGAAATTGAAGCGTAATGTGTCTTTCAATGAAGAGGTGGACATCATTAACCCTGAGGATATAGACCCCACTATCGGAAGGTTCCGGAATCTGGTGAAGTCTACTATAGTGCCAAATGCTAATAGTCAGCCTAAGAAACTGAAGTTGCAGACTGCCGATGACAGTAAGTAAAAAACAAAAAAAAAAAACTAGTGATGACCATGAGGTCCTTAAAATGTTTTCCTCAATAAAGTCTAAGGCTGTGGGCTGTGATGGGGTCAGTCGAACTATGTTATCTTTTATGATTGAGAACTTGATTCCAATTATTACTCATTTCATCAATTCATTGCTGCAGACTGGAGTGTTTCCCGCAATGTGGCGTAAGGTTTACATGATCCCCCTTCCTAAAGAACCCTAGTCTGGCTAATCAGTTCCGACCAATCTCTATTCTCCCTTTCCTTTCTAAGATCCTTGAAGCAGTTGCCCTTTAACAAATATCCTCCTACGTCATAACTTGTTGTCCAGTTCCCAATCCGATTTTCGGCCTGGCCACAGCTCGGCCACAGCTCTACTTGAAATTCACTGAAGACGTTAGGTATGGCATGGAGAAATCGAGGTTAACGGTGTTGGTTTGAATAGATTTTTCGAATGCTTTTAACACCGTTGATCACGACATTCTCCTGGCCATACTTTATGAAATTGGGGTCTCTACGTTGTCACGTGATTGGTACTCGTCATATCTTCGTGGTCGCCAGCAGGCGGTGCGTGCTGATCAGGATTGCTCTGACTGGTGCGACCTGGTAATTGGTGTTCCACAAGGCGGTATACTCTCTCCTCTCTTATTCTCTTTATTTATTAACTCTGTTAGTTCTATCCTCTAAAATGTTCTTACCATCTGTACGCTGATGACTTGCAACTCTACGCTCAGTCGGACATTGCCAACATTGATAATTGCATTTCATCTCTCAATGCGGATGTTCGAATTATCAGTGAGTGGTCTGGTAAATTCGGGGTTTCTGTTTTCGTCGGAAAATGCCAGGCTATCCTCATTAGTAGTTCGTATTATTTGAGAAATTGAACACTAGCCAACTTGTGCCGCTGATGTACGAGAACTCCGTCATTTCTCTTTCACCTCACGTAAAAGACTTAGGTCTGTACATTGACGACAGTTTTAGCTGGACTAAACACGTGGCTCAGGTGAGCCAGAAAGTCACGTTCTCGCTGCGGTCTCTCTATAGATTCAAGCATTTCCTCCCGTCTAGCACCAAACTCACTTTAGTCCAGTCACTTGTGCTTCCCATTATTGACTATGCTGATGTTTGTTTCTGTGATCTATCCCAAGAACTTCTTAATAAATTGGATCGACTTAAGTACGATCACATTTCTTCCTATCGTTCTCAGCTTAAATGGCTGCCTATCCGACTCAGGAGGTCACTCAGATCTCTCTGATCTCCCGATTATCTTAAAACTTATTTTAAAGTGTTGGGCAGTTCTCACAGTCGTAACCTACCAAAAAGCTTCCAAAAATTTAGTCCTCCAAATTCCTTCGGGCACCGTACCGGTTTTTTGTCAAATTCATATGCTGTCTCATCAATAAAGCTGTGGAACGCGCTACCCCTCGGTATTAAAAAAGCTGAAAACAAATTCATTTTTAAAAGAAAAGTTCGTAACCACTATTTAAATCAGACGAAGTAGCTCGCAATTAGAAGTCTATTCGTAGTAATTATTATTAGGTTTCTCGTGTGTTATTTTGGTATTTGTTAAAATATTTATTAGTAAATTTTATGTGTATTTGTGTATTAGTATCTATAGTATATTATTTCGAAGTTAATTATATATTTTTAGATATTATTTTGTACCCTATCACAATGTTGTCCTTTTTAACCCAATGGTTGACTGGTAGAGAATGCCTTGTGGAATTAAGTCCGCCTATGTACCACTATTGTACATGAAGTTTAAATAAATAAATAAGTGACCAGAATCATAATACCTAAGGGCTTCAAGCTTGTTGATGTATATAACCCATGATTAGATTATTGTAGGTCATGGTGTTCAGAATAAAACCTTATCTTGACCATCATTAATTATTTTCCCAACAACTTTGATTAGGGCCTTTTTTCTATAGAGTAGTACACAAATGGCTCCGGAAAGGCTCAAAAATAGGCCGAACAAGGTTCCATGTTTGGGAAATTATAGTTTCACTGGTTGAATTTAGGCTTGACCTCCTAATCCCCTGTCATATTTGGATATCTGAAATATTTATAATATCTTAGTCAACACTATAGTGTATAACCCAGTCAATTATTTTTGCTTATACTTCATTTTGAATGATATTGTATCTGATGAGGTGATGAGTAATAGAGAAGTATGGAAGAAGAAGACATGCTGAGCCGATCTCAAATAAATTGAGGTAAGGGCAAGAGAATGTTAATGATGACTACAATCATGAATAAACGATAAATAAAATAATGTTTATTTCTGCAGGTAATCACCACCATTCACTAAGACTACAGGAGATATCAAGAGGCAGCAACTTGTACTCAGACCTGCCGGCGCCTAGCTCGCATCTTAGTCTTATAGGGGCCAGGTTTGTACATACATACGATAAATATTCGCCCTAACATCATTTAAAAACAAGATTAATGATTCTTTGAGTACCAAAGAAAGTGTGTGTAGCAGTAAAAGATAGTTAAAAAAAAGAAATGGGGTTTGCCACAATACCAGCTTACCACAATACCAGCATTCAAACCAAAGCGTCGCACTCATGTCACAATTTTTCTTGGAAAACTGTTAAGCAGTTAGCGCGACCATGTATTAGGATTCGCAGAACAAAATGCCAACAATTATGTAGTTACGAATTATAATCACTTCAGTCTTCAATTCAATGACTATTTCATGAAAAAGTAATTAAATGGGTTAAAATTAACTTAGAGGGTATTATTGACGATTTTAATTATAATAACTTTGTGGCCCAGTGGCAGCGGTGGCACATTGGTGGTAGCCCCCAATTACCAGCAGTAAGCCATGGGTTCGAACCCAGGCAGGCGCATTACTTTGTGTAATTTATTTCATCACTGCTGCCCTCAAAAACGGTGAAGGAAATCATCGTGAGGAAACCGGCATGTCTTAGAACTAAAATTCGAAGACATGTGACATTTACCAACCCTGAGGAGGCCTGTGTGTGTGGCCAGCAGTGGGAACATTATACGCTGATGATAATGAAGTCGTGAATTCAATGACTAGTTCATGAAAAAGTTATTCAATGGGTTACAATGACCACTTAGAGGGTTTTATTGATGATTTTAATAATATTTTATTCAACATAAAACCTGACACTACAAAAAACATCTGCATATTGCAAAAAAACTTAAGAAAATTTGAATTTATCGAGCTACCCTGGTGCGTCCACCAGTTGCCCCGATAGCTAATAATGAGTTCTGATTTCAGATTGGGTTTATCATTACCGAATCCTGCACCCGATGTGGAATTGGAAGGTCCAGAGCCACACCTCAATATACATCCACCTCTACCACATACAGGTAAACCTACCTATGAAGTTATTATTGTTATAAGGTACTACCGCACTCACTGTTCGTCAACCACTTCTAAACCCTATTACTCAGAGCATAAGATTGAAAAGTGGTCGCCCGTCAGTGTGCTTGGTAGTGCTTCTCACTTACAGAGTTCAGATGGCCACACAAATTATTTGCAGTCACAGATAATCATTTCATGCTTGCCATTTCCAACTCTGTTTTAGTTGTGATTTGGTTCACTATTCATTTAGCAATAGGAAATGGTTGGAGTGTTTTAGTCCTCGGTGTAGAGGGCTTCACATTTTGTTTCGGTTAGCAGTATTTGTTGAACAACCCGACCTGACGCAATTCCTTATAATCTATTTTGCGGCGGCTGTCGACCCAAACAAATTCTTGCAGCACGCTAGTCAATGGTCAGGAGCTAAAGTGCTCAGGTCTCAAAGTAAAGACAGTCAGAAAAAAAATAACACAATATTCTAATTTTCTAGCTCCAGAAGAGGCGGGCCCGTCGACCGAGCCAAAAAAGAAGAAGTACGCCAAAGAAGCCTGGCCAGGACGGAAACCTGGTCTCATACCGAATGTATGAGATTTGTACTAAGAGTCTTACTATACTGGCGGTGAGACAAGCAAAAATATTACTTATGTGGACCTCAGAAAGTTTACTATTTAAAGTAAAGTATCTTGGCGATAGGACACTCTAATTATGTAAAACACTCGTTTAATATTGAGAGTCTTCATATTTTCCCTGCCTCGTTGGTCCTGTGGTCACAAGCGGCTGCTTAGCTTAAGGTGTTATTGGGTTATTCAATCAGGAATTTCTCAGTAGCAGTCACCGTGTCTGATTTTGTTCCCGGTTGAAGGCTTGCGCCCTTTTACACGGGATTTAAAAGACTGGCAAATAAAGATTTTTTTTTTGTTTGTCATATAATTGTTCTACAGCACAAAATTGAGGCAGTCCTGTTAAGTTATAAGGATACTTGTGATGGGGTTACCTCGCTACTTCCCATGGGTTACAGCTTACAATGTTGAGACATAATATAAAAAGAAAAGGAAAAAGAAAAAAAAATAAGGTTGAAGGATGTTACAACATTACTGTAGCAAGTTCAGTGTCCGTACCATGACGCTTAAAACATTATCGTTCCATTCCTATTCTAGAGTGGGAAAGAGACGGAGCTATACAGGTCGTCTAGCTCCATCTCTTTCCCATTCTGGAATAGGACGTCATGGTACGGACGCTGGTATGTGTAGTGTTTGTGGGTGTGTTTGGTGTGTGAGTGTGTGGAAGGTGGATGTGCTGGGTGTGTGGGTGTGAGTAGGTGTGTGTGTTAATGATTGATCGGTTGATGTAAGTTAAGATTGGTTACAGGTTCTACTTTAGCAAATTCTAGTTAATAAAAGTTCGATTTCATTCCGATAGACTACTTTTGCATTCAAACCGCAACATGGGATAAATATTCAATATGTGGTTCAATTAATTATAAATATAAGTAGATTGAGTGTTATACTGAATACAAAATGTGGGTGTTTTATTATGTACACCTCTCTCTGCCTTACCCTTCGGGAATACAGGCGTGTGTGTTATGTTGTAATATTGAGACGATACAATACAATCCATCGCTTCACATGTTTTTAAACTTTGTTTGCTTGACAGCATAAATAACGCAATGGATATTATTGATTATGAAAGCGAGTGTTTTATATTTAGGGTGCTGTATCTTGTGAAACCTTATAAGAATGCGCTGCCAGTGTAATTTGACCCTTATACTTGACATTATAGTGACGCGAATACCGCTAGTGATGTGCATGCATTGTACAAAATAGATGCAAGTACAGTCAGCGCCATCTATATGTTTAATTTTATAGATATTAAAACCATTGGTGAATGGAAGGTCCATTTAGAAAAAAAATCTATCGTAATAATGATAATAAATAAAGTATAATTATGTAGACAAAATATACTTACTTTACGAAGAATTAATATTTTTCCATACTTAGATAAATATTAATCAGCAAAACAAAGTGTCAATTAAAGTTTTATTAGTGGTTTCGAGTCCATTTAGGTTGCCAATAAAAAAAAAATTGTGTAAAAAGTTGATTTCATTGGGCTTAATAAACGTTATTTTCAACACATGTTAATGCAAGTTTTGCTCCAATGTATAATGAAAGATGTAGGGAATGAGTTTAGCCAAAACGTACTCGCTTCAATAGTGACAATATCAGAACAATCTTGGAATCTGGATGTGTGTGCAATAGGCTTGCTCGCCCCCTATTACATGGGACTTTAACTAGCGAACCTACCTGTGGGTGTACGTACTATAGATACTCCATAGGGATTATTTATTTTATGTAGACATATAACAAATTTGTACAAATGTTGTATACAGGGTATAAAGAGACCCTTCACAGAGCCTGCAACCTAGCATTCTGGACATCAACTAAGTAACCCTACGCAAAAATGATTGCAGGAAAACGACTTTTTTTGGGATGTAAATTCAAGATTTACGGTAAAACTCAATGTCATCATCATCATCAGCCTATAATGTTCCCACTGCTGGGACACAGGCCTCCTCTCTATGAGAGGGAGTGGGCTGTAATCCACCATGCGGGCCCAGTGCGGGTTGGTAGAGTCACATGTCTTCGAATTTTTAGGTCAAGGACACGCTGGTTTCCCCACGATATTTTCCTTCACCGAAATTCAATGTAACGCACTCTAAACATTGTGCTGATGGATACATTGATTAGTAAACGGGTTATGGAGGTATTTAAAGCTATAACTAAAAAAGTTGGAATTTTGACCTTCAAAATCTTCGAAACCAGAAGGGGGAACGTAGGTACGGTCCACTACAAAAAAAAAAACACAATGACGGGAAGCACACGTGCCTTTCGGCTTCTTTAAAAGTACTTTTGAATCCCTTATTGCTAAATGCATAAAAATCCACCGTCCACCTAAAAATCCAAGATCGCTTTAATAGTACACGTAGTTATAGCAAGGCCTATCCTAGTGCGGCCATATGGCAATACTTTTAATTCGCTAGTTTCTAAAATGCTAGATAGAATAATTAAAATCTTGTTGCCTAAATATATAAATACTTAGCAAAATATATAATTCGTTTGAGAATTTTAACCGAAAAGAACACGAAATAGAGTTTACTTTTCAATGCTTTACTTGCTTCGAGTCTGTGTAATGTGCGACGACTTTAAACGTTGGGTAAACATGAAATTTTGCACAAGAGTTCCTTTGACAAAGTAGGGAGCAACAAGGAAATATTTTTCTAAATCACCCCCTAAAGGGGTGATAGGGCGTTTTATGGAATGATGTCATCGTAATTTTGCCAATGGAGTTTCTCTTAGCGCCCATAATCATAATATCATAATAAATATTAATACTACCTAGTATAATAAAAAATAATACAATAATAGTGACCACATATTTTTGGCGCTGACTGTACTTTCAAAAAGTTGCTCATATAATATGGCAATCACATTTTTCACCTTTTTAAGTACATTTTAATCTAATGTAATGAATTTAGTAATAAGTTACTTTTAAGAAAATTGTGAATGAATTATAAGAGAAAGTAATATGTGAATTGTTATTTTATTGTCAATTACCCATTCCCATGTATTACCTTTATACCCCCTTTTGTCAATGTGGCAACACTTGGGGGAGGCCTATGTTCAGCAGTGGACGTCTTTTGACTGAAATGATGATGATGATGAACTCAGGTGAAGATCACAAGGGTGAAAATTGGTTGACGTTCAGTGAGCGTAGTACCCTATATATTATAATTATACTCCGGCTTTATATTCGGATATTGCGGAGGAGCCGTCATTTTTGGATGCTAACTGTCTCCAAGTAAAAATTGATAGAAATACTGTCCTCTTAGCGATATACCGCCCGCCAGGGTATAAAGACTTAAATAATTTTCTAAACTCCTTAAATATTACTCTAAATAAGCTATCCAAATACAATACAATAATTATTATGGGGGACATCAATATAAATATACATGATCACTCCAACGATGCCGGTAAACAATCCTACCTAAACTTACTGGCTACTCATGGCCTTTTACCGGCTCATACAATACCTACGCGACAAAAAGCATGTCTTGACCACGTTATACTGAAAACCAGACTACCTGCTTCTACTTCAGTCGCACACTCTGCTCTAACTGATCATGAGACAGTAATGTTATTCTTGTCAACCCGAATGCCTAAAATAATAAAAAGAAACTGTATTCGTTATAATTATGCTAAGATAGATACAGACCTAAAACAATTAGATTTTAGTGAAGTTTATGAGACCCAAGATCCTCATATGGCAGGGGAAACAATAACTAGATTAATAAAAAACGTGTTAGACTCAAACTCCAAATCTGGTAAGACTCCGAACCGCAAACAAATAATAAAGCCATGGATTACTCCTGGTATACTTCGCTGTATGC
Organism: Cerastis rubricosa; assembly: GCA_949152445.1. Classification (NCBI taxonomy): domain Eukaryota; kingdom Metazoa; phylum Arthropoda; class Insecta; order Lepidoptera; family Noctuidae; genus Cerastis; species Cerastis rubricosa. The sequence goes on along the minus strand of OX424524.1, from coordinate 15,722,801 downwards.
GACATCGAGACAAATTGCATAGAAAATTTAAACAGGCGCCTAATAACGAGATTTTAAAAATTACTTTCACTAGGTACAGAAACTATTGTAATAGATTGTTAAGGAATTTAAAAATTGGATTTGAAAAAAATGAGATTGAAAAAGCTGGGAAAAACACTAAACAGTTATGGTCTGCTATAAATAATATATCAAGCAGGTCGACAAGGAAAGCCAACCCATCATCACAATTATTAGCCTCTTCGGGTACTCCACAAAATTCTGTAAAACCATGTCAATAAATTTTTTGCCAAAATAGGTGAAAAATTAGCTAAAACCATAAAGAATACACACACAAAAAGTACAAAGGAAAACCTAATTAACAGACCGCAATCCATGGTAATGTTCCCAACAGATCAGCAAGAGGTAGCTGGAATATTAGTATCACTTCGCAGTAACTGTGCCGCGGGGTGGGATGGGGTAACCGGCGACCTCTTGAAAAAACATGCGGCTGTGATTGTGCCTCCGTTAACGTACACATGTAACCTTGCTCTTTCCACAGGTAAATTTCCTAACGCGTTCAAAAAAGCCATAATTCATCCGATCTACAAGAGTGGGGACAGGAGCCGTGTTGATAACTATAGACCTATATCTGTGTTGACTGCATTTTCTAAAATACTGGAACGGGTAATGAACAGCAGACTGGTGAGCTACTTGGAAAACAACAATCTTATCGCACCAGCGCAATTTGGATTTCGCTCAGGCAAATCCACCTCTGATGCGGTCCATGAGTTGACAGACTATGTAGTTACAAACATGGATAGTGGGGATAAGGTTGTGGCCATATTTCTTGATCTTGCCAAGGCTTTCGACACGGTTTCTGTCCCAATTCTTTTACGCAAAATGGAAAGCTTGGGAATCAGAGGACTTCCACTGGACCTCTTTAAAGACTACCTGAGTGAGCGTACCCAGAGAGTGAAGATAGACGAATTCATCAGTGAGGAACAAACAATTAACTACGGCACGCCGCAGGGTAGTGTCCTCGGACCTTCATTATTCCTCATCTATATCAACGATCTGGGTATGCTCACTATCCCCAATGGCAGAATAATTAGCTTTGCTGATGACACTGCCCTCTTATTCAGCGCAGGCTCGTGGGAAGTGGTCTATGAGCGTGCACAACTAGGCTTTAATATGGTATCCAACTGGTTACGCGACAATTTGTTGACCCTCAATACTACCAAAACCAATTATATAGCATTCTGCATGAAAAACAATGGATCCTGTCAAACATTAAACAAAACTATTATAGCTCACTCTTGCGCAAACCCACTCACCCATGGTTGTAACTGCGAACCACTCTCCAAGGCTGACAATGTAAAATACCTGGGAATAACTATCGACAAAAACCTAAGATTTCAAGACCACATAACCATTCTTAGTAACAGATTGCGGAAACTAATATATGTGTTCAAATCGCTGAGACCTGTAGTCGATAAAAATATAATTAAATCAGTGTACTATGCTCTTGCTCAATCTATAATATGCTACTGCATCACATCTTGGGGTGGAGCCCCGAAAACTACCCTAATAGAATTAGAAAGAACCCAAAGAGCTATACTTAAGGTGTCGTCTTTTCTACCGTATCGCTACCCCACTGAGCAGCTATACAAAGAAAGTGAAGTCCTGACAGTGCGACAACTGTTTATATTGCACACTCTGTTGAAACAACACGCTCTCCTGGTCTATAATCCAACGCTGTCCAGGGGGAAAAGACGATACGACCCAGTGGAGCGCCATCATCTACGTCGCAAAACTATTTTTGCAAAGCGTTTCTTTTGCCATCTAGGTGGCTACTTATACAATAAAACAAATAAGTTGTTACACATCCTTAGTCTCACCAAGAATAAATGCAAACAGAGGCTAACTGATTGGCTACTAAAACTAAACTATAATGATACTGAAGACATGCTTAAAAAGACCTAAACACACAATCATGCACTTACACTCACCCACACTCACACCCACCCACACACACACACACAGATTCACCCATACTACACATCTACTAACATTCGTCTCGCTTACTTAACCTAGATATTAATCAAAATAATAAAACTACAAATGTCGTATGATACCTTACTACGTACATTCTGTCAACGCGCTTAGTACATAATTATGAATTGAATATGTGAAGGGGTGGGATCCTGGTGTCCTGAAACACAGGCCTCAAACCTAGCTTAGGCACCAGTCTCCCACAATATATACTTACCTGAATTATGTATCTTGTGAATTATTATGTATCAACTTATGTATATTGTGGTGAGAAAATAAAAGTTTATTATTATTATTATTCCCTTTATTCATTTTACTTACATATGTTTTACATTTTTAAATATTTTTACAAAATTATATACAAAAACATTTAAAAACATAAACAATAGTAGCCAACCGGTATCGAGCACAGGGTCCAAGCTACCGGTGGTTAGGGCTGCAGAGACAGGAACCTCCTCACAATGCGGGCCGTATCGAGGAGTACTGCCTTCTGAATCTGGCTCTTGATCCAACTGCCAAGTGAGAGCTTCGACAGATGTTCGTCGAGGCTCTTGGCCATAAGGCCATTGGCCGTTACGACAATCGGCACAATGATAGCCGAGTCCACATTCCACATGCTGACAACCTCGTGAGCCAAGTCGAGATATTTTATTTGCTTCTCTTTCTCAGCCTTCACGAGGTTCTCGTCATGCGGGATGGTAACATCGACTATCATTACGCGGCGCGCTGATCGGTCTATCACCACTATGTCAGGCTTATTGGCAACAATAGTCCTGTCAGTAATGATAGGCCGATCCCAGTACAGCGTGACATGGTCTTTCTCGAGAACTGGGTCGGGCACATACTTGTAGTACGGTACCTCAGATTCCACAAGTTCATATTTCAAGGCAAGTTGCTGGTGAATAATCCTGGCCACTTGGTTGTGTCTGTGTAAGTACTCGCCGTTAGCCAGACGAGAACAACCAGAAATAATATGTCTAATGGACTCACCCGGACGGTGGCATGCCCGACACACGTCCACCGTCCCGTCCTTCATAATATGTTTCCGGTAGTTGTTCGTCAGCATAACTTCGTCCATAATCGCACAGACAAAACCCTCAGTTTCCCCAAAGAGGTCGCTGAATCGTAGCCAGGACACGGATGCTAGAAAATCTACATCAGGCCCATGAAGAGCCTGGTAGAAGCGACCGTGAAGCACCTTGCCTTGCCATACTTCCTTGCGGTCATCGGTAGTAAGTACGACAGGTTTGCGCCAGTTCTCTTTAGCCATGGACAGCGGGGTGAGTACCTTGTCCACTGCGACCACATCTCGGTGCATACCCACCTCGGCTTTCAAAAAATATTCTCTGAGGCTGCACACCTCGCGGTTGTGGAGGGTCTTCGCGTTTAAAAAGCCTCGACCCCCGCACTACCGTGGGATGTACAGTCTCATCACCGATGATCGTGGGTGATGCATCCGGTTTGCGGTCAGCAATGTACGGACTTTCCTATCTAGGGCGTCCAGTTCGGTCTGAGTCCATTTGAGTATGCCGAAAGAGTACATTAAAACCGGCATGACCCAACCGTTGAAGGCGCGCACCTTGTTTCCGCCCGAAAGAAGGCTCTTTAATACCTTCTTCAGGCGACCGAAGAAGCGTTCCCTCAACGATTGCTTCATGTCAGCTACGTTAATGCCTAACGCTTCCGACATACCCAAATACTTATAATTTTCTGATGAGGAGAGAGATCTGAGGTGTATGGAATCCGAGAGTTGGATTCCCTCGGATTCCATAATCTCTCCTCGCTTTACATACATGACTGCACATTTGTCCACACCAAATTCCATTCTGATGGCGCTACTAACAGTTTCAGTTACTTTCAGTAGCTTCATCAGTTGCAATTTGTTAGGGGCAAAGAGTTTCAGATCATCCATGTAAAGGAGGTGAGATATGACCTGACCACCTCTCCTCAACCGGTAGCCTAGGCCTGAATCCTCCAGCAATGTGCTTAGAGGATTCAGGGCCAGACAGAACCAAAGTGGACTCAGACTGTCGCCCTGAAATATTCCCCGTTTAATCCATACAGGCTCATCGTTCCCCTGGATCTGTCGACATCCTGGATATCGGAGCACCGTCCTCCATTGCCCCATACACGACTCAAGAAAGGCGCGTAGAGTTGCATCAATCTTGTACAACTCCAGCACCCTCATGAGCCATGTATGTGGCACAGAGTCGTAGGCCTTCTTGTAATCTATCCAGCATGTCGACAGATCCTTGCGGGATCGACGAACCTGTTGGCTAATGGCCATGTCGATGAGGAGTAGCTCCTTAGTACCACGGGACCCGTTCCTACATCCATTCTGAGAGGCCGACATAATAGAATTACTATCGATGTGTTTGTTAATTTTCTCTCTCAAAATGGATGTAAGAAGTTTATAGACCGTCGATAAACACGTGATCGGTCTATAATTCTTGGGTTCCGTAGGACTACCTGACTTATGGAGCAGGTGGGTAACACCCGTTGTAAGAAACTCTGGTAGCGACCCAGACTCTAAGCATGACTGGAATTGAGATGCCAGGCGAGTGTGTGAACTACTTAGCCATTTGAGCCAGAAGTTGTGCAGTCCGTCCGGTCCCGGAGATTTCCAATTCGGTAACGGACGAACTGCCCTGGCAACATCTAAAGGTGTTATTGAAATTTTTTCCATTTGTGGGATAGATTCACACACTCGCTCAACATCTCGCATCCAGTCAGCCTCCGTATGACAGACGGGCACCGACCAGATGCTGCGCCAGAAAGAACTCGTGGCAGCATCATCTGGGCGGCACACGTCCGTCATATTTTGTTCGGGTCGCTCCCAAGCTCTGTATACCCACCTCTCATCACTCTGGAATATGCGATTCTGCGAGTACCGATCAACACGCTTCTTATACCGCCGAATACGGTTTGCCCATGCATAAACTTTCTGCTTCAGGAAGTCGATGCGCTCTGTGACTCGGGACATGTATTCTTGAGGGCTGATTCCAGTCCCCAAGAATGCCCGCCTCACAAAGCGCATCACACGTGGGCGTGTATTGCCCTCCCTGAAGCAGTATAGTTTGCCGATGAGTACCCTGGCCCCGTCGATACGGCACTCGATCCTGCGTTGCCAGGCTGGTACAGCTGGTTTTGGTCGAGTAGCTACGTCAAAATTTGGGAATTTGACGTTAGCTAAACGACAAGCCGCTACAGCCCCACAATACAGTATCGAGTGCGTATCAACGAGGTCCTCGCTACTCTCAAAAATATTCTTGAGTTGCGAGTCCAAGGTACACACCAACGCCCTATTTTTCTTATGCATGGGAAGCCGTGGTAAACGGGGCCTAAGTTGGGCAGGAGTGGATCGATACTCGTGAAGCGCATCTTCCAGAGCGCTCCTCAAACGTTCGTTGCACTGGCTACTTACCGTGACAACCCTATCATCCTCCTCTACAGCACCAAGATTGGACCGCGGTGGTATTGCGTCAATAGTTGACGCTTGCACCGCGATTTGCGCCGGAGTCAAGTCGATGTGGTTGCTCGGTACCTCTGAGCGCAGCCTATCAAGCGCGGCGTCGTCCAACATGTGATTGCGTTGGATGACCCGCACCTGATCCGACAGTCGTTGGGCCGAGACGTTGACGGTTGGTTCAAGAGTCTGAAAAAGAGACAGCATCCTAACACGGTACGCAGTGAGGTTAGTTCCCCCCTCTGTAGACCCGTAATATGCGCGCATGACGTTCTCGTTTATAGACTGAGTCCATCTCATGCGCTGCACACAACCACCGGCAGCGGGGACCCGGCTCGGGACCGGTTGGCCCCTAGGTCCGAAGCTCGACGGTGGCCGGCCTCGCCCCGGCCGGCGTACAGGTGTTGGCGACGTCGGCGGGGAGAAATATTCGTCGCTGGAACTCGACGCTACTGCCGCTGCCGGTGACACAGGTGATCCAGGGTCCGGCGGCGGCGAGGCGGAGCTCAGCGACGAGTCCGGGGGTGGAAGGCGTGCGCGTTGTGACGCAGCTCTGGTTATCATCATTTCATCATACCATTTTTACAGAATTTTTTCGTGTATTTTTCCTTTTCGTTCTCGCCTTATAAATTTGACAGACGTCATATTTCTGCAGTCTTGATTTTGGCTTATAATTGTTGTTTTTTTGAGATTTTTCCAAATATTTAGGGGTTTAAGAGTTTTCGGCCCAGTTTAAACACTGTTGGTATACTATTTGTGTATTGAAATAAATATTTTATAATAAAAAACGAATATGAATGATTTGACGTGTTGACACACACAGAGTTGCCAGTTTATTTTTATTTATTATTATTATTATATTGGCCAACGGGTTTTAAGGTACATAATTTCAAAGCAGATATAGAAGGATGTGCTACAGAACATCAAACTGAACATGGTTATCAATCGGACAAACATCGTTACAGCGAAAAACTATCTGCTGCCCCATACAAAATATCAATATCTATTCGACCCAATGTATGGGACAGCTGATATTTTTTTCGCTATAACGATGTTTGTCCGATGGAGAAACATGTTCAGTTTGATAGTCTGTAGCACACCCTTAAGTATGTATATGGCCTTTCCGTTAGACTCTGTATACATGGTACAATCTTGTTGATGAGTGTTTGCTTTGTATATTTGCACTTATTAGCCGAACATTGTTGTGGCGTATGTTTAATGATTGCCTCAAATAATAGTAGTCTCCACAAGTATCGCAACCTGTTAAAACCATTTTTTAATCGTCACTTGTGATGGATATACACTAGATGTGACTGGTCCTGACGCGGCGAGAAAATCCGATGGCGCTATTTTGAATGATCTTTTAAAAGGCCCAGTGAGTGATCTTCATTGGTTTTTTAAGACAGGCAACCTTTAAATTGGACCGAGGTTTTCGTGATTCAATCCCTGAGAATCTCATGGATATGTTAGCATATTGCCAGCGTCTGTCACAAGAGGTGCTACTCAATTAACAACTGTCCACGCAAATAAATCAAGATTGTGTACGATCTGTCGGTGGCCCGTAGGCGTAATGCCAAACTGTATGTTACCACAGACATCCATAGTCTGTGCTGGACCGCTTAGTGCTCGTTACACTAAAGAGCCAAATGTATTTCAACACAGACATTCTATGTATTAGTGTACATTATGCTCGTCATTTTCAAAGCAAACTACGTACGAGAGCAGAGCAAAGGATTTGGCAGTGTAGTGAAACACATTAAGGAGAACTTAGGGTGCAAGAGCGAAGGGACATTGGGCACCTCGACTCGGACAGGTTAGGTTCAAAGGGGATGGCGGGTCCTAGTGAGCGAGCGGAGCGAGAGAACTAAGACCCCGATATCCCCTTCGTGTTAGGTAACTGTAAACCCTGCAGACAGAAATAGGAGCCCTGCGTAGCGGAGCTACGTCGACAACGCCTAGTTTGGAGCTGTGGTTTGGAGTTTGCTATAATAGGATAGCATAATGTACAATTTTTGGTTTTAGTTTCACATTAAAATGACATTGTGGTTGTCTGTACTCGTATGTATTGCGCTCTAATACTCTTAAGCAAAATGTCTTTCAACACAAACATTGTCTGTGCCAGTATGTACTATGCTCTTCATTTACTAAAGCAAACTACCTGCGAGCACAGAGCAACCCGTGTTTGTGGTAAATACAGTTTGGCAATTAATACGCGGCCCGTAGAGATTAACAATGGCAGACTCAAACGAGACTTCAAAATATTACGACAAGTATATTTTAATGTGGTAATACGCCAAATGTTCTCCAATGCAGCAGCATTGATAAAGGCTTTTCTTCCTGTGATTTTAGATAATGCCCATACGCACAAGTTCATTGACAGCAAGATTCAAATTTTGAAAAAAACAAATATTTAGGGTACCTAAGTAGCTCCCCTAATGTAAAGTGGGGATGATATTTTGTTTTTCCCATAGTGTGGGATATCGTTAGATAGGTCTTTCACATTAGGGGTTTGGGAAGACCGTTTTTTGATTAAGCAAACCGTTCGTGACTTATCAAGCTTTAAAGTACCAATTTTCGTTAGGGTCAAGTGTCCCCCCCCCCTCTACAGACTAAAAGGTCTTAGTTAGAAATACAAATATCACGGCAGTAGTAGGACCTATATATAACTAAGTTTAAAGGAAAACTATCACATTTAAGTGGGCTTTACAAGTTTACGAGTAATAGTCGACTAATTGTATTTGACTCGAAAATTTCGAACAATTCCATAGAAATGTCGATAGATGGCGCTAAGCGTCAATTGAATCACGGTGTTCCATTCCTAAATAAGTTTTATAAAAAAAAAACAGTTGTTGTTTGTATAGGAAGTCAAATTAGGTAGGTAGTCATGTTTGGCTTTTAGTTAGAGCTTGGTACGAAACTATCAGTCAGCGAATGCGAGCCGCACTTGGCTGTTATAAAAACTACGGAACCCTACACTGCGCGTGGCCCGACAGGCATTTGACCGGTTTTTTTTGTTATCCTGTCTATCACTTCGGAATAATAAGTACCTACTAAAACTGTCCATTTATACAAAATGTCTTTAGTTGTGGTCATAAAAGGAGTAAGAACCTAACAGTATGTCAAACAAAAACATGACGTATAGGTACAAAATAATATCATCAAAATAAATAGGTTAATAATATATGAACCCCAGGGCAGATTTAAAAAATATTTTGTATAAAGACATAGATTAGTGCCAGGTACCCTGCGCGGGTACTCCCATTCCTGGGCAGCGTTCGGACCAAAGTTGGGCTATCTCCTTTATTTCAGTTTTTGTTCTCCTTACACGCGTTCATTCATTTCTTTCATCCCAGTCACATTACAAGTCTAATACTTATCTATACTTTTACTGGCAATAGCTGATATTATAAGGAGTAACTTAGCGAACTTCTATTTTGAAAAATTATCAAGGTTCCGTGCTAAAACCCTTGAAATTATTGGGCTGTAAAATATATTCCACGCGGACGAAGGTCGCAGGCTACAGCTAGTTCAGAATAAGATCAGCACATCTCGTACTCTTTTCACACACGCATAACCCCGTAAAGCTACCCTCCAAAAATTTTAGCTTACCTTTACAGTTCTGAAAGCAGGTGGAGGTAGGTACTACTCATTAATTTGAACACGCTCGAGGGGCTCTCGCGTGGCCTTATAGAGTACGAATCTTTTGACAGCATCACGTTTGACGCTCGTTAACTTAAGTTTGGTTTAAGGAAATTGTGGAAGAAACGTATTTGGTATGTTTATACAAGTTGTAAATGTCTTTGTCTCTGTCATCTCTGACCTAGATTAGAGTCAAGAGCAAACCCATCTCAAATAAAATAAATAAAAAGGAATAAATTTAATAAACTAAACCGACTTCAAAATAATTGTAATTTATTTAAATGACCAAAAACAGAGAAATACGCGTCAGGAGGCGCCGAAGAATTGTATGGCAGAGCGCGGCGGTCGCGTGGTGTACCTAAGTGTGTGTTAGGCGGCTTTAGGCATCAACAGATTTCATACAAGCCATTGCGACGTCAAATTCGCTTCACTGCCGTTCTCTGCTCCTTAACACCCTCGCCTGTGGTTCGGGTGTGAATTCCGCCTTTTTTAGGGTTCCGTACCCAAAGGGTCAAACGGGACCCTATTACTGAGACTTCGCTGTCAGTCCGTCCGTCCGTCCGTCCGTCCATCCGTCCGTCCGTCCGTCCGTCCGTCCGTCTGTCACCAGGCTGTATCTCATGAACCGTGATAGTAAGCCAGTTGAAATTTCTACAGATTATGTATTTCTGATGACGCTAAGTACAACAACAATTAAAAAAATCAGACAAAAAAAATATTTAAGGGGGGCTCCCATCCTGCCAGGACTGCGGGTTGTTCGAAAGAGATACCGTGGCCCTGGAACACAAAGGGCTAAGAAGGAACATGGATGGTTTTTAGTCAGTCAAGTCTGACACTCCCTTCCGCTCCGCCCAGAGCGGGAGAAGTCATTTGATGATTTCCCATCCTTAAAAAGGGGGGCTCCCATACAATTTTTTTTAGTTTTTATAAATAATGGTACGGAACCCTTCGTGCGCGAGTCCGACTCGCACATGGCAGGATTTTTTTTTGTCGGTTGGGCAATAACAACCCGCAGCCCTGGCAGGCATCGGCCCTCTCGGACCCCTTCCGATTTGCTGACATCTCCTTGAGGCGCGCGTGGAACACGAACGCGCCGTCGGCACGGCCTGTCGTCATAAGTCGGACGGACGGTGAGCTAGTCAATACTCACCGTCCACAGGCCTGCGCCTACTGTGGCCGGGGGCCACTGGTTGCCCCCCGACGCCCGGGGCGTCTTCCGCGACGGCTGGGACGTGAGGTTCTCTCCCTCTCACGTTCCGCCACCTCCTTCGGTAGCATGACTGCTTCGCAGAAGGAGGCGACAGCTTCCCATTCCCTCTCGCTCCGGACCATAGATTGAACCAGGGCCGGACGCGAGAGGTCGCCGCCGCCTCGGCTGCCATAACAAAATTTCTCCACTTGTATCAAAAGGTACCGCTACTACTCTTGCTTTTGATACACGTACATATTTTTATTTCAAACTCAAACTCAAAGCATTTATTTACATTAGACCATTACAAGCCACTTTTGAAAGTCAAAACACAAAAAAAAAAACGCGAAGTTACAGTCCCAGTCACAATGCATAATAACTTGTGAAAGTACTGTAGTTGCCCATTCCACAGCGTAGATCTCTATGGAGTAGAACGGGCAAGAAACTCGATGGACACTCTTTTATATCAAAATTGGTTACAAAATCTTGGTAACATCATCCATGTTGAGAATTACAAATATGTGAGAACGATGTACAAATACGGGCAAGTTAAGAGCGTCCAGAGTTAAAGATTAAATCAGTAATTCGAAAATAAAGTAATTAAAATAAACCGTGGCAGCTAAGAGATGACCAGTCAAAACTGACAGCGCCCGTTCACGAACATGACGCATGTATCAGCCATCATTCAACTCAACCATATTGAAGGTAACTAAATGACCCGACACACCCGACACCATCAGCGTGACATTTAAGTGAGAATGACATTCACTCAACCACCAGGGTAAATTCGCGTCAACGAAAGATGTATTATGAGTTTAGGTAAAAAAAAAAATGTAAATAATGTACCTATATTTGTAAAAATGCTTTGATATTAAAGTTAAATTAAACATGCATAATTTGGCTGCCATATTATTTCGGTTCTTTATTCCTACAACCGTTCTTTCTCGATACTGCGTAGGTAAGTAGGTACGTCAGCTATCGCTGTATAAGTACTATAAGTCGGCAGTTCAATAACTGGTCTTTAACAAATAAGTTAACCGCAAACTCTTGAGGGTAGTCGGGCAGTATTTAATCAGTTGGTCGGTAAAGCTAAACTCTGTTGAGATTTATCATCAAGTTTACGTTAAAGGTTCTCATCTAACTTGTAACTGATAGTAAATGGTACTTCTCAATGATCAATGCAAGTAGGTACGTAGGTAGATACCTACTTAGCACGTCATTAAGATTCTATTCATATTATTACTAGCTGTCCCGCCGAACTTCGTCTGCGTCACATTTTTCCCGTTTTCGCAATATTTTTCATTGCTGCTCCGCTAATATACAGCGCCATCTATTGAATACTTACTCAAAAGTCAACAGATACAGCCTGTGGATACCGCCATCTATTAGAATCGTTTGGAGCTAACAGATAATTGTGACTTAATTTGAAATAAAATAATATTGCGACTATACATTGAGATGTAAGCTATCCTATCTTTCAAGTTGGATCAAACTGCACAAGGTGTGCAAATTTGATTAAAATTGGTAAGGTAGTTTAGGAGTGTATCCCCGACAGACAACGTGACACGTAATTTATATATATGTATTTATAGATAGATAGATAGATATAAGAATGGAAAACAGCGGTGGCCCAGTGGTGGCAGCCCCGGCTTACGAGCAGGAATCCGTGGGTTCGAACCCAGGCAGGCAAATTACTTTGTGTAATTTATTTCATCACCGCTGCCCTCAAAAACGGTAAAGAAAAACATCGTGAGGAAACCGGCATGATCTAGAACTAAAAATTCGAAGACCTGTGACATCTACCAACCCGCAGTGTCAACATTATAGGCTGATGATGATGATGATGATGATGATGATAATAAAAGATAATGAACTGCCTCGTTGGTCTAGTGGTCGCAAGTGTGACTGCTAAGCATAACGTCCTAGGTTCAATTCCCGGCTCGGGCAAAGTGTTATTGAGCTTTACCATTTGCACGCGTAGTATGACCACTGTAGAAACGTGTTATGTCGAAGTTAGAATCGACGAAATTACATATTGTCAGTGTCTATGTGTCATAAAGTCGATTCTTCCGTAGATAAAACTTGTTTCTACAGTTGTCATGATACGCGTGCAGTAGTAGCAGCCACGGAGTCTGGATTCGTGCGCAATTAATGGCAATGGGGACTTAAACATAACTGGTGAAATGTGGGTGTATGTAAGTTAAGGTACCTACACTTCTGCCCTTCGTGGATTAGGTACAGGTGTGATGTTATGTAATGTATTTTTAGAGTTCCGTACCCAAAGGGTCAAACGAGACTCTATTACTGAGACGTCGCTCTCCGTCCGTCCGTCCGTCCGTCTGTCACCAGGCTGTATCTCATGAACCGTGATAGTTAGCCGGTTGAAATTTCTACAGATTATATATTTCCATTGCCGCTGTAGCGACCTACAAAAAGCAACTTAGTACAAAAAGTACTACAGCGCCATCTATGACACGACGGAAGAACTAACATCAATTTCCTACATCTCGCAAGTAAAGTTTACATCGACTTAAGTCTATATACAGAAACTCGTCAACAACTGTCGGGTAGTTGCCTACCAGACATAACACCTGTCTGGTCGGAGGACCTCCCTTTTCTCCCTTCGTGCGCGAGTCCGACTCGCACTTGGCCGGTTTTTTTATCTTTGCTAATTTCATCACTCGGTCTACTTAAGTCAATAAATTCAGTACGTAGGCACACGAAAGTAGGTAGGTAGACAGGTTGTACAAAATTGAAACGGCTTCACTCATGGACCGCGGGCTCACAGCAAAATGCTTCCTTATAAAGGATGCATTCGAGCTTCCCTTTATTACCTACTGAACTTCTATACAATCTCGATTCCGAATCGTCCGACTGAAAATTAAATAGGTAGGTAGGTCTAGGTACTTAGGTACAGCGCTGGCATTGATATTGCTTCCGTTTCGGAAATACGTAGTCTCGAGCACCAAGTGTGTATACTTTCCTTAAACTAAAAACGATTTTCGCAAGAAATAACGATTATAACTCTGAGATAAGATCTATTTCATAATAATATGAGTTCCAAAATACTATGTTCGAAACAACTCTTATCACAACAGTTAAGTAGAAGAAATCTTTTTTAGGGTTACGTTTCCAAAGGTTCAAAAGGGATCCTATTACTAAGACTTCGCTGTCCGTCCGTCTGTCACCAGGCTGTATCTCATGAACCGTGATAGTTAGCTAGTTGAAATATCTGCAGATTATAAATTTCTGGTGCCGCTATAACAACAAATACTAAAAAAGAATAAAATAAATATTTAAGGTAAAAAAGGGATTTTTTTTGCTCGTTTTTATCAATAATGGTACGGAACCCTTCGTGCGCGAGTCCGACTCGCACTTGGCCGGTTTTTAAAGTTGCTAAGTGTTTACATATTGGTGCTCGTGACTGTACCTACTTAGGCGTAGGTGCAAATGCAGTGAAGGCTGAACGATATTCAATAGAATCCGGTTTTCTGATGTTCGATAAGTGTAAGAAATAAAGAAGTGCGTTTACGTAGTAGACAGTCGAAAGTTCTGGTTATAGTGAACTAGTGAAATGCGGGTCTGCTTATCGCAATTGCTGAGCATAAGGACCTGGGTTCGATTCCCGGGTCGAGCAGTGTTCTTTTGTTTTGCCACCAGGAACTCTGGTAAAAATAGTTAAAAGGATCTATGTGCATGAACCGGTGTAGGCTGATTAACTGTATAATACGGGTTAACCTTTACTCTTGGAGTTTTCACCTAACCCTAAAAAAATAACCCAACGAAAAGCCCCATAATAGTTATGTGTAATCTTTTCGCAGACGGTCAAAATCTAAAACAAAATAATTTATTTAACATAGCCCTACGTGAGCACTTAGAAAACGTCGACAAAAGGTGCACGGTTCGGATTGGTCGTTTCTTATGGAGAATCTAAATTTGGGTATTACCTACAATTTCGAGTTTACTGCGTGTATTTATATTATGGAAGTCGCTTCTAATTTTGAAAAGCCCTCGGTTTTTGCGGACATATAAAATACATTCTAAGATAAGTATAAAGTGAAGGCAAAGTCAGTATATCGATCTCTTTAAATTATTCTCTGAGGGACTCTGGAAGACCCATTTGATAGGTCGCGGTATAACCCTTAACTAAGTTTCTACGGAATCATACTTTCGATATGCCACTCCCTCATGTATTGAGGCTTAAGCCAAGGGGGACATTGTCGTGCGACACGTGTCTCCAGCGACGTTGGGTGAAGTAGCACGACGTTGCCGGACTTCGCTCGACATGTCTGGCAACATCGCGCGACATCGTACTTTACATAGTACTTTCTAACCCAACATCTTCTCGTCTTTTTTCTTTGACTTTTAATTATAATTATGTACGCCGCAGCCAACAACACTACCTCGGTGGATGTCATGATATCGACTGCCTTATGAAACAAGACTTCGTGATGTCGCCAGGGATGTCAGGCGAAGTTTCGCGAAGTCGCACGACTTCGTCTGACGTCGCTGCAGACAAAAGTCGCGCATTGTCGCTATATTTGTCAGGCGAAATCGGCCGGCTTCGCTTGACATATCGCCGATACATGTCGTGGCACATTTGTCCCCTAGTGTATCCTTGGCTTCCACGACATCCCGTCTCGGATGTCCGATCGAATCCCGAATTCCAACGAGCTGCGGAATTGTCCGATGCAAGAACTTGAGTGTGGTCCGGACGTTGTTGTACCAACAATCAATTCTTTCTTTATTATGTGGTTAGAGGTAAAATGTTGCCGCTGGGTAGCTGTCGTGCGGTCGATTATATCAACAAGACTGGAATGAAGTCTGATGACTGATAATATTGGAAATACAACAATAAAATGTTGCCATTAATAATGCTATTAATAGATGAATTTATTGTCTACGCTGTCACTCAACTCGCACTAAAAGTAATTGGGTAATCAATCTTTTTTATAAGTAACTATAGCTGTCCGGCGCAACTTCGTTTGCGTCACATTTTCCCCGTTTTCGCAACATGTTTCATTGCTGCTCCACTCCTATTGGTCGTAGCGTGATGATATATAGCCTATAGCCTTCCTCGATAAATGGGCTATCTAACACTGAAAGAATTTTTCATATCGGACCAGTAGTTCGGAGCCTATTCAATGCAAACAAACAAACAATCAAATCTTTCCTCTTTATAATATTAGCTTAGATTAGACTAATTCTACTGAGTTATGTCTACACACACCTAACGACACATCAAGCCATAGATTTCTAGTAAAACATGGCCTCACTTTGTATACGTTTACAGTATATTATGAGATCCACTTATACTGGTTATGTATAGCTTTGTTGGACGTCAGGCGTACAAAGTTTCAAAGGCTACCAGCTGGTACAAAAATAAGTGTATGTGGCACATAATCGCGGTGGTAAAGACAAGTTCAATTTGCATACTGTAAGTAAATAAACTATTAAAAGAAAGCACGTTAAGCCGTTGGCCCCGGTTGTCATTTGTAGATTCTTTGACAGTCGTTATGAGTAGTCAGAAGCCAAAAGTCTGATATCCAGTCTTACTAAGGGGTATCGTATTACCCAGTTACTGGGTTGTGGAGGGCAGAAAAGCAATCGCTTCATGTAAAATAATGGTACTCAGCTGCATCCGGTTAGACTGGCAGCCGACCCCAAGATAGTTTGGGAAAAGGCTAGGCAGATGATGAAGTAATTAAACTATTACAAGAACTCCAGAGATTTTCTTTTTTTTACCGAATTAAGTAAGTACTAACAAGTGCTAACGAACAGCTGTGTAAGGTACACAGCTGCTGTTCCTTAGCACTATTTTCTAGAGAGCAGAAATCAGCTCTCTAGATTACATCAACATCAGCCTATAATGTTCCCACTGCTGGGACACAGGCCTCCTCCCAATAAGATGGAGTGGGCTGTAATCCTCCACGCGGACCCAGTGCGTCGAACATACAAGACATAACAAAGGCCATGTGTTCGAATTTTTAGTTCTAGGACATGCCGGTTTCCTCACGATGTTTTCCTTCACCGTTTTGAGAGCAGCGGTGATTAACAAAGTAATGCGCCTCTAGATTTATTCCAAGTTAATTTGTCAAGAAAATTCTCGAAATATAGTCCAGCGACAGTAGTGAGTAGTTAGGTAAATTCCCCCATCCCCATTCTGTCATCGGACGAGCAGAGATACGGCGAAGCGTCACCGTTTAATGGTTGAAGTTTCACAGACCCGAACAAAGCGCTTTGCTTCCACATTTAAGCGCATCACACACAGGGAGCGGGTGCAGGTCGGGCGCGGGACGGGCGCGGTTCTCAGGAATCTGTATTTCATGTTCTTATATGGACGACATCACACAGAGAGCGTGCACGGGACGGGCGCGGGTCATGCGCGGGTCGGCCGCGGGTAGGGTGAAGCGCGGATGTCGCGCGGGACCCTCTCTGTTTGTGGTAGCGGGCGACATGCGGGTGCGCACCCGCGCGGCAACGGCGCGTAACCCGACCCGCGCACGACCCGCACCCGTCCCGCTAACGACCCGCGCCCGCTTTCTGTGTGTGATGCGCTTTATTGTGTGAACCTATAATCTGTGGCTTTCACTGCCGGCTTCTCTGTGCCCTGATCATTATAATCTGGATCTATCCTGTGGTCTGTGTAAAAAAAAAATCTACAGTAAAACCATTACTGTTTTAAGCCGATCATACAGACGCCAGCACATCAAGCTACCCGAAACTGTCAAATCACAATAAACCTTAAACCTAATTCACCTAAACTAATATTATAAAGAGAAAAGGTTTGATTGTTTGTTTGTTTGCATTGAATAGGCTCCGAAACTCTGGTCCGATTTGAAAAATTCTTTCAGTCGTATACAATGTGTTGTTTTGCATTCTCGTCAAATTCAAGGAGGTAATTATGCTAATGATTCTCGACCCAAATCAACAATAAAATGGGTAGGTGTTTTTTTATATTTTTTTTCTTATTTACGGAAATCCGTAAGTGTGAACCAGCCGTATTAAAACGCGGCCCGTCTGTTACCGCGCTTAAACGCACACAAAGAAACGCTAAATACATACACAACGCAAACGCAACGAAGATACGATAATTTCATAGGTACCTATTCCCTACCACGCACGGCGGGGTGCGCGGGCGCACTCTGTCGCTCGCGCGCCTATCCACCCCCGCCGCGCCGCCGCCGTCCCGGAACCAAACAGTGTGAATTTGTCGCCGACGCGTGCATACGCGTTGCGAATTCCGCTCCTAGGTACATCGTTGAGACGTAGGTGCAAAGTGCAAGATGACGGACAATTACTCAAACGTCGAGTTGGTAGAGATGGTCCGCACGTATGCCATCAGTGGAGACAGCCTACGTGGAGCAGTACGGTGTTTCCTCTCAATATGGTCGGCATGTACGCGAGTAGGTACTTAACCGAAAGGTTTGGTGACCATTGGATGGGTCGCGGAGGACCTGTGGCCTGGCCCGTTCTCCGGACCTGACGTCTCTAGACTTTTATTTGTGGGGAGACGTTAAAAGGTTAGTTTACTCGGAGAAAGTGGCAAGTGTTACAGAATTACGTGAAAAGATAATTAGTGCTTTCGACACTTTAAAAAGGAATGTGATGCTGAAGGAAAACCAGCTACGTCGTTGTCGACTGTGCCAAGAATGTGGTGGTGGCAACTTTGAACATACCTCCGGGTAACTTAAGTAGGTAATTTATTTATTTGTACTAGACTATCATTTTGTAAATACGTTGTTAGCTTAATCAATTTTATTAGTGTAAATAAGTTGATTTCAAATTTTTAACTACGCCAATAATACCTAACAGTCGAAAGTATTTCTACATACCTACTTAGCTAGCACATCTTTCCAATTCCAACAAGAGTAAAAAACATTTTTAGATTTAGTAAATCGGTACCTACACCAACTAAGGTACTAAGCACCAATAAATTCAATCCACAAATTCAGAAAAATCATTACGAAAACTTTAGGCTGAATTTACCTACGTACAATGTTCAGAGTGTTAGTGTAGATAGCAATAAAGCAAAACTAACATTTTATTACTCATCTGATAACTACCGAACTTAGGTAAGTACAGGTCAGTGAACTTTTCTTTGGCACACTAGTATTGTCGTCGTTAGTAAGATTTCCGTATTCCAATGATGCTTAAAAATTAGTTTAGTATCAAGCGAAATTTATGACAATAATGTAGGTGATTTTCGAAATAAAATTAGGTAAAATTGCTAGGTACCGGTCGCCGTAGGTCATCGCACGGTCGCAACACTGTTGCATTTCGTAGGTAAGACGTCGACTGTCGACTCTCACGCACACAGAGCAGCTGCATTGTCGCTGTGTGCGTACTTGGGTGATTCTGTTTTAAGAGTTTTGAATCAAGGGTTTTATTCTGAAATACTGTTAAATTTCAACAATAAAAAAAAGCAACGCTTATTAATTATAGACCGGTACCGAACTTTAAATTGATTATTTATGTGTTTTATGACAACGTCCTGAAATTTGACGAGGATGCAAAACAACACATAGTATAGCCCATTTATCGAGGAAGCCTATACGACCAATAGGAGTGGATTAACAATGAAAAATGTTGCGAAAACGGGGAAAATGTGACGCAAACGAAGTTGCGCCGGACATCTAGTTAGCGAAAAAGTTGAGAATCTATTAAAAAAATTGACAGATTTTTGTAGCTTGATGACGTGCTCTGGCGTCTGAATATACGAGTATATAACGCCAAAGCCGCAGATTGCGAGATACTTGTAATCCCAAACATCCTTGAGACATTATTGAAACAGTAAATCGGTCAAGGGCAAGTTGAACTCAACCTCTAAAGGATTTCCTCGTTTTTAAGAGCATGAACACTTTGGTTTGCAATAGGGGTAAATGAACTAGAAAATAGCGCGGGTAAAACCAGGATGAAACTCAGTTAGATCAGGGGAGCAGTTTCTATCACATCCGCTGTTCTTTTCTGATTAATTTCTTTGCGAGATCCAAGACAGTTTTTTAGGGTTCCGTAACCAAAGGGTCAAACGGGACCCTATTACTGAGACTTCGCTGTCCGTCCGTCCGTCTGTCACCAGGTTGTATCTCATGAACCGTGATAGTTAGCCAGTTGAAATTTCTACAGATTATGTATTTCTGTTGACGCTATAACAACAAATAATAAAAACAGAAAGATAAAAATATTTATGGGAGGCTTCCATTCAAAAAAGTTTTTTTTTTTTTCGTTTTTATGGATAATGGTACGGAATCCTTCGTGCGCGAGTCCGACTTGCACTTGGCTGGTTTTTTTAAACGTTTTCCCCACACTGGGATTTTCTCCTGTATCGTAGGTGCGTTTACAAACATTTAAACTGACATACACAAACAGCCAGACCCGGAACAACTATCTGTAGGCCTTACAAATATTTGTTCCGTGCGGGGATCGAACCCGCGACACGCAGCGCAGCAGTCAATCGCTTAGCCACAGCGATATAATAATATATATAAAAATAATAAACAGAAATATTAGTAAACATAAATAGGGAGCCTGCCGTTTTGCCGAAAAGATTTTAACAAAATTTCAGTACCCAAACAAATTTTAGCAACCTTTTTTATACCGATGCAATATTTGGAATGATTTTAGTACGCACTTCTTCATTTGGTCAAATTTTTACATGGCAGAATAATACCAAAGATAATGTCATTATGGCATTTAGTCTTTAATCAAATGATTTATTACAGCAAACAATCTTTATACAGTAAACGTTAGGTCAAAATAATGATTTGCTATGACAAAAAATATAAAGGCAAATATGAATGGTATATGTACATAGTACATATACCCAGTGCGTCAAATGAGTGCAGCAGATATATGAATTAATTTTTATTTCGTTTTGTTATCTTAAGGACATGCGGCAGACCAAAAAGGAGATGGCGGGACGAACTGAATGTTTTCCTTGAGAATTGGAAGGAAGCAGCACAGAATCGTGACCGATGGAAGGAATGGAGGGAGACCTTTGCCCAGCAGTGGGACAATACAGGCTAGCTACAATAATAATAATATGTTGTCCATGGCTAAAGATAACTGGCGCAAACCTGTAGTACTTACTACCGATGACCGCAAGGAAATATGTCAAGGCAAGGTGCTTCACGGACGCTTCTATCAGGCTCTTCATGGGCCCGATGTAGATTTTCTAGCGTCCGTGTCCTGGCTACGTTTTGGCGACCTCTTTGGGGAAACTGAAGGTTTTGTCTGTGCAATTATAGACGAAGTTATGCTAACGAACAACTACCGGAAACATATTATGAAGGACGGGACGGTGGACGTGTGTCGGGCATGCCACCGTCTGGGTGAGTCCATCAGACATATTATTTCTGGTTGTTCTCGTCTGGCTAACGGCGAGTACTTGCATAGGCACAACCAAGTAGCCAGGATTATTCACCAGCAACTTGCTTTGAAATATAAACTTGTGGAATCTGAGGTACCGTACTACAAGTATTTGCCCGACCCAGTTCTCGAGAAAGGCCATGTCACGCTGTACTGGGATCAGTCTATCATTACTGACAGGACTTGTCGCCAATAAGCCTGACATAGTGGTGATAGACCGATCAGCGCGCCGCGTAATGATAGTCGATGTTACCATCCCGCATGACGAGAACCTCGTGGAGGCTGAGAAAAAGAAACAAATAAAATATCTCTACATGGCACACGAGGTTGTCAGCATGTGGAATATGAACTCGGCTATCATTGTGCCGATTGTCGTTACGGCCAATGGCCTGATGGCTAAAAGCCTCGACGAACATCTGTCGAAGCTCGCACTTGGCAGTTGGATCAAGAGCCAGACTCAGAAGGCAGTACTCCTCGATACGGCCCGCATTGTGAGGAGGTTTCTGTCTCTGTAGCCCTAACCACCGGTAGCTTTGACCCTGCTCTCGTTACCGGCGGAAACCTGTTTTTATATTTTTAAATGTTTTTTTTTATTTTCTTTTATAAGTTTTTTTTGGGAATTATTAAATTATATAAAAAGAAATAACTATGGAAAAAAAGCTACCCGAAACTGAACTAGTTAGAAGAGATTTTTTTTTTTAAATGCCTGGTAATGTTAATATTACCTGTTTAGAATTTGTCCCAAGTGGAAAAAACGGGCTAAGAAGGCGGCGTAAGGACGACGTAAGGACCAAGTCAACCCTTTCTTTTTCGATAGGGGTTAAGTGGCCCCAGAGAATTTGGATACAAGCGAGCTCTGGACTTGGGCACCCCGACTCGGACAGGTTTTTTGTTAGGTTACTGTAAACCCTGCAGGCAGAAATAGGAGCCCCGCATAGCGGGGCTACGTCGACTACGCTTTGAAAAACAAAATTTCCTAGGAAATTAAGAAAAGGTGGGATTGGTTCCTGATCTCAGTGTCGAAATGGTACGAGTCAACTCCAATAAAAAAATAAAAGGTAAGGTGTTATTCCAACTGAAATATTTGACTACATTAAAATCTGTAATAGTACTAGTTGGTTTACAAGTTATTGTTTAAACGTTCACTTGCCAAACATTAGGTTTGCGTTACAACTGTTTGAGAAGAGATTTTTTGGTAATAATTTGGCAAATGAAATAATGCGGAAAATTGTTTGGGTAATGATAATTTGTCAATATCTTTTCGAGGAAACATAGGTAACCCACATAAATATAAACTGTTTTTTATATTTGGAACATATTAAGGTGGACGCGTGCAGACCAAAAAAAATACCTGAAAAGCATAGCACAGAAGGAAGAGTAAGAGAAGATACTTTCAAAACACAATCAAATTTACCCTTTTTAGTTGTGTTATCTTTCACAAATCCTAATAAAGTATCAATTTTACTTTGCTCGCAGACCACGTAGACGGAGAAGAAAATATGCATATTATAGAAGATAACTGTTATAGTAGGCAGCAAAGCAAAGTTAATATTACTTTATGGAACCATTGCTCAAGCTTTCTCTACCAAATGAAAAAAGAATTACTTCAATCGCTCCAGGAATCACGGAAAAAACGATGTAGTACATACGTGAAAAATAAAGATGCTGGCCAAATAGATTACCACCTATTTTTTTAGGGTTCCGTACTCAAAGGGTCAAACGGGACCCACAAAAAAGTGTTTTTTGCTAGTTTTTATAAATAATCGCACGGAACCCATTGTGCGCAAGTTCGACTCGCACTTGGCCGGCTTTTTTAGAGCTCTGCTAAAACTATTTCATTCACTCAAAAGGGTTTATAGATAATCAGTTTAAAGAATTGAAAAATCATTTTTTTTTATTTTCTTAATACAATTTGTACTTTCAGTCAAAGTTTTGAATTATTGTTGTCTTCATCTTTATTGCTACATCTGTCTCTAAAAGTTAGATTTTTTTCGGACACAATCTTGGGAGACTTTCTTACTGAACGAGCACTTTGTTTAATTGAAGGTTGTGTTTTGTGTCCAAAGTTTTGATTAAGAAGACTACAATCTAAGCTTTAGACTCAAAAGCTTAGGAGTTAGTATTTCTTAAAAAGAAAACTCATCTGTATTGTGATGTTTAGCACAGAACTTGTGCTAAATGAGTGCTTGCGTGAATGACTATATGTACCTATGAACGTGGTCGAAGTAAAAGCAGTATTTTAGGATCGTAGCATATTTTATTATTTCTTTTTTTAGTACCCGTTTACACATGCACTCTGACACAAAATATTGAAACTGTTTTACGTCCGTCACATCATATTCGCAGGTCCAGTTGAAAACCATTTTGATCAATAATGATCCCCTTTGTTTTGTTAGGTTTTATGTATTTTTTTTTTATTTGTTTAATGGTGTGTGTACTTGTGTCTAACTAACTTGGAGTTTAACGGAACACAACATACACAAACTAGATACCTGCTAGCATAGTAAGGAAAGAAGCATGCTCAATTTCACATTGAGAAATAAAATAAAACTAGAAAAAATTCGTAAACAAATTTGGAGTTACGGGTGTGACGTATTCTATTAAAAAACTAAAATGGAGATGGACAGGTCACATGATGAGGACCAAAAAAGATAAATGGGCTAAGGACGTAACTGAGTGGTACCCAAGACAGTACAAAAGAAAGAAAGGGAGACAACGGCGTAGGTGGGACAACGACATTAAAAGAACAGCAGGCAGTATGTGGAGAAGGAAAACACATAATCGCACTCTGTGGCAAGCTTTAGTGCAGGCCTATGCTGGAAAGCAAGACAATCTTCGCGAAACTGGTGTCTAGAAGTAAAGTTTAAAATTCATAAAATATGTATATGTAAGATTGTTGAATAAAGGCTATTTGTATATTGTATTTTATTGTATTGTACTTGTGTCATCTGTCAAATAAACTTATTTTCCTTCTTTTTTCGTCGCTACTGGCTGTTCAACACGATATGGTTGCAAAACTGCTCAACCAGATTATTTAGGATCGTAGCAGTTGACGTTATGGTGTCAGCCTAGCCCCATGGGAAATGGGTCTGGTTTATGTGATGTGTGAAAATCAGAATTTCTATAGTGCTGATTTTCAATAAGAGCTAAGTGCCGAAAATGAGCTCTTTACTTCTTCACGTCTTTAGATTATCTCCATAATACAAAAAAAAACTTATTTGGAAAAAAAAAATACTTAACCGAGAGTAAAAAGTGTAAAATCATCATCATTTCAGCCGAAAGACGTCAACTGCTGGACATAGGCCTCCCCCAAGTGTACATAAGGGGGTTTGCCATAATCGCCACGCTTGGCAGGCAGGTTGGTGATCGCAGTACGGTTGTTACAAAAGCACGGAGAACGCTGCTGCCCATTCTCTGGCAAGTCCCTTAGTCGCCTCTTACGACACCCACGGGAAGATATGGGATGGTGCTATTCTTTTCATCCGAAACCATACAGAACACGGAAATTTAATTCCAGGAAACAACAGGAAGTTTAAAATTGTAAAATAACTGGCGGAAAAAAAAACTGACACCAACAAAATTCAACGTCTTCCGAAAGTATAGTTATTTTCCAAAAAAAAACGTTTTTAATTTGTTCCTTTCTCAATTCTCAATTCTTGCGTACCATAATGTATTTACATAGATGGAAAGAAAGTAATTATATAAGTCACAATTATGGACCCTGTCGGGCACAGCAAGATCAGGTCCTTTATATTGGTCGCTCACTCAAATCCTTGACCGCAATCAATTTAAGCACATTATATGCATAGACGAAGAAGAAAACATGAATATTAAGTATTATTATAGAAAAGTACAGAAGTAAAGTTAACAATAAATTAAATGTATTATTAATTATAATTATATGGGATCACCTCGCAGGCGTCTTTTCAAAATCAAATGAAAAAAAGAATCACTAAAATCGGACCAGTAATCACGGAGAAATCGGTGACCATAAATGAAAATAAAGAAAGATGCTGTTGGAAAACATAATCTTCCCCTTTTTTAGAAGTCGGTTATAAATCTTATCTTCGAGTCTGCCTGTTCATGACCCGTGATCGACGGAAATACGTTTTCCCTCTCCCTTCTCCCCCCAGCCCGATATCATTCACTCTCTGCTCATTCATATCAACCCTAAGTAGGTATAATACATACATCCTTCTCTTCACATCGATATAATCATCATAAGATATTCCTCCTACAGTAATCATAAACTCACTGAATAAACAAATGAAATACCGAATAAACAAAACAACATCAATATTGGCATTCGATTGCAATGAACAGCGCACATTTCCCTACTAACAACAAACATTGTATTGAAATAGCTCACAATTTAAAAATGGAAACAAAAATTGATAAATTCGTTGCTGTAGCCTCAAAAGATTGATATTTCGCCTTCTGTTCACGTCTAAGGACGCGCAATGGCCCTAGCTTGAAAATCAAAAGGCATTCGCGTTTCCTTCATAATTTTCTTGGCTCCACAAGTCCGCACATTTTCTCCCTAGTCGGTCCCGGACCGCAGAGCTGATCGGTCGTGTCTCGCGCTCCCGTGTTTATCAAAAACATTATTGTGTAAGAAACTTAAATATTGTGTGAAATAACAGTGTTTATTGTGAATTTTCATTGCTGTTTATTGGATTTTCTCATTGGTAAGTCTAATTTTAATCATGTTTTTTAATTTTATCGTGTTTTCTGAGGGTACCTGTTGATGTTTGGATGGCAACATGAATTAGAATCTGAGAATTTTAATAAATTAATACAATAAGATAAAAAAGCGTAGATGAATAAGAAAAGCTGATGAACATTTTTCGTTCAATATTTTTGTTTAAGTATCTATGATTTAATACGAGACAACAGTTTTTTTTTTAATTTTAGATATGGCTATCATTTTTTTATATTATTTTTTTTAGGGGTCTGCAGCGATGAAGATTACCCTTAGACCGTTACTTGGATTTATTACTTTAGGTCTTACCTAATTTTAATAGACAACCTTCTTCTAACTTGCCAGCATTTTTTGCGTCTTACCTACTAATTATTATTTTCTCAACAAAAGATTGTCATTTGAGGACAGAAGTTGACAAAGATATTGTTTGATTTGAACTGTATTTAATATCATTTGTTTGAGAAGGTCCCCTTAATCTATTTACCGTCGTAGATTAGAAGCACATTTAGAGCGTTTACATCTTACGGCATTTCATACAAACTTTCAAGCCCTTATTTTCCAAAATGATTGAACTAATTTTAATGAAACTTAATACGCAGCAAGATACATAGGTCTATAAAGTTAATAAAAAACATTTTCGAAATGTCTTTAAAAAAAAGATAATTGGACATTTTTGTTTCTATAGTTAATTTATAATCAGTATAATTTAGCTTAAAATGTTTTATTCGAAAATGTTTTTAGACCTATGTATATGTATGTATCCTGCGTATGCGTATGAAAATTCATTAAAATTGTTTTTTGAAACTTTGTATGAAATACCGTAAGGCGTAAACGCTCACAATAATACGAAGATAGTTGTGAATGACTTGGAAGTCTAGAGTTGGAGTCTAAAATTGGATATTCCCGCCTTAAAAAAACAATTTTATAAAGCTCGATATCAACATAGGACTTTATAAAATAGTAAATAAGTAAGATAAGCAGAGAAAATTATAAAATTTATAAACATAAAAAAGTATTAAGCGCGAGCTATTTCGATAATCTTCAAGATCACCAAGCAACTGGTGTTTTGTGCTCTCTGCTGATTTGGGGGATTTCTCACTAATAACAATTTGTTTTGCTAAATTTGGTGATTGCGGTATCTAATGGGTGTAAAAGTACTTTGAATACTTAGCTCCATTTGAGGAGCTCGTGGCTAAATAATAACAGCCGCTAGGATCAATCTTCAGGTTAAGCCGCGCTTGCCTAGGTTGGTCTGTGTATCTTAAGGGTGGTCACCCATAATACACCGAGTTTCCTCCGTGCCTCGGAAATCACGTTAAGCCGTTGGTCCCGGCAGCCATTTGTGGATCTTTAGAAGTCGTTACGAGTAGTCAGAAACCGAAAGTCTGACATTCAGTCTTACCAAGGGGTATCGTATTACCCAGTTAATTGGTTGTAGAGGTCAGATAAGCAGTCGCTCCATGTTAAATACTGGTCTCAGCTGTATCCGGTTAGACTGGAAGCCGACCCCAACATAGTTTGGCAACAGGCTAGGCAGATGATGATGAATAGCTCCATTAATTGCAGCCATAAGCATAATGTTTTGAGTGCATTAAATTGAGTCTTATAAAACGTGACTTTTCACCTCAAAACAGTGTTAGGGATGGTCACTCATCCAAGGACCTTTGTAAGCGCGGCTTATCCTTGAAAATCCACCGATGTTATGATACCGACGTCAAACGAATTTGGACCGTAACCAACATTCGGGCTTGGCCTTTATAATAATGATTATTTTTGTCTGGTCATTTTGTATGGACGTCATGTCCCTGCGACAAATATATGTTTTTTTTTTCCTTTTTAGGGTTCCGTACCCAAAGGGTAAACGGGACCCTATTACTGAGACTTCGCTGTCCGTCCGTCCATCCGTCCGTCCGTCCGTCCGTCCGTCTGTCACCAGGCTGTATCTCATGAATCGTTGTAGTTAGCCAGTTGAAATTTTTACAGATTATGTATTTCTGTAGATGCTATAGCAACAAATACTAAAAACAGAATAAAATCAATATTTAAAGGGGGCAATACAAAAAAGTTATTTTTTTGGTCGTTTTTATAAATAATGGTACGGAACCCTTCGTGCGCGAGTCCGAGTCGCACTTGGCCAGTTTTTATTTCTAGTCTCTATCTTCCACTACATTCCCATGGTCATTTACTACAGCAATAAATGGCCATAGGGGAATAATAAACATATACAAGGAAAAGTGTACTTATTGTCTAAGTAGTTCAATCAATCGATGGAACATTTTATGTACAACACGAGCTATAAAGCTCAGGGAAATGGATTAGTGTGTTGTTACACGAGTCGCTACTGAACGGAACTGTAGTAGCTTTCAGGGAAGGAGAATAAATAGTCTACAGGGGGAGAAAATGAATGCCTGTTACGGGAAAAAATATGGTCGAATTGCAATCGCTTCACATCAGGTGAATCTCGGCCAATTGGCCAAACGTAAGCCTACCTAGTAAAAACAAAGTGAATACTTTGTGTTAGGGCATTGGAAAAAAAAACGATCTCAATGGTTTTAAGGTTAGTCTATCTTAAAGAAAACACTTTAGTCAAATCACTTGAGAACTTTTTAACAATATTTTTTTTAAACGTTTTATCAATATTACCAAATCACATTTTTTTTTAGAACGTTTTAACAATATTAACAAATCACTTTTTTTTAGAACGTTTTTGCAATATTACCAAATCATATTTTTTATTTGTTTATTCAAAATCTGTTTAGCAGTAACATACAAAAAGTCTGCCAAACTGCAAAACAGTTTGTCGGCAGTTGCTCTCGTTCCAGAATATTACTAACAAAATTCGATTTTTATTGTAAATAAGAAAAAGAAAGCAAACATTAAAGTTAGCCTACAGAAAAAGGACATTTTCACATTTTACACCCATATACAATTGCCATTGTCCTATGTTAAGTTAGCTATGGGACTAATCCATACCAATATTATAAATGCGAAAGTCA
This sequence comes from Cerastis rubricosa, assembly GCA_949152445.1. Classification (NCBI taxonomy): domain Eukaryota; kingdom Metazoa; phylum Arthropoda; class Insecta; order Lepidoptera; family Noctuidae; genus Cerastis; species Cerastis rubricosa. The sequence goes on along the minus strand of OX424524.1, from coordinate 15,694,410 downwards.
CTCTGTTTGTATGTTTGTTTTTTTGTTTGTTACATTTTCACGACTGAACGGCTGATCGGATCTTAATGAAATTTGGCAAGAAGATGGATTTCAACCTGGGGAAGGACATAGGCTATATATCATCACGCTACGACCAATAGGAGCGGAGCAGCAATGAAAAATGTTTCGAAAACAGGGAAAATATATTATGACGCAGACGAAGTTGCGCGGGACAGCTAGTGTTATATAAAGATAACCCAAAATGGCACCACTTTAAATATAATGTACTGTGGGTTTTGAGAAAGCGCAGAGGTCAAGAAATATCTAAACCTAAAGCACTCCTAAAGTTCCTACTGAACCGATTTTGATAAAATATGGCACAATCGTTCTACATACGGCAGCGAAGATTAAAAAAAGAAACTGATAAAGTTGAATGCCTTTTTCAGTTTTTTTCGTTGGAATGCCCAGCTTGTAACATGTTAAACCTTCAAAAGCATTTTCTCAAAACGGCAGCAGTGTCAGTTGAGTTGTTGCTTTTTGGAGTCCATGTAATCCCCAAAACTTGGATAAGTTTGTGTTCTTATGAACTTTGCACTTCAACTATTAGCGCTTCACTCATCATCATCATCATTTCAGCCGAAAGATGTCCACTGCTGGACATAGGCCTCTCCCAACGCCACATTGTCATAAGGGGGGTTTTGCCATAATCGCCACGCTTGGCAGGCGGGTTAGCGATCGTAGTACGGTTGTTACAAAAGCACAGAGAACGCTGCTGCCCATTCTCTGGCAAGTCCCTTAGTCGCCTCTTACGACACCCATGGGAAGATATGGGAGGTGCTATTCTTTACGTCCGACACCATACAGAACTTCGCGCTTCACTCTTAGCTCTTAAAATAAAATGCAAAGATAAGCTAAAACTTTGTTCTCGCTTGTGTGCAAGAGCCACAGGTGTTCCTAAAGATATGGAAATATATACCGTAAGGTTAATAGCGCTGAACACTTTCTACACCGTTGCATTTTGGCACGTCAGCGGTTTTCAGTTATCCGTTTTATCGTAGGAGGGCAAAATGAGTTCAGTTTTTTTATTTTACATCATCATGTTTGTAATCCAAGGGTTAGGCAGAGGTGTAAGTCCCCAATCATAATACAACCACATTTCGCCGGTTTAAGTCCCATGTAATAGGGAGTGAGCCTAATGCCATCAAACGGGCAAAAATTCAGGCTCCGTGGCTGCTACTGAGAATTCCTAGCGTCAATTAATTGATAAATCCCTATGAAAATAATCATACTATCTCCAGTTTTAATCATTTTTACGGAAAGCAATCGCTTTCGAAATCTGCAATGGACGTGTGATTGCGTTTCCAATTTATTTCATGAAACTGTTATACGGCTTGCTCACGCCGTGAGAGCTCAGTTTTTTTTGGTTTTAAAACTACTTTTGGTCTTGTTGTAACCTGCGTGGTGGATTAATGCCCACTTCCTGTTCCGTATGAGTATGAGAGCATTATAGATTGAATATGCTATCGTCTTGTCCAGTCCAACACTTTTAGGACATAGGCACTCGTAACGTAACATCATCTGCATAGTCAGTTTCCCAACTTTGTTGGGGTCGGCTTCCAGTCTAACCGGATGCAACTGAATACCAGTATTTTACATGGAGACTGCCTATCTGACCTCCACAACCCAGTTAGTACTGGGTAATTCTAATACGATACCACTTGAACAGGCTTCGGGATGCAATTCCCAGTCCTTCCTACATTCCCTATTTTAAATTTACCGCCACCTGCGCTCGCGAACCCTTGTGAGCGCGTCAAAGACAATGCATCGCTCCCGCCCTCTACTGGCGGGCAGACAAAAAGACAGTTCGAACTCAACCAACGACCGGCCGGTCCAGCTTCCGCGTGCGTGGTGAAAAAACACCGAAATAACGTGAAATACTGCTGCTAGTGATACAGTGTGGTGATCTCCTGGCTCCCAGCATCCCGTGAGTACCTGACCTCCTTCAATTTTCATCCTTTAGCCTGTTTCTGAGTAGGAAACTTCAAAAGCGTCCTCGGCTATACGCGATACTCAATCATATTTTTGGTCCATTTCGAGCGCGAATACCTGTAGATTACAGTTTTTTCAGGCATCCTCAGGTTTAATTTCAATAGAAAACTCTGAGAATTGCTAGATTTTCGCATTTTAAAAGTATTATCCTACAAAATTGTGTTGGTCATACTCGCAGTGTAACCTATGCGGATTCAGAGGTCATCTTAATTTAAGTTGGTTTATATCACAATTCACTTAACATAGTTGTAGGTAATCTGTAACTTATAGCTAATAGTTTATTTACCTATTCACACCAACAAACATTATTACATAGCTATTTCACCTAAAGGTATTGAATTACACTATACTAAATCTTAACATACGTTCATATTTTCATACCTACATACATATTTTAACGAAACAAAATGGAGGAGGGTAAACTTAAACTTCTTCTATCTCAACGCGAATATGTCTATCGTGATATCCAAATCCTTTACGACTTGTCAAAATCTATGATTCAAGATCGTTCAAAGGTATCGTCGTTCAAGGCGAGATATACTCGTATACATTCAATTCGCGAAGAATTTGTTGCGGTATGTAGTAAAATACAAACTTTGGAGTTAGCCATGAAACCTGATGCACAAGTTTGTCAAAAGTCTCTGAGTTCGTTTGATGATTTGTACTATGCCGTAATCAGTGCAGCGGCTGACTTGCAAATCGCTGATAAGAGCGGAAACGTCGACGGGACGTCACAGGCGACCGCGCCGCCCGCGTGGGCAGGGGCGTCCGACTCCATGCAAACGGGACGTAACGCGCGGCTACCCAAACTTGAGTTACCTAAATTCGATAGTAAAATAGAAAACTGGCAAACATTTTATGATATTTACAAAACTTTAATTCACGATAATAATTCGATTTCGCAAATAGAAAAATTTCACTATTTAGCGTCTTGTTTACAAGGCCCGGCTTTATCTATTGTCAAAGGGGTTCCGATGACCGCCGATAATTACGAAGTAGTTTATAATAGTTTGATCGAGCGTTATCAAAACAAGCGTATTATAGCTTTAACATATCTAGACAAATTCTTTAACCAACCAGTTTTAAAATCGGGTAACTTCCAAGATCTACAAACTTTAACAAATGTAATTTATGAGGCATACCATGCACTCCAAGGTTTAAAATTTGATAATTTAGGTGATTTTATCTTATTTTGTTTAACTTCGCGCGCACTGGACTCGGACACGCGTAATCGTTTCGAATCTCAGCACAACATTTCACAAATACCCACTTTTTGTGAATTGTTAAAGTTTCTTCAAGATTATGTTAAAATCTTAGAAACTAGTCATTTATCTTCTAAATCAAATATTAATCCTAACCCTCGTAACCTTGAAGGGAAAAAACCTTCGCCCGCGACTAGTAGGCAAAATAGCAGCGGATCCAAACGCTCATCTTATCTCGCAAAATCTATCCCATCTGCAAATATAACTTGTGCTCATTGCAGCGAGGCGCACTTGATTTATCGGTGCCCTACCTTTCAATCCTTAGATTCTCGTGCTAGACTCGCGTTAGTTCAAGGTAAAAACAATATGTGTACAAATTGTTTACGTACAAATCACGCCATAGATAAATGCGTATCTAAAATGTCTTGTACGGTGTGTGGATTACGTCATCATACCCTATTACATATCGACCCAGTGCCATCCAGCGCCGGCGCAACCACTGGAGCGAACGTTACAGCTCATTCTCATGCCGCCGTTCCCAACCGCGAAATGGTTTTACTAGGGACATGTCAGGTTCGCGCGTTCAACACCGCCGCCGGCACTCAATGTACCGTGCGTGCACTCGTGGACAGTGGGGCACAGGATTGTTTTATCACCGCTGCGTGCGCGCGAACACTCGGGTTAAAACTTCGCCGGTGTAACCTTAGCATAGCCGGACTAGGACAAAACTCAGTCACACAAGTAAAGGGGGTGACGGAATGCACTATACGACCGGTACATGGTGATGCTCCACACTTTAATATCAAGCCAGTCGTACTAGATAACATCACTGCTCTAATACCTAGCGTTAAAGTATCACCAGTCGTTCGAGAACGTTGCAACCATCTAGTGTTAGCCGATCGCGACTACGATGTTCCCGCCAAAATCGATTTATTAATTGGGGCGGAGCTATTCCACGAAATCTATGACGGTCAACGTATCAATCTGGGGCCCGGTTTACCTACCGCTCTGAATAGCGTTTTCGGGTGGATTCTGTCAGGGGCAGTAAACTCTAATTCTACACCTTTAAATACTGCGTGCTCTTTAGTGGCCACCACATTTAAATTAGATGAGCAAATTCAAAAATTTTGGGAAGTGGAGGAACCACCGCGCGCTGTTATAACCGTACCCGAGAATGATACCTGTGAACGCATGTACACTGATTTAACTTTTCGCGAACCTAACGGACGATACGTCGTACCTATCCTCTTAAAGGATGGCGATCGTTCTTTGGGTGAATCCTACAATAGTACCTTGTCGCGTTTTACTCATCTTGAAAAGAAACTTAATCGTCAGATTGAACTTAAATCCGATTATGTTAATTTTATGCGCGAGTACGAGAATTTAAATCATATGTATCCCGTACCTAACTCTGTGGTACCTACTCTCAATCGTTATCTTATTCCTCACAGTTGCGTCGTTCGCCCAGAAAGCACGACCACTAAATTGAGAGTCGTTTTCGATGCTAGTTCTAAAACTACTAACGGTCTATCTTTAAATGATATTGTATTCACTGGCCCTAAGCTTCAAGTGGATATTGTAGATATCATAACCGGTTTCAGATTACACACAGTAGTCTTAACTTGTGACATCTCAAAGATGTATAGAGGAATCTTGATTAGGCCGGAGGATCGGAATTTTCAACACATACTATGGCGAGAATCTCCTAGTGATCCAGTTAAAGAGTACGAACTTGCGACTGTCACCGACGGAGTTAGTAGCTCACCTTATCTGGCCATCCGTACCCTCCACCAATTAGCAGCCGACCATGGTGCAGCGTATCCACGCGCCACTGAAGCTCTCCTTCACGAGACATATGTCGATGATATTACGACCGGCGCGCCCTCTGTACGCGAGGCCATAGAACTGAAAGATCAACTTATCAGTTTATTAGGCTGTGCTCAACTTGAACTCCGAAAATGGAGTAGCAATTCACAATCCTTTCTTAAAACTTTGCCCGCAGATCATTGTCAATTACCTAAACTTTTCTCTGATGAAAGTGATAGAACAACGTTAAAAATCTTAGGAGTCCAGTATGATCCTGTGAGTGATACTTTCAGTTACTCCCAGTCCCCAATCGAGGACAAGGAATGTACCAAGCGTTCCATCTTATCTAGCATCGCGCGTATTTTCGATCCTCTTGGGTGGCTCACACCCTTTATCTTAAAGGCAAAATTGCTCCTTCAAGACTTGTGGCGTCTTAACCTTTCATGGGACGAACCTGTGCCCAGAGACATAGCTCTAGAATGGCAAAGTTTTTTAGCGGATCTTCATAACTTAAAACTAATAGGAATCCCTCGTAGGATTATACCTTCGCAGTCAAAGGAATTTCAACTCATCGGATTTTGTGATGGATCCACCAAAGCATACGGATGTTGTGTTTATCTTCGTGCCGTTACCTCTCACGACGTACAAGTTTATCTTCTAATTGCTAAGTCCAAAGTAGCACCTCTAAAAGTGTTGACTGTCAACCGTTTAGAGCTTTGCAGTGCTGTATTACTGTCCAAAGTAATAAATCGCATTCATTCCTTGCTTAGTTCAAAAATCATCTTGAATAAATCTATCTTGTTCACAGACAGCTCGACTGTGTTGTCATGGTTGAATACCGAGCCACACAAGCTCAAGACCTTCGTTGCCCACAGAGTGGTCCTAATTAACGACAATCCTGTGCCAACTGAGTGGCGACATGTGTCCACCCATGACAACCCAGCCGACATCTGTAGTCGTGGCTTATCATGCTTATCTTTATCTTCGTCTCAAATCTGGTGGTTTGGTCCTCAGTGGCTGTCCAACGAACCCTGCAACTGGCCTGTTTCAGCAGTTGAAGTGTCCGATAACGTGCCAGAACTTAAGCCCGCATCACGCTCGTGTCACACTGGTGTGACACGTGAAGCTGACTTGCTTGATTCCATCATGGAACGCCACTCCTCTCTTTTCCGAGTGGAAAGAGTGGTTGCATGGATCTACCGTTTCATCAACAACGCGAAAGCTAAACGTTCTGAGCGTAACTTATTAGCTTATCTGACAGGCACTGAATTAGCCGAATCTTTAGATCATTTAACAAAATATGTTCAACATCAAAGTTTTAATGATGTTATATCTTTAATAGCATCCAAGAAACCTTTACCCAAACATTTATCTAAACTCTCTCCTTTTCTTGACACTCGCGGAATCTTGCGAGTGGGGGGACGTCTCAAGCACGCGTCATTACCAGGTCGCGTCAAACATCCATACCTCTTACCAAAGACTTCTCGATTAAGTACTCTTCTTATTGACCACTATCATACAAATTATCTTCATTGTGGGCCGCGCCTACTCCAATCTTTAATTATGCGTCGATTTTGGATACTCGGCATTAGAAATCTTATCAGATCGCGGTTATCTAAATGCGTGACCTGTTTTAAAATCAAACCTATTCCACTTCAACCTTCACAAGGTGATCTTCCGTCTTCCCGAGTACAACCGGGTCATTGTTTTCAAACAATCGGCATCGACTTCGGAGGTCCTTTCATGATAAAAGAAAGTAGACGTCGTAACGCTAAAACTTACAAAGCGTACCTTTGCCTCATAGTCTGCCACGCGACCAAGGCCGTTCATCTCGAGCTGGTTACTGAACTCACATCTGAAGCATTCATAGCGGCCTTAGATCGTTTTGTATCGCGGAGAGGACTTTGTCACTCCATAGTCACAGATGGTGGTACTAACTTCGTGGGTGCCAGGCGTTACTTGTCAGAAGTTAGCGAAATGCTCAACCGCGAAAGCGATGTCATTTCCAGTCACCTCGCTTCACGAGGAATCATTTGGAAGCTTAATCCTCCTTCAGGTCCTCACTTCGGAGGCATTTTTGAGAGCGGTATAAAATCGACAAAGTACCATCTCAAACGTATTATAGGATCCCAGATTCTTACCTTTGAAGAATATTATACTATCTTAACGAAGGTGGAAGCCATGTTAAACTCTAGACCCTTAGTAGAACTATCTTCCGATCCCGGCGAGGTTGACGCTCTTACAGCTGGTCACTTCCTCATCGGTCGACCATTAGTTTCCCTGCCTGAACCGAGGTATGCTGAAAATGAGACACTACGTACTCGTTGGCAGCTATTACAGCGCCTATCACAGAGCTTTTGGCGCACTTGGCAAAGGGACTATTTGCACACCTTGCAACAGCGAATGAAATGGTTTAAACACGGCAACCATCAGCCAAAATTGAACGATCTTGTAACCATCTATGAACCCAACTTACCAGCCAACGAATGGAGGTTGGGTCGCGTTGTACAGCTCCATCCGGGTAAAGATGACATTACTCGGGTTGTGACAGTCAAAACATCTAAAGGCTTACTTGTAAGACCTGCTGTCAAAATTTGTCCTCTTCCAATTGAACAATAATAATTAGTTTATCTACATATATTACTAAACTTATAACTCTACGCACATAACACTTCACATTTTCAAGTCTCTAGTATATGTATATCAAAATTATATATTACATTTAAACTTTTTGTTTCCTTACGAGCTTATAGAATCTTATCAGCATGATGACAAATGAATCGGCATAGGTTGTAAGTCTCGAAATTCATCTATCTTATCTTATGAAATCCCTAGTTGATTTCAAGTGGGGGGATATGAACAGGCTTCGGGATGCAATTCCCAGTCCTTCCTACATTCCCTATTTTAAATTTACCGCCACCTGCGCTCGCGAACCCTTGTGAGCGCGTCAAAGACAATGCATCGCTCCCGCCCTCTACTGGCGGGCAGACAAAAAGACAGTTCGAACTCAACCAACGACCGGCCGGTCCAGCTTCCGCGTGCGTGGTGAAAAAACACCGAAATAACGTGAAATACTGCTGCTAGTGATACAGTGTGGTGATCTCCTGGCTCCCAGCATCCCGTGAGTACCTGACCTCCTTCAATTTTCATCCTTTAGCCTGTTTCTGAGTAGGAAACTTCAAAAGCGTCCTCGGCTATACGCGATACTCAATCACCACTAATTGGTAAGACCGGTTGTCAGACTTTCGGGCCACTGACTACTCCTAATGACTGTCAAAGATCTGCAAACGACAAGCCGTTAGCCAGGAACTCCTTATGATTATGAGAGTATTAAAGGCTGAATATGCGATGGTCTTGTTCAATCCATGATTTGGGGTTTTCAGAAATAGGCACTTGTAACATAACATCCAATAGAAAAGCTTTCCTAGCGAGCTCGTAATACCTGTTAGCTTACGTTCCATCATCATCTGCCTAGCCTTTTCCCAAACTATCTTAGGGTCGGCTTCCAGTCTAACCGGATGGAGCTGAGAACCAGTATTTTACATGAAGCGACTGCCTATCTGACCTCCACAACCCTGTAACTGGGTAATACGATACCCCTTGGTAAGACTAGATGTCAGACTTTTAGCTTCTGACTACTCGTAACGACTGTCAAAAATCTACAAATGACAGCCGGGACCAACGGCTTAACGTGATTTCCGAGGCACGGAGGAAACTCGATATGTAATTATGGTCACCCATCCACAGACCAACCTCGGCAAGCACGGCTTAACCTTAAAGATCAACCTGGGCGGCTGTTATTATTTAGCCACGAGCTCCTTAGCTTACGTTCCATCGAGTCAAATATTGGCACACTATGTTCAAACAAGACTTGTCGATGCGAGAGTCGATTTATGAAAGGTTTTTAAGTAGCCTACCTGAGTGCGTGTAGCTTTTAACAAAGACATAAATGCCTAGTTTTTTGTGTTTGACCTTTATGTATGTACGTTTCTGTGTTCCCTCATAACTGCTAAACGGATGAACCGTTTTCGAAAAATTACACTGGTCTGGTCAATGTACACACTTACATGTCTTCGAATTTTTGTTTCTATGACATGCCGGTTTGAGCAGTGGTGCAGAATAAATAAAATACACAAAGTCATTTCGTAAATCGTTCTGGTTGTAAGAACTATTTTATGTACTTTAACTCTTCTTGTTTCCATGGCATCAGAAAATTAAATAAAAAATACATCACTGTTGCTAGTCCATTATTTTGTCGGAAAGCATTATCATCATTTATTATTCAGAACTATCGTGAAACGTTTATAAACTCAGTAACTGGAAAATATTATGTTACCTTCTTATACTTACCACTTTTTAGAGCTTTTGAAGAGTTTTCAATAAGATTTCTGTAATAATATGTTTCTTTATATAAAAAGTTTCGTGATAAATATTTTTTTTCAATAATGCTTGTTTGCGACGGTAATAAGATAACTAGAAAAATACCAGGCCCCTCAGAAAGTATTGCGAAAAAAAGTTTTTATATATGGGAGACTGGCCAGTTATTATGTTTTTCGAAAATATGATTATTTATAAGTAAAAATAAGTAAGTTCCAATTTCAAAATTTCCCTCCACATTTTTTGCGAGTTAATTCAAAGTATTGTGTCTCACTGAAATATGGATCTGCGCCGGGAACATTTTAGAGCTATGATTTTATACGATTTCAAGTGTCGCCTGAAACCGGATGAATCGTACGATAGACTTCAAATGGCATTCATGGATGAAGGCCCTTCCAAGGCAACCGTGTATCGTTGGTATAACGAATTCAAGCGCGGTCGACCAACTTTGGGGGATGACGAAAGAAGCGGTCGCCCTTTGACGGCTGTTACCGAAGAAAACGTGCTAGCAGTGAAAAATTTAATCCAAGACAATAGGCGAATTACATATCAGGAGATTCAACACATATTGAAGATTGGATCGGGAAGCGTTCACGAGATTCTACACAGCCATCTTCGCGTGAGGAGGATAGTATCACGCTGGGTGCCGCACAACCTCACCGATGCTCAGAAGCAGGCCCGGGTGGAATGGTGCCGTGATATGCTTAACAAATTTGAAGCAGGCTCGTCTCGGCGTGTTTACGACATCGTTACAGGTGATGAGTCCTGGATTTATCAATACGACCCAGAAACCAAGCGCCAGTCGACTGTTTGGGTGTTTCAAAATGAGCCAACGCCTACCAAAGTGAAGCGATCTAGAAGCGGGGGTAAGATTTTGATCGCTAGCTTTTTTAATTTGACTGGCCACTTGGTATCAATTCCCTTACGGGATCAAAGAAGCATTAATGCCGAATGGTATACTTCCAAATGTTTGCCAGAAGTTTTCTCTGTTATAAGCAACAAGCGACCAAACACAGGGCTCCGCGGGCTACTGCTCCACCACGACAATGCACCTGCGCACACCGCACTCAAAACGAGGGACTTCCTGGACAGCACGCCAGTCAAACTCCTGGGTCACCCTCCTTACAGCCCTGATCTAGCACCGTGTGACTTCTTTTTATTCCCAAAAATAAAAAATCAGCTCAAAGGGATACAATTTTCGTCGCCGGAAGATGCGCTGGCTGGGTTCGAGCAGGCTGTAAACGAGGTGTCTGCGGCGGACTGGAAAAAGTGTTTTGAAAACTGGTTTAGGCGCATGAATCTTTGTATAGAGGCTGGTGGAAAGTACTTTGAAAAGATTTAATAAAAATATATGTACGTATAGAACAATTTTTTTTAGTTTCGCAAAACTTTCTGAGTGTCCCACGTAAGAGAAGCAGAACAGCGTTTTTTTTTTTTTAAATTAGACTAAATAATATATTTTATTTTAGCTTTATTTAATACATACTTTCGTTAATTTTATACTCAACTATAAACCATATCGAAAAATCAATATTTTTGGAGATAAGTCATCAGGACATACAAGATATCGTAATCTAATACTTGTTAGTATTTAGTAGTAACCAACGCCATATTTAAGTACTAACGCTGTAACATTCATATATTGTAAAACCAAATGATTTTAAAAGAGTAACCATGGAGTTTCTTGCCGGTCAACCCGAACCGTGCACCTTTTGTCGACGTTTTATAAGTGCCCATGTAGCCCTATGTTAAATAAAATATTTTGATTTTTATTGATTGAGTAACAAATCGTTCTGTCTAGTGTCATATGTTGGCTTGTCAGGTAGCATTCGTGTGTCAAAATCGAAAATGTTCGCGATTTTTTTTATTATTATATGCACAATGCTCTATAAATCTCTTTGACTCATAACGATCTGGGGTTCCTTTATTTTGTAGAAGTGTAACATGGCTTGTTCAGGCAAACATGGTGTTTGCAAACTTACCACATTTCCTAAAAAAAAAAACAAATGTGAGGTATTACGAAAAAAAAAGGGTAAAGATCCTTTTTTGGTTTTTCGTTGAAAGAACTTACATTTATTTCACCTTTGGTACTTTTATCAAAGTTGTCATTTTGCGGAGCGATCCTTCTTGGAAGTTATATCATTTTCGGAAGTAGTATAATCCTCCCGCGGGTTTCAGAACGCGTGTATGCGACATCAGGAGATGGTCCTTTTAGAGTTTCAAACCGGAAAAGTCGTGCCCTTCAGATCAGATGATACGTGTCATTGGAGTAATGCTTATTAGGGTCATCCATCTCTGGATGAAGGCCTCCTCCATCTGTTTCGATTTATATCCATCTTGAGCCGTTCTAGTCCAGTCTATCCCTGCCAGTAGGAATCATCTCGCCATCGGTGCAATGGTCTTCCGTGGCGTCTGTTTTCGTTTCGAGGATACCAGTGCAGGACGCGCTCACTGCACCTGTTGTTTGTGGTGCTCGCGATATGGCCTGCTTAATTCCGCTTCAGTTTTCCAGCTATAAACAAAGCATCAGTGACTTCGCTCTGATGTCGCTGCTCTTTAAGCGGTCACTTATTTTTAAGCCAAGCATACATGTTCTACGATTTAACGTGGTACAAAATTGCAGAACTAGTGGGAACAAAATTTCCCATTAGTTCTACCAGTTCAATCACATAGTTTAAGGTAGAGCTAACGGGAATATTTAACTTTTCGGAGTAAATTTTCTAAATCCTGGTGAACACCGCAACAAAATCAGTTACATAGTTAATAAAAAAGCGGTAACACAGACAGACGTCAAAAGCAACTTTTATTAATAACTTCAATCCTGTAATCCCCGAAGGGTAAGGCAGAAGTGTACCTAATAGTACACACATTTCGGCAGTTATGTCTATGCCCCATGTAATCGGGGGCACACCTATTGCCTTTGCCATCAACAGGACACGAATCCAGACTGCAGCTGCTACTGAGAAATTCCTGATAGAATAGCCCAATAACACTTCGCCAGACCCGGGACTCGAACCAGGAACCTCATGCTTAGCAGCCTATGCTTGCGACCACTCGACCA